>CM056193.1:43748136-44480636 GCA_029692085.1 Gymnothorax javanicus | reverse complement strand
TGGTAGGCCGACCACTCCTGGGAAGGTTCACCACTGTTTTAAGTTTTCTTCATTTGTAAATAATGGCCCTCACCATGGTTCACTGGAGTCCCAAAGCCTTAGAAATGGCTTTGTAACCCTTTCCAGACTGATAGATGTCAATGACTTTGCTTCTCATCTGTTCTTGAATTTCTTTAGATTGTGGCATTATGTATTGCTTTTTGAGATCCATTAGCCTACTTCACTTTGTCAGACAGGTTCTATTTAGGTGATTTCTTGATTCAACAGGTCTGGCAGTAGTCAGTTCTGAGTGTGGTTAGTGAAATTGAACTAAAAAATGTGGTTAATCACAGTTAATTCATGATTTAACAAAGGGGGGCAATTACTTTTTCACATGGGCCTGGGTAGGTTTGGATAGCTTTTTTTCCCTCAATAAATGAAATCATAATTTAAGAACTGCATTTTGTATTTACTCGGGTTATCTTTGTCTAATATTAAGATTTGTTTGATGATCTGAAACATTTAAGTGTGAGAAATATGCAAAAAAATAAGAAATCAGGAAGGGGGAAAATACTTTTTTCACGGCACTGTATATATATATATACACACACACACACACACACACACACACAGTATACTGCTTTTCAGTACATATACACACCACGATATATTGCCTATCAGGTCGTATACATACACCACAATATATTTCCTGTAAGTACATATGAACACACCACAATACACGACTTATAAGTTCATATACATGCCTCGGAATGTACTGTCAATCAATGCATAAAGTTTACACACGTTACATTATACTGCCGAACAGATCATATAATATATGCACCATACAATATATAAGCAAAAATCCCAGTGTTTATTCAACTCCAGTAGAGTTTATATGAGACCAACCCAACCATCTTGGACTCAAAATAAACTCTATTGGAGTTGAATTAACACTGGGATTTTCCGACAGTATAATATGCAAACTCCAAAATACAGTGCCTAAAAGTAAACATATAAGATACCCACTCCCCAATATACTGCCTAACATAACACAAAATATACACATCATAAAATATACTGCCTAACAGAACATATAATATGTGCACCCTAACACTATACAGTAATGGTCAGTGTTGATTATACACCACCACTTTTGTCTAAAAGGGGTCCTAATATATTACTTCTCTACAGTGTTTTGGTGAAAATATTGAAAAATACAATTGTAGACAATGAGAAGAAAAAAAATCATTCCCACAGGTACAATGTATTTTTAGGTAAAAATATGGGTAATAAACAAAAACAATGAAAACAGCAATTTTTTATCACAATTGAAAGGTGCGGCAAATTTTATTTATTTATTTTTTTGACTCTTGCCTAGCATGATTGCATGTTTGAAGGCTTATTCCATGATTGTGGATGCTAAAAAAATTTGTTTAACCTGGTTAGAGGTCATAATTCTGCAAAATTACCTTTGATGGTCAGTTGTTCCAACATATGAGGTGACATGAACTGTGAGCTGTGTCACAGTGTTAAACGCAATGGCATGATGGAAGGAGCTCTCTGAGATTGGAGCTCTCTGAGATTGTTCGAAGCCGCATTGTGGCCATGCATGATGCTGGTTGGTCACTAAAAAAAATTCTGAAGATTTTTAATGCTGCCATGGCACTATAAGAAACATCATCAAGCATTTCAAAGAGACCAGTTTGATGTAAACTAATGGCAATAGAGGTGCAAAACGGAAGTTAAGGGCCTCTGATGTTTGTTATTTGTGTATGACAATTTTTAAAAATTGGCGGTTGACAGCATGACAACTCTTTTATGATATTAATAGTGCCAGAGTTGAAGAGATGAAAGTATCAAGATCTACTATTTCCAGACGCTTGTGTGCAAATAGTTTGCTGCCAAAAAACCACCTCTTACGTTGGACTGGGAACAAGTCCTTTGGGCTGATTAACCAAAATTCAAAATTTGCCTCATCCAAACGCAAAACTTATCACTGCACACCACTGTATATAATATACACCATATGATGTACTGCTTAGCACTACACAAAATACATAGAAAATTCAAACCTTTCTATAAATTTTTTGAGTGGCAATTAAAATATACACACTGTACATGTTGTATACACTCCTCACAATACACTGCCATGCAGTACTTATAATATGGACACCTGACAATACACTGAATCTATATGAACTTATGGTACTCACCAAACAACACACTGCTTAATATTCTATATAATGTACACATCGCACATTACACTGCTGTGCAGGACATATAACAAGTAGGACATATAAACTCTGCAATGCATTGTCTAAAAGTACACATGATATTCACAGTACACAACACTGTACCGAGTAGTACTCACACAGGCCAGATATTAAACCGCCAAACTGTACTTTGTATTTTCAAACAAACCGGTCAGGCACTCTATACACACAATTATAAATTTCCCAGAAGCACACATTACAAACCATTATTAACTACCTAGCAGTAAACACTAGGCATGGACCATATTTTGAATTCAATATCAAAACAAAATATTATGCTTTATAGATCAGTAAATGAAACTACAACCACACACTTCACAGGGATGTACTATACCTCACAAACCTGCAGGCAAACTATTCCAGTTCAGTTCAAGAGTATGCCTGTATGCCATTGTGATCAACCAGACTAAGTCTGCTGCTTGACATGTTCTTATATATTATATATTTTGCCCTTTTCATTCAGTATGTAGTTCATAGCGGTATATGGACACATGATCAATATTCCATTCTGTGGTTCCTGTACTACTGTCCCCTTCTTGGCAAATATTCTTTATATAATGCTGCAATCTTTGTTACGCATATATTTCACTAATGTAAGCAACTATTCATCAACTGTTTTGGATCTTTTGGATACAACAGATATAGGGACTGAGGAGAGTAACCATCATGGACTTCACAGTAATTTACATGGTCACAGTAATGATTTTTAATAAATGTAAGCATATTTCTCAGATTATAGCAGTCATGTTATCTTTTATCTTTTTTACTGCATGACTTGCATTACTGTTTTCTGCTTTTAAGTTTGCTTCTTTGACCCCTTACCTTGTTTGTGTTCGTACCTATTAGTTCATATATTCTGCATCATTGTTTGTACCTGTGCCTGTGCATGCAGCCTGCTGCTCTATTTCATTCCATTTATTTTGTTTGTATTTGTGCTCATTTATACTTGCTTTGCATTGTATTGTATTGTCTCTTTTCCCTTTCCCCTTTTTCCCATTCCCATTTTCCCATTGCCATGTGTCTTTTCTTTTTTAGGGTGCCTTATTGTCAGCTGGCCGGGGACAACAGCTGAAAACTAGCCATGGTGGCTAAAGCTGCCCTGTTTATTGTTGTAACAGTTAATTGATGGGGACTGTCCTCGTAATAATAAACTAATAATAATAATAATAATAATAATCTCCCAATAATTGGCCACCATCACCTTGGTTCAAGCATCGCGCAACATCCTGTGCACATTTCACTTATATGAAATCATATGCCATGAAAAAGTGAACATCATTCCGCTCTTTGCCTGGGGGAGCACGAAAGAAGTTGATGTATTTTTGAATCGGTTATCTGTCTGTGTCGTGTAATTCTTGAAAAAAAAAAAATCAGGAAAAGAATTTCTGCGTTGTTCAAGCCAATACAAAAAAGTCAACACAAATTTTAATTCATTATTTTATTCAGCAGTTAGAATACAATAAACTAATGTGTTCGTTGGAGTGACCCCGTCCTGCTGGTTTGGTAGTGATGAATCATTTGCTTGAATATTGTCTTTTGCTGACCAAGTAAAACGTACACTTGGACAGAAATATAGTTTATTAATTATATTTTTGCGGTATAAATACATCGCAAGCATTGAGCTTTCTGTATTCTAAGTCCGTCAGCAAAAGGGGCAGAACTCCATGAATAATAAATGTGCATAGCAACTCACAGATTGACCGTCCACTATAACTCACTGCTGCCCCCCAGTGATTATAAAAAGCTGTGTCACGTCTAGTCACGTAATGTTCTCTTGCCTTTGACCACTAGTCAATGTGTCTGCTCTCTGCTTTGTTTCAGATAACACTATTTGCACTCATAACTATTAGCCGTTCAAGCAGAATGGTTTTGATAAAAGGCAGTGAGAGTTAAGACATGAGAGGAATTAGAGAGGATGAAGTAATGACGTGAACGTCCTCTGCAGGTGTCAGTTAAAATTAGCCGTTCGTTGAATGTATTTGCATATTCCCGAATAAAACGGAAGTTAGTGTGTGTTTGTGTCAGAGAGAGCGAGAGAGAAAGACCTCATAAGATCATCTTAAATGCCTCCTGACAGGACAGAACTAGGTCAATTTGTGCTAGTTGCATGGGACCAGACTACACTCATGCATCATACTTAGCCAGTTCACATATCTGAGTGGCAGGCATCAGGTTGAGAGGATTTAGATTGTATAGGAGAAGAGCCAGCATTTGTGCTCCCTCATGAACCAAAAAGGAGGCCATTTTGTGGAAGCCAAAAAGTAGTTATGTGTTCTGAGTTTAGTTTTTAGTGTATTTCATTGTCCAGTGACTTCTCCCTTGGACCTCTGTCTCTATCAATCTCTTTATATATATCAGATCTCTTAATTTTGCTGTCCCCAGCAGTAGGTAGACAATATCTTATAGGGATAGGCTATTGTGGTTTACATAAGAACTCATATTCACCTCAGCTGAAGGATTTTTTTTTTTCATAATGCTGGGAAAATATGAACATAGAACTAGGAAAATACGAACAAATCCACGAGTTTACAGTTGTCTGTAGTGTTACCAAGGCCAAGGGAGTGACGGAGGAAATAGATCTGAGATTGGCGGATGGAGGGGGTGGTATCCAAAAATGTATCCAAAAACAGAACAATTTTAATGATGCCAGGGAGACCAGGGGAAATACCTATATTACAACAATCAGTAACTTTGAATCCTCCCCTGCCTACTACGCGATGGTTGCATTGTATTCATCCAATTAGAGCATGTAGGCAAAACGCAAGACTGCGTCATTCAAGTAAATTCATTCTGTATAATTTCGAGAGAGGCGTATGGGCAACTCATTGATGCATATTCTGAGTGTGGAGAGTGCAAGTTAGAAATCCTTCAGATGAGTATTTCAAAGTGAAATTTTAAGCAGCTGAATCCATTTGAGACTTCTGTTAAAATTCTAAACACGTTACTTAGGCTACACAGTGTTCGGAGCAAGGTTGTACTGGAGTGAGCGAGTCCCTCATCTCATATCAGTAAGCGATTGCAACTTCTCCAACAGGGCGTGGGGACAGTACTGGTACAGGTGTCCGGCGGTTTCATAGACGTCAATGGGGAAAACACTCGGGTGAGTCAGTCACGAGCGGTTAGGTACCGAACACTTACCGACTTCGCGCGTTTTGTACATTTTTTGCTCAGTTTAAAAATAAAGCACTTATACTCTTAAGATATTTTGTCCGCGTAGTAGACTAGTATTTCGATCTAGAGTGCTGATTGGTGATATGAAGTTGAAACGAATGGCAGCAATGAGTCAGAGAACGCAGCCAATGAGTCGGAGAACGCAGCATTGGCTGATACTGATGCTGCGACCGACTCCGTGAAAAGTTTTCCAGAAAAAGCGGTAAATAAATCATGATTTCATTCATTTGAATTGTAATAACGGTCAATGCACTACTCTGTAGGCTTCATGTTAATATTATACTTTATGTTGCATTATAGTTCCGCTTATTTGGCCATGCATTTTATTTGCCAGTATTCTGTGTTGTAAAACGTAGTCATAATTGTCAGGCTAAAAATGATAGCATCTATTTTTAATTGAATAATTGATTTTTTTTTTTTTTTAAATTGAACCCTTGACTGATTCTGGATGTGTATTTCCAAAATCCCAAATTAGATTTTAAACAAACGCCTAATGCAACTTGTTGTGATTAAATTTTTGAAAATCCATCTTAATTGTTATCCAATAAGCAAGCTGAAATGAAATATTTAGGCATATGACTGACGCAAAAAGCCCGCTTTGAAACAAAGTTCGAATGCTGATACTTTTAATTCAGGTTTTAAAATGACTTAAAAGGCATAATTTTAAATATAAAAACATATTACTATATCATTTTTACTGATCAAATTACTATCTCTGAATAATAATAATAATAATAAAGAAGAGGAAAATCTAGAAGAAGATTACTGTTTTATTTCAAAATGGCTGAAATTACCTTATTCTTGTACAAATCACTTCATATTATTCTAAAAAAAAATGTATTAAAAAAATTGTAACACTATTATTGCAAATGATATTGTCAAAAAATGTAATGGATATGTGATATTGTAACAATTAAAAATATTGACCTTAAAATATGTATTTTTATATTAATAAAAATTGTGCCAATTTAAAAATAATATCCACTTACGTATATTCTTGATATTATTCAATTAATCATTTTTGTGTGTCATGATTTTGAGATATGGTTTCATCAAATTCAAGTCCAAGTATCCTCAGGTCTTGCTCAGAGTTTGTAAAATTCCCAGAAGCACTACAGGAATCAAAGGCCATGTCATGTTGGCAGGACTTTGCACATTCAGACAGTGAATGGGGACAAAAATTATTTTCCCTGAAATTGTCCTCAGTCATTTATACAGGTCTGGTTCAGTGCAATCCCACACATGCTTTGTGTTGTAGACTTTGGCTCCTGAAATATCAAATCAAGGTAGAACAAGATTGTTTGCCTCTAGATGCCATTTTATCTTGTTCAGATTCACTTAGGCTATAGGAATCAAAATGGAAATGAGGGTGGGGGTGTGATAGGAAATGGCTGAACATTGAGCTTTTGGCTAGTTACTCTATACACTCTTTGTGTGTATGCAAGCGCATTTTTTCTTAACATCCCAGCACGTGTGGTTACATGCAAACATATTGATAGCCTCAGACACCAGATCCAAATTAGCATCAGCTTTAACATTCCCTTAAATCATTTACCATAAAATACAAATAGTGTGTGACGTAGTACAGTGAGAAGAAAACTGTTAATACCATTGTAGACATAATTAATAGCAGTGTGTTTCCAGTCAGCGCGATGTGCTTATTCTCTGGAGCAAGCATTGCTAGGATGGCATGCTAGTTCAGCTATTCACCAGAGACACTTGGAGGCAGCAGTCTGTCCTGGAAGCTGGGAGAAGCCAGCAGTGGATTAGGAGGAGATGGTGGACTGGGAGGGTTAGGCAAAGATGGGTGAAAAAGAGAAAGACAGAGAGATGGAAGAAATATGAGGCTGTTTTTTTTTTTTTTTTCCTCCTCTGAAGTCAGGAAATGAAACACGAAATGCTCTAAGCCCTGGGAGTTTCGGCGAGAGCAGTGCACATCAGGGTGAGGATGATGAAATCTCGTCTCACGTGAACAGAGGTGAAATACTTTTTGAGAATGCGCCATTAAAAAGGAAAAATACAGCTGCCTCCTCTCTCCACACTGTTGCTCTCTCTTTCCCAGTTTGTGCCTGGTCAGTGCTGAAGTTGGAAGGAATGTTCTCATGTTTAGCCGTGCTCACCCTGTTCTTCTTCTTCATGTGTTTTTCTCCCCGTCTGTAGATATCAGGATGTCAAAGCCAGTAGAGGTTGAGAAGCCAGGGGCAGACTCTCCAATGGAGAGCACAGGTATGAACTGTGCAGGTATGTGTGTGTGTGTGTCTGTGTGTGTGTGTACTTGCGTGTCAGTGTGTATATGTGTTTGTGCATTTGTGTGTGTCTCTGCGTGTGTATCTGTGTCTGTGTATGAGCATATCTGTGCGTGTGAGTAATTATGCGTCAGTGTGTGCGTATGTGTGTGCCCCTGCGTGGGTGATCACACCTGAATTTACATCAGTCTTTCAATCCATAAGTCAGTTTGTTCTTTCACATCACAAGCATCACAAACATTTGTCATAGTTTCCCATCATTAGTGTTTGAGTGATAGAGAATGGCTCTGAGCCAATCTGAGCGACACTCACCCACAAAAGATTATAATCATTGCTGACATGCTCATACTGTAAACCCACTCAACCATTTTAGTCTATGTTTTCAGAATTTCTGTTATTCCAATGTATCTTTAAAAATGACTGTCGCGGTTCACATTTATTTTCATACATAAGGAGCACACTTGCTAGCATATCATGTTATGCAAGTTATAAGCACATTCATTTATCAGTATAATTTTAAATTTCACAATATATGGAGTGTCCTTTTGATAGTACTGAGATTAATATGTTTTACTGAATAGCAAGCCACCGGCCATGAGTTTCTAATGAGAGATTTATATCCTATATGATTCAGTCCTTCATGGAAATGATGAGATGGTCTACTATTGAAGCCACCGTCTCAGACAAGTGATCGCTATCAGCCTGCCTCCTGAATCACCCTCAGCTTACATCCTAACGATAGCTCACAATGTGCTTCTGTTCTCACCGATTCATTTACATTCGCGTCAATTGAAATATTTTACTTTGTATTGCTATTCATTGCGTTCAATGAACTGCACCAGTTGCATTTGCCTATTCAATTTTCATTCACCAGAAACAAATATTCAATGGTTTGATGCATTTTAGGGATGAGAAAGGGCCAAATTAATTGAGTCTTGTCCACTATGCATGGGTACAGTCTTTTTGTGGCTATTAGGCACCACCCTAGTGACAAACATCTGCAAATGTTGAGGCATTTTTTATTTCTTTGTTCTATGTATGGAAATTGTTTTGCATTTCACTTCATATTCAGGCGGAAAAGACAGCAAATCACAACTTTTCTTTGAAACGGCAGTATTTTGTCAAAAGTTATCTCTAATTCAATCACGAAGACACCGGAATTTAAGTTGAAAAGATCTTTTAACAATGCAATAAATTCAATATTATCTTTGGCAATGACTCCGTCCTCAAGAACCCGACAGCAAGGTGGGGTGCAGATCTGCTGGCGTAGCAGGCAGTGATGAAGCCGTCCCCTGTTTGGAAGAAAGGGTCATCTGGTCAGCAGGGAAATAATGGCTTGATGCTGAAGAGGCCGGAGACAGAAGCTGGTGGTGGTGGGGAGGTGGTGGGTGATGCAAAATCTCTGCAATAGCAAACACGTTAAACACGTTATGAGCATTTTTATAGAAGACAGATGGTTATGATTGGGTGAATGCAATGGCTTGGGCATCCTACGTCTCGCGATTGAACTTTGGTTTAAACTCTCATTTATTGAGAATCTGTAATAGATTTTGAAAGGAATCAGCAGGAAGGTCTTAAAGGATACCATGTCATTTGCCCCCTTACTAAAGCCACCAGCAAGGTCATTCCCAATATTTGTTAAAGCATACTATCAAGTTTGAATGCATCCTCAATATCTTCACACCTCTACAAACAAACTACAAATAATCAACGAAAGGCAGTCACAGCGAGTTGCAATGTTATGCTTTCTGCTACAGTGGTGATATAGGAGAGCAGCAGATTTTATTAGGATTGCGGGCCGCAAAATCATATCGGGGAAAATCAATTGACAGAATCATGAGGATTGTTGAAGAGCCAAATGGCTACCTTAGCGCAAAGCAGCAAAACACCTCCACCCGGCCCCCTTTTTTACCACTTTATTTCCTGGCCTCCATTGTGTGCCGGCTTACATATTTTTCTTAGTCCACAGAGGATTGGTTCAGTCACCCCTTGAGCTCGCAGGGGCCTTTTCCTTGGAGGGGTAGTGAGCCTGTGTTCTGAGAGTTGAATAGCATAGTGCAGCCTTGTGCTTCTGAGAACAGAGGAGAAAATGTGGGGCTTATGGGCCTGGTCACTGCAGCTATTCCTTTAGCTGGATGTGAACAGTGTATTCAGCCCTGCAGCCACCTAAGTGCCAGTTACCCTGCCTGTCTTTATGAGCAACTATCTCTCTCAGCCTCTCTTATCGCTTCCTCTTTCTCTCTCTCTCTCTCTCCATCACAGACTCAGAGCGGAACGGTCCCGAGCCAAACCATCAGGTTAGTCGTTTTGGTGAACAGATTAGTATGAATCAGTAATTGACCCTTAAATTGCTTAATTTTCACTCACCCTATCCCTCCAAAACTTAATGATTCATTATGTAGTTGACAAATGACCTTCAGAAGGAGTCACAGGTACAGTGTGAACCCTTCTGATTTCTGAGAGTCATTGCCAACGAATTTGGTGACTAAAAATTGACAAATTGTTGACCTTTTGAAGCTGAAACCCGAAATTTTTCTTCGTATGTTTCGTGTCTTGCGTAACTATAGCAGTGATTAGCACTTTAAGGGTTAAAATGTTGTACGCGAGGGGGAGGATGGTGTCGATAATGGTAGTTAAGATCACGATGATCCCTGAGTAATATGCATGGTAAAGAAACCCGTCTCATCCCTCAAATTGGCTTAGTCAGAGTTCCAGTAAAATATCCCTCAAAATTAGTGTGTCATCTTGAATGAAACCCTGTTCAGTGAAAAACAGCCACCCTCCCTGCATTAGTTTATTGCGATTGTCATATTACTCTAAAGCAGGAGGATGGAGGGGAAGGACCAGCATCCAATTAAAATATGTGACTGAATAACTGACACCACGGATTGTGTGCTGTTGCTCGTCATGAAGAGTAAATTGAGCTGCAAGTCCAACCGTCCCAGTTATTTGTCCATCCTGGAAATGTAATTAATGATTCATTATACTGACACAGTTTAAAGACGATGAGATATGTGTCAGATATTTTGCTAATGATGAAAGTATCCTTCGAATGTGCTTAGAGGGGCCTAATATCAGCTACCGAGCAATTAAAGGCCAGCATTCCCGCGGAGAACAGACAGCTCTAAGAAGCCCGCACAGATAATGAGGTTGATAACTTTTCCATGCGCTGGATTTCTTTCATAATTACTGCACTGTTTTCTGTCTAGACTGAGGCTGGGAAACGGTTAGGAAAAAAGCAGAAATACGGTCTTGCAGTCTTCCTAATCTATTTATTAGCCTCTTTTCAAGTAACCATATATTTAAAATGACTACTATCCAAACAGTCTGCTCGTCTTTGCTGGTGTTCAGTTGCTGAGCCAAGTTCTGCTTGGCAGAGGAAATGATGCCATACCATTTATGGTTATGCTAATTTAACACGTTGACTGCCAACTATGAGATAACTCGTAATGGCGGGTCCAGGCCAGCGCTAGACTTGAAAATTCGGGGGAAATTATCCATCCCTTTATTGACAACAATTGATCCTGGCTAATTCTAGATGGTTTTCCTTTATAAACACGTTTTCCAATTCAAGAATAATCAAGTGGCAATTGAAGACACGGCCTCTCTCCCCCATGCGATCTAACAGCAAATAATGGGCTACATTCAGATGAAAATAATTTAATTATAATTAGGTCTATGAAGGGCAAGAACTCATTTGCGAATGAAGGTAATTTCGGCAAGTACCT
Organism: Gymnothorax javanicus; assembly: GCA_029692085.1. Lineage (NCBI taxonomy): Eukaryota > Metazoa > Chordata > Actinopteri > Anguilliformes > Muraenidae > Gymnothorax > Gymnothorax javanicus. Next base: position 44,469,236 of record CM056193.1, on the reverse strand, counting down.
ACACCTGTTTTTGCAGCATGGTCACGCAACTTGCTGTAAAAAATAGACAGCTGTCAGACTGGAAAATGTAAACGTATACTTGTCATCAGAATTACCTTCATTCGCAAATGAGTTCTGAAATGCCGCTCTCGCTGGAAAAAAAAAATTACGTTGCTAAGTGCCAGTGCAAAGACCTAATTATAATTAAATTATTTTCTCTACTGAATGTAGCCCATTATTTGCTGTTAGATCGCATGGGGGAGAGAAGCCGTGTCTTCAATTGCCACTTGATTATTCTTGAATTGGAAAACGTGTTTATAAAGGAAAACCATCTAGAATTAGCCAGGATTAATTGTTGTCAATAAAGGGATGGATAATTTCCCCCGAATTTTCAAGTCTAGCGCTGGCCTGGACCCGCCATTACGAGTTATCTCGTAGTTGGCAGTCAACGTGTTAACAGCATTAGTATGACAGTCATATCCTGTGACAAAACAGCATTTTAATTACTGCACATCCAAGAATTCATTAAGTAGAACAGATTGCAAAAAAAATTGCTTGCAAAAAAAATGCCTCACCGGAGCAAACAGCAAGATCAGACCATTTGTCTAACTACCACTTCTGCCTTCCAATCTCAGAGATTCTTCATCTGTAAGAACAAATATTTCACGAAAAATAGCTCTGAATATTTTATTATTTTGGTAAAAATGTCTTTCTATATACCTCTGTTTGATGGTTTGATTGAATCTATGCCTCTAGGCTTTGGTAAGAACATGCAGCACATACCCTGAGTATGACAGGCGCGGATATAGCCGTATGTTGTATCATTATGCCGGCAGCTATATGGAAAGTGGATGATAAATCTTCCACACACAGATGCGGCCATGGTAGCCTCTCTCAGTGTCGGTCTGCGCAATAACAGGAAGCAGTGTTTTAATGTCCCTCTGACTACTGGGACAGAGACCGCGTGAGCTTCGAGCTGGGCCCTCCATCTGATAGGATGTTCTGCTCTCTGTTTCAGGCTCAACCAATGAAAATCAGTCCCTTCTCCCTCTCTCCTACTCTGAGCAGCACCAAGGTGAGGGAGCACTCCGCGTGTGACGGCACGCACTGGCGCTAACCGTACCATTCAGTGTGAATGTGCTCACTGGCTCTCAGTGTGAAGTCTCTGCTCAGAGAACAAGGAAACCGTTTCTTTGCCCGTATCACATGGTGCATTGTTGTCTTTACATTAGAATGTGTGTCAATGAGAGAGAAATGTGTGTGTGCGTGTGCGTGTGTGTGTGTATGTGTGTGTGCGTGCGTGTATTTTTCTGTGGGAACACACACTCACACTTTTGAAACATTTAAAAGTTCTGGCAGGAGCTACAATCTAATTTGCATACAGGCTGACTAGTATGCAAATTAGAGATTTCCCCCTCTACCTTTACCAGTGTAGACACGCCCAGCTCTGTAAGCCTGACAGTGAAAGTCTAGCAGAGGGAATGTGCCTTTTATATAGTGCTCCCTGCCACTTCTGGACACACAGATACACGCGCACTCAGGCAGAATGAGCCAGCCGAGGTTGGAAATACGTTTAACGCAGACTTCGGAAATGACATTAGGCTCTACAATGCTTCAAATTGGGAGACAGGCAAAAACAGGCAGAGAACTTCCAGGCAACAGGATGGCGCTTGATTGTTTTAAAATCCTGGAGACTGAGATGGGCAGGACTGGCCATTCGCCTCACCCTCTGGATCTCACTATGGTAACAAAAAAAAAAAACTAACAGTACTGTTATGTTCTGCTGAAAGCTCTGTTATTTAGTTGCTTTTTCTTTTTGTACTTCAGTAAGAAGTGTAGGCGTTTTGCGTTTGGTTAGAAAAAGGACAAGTTAGGACAGGCATGTTGATACTGTGAGATCTGCAGGGGTGTGATTGATTGCTGGCTGTTGCTCATTGATGTGAGATACCGGCAGGCTTGAGTCAAAGACCGGCTCTAGTGTGGCCCAGGGGCTTCACTTCGATAGTTATGTCTACTCCTGTATGCCCCACTATCTGTATGTACGTTAATGTCTGTGCATTGTCATGTTTTAATATTGTAAATATTACAAATACTTTAATAACTGACCTTTCCATGGGATTTCTGCTAAATACTTTGCAGTCTTCTGCAGTTTTTCAATTAATTGGCATTCATTAAGCGGATGCGCTGATCCAGAATAACCTACAATATAAGATACTGCAAATGCTGGTGCCAGTGCTGACATAAAAACATAATAAACAAATTACACACTATACTACAATGTCCAAGCTGAGCCATAAAAAGGCAATAAAAATGCCATTACTGCTTGAATAAATTATAGTCTAGTGCTTGACCAATATTATATGCTAAATAAACACAGAGAATATAGCACAGCAAGCTAAGTTTTGCTGCTGAATGAAGAATAGCATGCCGGGACACGTTTGGGATGACACCCTCCTGTGCTTTGACGTGTTACCAGCGAGCATTTTCTGACCCCCATCTCGCTCTGTGCTTATGTCCTTCAGGGTAAGATGGACGAGTGTGGCGAGATGTCCCCCGCACCAGCCCCAGCTCCGGCCCCTGCTCCCACACAGACGCCCCTCCCGCACACACAGCTCATGCTGACCGGCAGCCAACTGGCAGGGGTAACTATCTATCTATGTCCCTACATTATCTATCTATCTATCTATCTATCTATCTATCTATCTATCTATCTACTGTATATCTATGTACCTATACTATCTAGCTATCCATGAACCTATATTATTTATCTATCCAATCATCTATTTACTCTATGCACCATCATTATCTATCTATCTATCTGTCTCTCTGTGCACCTATACTATCCATCTATCTATCAATGTTCCTATATTTTATCTAAAACTATCCATCTATATCTGTGCACCTACTATCTAGCTATCCATGAACGTATATTACTTTTGTATATATCTATCCATCCATCTATTTACTCTATGCACCAAAATTATCTATCTATCTATCTATCTATCTATCTATCTATCTATCCATCTATCTATCTATCTATCTGTCTATCTGTACATATGTGACATGGTGGTTATGACCGTCATTTATGGTACACGGGTAATTTACTCATAAATTGTGACATGGAAAATGGAAGAGGGAGAAAGATTAATAACAGACAGATGGACTGAGAGACCGATAGATTGGACAGATGGATAGACATAAGGAAAATGTAATTCAAGTGATTTCATGCATTTCCACCGAAAAATTGTGATTTTTATTAGTAATAAGCCGAGAAGACTGAACCACTCAGAACTGTATCGGTATTTCAAATAGGACATTCGGACACTTGTGAACTGACAGTGAAATATCTGTAGGTACTCGAGTATCCGTCTATAACCTGAAGGCACTGCTGTCTGCTGTCACTTTCAAGCAATATTTGAAAAACTTTTTTTTTTTGGTTGTGAAATGTAACCATTATGTTGTAGCTTCATGATTTTAGTCAGGTCACATATACATCCCTAAATTTGTTTTTCCTGCAAATAAATGATGTGTCTTCTTGACCTATATATTTTCTATTTAGAAAATGTCAGTATTGGGAGGGATAAAAATATGGAGTTTCATCATTACTACGCTTCGCTGAGGAATGTCTGTGACCTCACTGAATGGCTGTAAGAACATTCAGTGATGTGCGGCACTTATTAGGTGACTGTTGAAGCCTGGGAACCATGAGCTTCCTACAGTCTTGTGTGTATGAACATTACATTCAGCCTGTCACTTACTGTCATAGATTTCAAGCTTAAAGCTGCTGTAAGTTTTCTAAATGCACTGAGTGATTTAGAGCAAGCAATTAACTCTTTTCCCCATTGACTCCCCCACATATAGGCATCAGATGTAATCATTATGGTGAAAAGAGTTAAGAGAGCTAGACAGGATGGAGAGAACTATTTTTGCCTCCATAGAAAATCCATGTTTACCTGCAGTGTTTGACCTCTGTTTATGAACTTTTTACTATTATTATTATTATTATTGGAGGGTGTCTGCTGGAATAAGCCCATGGTCTGAAACTGAACCTATTATATAAGTTCCCTTTTTTTACTCATTCAATGGATAATCTATTGAGTTTACTGTGCGACTGGATGTTTTTGGATGTTATATATTGGATGTTTTTGGATGTTATGTTATATCAGCTTTTTACTTGTAACCTTTCCACTGCCACAGTCCCAAAGCACTTTGCTATAGCAGAACTTGACTGCGGCCTGTACAGTACATGAGCTGTTTTACACAAATGAGCCAAGCAGTTTGCTGCTTCTTTGCTTAATTTTGCTTAATTTACCCTTGCTTGCATTTTAATGACCACCTGCTCCTTGGCTGTAAGTTTTTTCTCCTGCCCCCTCATTTTCTTGCCTTCTACTGACTCCTTTATTCTCCTTCTCTTCTCCTTACCTCTCCCTCTTCCTCCTCTCCTCTTGCATCAGTTGACTGCACTCCTGCCTGCGCAGCAGCAGTTGTTATTACAGCAGGCTCAGGCTCAGCTTCTAGCCGCAGCTGTGCAGCAGTCCAATGCAGCCCACGCAGCTCACGCAGCCCAAGCAGCCCATGCAGCCCAGGCAGCAGCTGCAGCCAATCAGCAACAGCAACAACAACAACAACAACAACAGCAGCAGCAGCAGCAACAGCAGCAGCAGCAGCAGCAGCAGCAACAGAGCCAGCAGCCAGCGCAGTCACAGACACACAGCACACAAGAACAAAATGTCTCCCAAGCCCCGCCCCCTCCACCACAGCTTGCTCTCTCACAGCCAATCCAGCTCACAGCCCAGGTATGGCCTGCCAATCAGGGCCCCACTCCACTGACTGGATTTGATACAAGTTACAAGTTGCATGTTCCCTGGCAAAATCTCTCTGAATTTATTCTCTGAAGAGTAGGTTTCTTGGCACATTTATTTATTCTAAAAATGAAACTCTGTTGCTCAATTGCTCATAGCGATCATTACATTAGCATTTAAATTTCATTTAAAGAAGCTGTTTTACAATTACAGCGCATGCCCAGACCTTTGAAACTGAATTCAGACTAAGTGAATCTGCTCGACTGCAAGTGAATACCTGATTCCATCGTACCTAATCTGTCTTCGTTTTGCATTGTATTAATACATTTTAGTTACTCAGGCATTATGCTTTTCATATTAAGGAGTTTTCTATGGAAATTCAAGGATTCATAGCGCTATTTTGTAGATTTTCTTCTTTGATGTTCATTAGCCGTTGGCAACCTGCTCACATTCCTCATAACCTTTGTCTAAAGCACTAAAATAGTGCTTTAAATCCTCAATTGTCCATAGAAAACTCCTTAATATAAAAAGCATAATGGCGGACTAACTAAAATATATAAATACAAACAAAATAATAACAGATTATCAATGATTGAATCAGACTTTGACTTGCAGTCCAGCAGATTCACTTCATCTGATTCCTTGTTAGGCTGAACAACTTTCAAAGTTCTGAGCATGCACAGTAATTGCAACACAGGAACATTTAAGAACAATCAGACCTGATACTTGTGTACTGACATCCTTATAGCCATAAGGCTGGCTAAAGCTCAACTCAAAAGACAGAGCAATATCAATGCCTCAAGAATAGATTGATGCATGAGCACATTTACAATGAATGTTTAATGAATGCTCAGAGTCGATGTACTTGCTGGTGCTTTGGATGCTAGTAAAGAAGCCTCATGTCCTTGGATCAAGAATTTCCATTGCAACAAAGCTCAATCTATGTATTAGGCAATCAAGAAGGCACCTTGGCTGGTTACTTTGTTATTCAGCTCTAGACTGTTTGGTGATTTTGTTGCATCATGCCTGAACATTTCACTGCCGTGACGCAACTGTTAGCGAAGTCATCCATCAACCATGTGCCTTTTTTTGGCTGTGAGGTGTTGTTAGAACTTAGTTGATTTTTTTACTTTGAAGGTCTTTCAATATTCTATACTGATCAGCAGGGAACACGAGCGTGAGTTATCTCTCCTGTGATCTGGAAAAACCTACAAAGTTTATCAGTGACAAAGATCTCGCAATTGAGCAAAAACTTTTAGGTTCTGGACTTTTACTAACAGAAAAAAAATGATAGAAACTTGATTTTGAGAGTTCAAATGACACTTATAGCTAGCGTTTTAAGATTTTTACCACTTTTAATTACTGCAAATGAAGGTTAAACTCAGTTTCTACCAAAAGTGACACACGTACTTGGTTTTTCCATCTCACAGGAGATCTGTTGGAGTCTGATGGTACCCCTAGACACAACAGAAAGAACAGTGTGAGACTGCTTAAAATTAGGAGTTAAAATGTAAATACACTTCAGTTGCATTTATGAGTTAATTGTTCATTTTATATTTACCTCAAGGCAAAAATGACATCATTGGCATGTCAATTTCACTCTCAGTCTGAGGTGAAAGAAAGCTGACTGCCAACAAGACAGGAATTTTTAACCACACATCAATAATGTTTTTAAATCACTCACCTCTCACCCCACCCTACTCTCCTGCCATGGCCCCACCATTTCCTTAAATCTCACCCTCCTCTTTCCCTCCTTCTCTCTTTTCCACCCACTCTCTGCCCTCTCTCTCCCTCTTTTTCCATCTATATTTCAAACTTGTCATTTTTCTTCTAAATATGTCTGTTTCCCTCTTTCCCTCTCTCGGTCCCTCGCCCTCTCTTCCTGTTGTTTTACTTCTAACTATCACCCTTTCTCCTGCTCTCCTTGGTGCGCTGTCCCTTTCCCTCTGTTTGCTTGGTACTCTCCATCTGTTTGCTGTTTTTCTCACTCTCAACCTCTCTCTCTCTCTCTCTCTCTCTTTGTCTTGTCTCTCTCTCTCTCTCTCAGGACATTCAGCAGCTGCTGCAACTGCAACAGCTGGTCCTAGTGCCTGGGCACCCCCTGCAGTCGCCTGCGCAATTTCTCCTGCCACAGGCACAGCAAGGGCAGCAAGGTGAGGTCCTCGCTCCTCCAATAACACACCCCTTCATCCCAATAGTCACGGGCTGCTTCTCAAAGCCCGGGTTTGTAAATTGCGCTACAAAGGCTATGAAGGCCTCTCTTTTGATAAGGTTGACCAAGACCGTTATGCCTCACATTCTGATTCACCCTTCTCTTCCTCTCAGACAACACAACCTGTGATTGCATTTGATTTGTGAGCAACACAATTGATTGTTTTACTAGATTTCCTGCACTATGAATAATGGTTATCTAGTTTCGGCCTGTAGCTACACTGGCATTGGAAGGACTTTTACATGTGCTTTAACTTTTTGGTTTTAATTGCTCTTTGCCGCACAACTTTATCTTATAGTGTATTTTGATAATATAGTAACTGAACATTTAATGGTTTGGAGGTGATAAAGATGGTCAGTAATAACTTGCCTGAAATACCTGGCTGTCCTTTGTGTACTCAGTTAATGTGCTTCATCCTCTCCTGTAACAGGTCTGCTATCGACACCAAACTTAATTCCGCTACCTCAACAAAACCAAGGGGGCCTCCTCTCCGCTCCCCCCAGACTGGGGCTCCAAGCACAGGTACGAGCACAAGCTACACAAGTAAAGTTATAAATATATGTATACACTGCATTGCTTGTACATTATTATAAGTTTTTTAGCATGCTCACAACCTGAATAAGTGACTGATAAGCCATAAATTAAAAAATTTTCTGCATTTTTTTAATAAACTGATATAAATATACGTACGAGGTGCATACATTTTCACCTGTCATATGTGTTCGTATGTAATGCACATCATTATCTATTTTAAGTTAAATTTGATGTATAAGTTAGAACCTTATAAATTGCAAACTTTGTGGGCCAATTTTGCAGAAATAGATTGTTAAACAAGTTCTAAAATAAACATATTTTTGGTGTCTATAAAAAATGCACTATATGAGGAAATTGCAGGTTATGTCCACAGACATGTTCTGCATGCAATAGTTATAAACTTAATATTGTCTCGCACCATAGCAGAGAGACAACAAGGGCGTAGAAAGTGGTGTTAGCTCGGCGACCTCTGTGACCCCTCACCCCGAGGAACCCAGTGACCTGGAGGAGTTAGAGCAGTTTGCGCGCACCTTCAAGCAGAGGAGGATAAAGCTGGGCTTCACACAGGTAGAACACCTGGTGCTGTTTCCTGTCATTACCACCAGAGGACACTGTTTGACAAACTACACTGTGGGAATGGAGACAATTGCTACGTTTGCATTACCAGGCTGAAGTGGCTCAAATCTGTTTTTCTTTGCCTTAATGTGACACAGATCTGATGTTTTAAGGAATGTGTGGACATAGAAATCCAATCCTACATCTAATCTTCTAATCAGAATTGAGCCACTTTCACATGTGGTTCTAGATCGGATACAAATCTGAAAAGTGGCCATGCTACATGAATGTGAACAGTCAGATCAGAATGCATGTGGCTTTTTGCCTGTACGCATGTGCTGAGCACTGTTAAAAACCTAAAACGCCAGCCATCTAGCCTTTTTTCGCCTTATCAACCTCATCTGGTACAGCTGACACACTGTTTGCTGTTGTCCAGGGCAAGCTCCCATCAATACATTCGCAACAAACACATGCATTTTCCCAGCTTGAATCAGGTTTTAACACCGTTAGTGCTCTCACAAGTATGACGTTTTTTATTGTTGATCATGCCGAAGACTCGTGCGATGTGCTCACACCTGCCGTTATGTGGGGCTGATGCACTCACATTGAAGATACATACAGGTCACTTGAAATTATGAACGTGAACTGTTGAGATCGGTAAATCTGATCTGAGCAAAAAATTGGAATTGAAGAACAAGCCTTGTTGGGCTCAGGCCTGTTTCACTCCAGGCACAAGGGTATACCAAGTGTAAAATGCAATTCATTGTCTACTTCATTTTTAATTCTTCATTCAGTAGAAACTATGCTCTCACTGAGCTCCTAATTAAGTAAAATTGTACACCAGCTTGTTTAAGCAAATATCTAATCAGCGAATGATGTAACAAATCAATGCATAAAAGCATGTAGGTATGGTCAAGAGGCTCACTCGTTGTTCTTACCAACGATAAAAATACGGAAGAAAGGTGATCTAGAGAGAACCCTTGGGATGTCCTAGAATAGGAAATTAGAAGCATGAATGAGCATTGACAAATACACCAAAAATGTGCGTTCCAACTGTGACATCTTTGTCCAGAATCTTGAAGGAATGTTTTCATATCTTGTTGGATCCATATGCCACAGAGAATTCAGGCTGTTCTGATGGTAAAAAGGGCTCCTTATCAGTATTCAATTAGTACACCTAATAAATTGGCAACTGAGTTAATGCAAGAAAATCCTGTACACTAACTAGTGTCAGGGCCAGGGTATTTTTAACATATGTCTGTCTGGCTTTCTGTATGTGTGCAAGTACATCATGGATGTGTGTATGTATTTATGTATGTATGTGCGCAGAGCTTATGCTATATTTGTCTTAGGGTGATGTCGGCCTGGCAATGGGGAAGCTGTATGGCAATGACTTCAGCCAGACAACTATCTCCCGCTTTGAAGCTCTTAACCTCAGCTTTAAGAACATGTGCAAGCTCAAGCCCCTGCTGGAGAAGTGGCTAAATGATGCAGGTGAGTGAGCAAGAGAGTGGTGGGAGTGACTGCGGGGAAAACTCAGGGAATGAGTCTATTGCAGAATGTAGACGATGAATGTTACCGGAGGGGAAGGTAAGGTAGGCGATTTGTTTTAAATAATCATGCAGTTCTAGAGTAGGAAGAACTAAGAACTAACTCAAAACTAGAGACCATCCAGGACTGCACACGCAGCGACAGCAATGCTGGAATTGTTTTCAGTATAGCAGTCCTTATTATCACACATTCAGTGGGTGCACAGTCTCACCAAACCCATCTTCGAACTCTGCCTTCCTTTTTATCCTAACTGCTCACCTGTAATGTTTCATGACTGCATCTTAAAAGGTTCCGAGGTTATTGTGCTCACAGGAATTGTCCACAAACAGACACACCCACATACATATAAACATCCGCAATAATCAAATTTTTTTAACTGAAATTGATATGTACCATTCCAAAGTATGGGAAAAATTACTTAACGACAAATAAGGCAGACTCAAGGAAGAAGGTGAGATCATCTCCAAACCGCTGTATAGCCAAAATGACTTCCATAAGGGACGGTCATGTCTTACCTTTTGGAACTCTTTGAAGACTTTGAAGAGGCCACTAAGGCTTATAACCAGAGAAGAGGCTATGATGTTGAATATTTGGATTTTCAGAAAGAATTCGATAAAGTGCCAAATGAGAGAACAATTTTTAAAATAAGGACTGTAGGAATCACAGGGGTATTTGGAGTTGATTATGGGACAGAACACAAAGAATTGTGGTCAGAGGGATCTCATCTGGTCAAGTTGGAAGTGGAGTCTCTCAGGGATCAGTATTGGGACTCCTGCCCTTTCTCAATTATATTAATTACCTTGACAGGAACATGGAAAGCAAATTTGCCAATGATACTATATTGGGTGGTTTGCTAACAGTTCAGATTCTGCTTAAGTGATTCAGGATGATTTAGATCAAATTCAGAGGCGGGCAGAAACATGGCAAATGAAATTCAACATAGCCAAATATAAAGTTCTACATGTACAGGATAAAAACATCAGACAGGATTTCATCATGGGAGGTTTAAGAATGGAATATCGGCACATGAATTATACCACGGCCTAGCGGCAACTGCCGTATTTGCCCCCCTGTGTGGCCGTAATGCCCGACTACTCAAACGGCCAGTTTGGCCGTGGTGCCCAAAAATTACCCAAAGTGGAGATTTTCGACACAGCGACTGAGCTGCGCGGCTCCTGTCATCACGCTGCCCTGGACTTCTAAGCACTTTGTGCTACCAACGACACACCCACTCACTCACGAAAACGGCAACGTTGTGTGAGGTTGGTATCCTACAACCATACATCCTTCAGACTTGAGAAAGATCAGCTCACATTATGTTTTAAGCACAAACAATTAAATACTGTTGGTGTAAAGTATAGATGTGTTTTTGGGCTGGGTGAAAACAGTGATTGTGTAACTTTCCTGAACAGAAACTAAACTTTGAAAGCGAGCTGGAGAGAGCATTCGCTAAAAACTTTAGCCAGGTCAGTGCGTCTCCTGCTGTGCCAGACTGCTCAGCAGTAGCGCTCCGTCGGCAGTAACAAAGGCCATCCTCATCTCTCAGTGCTTGATAACCAAAACCTCTCGCAGTTTTCTTTTCCCGGGTAGCAACAGCTGTTCAGACTAATTTGTTGAACGACGGCATTCGAATTTATTTTCGATAGAATTGTTATACATTGCACCATAAAATTGAAGCGTTTTCTTCCGCACATAAATGACGACGTAAAATATCAATATGTCTTTATAATTTCTGCGCTCGTGTAGCACAGATTTGCGTAAGTTAGTTTGCGAGGTTCATTAAGCAATAGGCCTGAGCCCCGAGAATCCATTCTAGATTCTGAATGTAGTCATGGCTAAAGGGCGTTGTCTGGCATGATGCACAGCTGAGTGACAACTGTAAGGATGGTGAAAATAAATGCCGTGAAGTCAACAAAAGATTGGGATTTTTGCATTTATATTATCATCCTTGCACTGTCAATTATATAAATGTTGGCAATAGACATTAACTTTTCATTATCATTTCTTATTATTGGTCATGTATTGGTCTTGATTGTTCTGTCAATAAATTACTGCAAGTTGAATAAAAATTTGACAATTTAAAAAATTAATAAAATATTGGTTTTCAATGCGCTCCTAATTATTGATTTATACTGCCTTATCTACATACAATGTCATTATCACTTATTTTTCTTGAAAAATTGATTAATTTGGTTTTGGCCTTGGTGCCCTACATTTTGGCCGTGATGCCCCAATTTTTAAAGGCCAACTGGCCTTGCCCTAAAAATAACTTAATTCGAGGCCTGGAATATACTCTACTTGAAAAAGATCTGGGAATGATTTCTTACCAAACCCTTACAGGTTCTTACCACTGTGCTGCAGATGCTAAAATGCCTATAGCATGCTAGGATATATAGCCAAAAGTACTGAGTACAAATCTAAAGAGGTTATACTTCTCTTGTGCAATGCTTTTTTCAGACCACACTTAGAGTATTGTGTGCAGTTCTGGGGACCGTACTACAAGAAAGATACAGGGGCTTAAGAGAAGGTTCATAGAAGGGCCACAAAGTTAATCCAGATATAAAAGATAGAAGTTATGCAGACAGACTGAAGAATCTTAGTCTCTTCAGTCTTAGTATTAAAGACTTTGGGGTGATCTGACTAAGGTCTTTTTTTTCATGCGGATAGATCACAGTGTGGAATAGCTTGCTAGGCCATATAGTAGAGGCAGAAACTTTGGGGGTTTTCAAGAACAGGCTTGATACAGTGCTTCACACCATCTAGTCCTTATGTATCCAAAGTGTTAGGTTCACTTAAGGGATAGGAAAATGGCGAGCCTTATTGGGCTGAATCACCTGTTCTCGCTACTTGTTAGCAGTAGTCAAAGCAGGTTTCATTGTAGTTTTATTGTAGTTTTTGAACAGTTTTGCTGCAGTATGCCCTGCTGACACACAAACTCACAAACACGAGCATAGACGTGCACGCCACACACACACACACACACACACACACACACACACGCACGCAGATCAACTGAAAACAATGACAGTATCACTATCACGGCTGGTAATCATAAAAGCAACCCTTTCCTAAAGAATAGGGATAATACAATTCAAAAACAAACCTAATTGGAAAACATGGTTTTGTTTTGAGGAATTGATTAGCCAAATTATGACTGACACAAGTACCTTTTTAAATGAAAGCCTTATGCAATTGCTGATAGATCATTTGCTTTGCTTCAAAATGTTTTTTTTTTTTTATTTGAACTATTAAATGAAAAAAGTATGTTTATATTTATCTTTGGATGATTCTCAACAATGCTCAACAATTAGCAATGAGTCTAAAACGTGCTCATTTTTCAGTTTGGGTCAGAAAAGTTGTTCTTGAGCTGGCCACCAAGAACAGTAAAAACACGTAGAAGTGGAAGTAACTTTGACAAGCTTAAGCTCTTTATGTAACTTCTCATCTCAAAAAGTTTCAATAATTTTTCATTCTATCCGAGGGTCTTCGCTCATTGCAGGTTTGTGGTGCACATTTTAAGGAACTGAAAGAGACGAGCAGAGAAAAGGCACATACAGCCATCCTTTTGTGTCAGTTTCTGACTAACCCTGCCCCCCGACAGAGACCATGTCTATCGACAGCACGTTACCCAGCCCCAGCTCCCTGTCCTCCCCCTCACTGGGTTTTGAGGGACTGCCAGGCCGACGCAGGAAGAAACGCACCAGCATCGAAACCAACGTCCGGGTCGCCTTAGAGCGCAGCTTCATCGCGGTGAGAGCCTGCTTTCACAATGAGTCCTTGAGTTGGAGTACTGAGCTAGGATCAGCTTTGCCCTGCTAAGTGCCGGCTTTAAATGGATAACACCTTAGTATGGACAGATTGAAGCCAGTAACCTAGATTAGCGCTCAACCTGTATAATAAAGTAAAATGTTCAGTTTAAAATGTGAATAGATTTTGATCATAGTCTTTCCTGTTCTTTATATTCTTTTTATATTATGGTTGCTGCACAGCTTGTCTCTGGTTTATTTCTGGGAATGTTGGACATTGCAATCATGGTCGTAGTGTTTTGAAGCCTGGTATATGGGTGGGGATGCGTGCACAATTGTGAAATAGGGTGTCCATTTTTGATTGCATGATTAGGGCCATTGGTTTTGGGTCGTTCCAGTTAAATGGGGGAATAAGGTATCAACATGTGTCACCACAAGAAAAAAAAATTACATCATAAATGATATTGCATTGGTGCAATTTCCATTGTAAATCCAGCTCCAGGGTTCAATGCTAGCCTGAACCACTTCTGTACATCGCTGAGCCTGATCTATGCTGAAGCCAGTGTAAAACATCGCCTGGTACACTGATACATACCTCATCTTGGTCAGCATTTACTGAGACTCTCATAGTCGTACAACATGCCTGCAGCAGACAGCGCTGTCTTCGGCTTTTCACACTGTACTCTAGCCTTAGGCTAAAAGGGCATTCCGGAACAATCCTAGCCCCTAACCAAAGGAGCTATTAGCCTGAGGCTAAGCTTTTATTTCACCACTGCCTTCTAAAAAGGTGGTAGAGCACACGCTGCACTGTGGGGTTAACTTAACTTAAACCTTGCCCTGGACCAGTGGAGGGTAAACGTTGCCACAAGCTTTGTTGCCAGTAGGCCCCTGAAGAAAGAGAGTTTGACAGAGAATAGTGCAAAAAGCAATGATTCTGGAGCCTATGCTTCCAACAGGAGCTGCTCTTGACTCTGAGACGTACTAGAGATACTATCTGTCCAATGAAAGGCAACCATTACTTGGCTCATGAATTCAAATGTCAGTCATGCGTGTCTTGAAAGATTCTTTACCGCCAGAAAACATGACTGAAAGTGAAAAGAAGAATTAGTCATCACCATGTTGACTGCAGAGAACCATCTACATCTCGGCCAAGGGAAAGATGGCTAATTTCCCCTCACAGAACATATTAAAATTTATAATTGTCCAAGCCAAGATTGTCAGCCTACGCTCCATATTCATTTAAAATAGACAATGGAGCAAACTGAAAGTTAAAAGAATGGCTCGGTTCACTTTCTTGCATTTTTATAATATGTTATTTCAGTCTGGGTTTTTTTATTTTTTTTTGATGTGCTGGAAGCAAATCCAGGCCCAAAGTCAGCCTTTAGTTAAGAATATTCCATAAACATAAGGACTTCAAGGATATGCTAAGACAGTGCAATGTGGTGTGAAAACTCATTCAGCCTCCATCTTCTGCCTGTGGGAATGGTAGCAAAGACTTTACTGAGCAGCCCAGCACTCCAAAGCTTTTATCCAATGAATGCGTTTCTATTGGCACAGCGCTATGTTGTTCAATGAGGATCAGAGTCACTATTTTTAATGGACCTGCTGTCTTAATGCACTATTGGCATCAGCTGTTGCCATCCCAATTATCAATTAAAGGGCTTCAAACCAGAGCGGTCTAACCCACACATTTTTTTTTGAGATAATAGATGTCAAAGTTTTTAAAATATAAAAAAAATAAAAAAATATAAGTCGTTCATAGGTGTAATACACATCATGACACCAATTTTGCATTATGAATCTTATCATCATCTGCCATAATTTGACCCAAACTCAAGCTTCATTTTTTGGGGTGAGAACGCTCTGGTTCCAGCCCTTCAATTTAAAGTTCATTAGGTATAATAGTAATGACAGATCTATTATCGACTCAAAGTTTCTACTGTTTCTCTGAAAATGAAGACTAATTATTGAGCAGCCGGCTGTTGTTTCCACGTTCATACATTTATGCTAACCTTGGGCCATAATTAACGTTTTAATTTCAAAAAACTGTTAATTAAAGTTGCTTTGTTATTAAATTTAATCATATAGTGTGAAGGCTTCTGAGCCAGAATAAAATGGTCAGAATGATCTCTGTTTATAAATGCCATAGTGATTTTACCGTCAAGCTTAAAATCAATGAGGCTAGCAAAGAAATTAACACTTATAAAATAATGATTTGAATCTGACATAATAATGATGGCATTAACTCATTCCCTACGGCAAGCCGCTGCCAACGGTGCGGCGAATTCTACCATTCCCTGCGGTAAGCCACTGCCAGCGGCGTGGATGACCATTTGCAGTCCAATGAAAACACGAAATCAGTTGACGATCGCGGTCATGGGCCACCGGTACTTCAATACTTTATGTTGTGCAATTTTCGGGAAAAGTATTCCGTACAAATGTGACAATTTTTTTAAAAGTATTCCATAGGCAATGAGTAAAGGGTGTTCCCAATAGCAAAGGTTAATGAACAAAACCATCCCAATGCGCCTTCCTATTCGTCCGCACACCTATATATACTGCCTTCATTCCCACAATCCCCGTTCATCTCGTTTCTACGTCCCTCCCTCCCTTCCCCTCTCCAAGAAGGAAGCAAGAAACAGTCACCACCTGGGACCCCGGGGGGCTTTGGAGCCTACACGGACTCCGACGAGAGACTCGAGCCCCACCCTGAGTCTTGCCACCTGGGGCTCCCAATGTTCACACAATCATAGACCAAGTCCTTACAACATCACCTTCGCCCCGATCTCCTATCCATCGTTCCACCGAATACTCTCCTCCTCTTTGGGAGTGGTCCAGAGTTCATTAAAAGCAATGGTATCAGGGCAAATGAGAGCGATGATGGCAATAGTTTCAGTAATGATGTCAGCACTTTTGATGGTGATGTTGAAGGCAGGGTAGGTAAGATTCAAAAGCTGACAGAATTTGAAAGTAGCATCTTCTCAGGGCTCCGCCTAAGCCCATCCCCGGCCCTTGGGGCTCCTCCCAAAGCCACACCCCGCACACAGTCATGCACGAGCACTGCTGCATGCACAGGATGTGTAATCAGTCAGTGTTTCAACAGTGTGGAAGTCGAGCGATCCTTCTCATAACTACATAATAATAATAATAATAATAATAAAAATATAGCTGTCAGAATGACAGTGATGCCGGGCTTCAAGCTTGCTTAGCAAATCTTACAAATTCATCGTCAGTGGTATGTTTACCTTTGCTTTATAGGTTGGTTGTGTCTTCTAAACTTAGATTATCGCCCAATATCAAATGCAGTTGCGCTGAGCTAAAAATAACACCCAATTCATATTGGCGTGAATCGTTTATCACCTCTCCGTGGAATATCACACCTTACAGGTTTATGCTTAATGAAAGAGGGAAAATTAAAACTTTATTTCAAAATTAGAGCATTTATAATTTGAATTTTGGCTTTGTTCCTTTGCCATAATGTGGATCTCGATGTGAACTTCAGACTGACCAAATTAATCAAAAATGGTGAACTTATAGGATCAGGGCTCAACTAAGTTGCATATTGATAAGGCAATGGCATATAGCCGTCACCTCCCTTTGTTGGACTTAGACATTTTCGCAACAAAAACTCCAGTTTACCATATGCAGAGAGAAAACTACTCAGCCCATGGTGCTGCAATTTTAGTCTGTTGTTCAGCCTTCAATTCTACATTCATTTTTGCCTACTGCGCAAGTCCCAATTTTATCACCTAGAAATGGTTCGATTGCACATGTCCGACTTCAGGTCACTCCAGATTTCATGTATGTGAAATCAGGGCTCTACTAAGTTACATATTGATTAAGCAATGGCATATAGCCGTCACCTGCCGATGTTGGACAGTACAAGGCAGCGGTGACATGCGACAATATTTCTGCAATATTTATGTATTCATAACTTCTGAAATATTGGTTGGATCTTAACAATTTTCTGAGGGTCCTTAGGGATGGGATCTCGCTATAAGTGTACCAAATTTCAGCTCAATATCTTAATTGTTTCTGGAGAAGAAGGCTGTTAAATGTAAAGATAATTATTCAAAATGGCGGCCATACTCGTCATCCAATCAAAACCTAGCTCATGTCGGTCATAAAGGGAATATATTAGGCTTTCAAAAGGTGCAATTTTCATGCTTCTAACTTTGAACAATTTAGTGATTATTGCACAAAATCTGAAAATTCAATATGGCCGCCAGGTCACATGACTCGGCCAAAGCGCATGAAACTAGGTCAGTTTGTTGTACAGCCTAAGTACAATACACACAACAATTTTGATGTCTTTATATGTTGCTGTTTTGAAGTTATAGGCATTTAAAGGTCAATTTTGGTCACCTGACATATTCAACCAATAGCGAGCTTCTAGAATTTTCACTGGAACTAAACGCCATTCACATACTTTGAAGGTCTAGCAATGCTCTACACGTGTGTCAAATTTGAGCTGGAGGAGAAGATCTTTAAACGTTTTTAGCTTTTTCCAATATAGCTGCCAAGATCAACCAACTGGTAAGGAAATAACCGCAAACTCACATGCTACAAGTTGGCGAAGTTTCATGAAAATTGGTCAATTAGTTTTCAATTTACGCGGTCTCAAAATTTAAAATTATGGCAGAATAATAATAAAAATAATAAGCAGAACGATTACAATAGGGCTTCCGTCATTCGGCTTGAAGCCCTAATAATATCAGCAAATTTGTGAAAAGCAAATATGTAAACAACACATCTTCTTACAGCAACAACCATATAACATTACACAAGTTGGCATTTTGTTAGAAAGGCATATGCAAACATAGTACATTCGCTAATGTAACTTACGAGCCTGGATAGACAGGGAAGCTAACGTTAGCACTGGGATAATATGACTAACGTAAAAGACATAGTTACGTTGGCTAAACAATTCCTGGAAACAACTAATCCTCCACCTAAAACAAAACAGCAACTTACCTGTCCAACAGAAAGACTGCAACCATTGCATCACTACTCAGGCCTTTCAACTCCCTTAGTCGCCTCCATCGCTGAGAGGCTACGCCGATATTTACTCGCATTTGTCCTCTTTCTGTATCAGCAGCCTTTTTAGTCAAAGCTTTTTCTACTTTGGACTTTCTTTTCCTGGCCTTTTTGGCTGGGCGAGCAGTCACAAGTAACCGTGGCAGTGGTAGTTTTGGCAGAGTTCAAATTGTTCCAGAGCACTATCGTTAGATCAGAAATCACACTGTAAATAATACGTGCAGAACTAAAGTCCTGCAGTATATATTCAGTGTATATATTCAGTATATATTCTTCAGTGATGCACTCTAGTCAATCAAAGGTTTTTAGGCAGGCGTTACTTAGGGCATCTAATAGTCGCCTCCTGAGCTATGCACTCTAGCCACGATCATTCTCCAGTACACTTCCAATAACCTCTTCTTTTGATTTGATTGCGGAACAATTTTCCTCTGGCAGCAATTTCACGCTTTGAGTTCAAGCTCATACAAGCCAGGAGGTGAGGAGGCTTGACATTGGTTCTTTCCAACCAGAACGCAAGGTAGTGATTGGTTGGCGTGTATACAGGATTACAGCAGCTACATATGAAGGATCTTTTTAGGTCCTTTTTCAGAGTTCATAAGTTATTTATTGCTGTCAGGGTGCAAAGACCATTTAAAAAAATACAACAAAAACTGTATATTTGATTATTGTGCCTACCCTGCCTTTAATATTTTTAATACTCCTGCAGAACCAGAAGCCTACCTCGGAGGAGATCCTGCTGATTGCCGAGCAGCTGAATATGGAGAAGGAGGTGATCCGGGTCTGGTTCTGCAACCGGCGCCAGAAAGAGAAACGCATCAACCCTGCCAGCGCCACCCCTCCCTTGCCCAGTCAGCCCCCGCCTGCGACGCACAAACCCCCCTGCTACAGCCCGCACATGGTACGGCTCGCATTCACCCCCTCCCTTCTGCCCTTGCACTCAACTCCATCCCTGCATGTGTCAGACCAACAATTTGCACATCCTTTCTTCGCTGCCCAGCCGTGGTCTCAGTCACTGCATGGCTTTACTTCCACCTGCCAAGGCCTGTCCCTAATTCCATTCAACCTTTGCACTTGGTATGGTCCTTCCAGCCCAGGTTAAATCTACTTGGACTGTACCATTGATTATTTTGGGATGAACCACTCACGTATAAAAATAGTGTAGATTGGCATGCTGTCTAACTCCTCTTGTGTCTCCATTTGCCTCTGTTTCTCCTCCTCTCTGTATCCCTCCCTCCAGATATCCAGTCAGGGACTGTCCCAGGCCGTCACCAGCCTCAGCACAACAGGTAGGAGGCAATCTCATCATTCACTCTGCGAGTCTTTCTGCTTGCCCACTGATTTATCTTTGCTTGATTCTCAATTCATTTTGAGTTGTGTCAAGAAAAAAATATTGAAGTGACTTAGGTCCATTAATTGAGAGTGGGTTGGAGCATTTGTCATTCTGGTTGGTTACTTGAGCTTTCTTCCTGGTGCAAATTAGAGCAGACTCAGGGATGCATGGGAATATACTTTGCAGACTTAGGGAGTCAACTATTTATTGCTATGCTATATTACTGCTTGCCAATAAATGTATGCGTCCAGGGTTGGAAGTATACTGCATACTGTAAACTTTTACCAGGAAAATATATCCCTCCGCAAAATACTGACTATATTATCTTTACGTAGCCAGTAAAATTAACTTTAAAATTTTTATTGACCAGCCAAGATATAAAGATGGTGTAAATTCCTCCATCTGTCATTTTCTGTCATCTGTCGTCTGTAATTCGGCACATAACCTCTAGTGGTCAGAAATATTGATCAAAGTTAACAAAACTTGACATGAAACGTCTTTAGAACATATACTACTTTGGGATTGCATTTCGGACCCGCATGGCAGGGTGGTCATATTGAAAATCTGAAGTTGTCCGTTTTACACCTTTTCAAAATAGATAAAGAGCTGAAACTTGGTATGCAAGTACTATGCAACATGTCTCAACATTATAAATGGCGAGTTTTGACGATTTCTAAAAAATGGTTGTTTTCTTACCTTTGACATTCCTTCACATATTGACACTTGAATGATCTGTGACCTCTGGAAGTCACAAACATTGATGAAATTTTGCATACAACATCATAAGGACATAAACTACTTAAGTATTTCATTCCAGCCTTGTTACCCACCCCCAAATGGGCAAGACAGGGTAGCAGACCAGTTGAGTTTCAGGTTTACTTGATCCTCTAGTTTTAATTTCTATCACATTATTCATATTCCTCTAAAACAGTGGTTCCCAAACTCGATCCATGTGTATTCTGGTTTTTGTTCTCACCAAAATTCCGTTCATTAGATTGTAATAAGCTCTTAATTTGTTTTAATTTGGTGCATTTATGTTTAGAGCAGTCATTTATCTTATTTGTCAGTTACTGTATTTATCTTTTTTTTTAAACAAAAAATTTGGCATCTCCAATCCCACCCCAATTTGGAATGCCCAATTGGTGAACTATGTACAAGGCTTGCTCGTATGCGACCCCTTGCTGCCAATTCAGGAGAGTGTAGACAGTTCACGGCTCTCCTCCGAAGCACGCGCCTGTCAGCCACCGCTTCTTATACACTCATAGGTTGAATCTTCGCAAGTTCAGAGCGAGGGCGGAGGATACCCGGACATGAACAGACTTAGAATCTTCCTGAAGAGCGCCCGTCTGGCCAACAGGAGGCGCTTGAGCAACGAACAAGGCAACTATTATTATCCCTTCCCGGCAGTCCCTTCCCAATTTGCAACCCTGTAGCGCAATAGCCAATTATGCGCTACTCTGAAGAAGCTGCCGACCACTGCCGGCTGGTATGAAGCAGGGCTCGAACCCGCGACGTAATAGTTACTTCTACTTCACAACGCGATGCTTTACCGAGAGCGCTTATCCGGCAGCCCTGCATCAATACTTTTAATTCAGGCCGTTATAAAAGCCCAAGGAGGAGCAACAAAGTGCTAATTCTGATTTTTTTTAAAATTGGTGATTCAATAATTTTTTCTACAACATGAAATAATTCCATATTTTTTACTATGAAAAAATATGCCATTCATTAAAGTAATTTAATCTTAATTGTTTGAGGTGTGTTTCATGAAGGCTGAATGTTAAGCTTAAAAGCAAAAATTGTTTGTGTCATATCTGCAATTTGCTTTTTTGCTATTAAGTGAAAAAGCTAAATGATTATCCTCAATGTATAGTGTTTCCATCATTTTTGCTAGGGCTTGAATTTTGAAAGAATTCTGAACACCTGTGTTCAGCAACCTAATTTTGGATTTTCTCTTGTTTTTAATTTGACCTGTTTAAAAATGTTGTTGTTTGAAATTGCTTGCAATATATAAAGCTTAACACAATATGTTCAAGGGTATTTTATTCTTCATGGATATTTCTGTTAACAAATGGCTCGAGACAATAAATAACTGTTTTAAACAGAAATTGCAGTGAATTAGGACAAATTATCAGCTTGTTAAAATCCTGCAATTGCACTTGTGGTTGGAACAAAAGCCAGCATACATACACGAGGCCGGCCAGGACCAGGTTTGGGAACCACTGCTCTGAGAAAAATTCAGCATGAAGAGACAATACTGGCAAATTAAACAATTTAGATCATAAGTAATTACAGCGTAGCACTACTCCTAAAACAAACCAACAAAAAACTGTGTTTGTTGGTGAAAATTGCTTCAGCACTTGGTACTTATTACAGTGTGGACCAAAATGTAATTGGATCTTGCTGTAAGTTTCCTTGGTTGTACATCCTCAATTCATCACTGTGCAGAACACCTGCAGGACTACCATCAGGGTCATAAATTTAGCAGCTGAGCTAATGATTTCTACAGGCTTTTAAAAGTGGCCTTCACTGCTCGAACAAGACAGTCCACTTATTGATTTATATCACAGTCTGCTCCTTGATATATATCACAGTCAGCTTATTGATATATATCATTGTTATCTATTGTGGCACAAAAACATTTGCAAAACCTATTGTTCAGCCGAGGGCCAGATCTCAAAAATAGATCAATGAATACGCAGCCAAATACTCAAAACACTTTTTTTTTTTTTTTTTTTTTTTGAGAGGAACAGTTTCGGCTATTATTGCTAGTTGATACCATGATTTGTAATAGGCATCTAACTTCAGTGCAGCATGACATGACTGCAAGAAGTGTTGCCTTCTTCCCTAAATTTTAAATGTGAGACACTTTTTCAAACAAAGGATGCAATTAAATGATTAATTGCTTCTTACAATGCCATGTTTTCATATAGGCTCTTGTATGAAAAAATTTTGTTCACGTTTGATGGAACTTTCATCAGGAGATGTATTGATTTAAGGCAGAATGTTATCATCTTTTTGTGGACAATGTGTCTGGAGCATTGTGTTTCAGCCAAGATTTCAGCTTTTAAAAGCAATGGTCGCCAGGTGCTGATGAGTATGATAAGAGCTCTGTTGCGGTTTGCAGCCAAGTTATAGTGGACGACGTGTATTTTTTAGACCTTCGAGTGGTGTGAAAAACAAGTTTGCCCACCACTGACTGCACATTGGAATTTCAGTTTCTGTTTGAAAGTGATAGATTTACAGCAGTCCCTGGAGGCATTCTGCTGGACTCTGTGAAACTAAACTTATCTGAGCAGACGTTTTAATGAATACCAAGGATGGACTAGTAATCCTCTTTTGGTATTTTGAGTTATGATGGAGTTGAAGATAATATATGCCCCACTGTGTCTGTTTGTGTGTGCTCAGTCCTAGCATGCCCTTAATGCCGTTGAGCTTACAGGTTCATCAGCTTTTTTTAATGATCAGTTTCACAGTTCTGCTTCTCTCTCAGAGAATCAGGACCTTACTGGTTTTGACATTCGAATCAGTTAACTTCTCAGTTCTGTAGTAGTCATAGCTGAATAAAAATGTGATTGACTGTTTGGGCTCTGAGTACAGATGAAGTATTGGGCCTTCCATGTCCTTCTCTGAGCAGATGTTCAAAGAGTCCCATTTCAGTTTATCCATTATGCTTATTTATGTTTACTTCTAACATTTTTTTTGATAAAGATTCAATTTTTTACATTTCTGAGGAAAAGTTGTTATTGTCAAGTGATTGCAACTCATGCCTAAAACTCTCTCTGCTGACTTCTCTTTCTCTCTCTCTCTCTCTCTCCCCTGCTCTTTCTCTCCCTCACGTAGTGACCACAATGTCTTCAGTTTGTCCTCTGACTCCCAGCGGCCCTTCCACGCTCAGCTCCGCCCCTTCCCCAGTGACCCCGCCTCCTCGCAGCACAGCCAGCCCTGCCCCTCCCAGCCACAGCACACTGGGCTTGAACACAGGGTGAGAGCGCGCTCAGTGCGCCCGTGCTCCGATACACTCAATGCCGTCCCTTTAGCACGGACCCCTTGACCCGCTCACCTCCCCCCCCGACGCTGTGCGCGATGACACAACACGCAGGACACATCACACGCACCCACGCAGCGCCTGCCAGGCGGGCTCCCTCTCGTGTTCACCTGTAGTTTGTGGCGTTTTGGATGCCGCTGCGGGGCACTGCTCTGCCCCCCTAACCCTGTGTGTGGTTTTTGTGTTCGCAGCTTGTGCCGTGCGGACAAAAAGAACGGTGACGTCTCTAACTACATCACCGATTTCGCCGCAAACTTGAGGTGAAAATGGCGGAGGGAGTGGAGTCTGCTTGCACACGCATGCTCAGCACAATGGTGCAGAGGGACCACTCAGCCAATTACACGCATGCTCTCCTTTTACAGGAGACGCAGGCTCCAGTGTAACAGTTACATTCACGCAACCACCTACGCTGAACTAACTGAGAAATAGACACGCATGTAAAATACTATTTCCTGACACTCCCGTGCGTGCATATGTCACACACACACACACACACACACACACACACACACAGA
The DNA here is from genome assembly GCA_029692085.1 of Gymnothorax javanicus. Classification (NCBI taxonomy): domain Eukaryota; kingdom Metazoa; phylum Chordata; class Actinopteri; order Anguilliformes; family Muraenidae; genus Gymnothorax; species Gymnothorax javanicus. The sequence continues at coordinate 44,444,930 of CM056193.1, read as the reverse complement.
GTGCCTCATTAGCACATTACCTCAGTGCTACCTTCTTCTATCTCCATTTTTTACATTTTCAATGATATTGTATAAATATCATAGAAAGGAGGGTAATTTGTCTCTATTTTGAAATCATGCCTGCCAGGATTATGACTCCTCTATCAGTGCATTTCAGGTCCATCTCCTTCTATCCCCGGATATTTTTAAGGAAAGTGAATCCTATCCCTGTCTAATTCCATTCTATCCAATCAAGTTGTTGCAAGTGAGGTTCTCGCTAAACTCTATCTCCATTGGGCCTGCATGTTTTTAGCACTATGTGACTGACTCCTTTGCTTGACTGATGTATCTCTTCTTCCCATGAATGAGATAACGAGCTCAAACTTTTCTGCTGCTGCATGGATTTGTTCTTATGCTTTAAATGAGAAGACTGGTAAGCCTGCTGGGAAGGGTAATAATGGGTTTTGCCAGACCCCCCCCAGGACTTGCTCGCACAATAAATGCGATTCGCAGTCAAATTATTAATGTTCTTGTGTGAGCACCATGCTGAATGCAAGGTAAGGAAAAAAGAAGACTAAATGAAAGTTTACAATATTTAACCCCTGAAAAGAACTAGGATTTGAGTTGTAACTGAATACAGTACAAAACAGAACTCAGTGCAAAAACCCCGCTATCAATGCATTTTCTCCAATTAAATAGTCCACTAATATCAAAGTAACATAAAATTTACCCCAAGGCATTTATTTATTATCCCTGAAAACCCAGTCTTTTATAGAAGTACATTCTTCAAGGCAAGAGTCAAAAAGGAGGCCTCGAAGTTGTGTAGTCCTTGGACATTGGACGGAATAGCTCTAATTCAAAGATCCTGAAAGTTTCAGAAATTGCTATCTCCAAGTGACAATTTTTCTTTTCCATAAAAATTCTATATAAGTTTTAGCTAAGTTGAACATTCATAGTGAAGTATTAATACATTTACTGTGAACTGCCAAATATTAGATGTAGTCGATGAAGGAGAGACAAATTCCATCATGTTGAGTATTGGAAGCTTTATTTATCAACACCGGAAATATGGAGACATAAGAAGATAGCGCTGAGGTCGCAATATGCGCCCATCAAACCCAAATTGTTTGCACAGGCAAGTCTATAAACACTGTGTGCATGCTAATACTTCCTTTTAAAATGTTTCTATGCTTTTGTCCTGTCTAATTTGCTTGTGGAACTCAGACTGTCAAAATGGTGCAAGAAAATGCTGGTGTGCATAAAACCTGCATGTTCCTAAAGCCAGGATTGACACACAGGACTCAAATGATGTCAGCTGTAGAGTAGCCCGTAGCCATGCCTGAGAACATGTCTTCGGTATGTCTCTGCTATGTGAGACACAGAGAGCACTGCATGCACTGGCCAGTGATGGATTAAATCTTTGGGGTTGCACAAACTGAGTGGAACAATACAGCTGTGTCTTTGCTTCTAATTCTGCTTCCCTCTACGTGCCTTTCTGTGTGTGTGCTTGTGTGTGCGCGTGCGTGTGTGTATTCCGCACGCTCGTGTGCTTGGGCGTGCCTGGGTGCACATGTGTGTGTTTCAGGAACACTATGATGGGAGTTAACACAGGAATGAACCAAGCTCTCATCAGCGGCAACCCACTGGCTACTATACAAGGTGTGTGTGTGTGTGTGTGTGTGTGCGCGTGCGTGTGTGTGTGTGTGTGTGTGTGTGTGTGTGTGTGTGTGTATGCACGCGAGTGTGTGTGTGCGTATGTGTGTGTGTGTGTGTGTGTGCACGCGAGTGTGCGCTTGCATGTGTGTGTGTGTGTGTGTTTGTGTGTGCACGAGAGAGGGTGCGCTGTAGGGACAGTGATACAGTGGGACTTCTGCAGAGGGTGCAGCAGAAATGCAGAGGTCAGAAAATCCAGTAAAGAAGAGCACAAGGCGAAGACAAACAAATGTATATTGTAACAGTGTTTGTTATTTATTGAGGGGATAGTGTAATCTATATGCCGGTGTACACATACAGAGCATGGCCCAGAATGCACTGACGGATGATGGTGGGCCTCTCATGGTGGAGAGGTGATAATAAACATGATGTTGTGACGCCCCACTGTTAAGGCAGCCCTGTGGACAAACACCACTCCACCTTTGACCCAAAAAAAACCCCGCAAAAAAACACCCATAAAACAATCAAATCCATGAGAATCATAAACATAAAGACATACAAACAACCAAAATACTAAACTAAGGCTACCAGACAAGCAGTGACAAAATTGTAGACTAGGAGACACCAGGACCAGCAGTCCCAACACCACTCTTTTAGTGGTGGCACGGGAGCCTCTGAGCACTTTTGTACCCCGACAGGTTCACCTCATAGAGCTATCAAGCGTAGCACACCTGAGCAGAGCTAATGAGAACAGGAGGGGAAAAGAAAAAAACAGTACAGGGAAACAGAGGATCTTACATGAGTGGTCGTGTCATATGAAAGTCATGAAACGAGTTGAGTAAATCTAAAAATGTACTCAACCATTTTCATAACTTTCTTATGACATGACCAAAAGTATAAGATTCTGTTTATCACATACTGAGTTTCACATAACTGAATTGCGTAATTTGATAGAAAAGAAATTTAATTTCCGATAGCGCCCATCTTGTGTTAGCATTTGGCCAATGCAATCAATCTGCTATCTTACGGTGCTTTCACACCATACGCGCAATTGCGACATCACGCGGAGCAAGACCACTGTTTTCAATGAAGGACGCAACACTGCATGGATGAGCGATGGCGCAACTTTAAGCGGCGCGCAGCAGCTTGACTTTCAGTAAAGGTTTGCGTCCAAAGGTCAACTGCATTGAACTTTGACCTCAAATTGCGCTGACCTCTCCGAGACGCGTCCAATGCCATTGCAGAATTTGCGGGAGTACACTTGCGGAAGTGTCCTAGCAACAATCAACGGTAAAGGAAAAGTTAATTCTGTGTGTCCAAGCATCCGGAGTTATACAACTCCACAATTAAAATGTACTGGAACTCGGGGAAGAAAACACTGGCATGGCCGATAGGGATATACGGTTTGAAAAAAAAAATTGTCCGTTATTTAAATATTACACATTCTGATTCCAAAGAAGCCAGACCGCAGCATTGCCGAATAACTTAAAGCGACACAACATCCATCTGCGAAAATGTTAAGTTTGCTACATTAAACCGTTGAACGTTGAATATATTTACCCAATGAACATACGAGGTGGCGATCCGGTGAGGAAAATAAATCCCTGCCATAATTTATCAGGTTTAGCTACATTTCGCTAAAGTTATCCCTTCATGCTAACTTGCTTTCTCATGATGTAGTGCGCTTGAGCTTGCTCTCAACCTCGCGCAAACTATAGGTGCTGAAGCGTCTGCAAGTAAGCCGGCTCGCAAAGATTCCCGAAAAACTGGCGAGAATCTTGCGAAGTTGCGCGATAAGCCCTCCAACCCCGCGATGGCTGCAGCTATCGCAGGGGGTTTGAGGGCTTATCGTCTAACCGGCAAGATTCTCGCGTTTTTTCGGGAATCTTGCGCAGCCGGCTTTACTTTGCAGAGACGCCAATCAACGCACCCTATATGCTTTTGCGCGTATGGTGTGAAAGCAGCCTTAGCAGTCACTGAGTCACAGACATTAGCGTTTGAACTGACAACGGTTTTTTTTTTTTTTTTTTAAATTTGGTCAACTGAGCAGCTAGCTAACATACATAATGTTTATGAAAAAGTTCAGCATGCACATTAGCTAGCTAGCTAAGTAACGTGAGCTTAGTTATGTGAGCGGCACTTGGCTGGCTTGCGAAAGCACTGAGCCATACCAATTTAACCATTGTTACATTTTGTATTCAGTTTGACTAAATATGAACAGCGTGACCCCGCGTGCGATTTTTTTTCCCCCACACTCTCAGCCAATGAAATTTTCGCAAAAGGGATATGTACCTAGGGTAATATCAAAAATATGTCCTTAACTGGGCCTTGGGAAAAGTACTACAGTTATGCGATAACACACAATATGGTGCAGGTGTGAGTAGGGTTGAGGAAGAGTGGAAGAAAGTACTGGAAAGATGTGAGACTGACAGAAAAGGACTGACGGTATGCTTTGTCTTCATTTGCATTTCACTGCTATGTACAGTACATATCCTCAACCTTTGAGTGTGCATATGTATGGATGAGTATGCGTGTGTCAGTCCTTGTTTCCGGCCATGCTTCTATGTGAGAGCAGAAAATAAACTTTGACTTCTGCCTAGCATGTTCTGTCAGTTCCTCTACCATTCATGCACTTTTTTCCTCTGTCCTCACTGTCCTCCATGACTTTGTTACTCCATCCATCTCATTCGACTACCAGAGCACATCTACAGGTATTAATTGTCTCTACCCCTCTCTTTCCCCTCCCTCTCTCCTCTCCCTCCCTCTCCCACTGCAGCCTTGGCGGTCAGTGGTGGCCAGCTGCCCATTTCCAGTCTTGAGGGGGGCAGTAAAGTGTTGTTGGGCAGCAGTGGGGGTTCGACAGGGAGTCTCCCATCCTCCCTCTTCCTAAACCACTCCACCCTGCTGCCCATGGGGCCGGGCGCCGGTGTGGGCTTGGTCAGCGCCGCGGTGGCCAAAGCTGTCAAAGCCCCGCCCTTTCCGGCCGCCAGCAACATGAGCCCCACCCCCTGCTCCCCCTCTTCCTGCTCGAGCCCTGCCTCTTCCTGCTCCTCCAGCGAATTGGCGCACAGCCCGCCCACACTGGGAGGAGCCAAGACCGAGTGATGCACCAGAAAGGGCCAATCGCAGGGGAGAAGGAGGATAAGGAAATAAAGAGCAGGAGGAGAAGGAGGGAGAGCACATAGAAAATCTCGCCTTGCAACCAAAGCTGTCTCTCTCTCCCTCCATTTCTTCAGTTCCCTCTCTCTCACTCAGTCTTTCGAAGCCAAAAATACGCAGTATGTTTGAGAGAGAGAGGGAGGTAAAGAGGTGGAGCAGGTAAAAGGGGGAAAGGGGGAGATTCAAACCAAAAAAAATTGTCTACACAGATGGAAAAGGAGGCATTGTGGGACTTTTTTGTCAACGCTGAATGGGAACACACGTTGTCTCTTTCCTCGGGAAAAAAATGAATGAAAAACAGGGACTGGAAATGATGAGCGAGACGCGTGGTGATTTTTGCAAACCAAAAATGACAAAAAAAAAACTGCTGTGTGTAAAAGGATGGTGGCAAGGATAAACATGAAAGACTTTTTTATAAAAAGAAGCTGCAGGGGACAGAAAGAAGAGGATTTTAAACCAAAAATATGGAAAGAAAAACACACAATGAAAAAAACGACAACCATGCCAAAATCCCAAATACCAAAAACCAAAACCAAAAATACGGAGAGAAAAGCTTTACCCAAAGGACCTGTATATACTGCCCGTCCAGGACCAGTTCCACAGTCACTTAACACAAAACACACTCATGCCAAATTAATTTCATCTGAAAACTCTTGCTCCATTTTGTCTTTTTCAGCGCTTATTTGTCCATGATCTTTTATAATTTTCAGTGCTCCATTAGTTTTATTTGCCACGGATTTTTGGATGATTATAAATGATTTAAGACAAGCTTATATAAGTGTTGGTGTCTATGTCCATATCACTGTCACTCTGGACCTACCTCTGGTTTTTGCTCTCTTACATTTCTTTGTCCCTTTACTTCCTTTACTTTCTTACTCACTCACTCATTCTCTCTGCCACAGGTGGGGCAAAAAAAAACCCTTTTTGGACAAGGGTATACTGTACGACCAGTCCTTCATTATGTCCAAAAACTTTGGCAATGTATAATTCTATTTTAGTAATTTATTGAGTTTATTGTTCGATTTATATTTATTTATTTATTCTGAATTTGTTTTCATTGTGGCCATTGTCATCATTATCTTGGTCAACATCTTCATTACCATCATAAATTTCTTGCGATTTGTTTCAAATGTCCAAATATTTCCAAACAAAGAGGTTAAAAGAGGTTGTATAAAGAGAGAGGAGAAGAGTGCTAGCTTCTTCATTTTCAAAAATGCAGATTCAATGTGTTTGGCCTCTTCAACAGTAGTTAGCTGCAGTCAACACCGAGACCAAAACCAGTTGCGAACCAAACCGTGTTTCTGCGGCATTCAAGGAAGAGAAGTCATGCTAGTCTGCTCTACACGGCAGCACACAGAGGATCGGCTTTGACCCAAAGCTGCATATTCTATAATGTGGATATGTGTGCATGTGGAAAAAGCAGGTGCCCTGGCCTAAGTAAGAAGCATGAAAGGAAGTCGGGATGATGGGACATATTTTAAACAAGATTCCCATTTTCTGTCTTTCTTTCTTTCTTTCTTGCTCGCTGCCTCTCTCTGCCACTAGTTGGTGACACCTGCACAAGTTTTGTCATGCAACATTGATAGTGTAGCCTCAACATGGACAATGGCATGTTGAATCTGCCTCATCATCTTCAATGTTATCTACCTTTTATTTTGTATTCAAATTCCAATTTCACATCCACCCTCTCTCTCTCTCTCTCTCATTTTCTTTCTGTCTCTCTTCCTCTTTCTGTCAGATACCAAAGCGTTCATTCTTGAACTTTTCAAAGAACTCAGCCATGACTAGAAAAAAAAGATGGACCCAGAACAAAAGCAGGCTCACCCCCGCCCTCCATCTCCTTTGCCCCTCTCCTGAGCCTAGGAGGATTTTTATCAGACAGACAAAAAACAAAACAAAACGAGAAGAGCAGGAGGGAGAACGAAAAGGCAAGGAGGCCTGGAGGACCTGGCAGAAGGAGACTGCGGCAGATGTTGCATTTTTTTATGAGGAAACCAAATATACCTAACCAAACAAACCAACAGAAGAAGCAAACCAAAAATAAACCAAACCAAAAAAGGATGGAGGGATGAGGGGGAGGGAGGACAAAGCATACTCGGCGAGTGGTGCAGCTTGGTTTGTCCGTCTGTCTTGGACTGAGCTGGAATTACCGGTGGACTGTACTGTACAGACAGACAGATGGACAGCGAGACTCCCTCCCTCCATCTCTTAGCTGGCTCACTTCATCCATACTGCTCCTGGACGGAGAAATATCTAATGACCTCACTGAACTGAACTTATAAATATTTTTGTTTCCGTTGTGTTCTGTCTGTTGAGGCTTTTTTTAAAATGTCATTTAATTTCATCGCCTTCTCCTTTGGGATAACATATTGCTTCTTTTCAAATTACCTTATTTTTCTTAGTCGTGCTAGAGATTTTTATCAGGTGGTTGGAAAAATACTGTGAAAATTTAGCTTCCGAATTTTTATTAGATAAAGACTAAAACACAAAAAACTGTCATCCAAAAAAGACACAGAAAAAAGCCAAACCAGTAAACCAAAAGCAAAACTTTTACTTACTAACAAACCAAAAACCAAACAACAAATGCAGAACAAAGCTTTATTAGAACTACTTTGCCTGCCCTCTTTTTTTCACGGGCGGTGAGGTTAGTGATTGTGTCCGAGAGGTGCTAGGGTTTTGTGAGTGTGAGTGAATGTCGTTGCGAATAGATGTGCAAGGAAGTCTCCTTTAGCACATTTACCGCTACTGTCACAAGTACACACACACAGACAGGCACACACGGAAACACACACACGCACTTGCGCACACATACAAACACACACACACCCACTAACCCCCCCTCAGCATCGTGTATTACAGTTTTAAACAGCCACAAACATGAGACGCAGGTGTGTTTGGCGCGGAAGACTTGCAAACGTTAAACATGGGCGGGACAAATTTGAAACAATGGTGAACAAAGACATGCAGGGGAGGGGGGTTAAAACAAGAAAAAAGTCTCTACATTAACTTTTAGACGGAATGTATCTGTTAGTGCTTCTATAGATTTTGTAGAAAAAAAGATCTATGTTCTACTGCTTACTTATCGCTGATGTAAAAAAAAACAAAAAAAAAAACAAAACAAAAAGACTTTGAGAAAAAGATCGTTAAAAAAAGTTAATGACTTGATTTTAGACCAAAAATTTTAACTATCTCTCTTTGCATTTTTTTTAGCGCTTTATATTATTTATTCTTTGAGGGGGTGTTTACTTTGGATTTGGATTTAGGCATTTTGATCTTATATTACTATTTATTTATTTAATTTAAAAATTGTAAAAAAAGAAAGTGAAAACTGAGTTTGACTTATGGCAACTGTTGGGTAAAAATGGGGTTGGGGGATTGCGGTTAAAAACAAAGATACCCTGCCAAGGTGACAACTTTTCCAACCAAAAGTAAGAAGAGGAACCATTTGCATGGGAAATCCCATTTGGTGTGAGAAGGCGAGCAGAGCAGCCGCAAACTGCTTTGGTCTCAGCTCTCACAGTCCTGGGAAAACCAGCAAAATGTCATGTGGCCTCCACAACACAAGGGGGTGCTATGGGTTTGGTGATTTTGGGGTGAGAGCTACACTGCACTGGATGGACATGCTTTTCACAGGTGCTGAAAGCACTTTGTGTGTGTGTGTGTGAAGGTAGCTGGTGCTTCCATGAGGACTTTCAGTGGCTTCGGTTGGAAAGGGAATGCAGTAGTAACTGGCTGAGGGGAAAACGAATAGTTTGCAGTTTTGTGGTAGTTTCCCATCTTAATGTCTTTGTTTGCTGTGCTGGGAGGTAGTACATGGTTGTCATTCGCCAGTGTTACTGCCTGCCCAGTTATGATGTGCTTTAAGTTTTGACCCTTCAGTAGAGGGTCTCTATAGCCTTAACAGGGTTCCAAGATTGTTACTTAAGTTATCCTCACCATGACACTTTGAATATGGCCTTAATTTGATTGGAAACTGCAAACCGAATCAAAGCAAAATCATTCTACTGCTACTACTACTGCTAATTCTACTGCTAATACTACAACTACCACTAGTATATTATTATTATTATTATTAATAATAATAATAATGCTTGTGCTGTCAAGAAATACCGAGATATAAATTGTGTTCTACTTCTCATGTTGTTTTAAGTGCATCCTCTTTGTCAGTGGAATAGTCATGCTTTAATGGTCAAGCACTCAGCTCATCAGCGGTGTGTTGCTTACACTGGAATGTATTCATTTTCAGCAATGTTTAACCGATTGTATTCAAGAGAGTATGCCGTAGATAGTTTGCCATATTATGATAGTTTGATAGAGTTTTCCATTGATAATTTGGCAGAACTCTAGGTGTGAAACACTGTAGCATCCTAAGCTGGGAAAGTTCAACTATAAGACTGTAAGATCCGACCCTACTCCGCTGATGCTGTCCAAGAGGTCTGATGGATGGAAAAGCCTGAAAGAAAAGTATGCGCAGATATATGGCTGTCGGTTTTAACACAGTTAGCCTGCTGTTCTTGTTATTCTTTATTGTGAAAATGCAGTGCTGCTCTCACCCCCATTCTTCTCCAAGGGAATACACGAAAAGCTTTAAACAGCTATGAAACCAAAAAAAAAGAGAAAGATGAGAAACTGTGGAATGGCTGGGGAGATGATGTGTGCGGGGGGCATGGGGGGGGGGACAGAGGTGGGTGGGGCCAGGGAGCACTCTTGCAATAACGGAGTTCTCATGGGCTGTACCAAACTGCACTGGCTCTGTTTAAGGAACAAAAGGCTGGATGGACACCCTCTCCCTCCGTAGCTCAGTTTTATGTATTTCCTTTCCTCCGTTTTGCTTTCTGTTTTCTTTTTCCTGTAAAAGAGAGATAGTTCATCATATACCTCATATTCTTTGATGATAAACCAAATAGATGAATGCTTTAAAAAAAAACGGGGATCATGTGAGTTCCGGGAGGGGGGTGCGTGACCAGGGGACAGAGAGAAGCAGGCTGAAAGTGGGTCAGATAGGAGAGCGTAAGAGAAGGCAGAACATTGATTAATGGGACCTCTCCATTGGTGGATCTGTGCAGTACAGCACAGTCTCTAGCAAAGGATATGTAAGTCAGCAGATGAGCTTTGACACACAGCTCAAAGTCACAGTTTGCCTGGAGCATACAAGCATATGGGTGGACCGAAGTGCGAATAGCAAGGTGAGGCAGTCCCACACACAGTGTCCGATGACCTTTGCCTCCTTAGTGTATACAGTGTGTCGGCAGACTGTTTGGTCTCCTATTGCAACAGTGTTCTGCAGGTCTCCACCCTTCCTGGCCACAAGGTTCTGCCCCTGTGATACTTATATGGCTCTGCCTTGATGCGGCCCCATTGACTGTATCCCATTTTAAAAAGACTTTGCCATGTTGAGTCGCACTGGTCAAAAAAATTGAACCAGGAGTCCCCATGACCCATCATTGGGAGCCTCATGGGCAGTTTTGAGGGAACCCCAGGGTCTGGGGAGATAGGAGCGGGAGGGCTGTACTGAAATTGTGGGTCTCCCTTGCCCGTTGGGTCCTGGCTCTGGGTCCTGGTTCACGCACCCCCGTCCTCCAGCCCCTGCTCTGTGCTTGAGCTTTGAATTACAGTCCTGCTCCGCAGCCGCCTGCCTGAATGCTCCTCCCCCCCACCAGCACAACATGGCAGCACTGTTAGCGCCCGGCAGCCAACCAGGGGCTCCCCTCACTGCTTAGGGGCCCCCTAGATGTCTCAACTGAAATTACATACTACTGAACAGACACCACCGAGCAAACCCAAATACCACTCACTGGAATTGCCAATTCTGGCCTACTGTGGTTGACCAGAGGGGGCGCTGTGTGCAAGTGAGTTTTCCTGTTGCCGTTGGGTAGAGGTGGGGATGTGGTGGCTGGCGTCTGCGGAGGGGCTGAGACTGTGGTTGCTGGGTGACAGCTATGGAATAAACCCCCCTCCCCCAAACTCAGTCGGGGAGGGGAGGGGGAAGTGGGGTTACAGGAATGGGCGAGAAGCAAGCAAGTACACATCTGCTGTCTCTTGCCCTCTGTCTCTCTCTCTCTCTCTTTCTCTCTCTCTCTTTCTCATTCTGACAGTGAGGTCATGCGTATCAGAAATGGGCTTCCAAGCCCTTTTTTGCTCAGCTGTGGTGAGCGTGGCTTGTCCTTGGCCTGGGCAGAGTCTCTGTGCCAAGAACCCCTGAGTGATACCAAAGTTAAGCCTCTGCACAGAGTCCCTGACCACGCCTGAACGTGTCACACAAACCCCCTGTACCTCCTACCTCCCTGTACTTCACTCACACCTGTTCCCATTTTACATGCCTCATGCAGCCACTGATGTACAACACTCAGAGAAATTCTCTTCACACTGCTTATACACACCTAGGGGGGCCAAGAGGGGTCAAATGTACTCAGTTAGACACATGGCCTAGCCTATTACATTGGGTCATGCACTAACTCCTGATGTAGTGAGACTCCAGACCTAGCAAAAAAAGGAGGAAACTTCAAAGGTTGGTTATTTCACATGCCATAAGTTGAGGTTCTCAGGAGAGGGGTCCAGGCCATCGGTATGATACAGTGCCACCAACTAGTGGGAGCATGCACATGGACTGACCTGAGTTGATATTACTCATTTTCATTCACATTAAGCAGACAATAACAATAGAACAGCTCAGTGAATATGGCTAAACACACTTTGTTGAAAAAAAACAAAATGGGCGGATGAATGATTTAAATTTAAATTACAACTGTTTTTTGGAGATGAGAAATATATAACAAGGTTTTTGAGGAGTGTAGAATGAAAAAGCGAGTCGAGAGAATAAAGAACAAAAGAGAAGACTTTTATATCAGCTCCCCTTTTTACACTCCTTTTCTCTTTTCTCCTCTCTCTCTTCCTCTCTTCCTTTTACAATACAGCTTTAATCCAAAGGTACTTAAATAAAACAGCAACGTTTTACAGACAAAACCTTAAAAGTGAAACCAAAGAGCTCCACCATATCTCTTCTTTAACAAACCACCTCTACTTTTCCAAATTCTATTTCTCCCTTTTCTCTATATCCATTCCCCGCCCTCGCTCCTGGTCACCTAGCGATCCAGTTTCTGATACGATGACCTCAGCTATCCAAAGGGAAATAATAATGATAATAATGATGATGAAGATGATGATGATAAAAAATGTATATTTTTAACTATTTGTCATTGGGAAAAAAAACTTTAGCTTCTCGTAAATATGATGATGATAATGAAATGACTCTTGGTATCTCTGTAGCTGTTCTTATCCTTTTCTTTTTGGTATGTGCTGCCAGAGTTCTGCTGATGTCTCATGGGTCCCTCTTTGGTTTTGTTACCTTCCAATTTTGTTCACCCCGTGTGTGCGTGTGTGTGTGTGTGTGTGTGTGTGTGCAGTCCTGCGTGCTTGCATTTGTTTGTATGAGCACTTGTGCGTGTTAATGAGAGTATGTGTCTGAACACATGTATGATTATGTTTGATTGTGTTTGCATGAATGAGAGTGTGCCAACATGGACATATGAGGAGTGCGTGTGAATATATGCATGTGGCTATTATTGCTGTGTTTTATTTTTGGTTTGTTTTTTTCATAATTAGACACAATTTGCGATGTCCGTATGACTTCAGTGTCATAGACAGTGTCAGAGTATAGAAAGCTGTCGTGCACTTAACATCGATCACTGAGGTAACAGCAGGTGTATCTTGACTATGCAGAATGAATCTTTATCCAACGTTGGTGTAACATTCAGCAACAGCATCACGTTTTACATGTAACTGCAGCAAGACTTATTCTACAACTATTAATGTGGTGTTCATGTTTAAATAATTGCTCCTTTATTCTTGCCGTTGTCCGACCTGAACTTTGCCCTGTACTCCAACTTAAGATATGACACAAATCCAAAGTAATAGTTTTAAATGGGCAATATTTCTTCAATATTCTGTGTGCTCTTTCATGATGGTTTACTGCTGTTGCTCAGTACTGAATCACAGTATAAGCCCAGGGACCCTTTTCCTTATTAACGTGTGGGCGTAGAGCAGTAAAACCGGTCCTTCTGCCTGCAGTGAGCTGTTTGATCTTCTCCCTGCAGTGACTAGCATGCAGACATATGGGGATGCTACTTTTTTCAGTTATCTCCGTACAGTTTTGAGGAATCGAATGGCATGATCTATTCAGCACTTGACACTGTACACCACGGAGCCCCTCCGCCCAAATTTTCCCAGTCCATTCGATCCCGTCGGCGTCTGCTTAAATGATGGACCGGGGACAAAGTATGGGTCCCATCACTTTCTCTTGTGTCACTTGAATAGCGCAGGTCTTCGTCTGCAGTATTCAATGTCAGTGATTTGATATGAGTGGGTGGTAATCTCGTAAAACTATTCAAGATTAAACCAGCTGGAGCTGATTCATCTCTTGCCAGACAGTATTTCTTTCATTGTCCAATAGGTTTTCCTTACCAAACATACAGTATACCCTTGATGCAGTTTGTGTTTCACCCCTAACATAAAAAATAAAAAACTGGCTGTTTTTTTTTTCCCTTGGAAAAGAGCTTTTGAAAAGTGCAAGAAAAAGACAAGCTCTCCTTCCTTTTTCATGAGGAGATCTGATTTTTACTGAATCCTGCGGTCTGAGCAGGTCATGATGCTCCACTCTGGTGCTTTAAGGCTGGCTTTTCTCTCTGAATTCAGCGCCTTCCCGCCACATTTAAAAAACAGTTTAAAAATAGCGATTTTTCTGGGAAATTTATCCTATCTGGAGTTCAGCGAGAGATCAGGAGATGAGTCAGCTTGCCCTGAGCAAAGTGGCTCATCCGCCCCCATTTTATCTGCTGCGCGTGTAAAGGTGTGTCTTTACACCCTAGAACAGAGAGAGAGGATCTGTTTCATAAACGTTTCACACCCACAAACCGATATACGCTGCTCTCTTTAAGCCAGAGATGCTTTTATCTGTAATACAGATACAACCAAGTTGTCTGCTACAAAAAGCTTTGAGTCTGTGCCCATACGACGCACAGGATCTTAATACCATTGATTTCACTCTAGTCTGCAGACTTTAGAGCCATTCAGTCAGCGCAGTTGAAAAATTAATTGCTTTGCTAATACTTTGCAAAGAAATCAAAAGAGTTTTAGAGGACACTAGCAAGAGAGACAACCTGCTTGGCCACATTTGCACCTCTGTGCTTGTGCACTTGTGTTTGCATGTTTGGATGTATACATGATTCTTTCAGTGTGTTTTCCTGCCTACAATCAGGCTCCTGTTTTTTTTTTTTTTTTTTTTTTTGTTTGGGCTTGTATGTGTGTGTTTTGTTACTGTACATGTGTGAGAGTACGTGTGCAACGTCCTATTGCATGTGCAAGTGTGTGCATGAATACTTGTCTTTGTGCCTCTGTGTGTGTACAGTAAGTGTGTGGGTTCACGTATGTTAGCGTGGGTAAGGAAGAGTGTGTTTTCATGTGTGTGTGTGCAGATATGTGTGTATGTGCGCGTGTGCGTGTGTGTTTGCAGATGTGTGAGTGTGTGTGAGTGTGTGTACCTGTGTATGCCTGTACTGTTTGTTCTCTCATTGTTTGGCAGGTCTTACCCTCTGTATTTCCTCCTGTCTTTTCCATGATGTGAGCAGTCCTCCTTCTATATTCTTTTTCTGCCCTCTTTTTGCCCTTCCCTTCTTCCTTGTGGTAGCAGGTTAGCCTTTTAGTGTATTTATCTTTAAAACCAAAAATAGGAGAAAAAATACTCTGCTTGTTCATTGTACAGTGTTGTTCTTTTAAAAAGTCATTTTTGTAACTGAAAGTGTTTCATTCATCCAAATAAAATGGAGACGAAAAACTGTACAGACAATATGTGCCTCCCTTGTCTTTTGCACCCAGCGTTTCTTTAAATGCAAATGTGAATCGCATTCTGCACTGATTCATGGAGCCTGATTAATTAGTCCTTTAAACACTGATTCATTGACTCCAAACAGCACATTTTTAGTAGATATTTGAAACTGATTCATTCAGTTTATCTCTCAATCCCCAGCATGTTGCCTAGAGACGGGCCATCAGATCCACCTCACTGCGCCATTTGTAGTGTTGATGATGAATTTGTGTTTCTTTCTTTTTTTTATTTAATGCATTTCTAATCAAGCCTTCTGATAATAGCACATAGATTTTAGTATTATTTGGCAACATCGCCAAGCATGTTGCAACCCCAGTTCCAGAAAAGTTGGGACACTGTGCACAATGTAAATAAAAACAGAATGCCACGATTTTCAAATCATTTGTACTTTATTTATTTGGAAATAGTACAAAGACAATATATCAGATGTTGAAACTGAGATATTTTATTGCTTTTTGGAAAATATGTGTTCATTTTGAATTTGATACCAGCAACACGTTTCAAAAAGTTGGCACGGGGGCATGTTTACCACTGTGTTGCCTCATGTCTTCTTCAGTCAACACTGTAAGCTTTTGAAAACTAAGGAGACCAACTGCTGTAGTTTTCAAAGGAAAAGTTTTTTCCCATTCTTGCTTTATGTAGGATTTCAGCTGCTCAATACTTTGCAGCCTCCTTTGTCATATTTTTCATTTCATGATGCGCCAAATATTGTCAGTGGGTGACAAGTCTGGACTGCAGGCAGAGCACTTAAGCACCCAGACTCTTTTACTGCAGAGCAATTTTGTTGTGATATGTGCAGAGTATGGTGTTTGGCATGGTGTCACTGAAATGAGATGGGCCTTCCCTAAAAAAAGTCATCTGGATGGCAGTAAATGTTCCACCAAAACCTGAATATATTGTTCACCATTAATGGCATCTTCACGGATGTGCAAGTTGCATACTAAGGCACCCCCATACTATCATTGATGCTGGCTTTTGAATTATTTGCTGATGACAAGCTGGATGGCCCCTCTCCACTTTAGCCCAGAGGACATGGCATCCATGATTTCCAAAAGGAATTTCACATTTTGATTAGTCAAACCCCAGGACAGTTTTCCACTTCGCCTCAGAATATTTTAAATGAGCTCATGCCCAGAGAAGAAGGCAATTTTCTGGATTTTGTTTATATAATGTTTAATCTCTACATGGCAGAGTTTTAAATTGCATTTGTGGATGCAGTGACAAACTGCATTTACTAACAATGGTTCACAGAAGTGGTCCTGAGTCCATGCAGTAATGTCCACAACAGAATCCCGTCTGTTTTTAATGGAGTGATGCTTGAGGACCTGAAAGTCACAGCCATCCAGCCATGGATTTTGGCCTTGTCACATGCATACAGAGATTTTTCAGAATTCTCTGAATCTTTTTATGATATTATGTACCACAGAGGATAAAATCTCCAAATTCTTTGGAATTTGAAGTCAAAAAAGTTATTCTTATATTTTTGAACTACAACTCCAATTCCAAAATAGTTGGGACAAACTGTAAATTGTGAATAAAATCAAAACGCAATGACTTTCAAATCACACCAACTAATATTTTATTCACAATAGAACAGAAATAACATAGCAAATGTTGAAACTGAGAAATTTTACAATATGATCCACAAAATGAGCTCATATCAAATTTGATGGCTGCTACAGGTCTCAAAAAAGTCGGGACAGGGGTCTGTTCACCATAGTGTAGCATCCCTTCTTCTTTTTAACACAGAGTAGAGGTGTCTGGGCATTGAGGAGACAAGTTTCTTGGGTTTAGCCATTGGAATTTGATCCCAGTCTTGTTTAATACAGGCTTCCAGCTGCTGGAGAGTTTTGGGTCTCCTTTGAGAACATGCGCCAAATGTTCTCAATCGGTGAAAGATCAGGACTGGAGGCAGGCCAGTTCAGCACACGGACTCTTCTACTATGAAGCCATGCTGTTGCAATAGATGCAGTATGTGGTTTTGCATTGTCCCGCTGAAATACACAAGGCCTTCCCTGGAATAGATATCGTCTGGAGGGGTGCATATGTTGCTCTAAAACCTTTATATACCTTTCAGCATTCATGGTGCTTTTTAAAACATGCAAGTGTCCCACACCATATGCACTAATGCATCCCCATACCATCAGTGATGCTGGCTTTTGAACTGAACACTGATAACAGGAGGGGTGGTCTTTCTCCTCTTTAGCCCGGAGGACCTGACGCCCATGATTTCCAACAAGAATGTCAAATTTGGACTTGTCTGACCACAGGACACTTTGCCACTTTGCTACAGTCCATTTTAAATGAACCTTGGCCCACAGAACATGGCAGCACTTCTGGATCATGCTCAACAATGGTTTCCTTTTTGCATGAGTTTTAGGTGGCATCTGTAGATGACACAGCGGACTGTGTTTACAGACAGTGGTTTCTTTAACTATTCCTGGGCCCATTCAGTAATGTCAATGACAGAATCATGCCAGTGAGTGATGCAGTGGTGTCTGAGGGCCTGAAGATCACGGGCATCCAGTAAAGTTTTTCGGCCTTGTCTCTTATGCACAGAGATTTTTCCAGTTTCTCTGAATCTTTTGATGATGTTATGCACTGTCGGTGAGACCTTCAAAGCCTTTGCAATTTGATATTGAGGAACATTGTTTTTAAAGTATTCCACAAGTTTTTTTTTTTTTTTTTTTTTCGCAAGCCTTCACAGGTTGGAGAGCCTCTGGCCATCTTTACTTCTGAGAGACTCAGCCTCTCTAAGACATCCCTTTTATAGCCAATCATTTTACACACCTGATGCCAGTTAATGTAATTACTTGCTAAATGTTCTTTCAGCTGATTCTCTTGTATATTAATTGCTTTTTCTGCCCTTTTTGCCTGCGTCCCAACTTTTTTGAGACCTGTTCCAGTCAGACAATTTGAAATGAGCTCATTTTGTGGATGAAAATGTAAAATGTCTCAGTTTCAACATTTGAAATGTTATGTAAGTTCTATTGTAAATAACATATTGGCTCATATCATCTGAAAGTCATTGCATTTTGATTTTATTCACAATTTACACTTCGTCCCAACTATTTCGGAATTGGGGTTGTATTGCCCCATGCAGTCTTTCATAGAGTGGTTAAGCTCTCACTATATTTACTTATGAAAAACTTTTTATACCCATTCATGTTACTGACCTGTTGCTAAATAATCTAATTAGTATTGAGATGTTCTGCCAGTTGTCCTTTTTTTAGCATCATGCAACTTTTCCAGTCTTTTTTTGGCCCGTCCCAACTTTTTTAAAACATGTTACTGTCATCAAATTCAAAATGAGCAGATATTTTTCAAAAAACAATAAAATGTATCAATTTCAACATTTGCTACATTGTCTTTGTCCTATTTTCAGTTAAATAAAGGGTTTCGACTAATTTGCAAATCATTGCATTCTGTTTTACAACGTATTTACATTTAACATGGTTTCCAAACTTTTTTTGTAAATGGGCTTGTATTTATTACCTCCGCCAAGGAGGTTATGTTTTTGCTTCCGTTTCTACCTCCGCCAAGGAGGTTATGCTTTTGCTTTTGTTTGTTTATTTATTACTTGCCAGAATCCGAGGAATCTCGGATTGGCAAGTATATTACTCTGTTCGTTTGTTTGTGTGTTTGTTTTTGTGTGTGTTTGTTTGTTTGTTTGCAGTGTGGCGTCCACAGTTTCAGCTCAATTTAGCTTATATTTCATGATCGACATAGGACAGGCACTGGGCAGGCACTGCACTTTTTTGGTGAATCTAGGTCAAGGTCAAGGTCAAGGTCACACAAAAGATCAAAAACACATAAGAAGCCATATCTTCAGTTCTAATTGTCGTAGATACTTCAAACCAAGTGCATATTGTTGATAAACGTAAGGTATATCTTACTTGACCTAGGTACTGCACTATTTGGTGAATCTACATCAAAGGTCAAGGTCAAGGTCACACAAAAGGTCAAAAACACATAAGAAGCCATATCTTAGGTTCTAATCGTCGTAGAGACTTCAAACCAAGTGCATGTTCTTCATAAGCAAAAGGTCTATCTTACTTCACCTAGGAATCTAGGTCAAAGGTCAAGGTCAAGGTCACACAAAAGGTCAAAAACACATAAGAAGCCATAGCTTCAGTTCTAATCGCTGTACAGACTTCAAACCAAGTGCATAATTTCTGGATAAACTCAAGGCCTGCGTTACCTGACCTAAGCACTGCACTATTTCAGAAAATCTAGGTCAAAGGTCAAGGTCACCTAAGCAGCGCTCTATTTTGGTTTCTTTGTTTGTCTGTCAGTCTGTCTGTTTGAGTGCACTCTACAGGCCACAATTTTCACACTATCTTCACCACACTTGGTGACAACATTGACTAGCCTTGTGCCTAGAGACCGGTATCTTTTCGAAGCCAAAGGTAAAAGGTCAAGGTCAAGGTCACCAGAAAGTTCAAAAACACATTTTAGTTCATAACTTTGCTACTATTACAGCTAGAGACTTGAAACCAACTCCATTCTGTTCATTTTGTTTCTGAGATCTGTACATAATTCCAGCAAGTCGTCATTCTATGAATGACTTTTCATTTATGTATTTGTCTGTCTGTTAGCAGGATATCTCAAAAACCGTTGCATAGATTTTAACCAAACTTTGCAGGATGTTAAATTAGCACAAGAGGAACAAAATGTTGGCATATCTAGGCCAAAGTACAGCTGAAATATAGGCCAAAGTTCAAATCCAGCTATGCTGGCGGAGGTATGGGCTCTTTCAAGTCCAGCTCTAGTTTATTTATTTATTTTAATTTACTACATGCATTTCAGTGTTACACCACCAGGTGTCCCTTTAACTTACATGGTGAAAGAAATTAGTCAGGGATTCTCAATTGGTCAGGGATGGTTTGTATGTGCTAACATGCGTGAGTCTGTTCAGTTGCGGTGCACATGTAAAGAAAGCCAAAGGACACCATGACTGAAATGCCTCACTAGAATTGAGCTTAAAATGCCAATAAGCCAATGATTGATTATTTCAAGGAGACTCCAGAGGTGCTGCTGGAATGTAATATAGTGCCATTCTACATGTACAATGAAAATTTATCCAATTGTTTAATGTATATGGCAAAAGCATAGAGTGCATGTAAATATGGACGACACATCTCCACATCCTAAGGCCGTACAAAAATGCAGTCAAACTATCCTTCATACGGATGCTGCCATCTTGCACATTTAGAGCCAGACAGAGTCTGCGCAGTCGTGATCGGGGGGGTTGAGCCGCAGTCTCGAAGTCCCGCCCATACACCTGCCCTGCTCAGCTCAGCTTTCCTACTCAACTCCAGACTCAGACTAGCAATGTCTAAATTATAAAACTTTCTGAGTTCAATATTGTTCTCAGCTTGAGCATAAATTCTAAGCATGAATCAGTACTTGCTTATACCCCAATTCAGGCAATTTTCATTTTGAGATCTGGATGGAACAGATTTATGGGCCTTCTTGAAGCCCCAGTGGTGCCTCTGACGGACAAGTGCCGGAAGATGAAATTTGCAGGTTTAATTTTTGCAAAGGCGTAGTTTTGGTGTATGTGCAGTATAGTCAGGGTAACTGGCTTGGAAAAAAAAAATACAGCGGTCCAATTGGAAAACATAAACAGACAACATCACATGCTTTACACCTTAATCACCTCCATGTGCTGACGTGATCTGAAATGCCACCCTCGCTGGTGCAAATTTACCATCGCTGAGTGCACTCAAGAGGCGCAGGCTCAATACTGAGTCATGCACAGCAGAGTTCGATTTCAAAACGCTCGATAACCTCCGACTGTGAGTAAAACTCTGCAGAGTATGATCACAGAGATTTGTGTTCAACTCTGAGCTGAGACTGAGCAAAGTTTTGTAATCTTGGGCTCTGAATTTTTTACGGAGCCTAGCTGGCTGCGTCATGTTTAGACAAGAGACCAGAGGCAATTTGCTCCACAGTGTCTTGTTAAAGAACATAACCATTCATTAAGTGCATTGGCAAGCACTGTTCTTCCAAAACTGAAATCTTGTTGAAGGGTTGGCTAGATCTTTGTGCAGTTATATATGGCTAAATACGATTGCTGCTTTCCTCATCCATGGCAGTAGCTACATCGTTTGGCTTCCGTACCGATGTCCGGTGCTCCTGCCCGGCTCCACTAACTCGTACCGACTGCTAGCTATAAACTGGCTAGGTGGCTAATAGTTTGATTATGTTTTAGTACCTCATAGAACCCAGCTTCAAAATCCATGACATTCCTTCAAAATAAGGTGCTTAGCTAGCTAGCTAGCTGGAGTGGGTAAATGGACTCCCAGCTATCATGGGTTTGAACATTATGTGCTGTAACGGTTGCTAGCAAGTTAGCTAAGTGAGTAATGTATTCTTATTGCTACCATGACCTGTCACAGAATTTCATGAAACTTGCTAGCTAACTAGCTAGCGAACTACTTTTTCTTATCAGCAATAGCATCACTTCATACAGAACAAGACATACATTACATTTTCATATGTTAAGAGCAAGGACAACTCTACAGTCAATTTTCATTGGAAATTCAAAATCACAATGGGTTGTATACAGTTGTACTGGAAGCTAGCAACTTATGTACGAGTGATGTTGACGTTCTATCTCTTCTCAATGGTCGCATTCCGAAGGGTCAAAGAATTTCTGGAAAATCACCAGTGGGCGACTTCCACCCTTAGGGTTTTTGTCTCTTAATTAATATATGATTTATCAGATTAATGATTTAGTTAATTGATTTGTCAATTGAGTGCTTAAATAATTATTATTGCCAATATTGCAGGCACTGTTACTGCTTATTAACTATAAGTTTTGGTTTTTTTTTTTTTTGTTTTATTTTGTTTCTTCCCATGTGCCTGTTATTATTTTTATGCCAATATATTGTGCTATTAAACATTGATGTAGTTTAAAGAAAGAAGTACTGGAGGGTGGGATTATAGGGAGGTATGAAACTTCAGTATTTGGATTTAATGTCATCTATATGCCCTTTGGTGGTGATGGGGGGTGGGGTGATCATTTATGTCTTGTTCATGCCTCTAAGTTATGTCCGAATATGTTTGGCTGTGTTAGTGTTTTTGTTTTTGTTATACCCTTCCTCTGAGGAGAGGTTTCATTATCACTTTTGATATAATTATTCTAAACAAATACATAGATGTAAATAACAACAATAACAAGTGGTGCCAGGCACAACAAACCCCGACCCTCACACATACTTTCACCTACTTGTACGAAATTCAATAGGGATCTTTTCTGGGTCAGTGGCAATCCCTATACCGAATTTGGGGTGAATCTGGCCATTATTTTTGCCGCTAGAATGTTAACAAACAAACACAGAAACAAACAGATGCAAAAACACACAAACACACAAACACACAAACAAACCGAACCAAAAACAATACCCCTTCCCTCACCTTTCGGGTGGGGCGGGGTAATAAAGCTGACCTCCAAAGAGGGGGGGTGGTGGTGGGAAAATAAATAAAGAAGAAAAAAAAGAGTCGCTGTCGATCACATCTGCCAATCATGGCATTACACCCCCTTTTTACTGTATTAAATAATTAAATAAAATCAAACTCATCAGAAACTAAGAGCACTTGAACATGCATCAGTATGGTAAGAACTACTTAAAATGGCAAAAACCATCTTCAGAAAAAAATTATTTGACACGTACTTGGGGTGCTTTCACAGTCGGGACTAAGGCACGGATCTGAGTACACTTGACCCCAAAGTTCAGTTTATTTGGTAAGTGGGAACACCAAAGTACCGTGCTCAGGCATGGTACACAAGTCTGCTTGGAAGAGGTGGTCTCGGGCACAGTTCATCTGTACTCGTACCAAATGTGGAAGCAATCGTACTTGAGCACGGAAATGGACTGTTACCTGATGTCTTAACTATTCGACTCTTTTGTTCTAACAAATATAGTGGCAAAAAAGATCACTGGTCAAATGAAGACATTAAATGCTTGCTCGAAATTTGTAAAGATGATAACATACAATCACATCTGGATACTACACACAGAAATTCTAAGATTTACGGAATAATTTGCGAGTATTTATATTCACATGGATATTGTAGAACAACAGAACAGTGCTGTGAGAAACAAAAAAAATGCAGCTGCAACATACTTGAAGTGCGGGATGCGGAGCAAAAGTTTATTGTTTATTGTTTATTACGAATCCCCATTAGTCCTCACTGCAGTGAAGGCTATTCTTACTGGAGTCCAAATATTAATACTTCAAACTGAAAATATTTAACAATGAAATACAATCATTACAATTCAAAGAAACAAAATCCAAAAAAAAAAAAAAGTCTGGCTACTCAAGTGATGAAAAAGATAAATTTCCATGATGGCTTTTTCTTTGTGTATATTTCCCTATTTCAAAACCACCTAGGTGCATACTGCCTCCTACTGTATCAGAATTTTGATGAAAGTAACCATACTTGCATACAGAACGACATTGCTAGTGTTAAAGCTGATCAGCGGGGAGAGAGAGGGGGGACAATTGTACTGTGGTACGGAACAATCGTTTTAGTGTGAAAGCACCCTTAAATTTTTAGTGTGGCCCAAGTCCCATCCACTAACGTTTTAAAACAATCTTAAGATTGATGTTGAATTTCAACAGTGACTTTTCTGAAGCATTCACCTAAGTTTGAATGGAAAGAAAAGTTTCATTCATATGAAAAATGGAAACAATAGCAGCTGAATAAACAAACTCATTAAAGCTTTCTCACGGACTGAATGTGTGTGGCCCAGGAAGCAGTCTGTATTAACCCTGCGACTGGTTGAGTGCCTAACCTATGACATTAGGTGGATTACTTGAGTATAATGTGACGTCACCTTGGAATGAAAAGGTTCATGTCCAATTTGGTACCAGCCCATTGGAAAGGAAAAATATTTTGATTTTAAATCTATTAAGCTAAATGTAGTCAATTACTCATATTTTGTCTATGTGTAGTGCATTCCTGCAAGATCTGGGAAAAGAATGAATTAAGTTCCCAAGGACTTTAACAATGATCAAATAGTTTTGTTTTTGATTTTTAGCTCACCGGCCGATATGCAGGCAGAGCTATTGAGATCAGGCAGCGTCCGATTTGGTCATTGTGGTCGTGGTCATGTTCAGGTGGCAAAATCTTTGACAATCTTCTCCTCCGAAACTGCTGGCCACTTCATATTTGGTATGCTGCTTCCTTGGGACCATGTCTCAAGTTAGTATGCAGTTTTTAAAATTTTCAGTTTGGATTTTTACCTATTTTTTCAAATGAAACTGTCCCTCAAAATATGCATACTTAAATTATGGATGAAAGTGATGTAACTACGCCCTTTAGTGGCTGCTCAGTTCACTGTGACATAGTGGGATTCACGTTTTTTTGCCCAGTCTGATTTTTGATAATTTGATAAGTCACGCTCTTTGGAAGGTCTGGGATAAATCATGATTTTTTATAAATCCCAAATCCAAAGAAGTTGGGATGTTGTGTAAAATGTGAATAAGAACAGAATACAATGATTTGCAAATCTGTTTCTGACCTATATTCAATTGAGTACACTACAAAGACAAGATAGTTTATGTTCAAACTGATAATCTTAATTGTTTTTTTGGAAATATCCACTCATTTCGAATTTGATGCCTGCAAAATGTTCCAAAAAAGCTGGGACAGAGGCATGTTTACCACTGTGCTACATCACCTTTCCTTTTAACAACACTTAATAAGCGTTTGGGGACAGAGGACACTAATTGTAGAAGATTTGTTGGTGAAAATCTTTCCCATTCTTGTTTGATGTGCGACAGTCTCAACAGTCCGGGGTCTCCATTGTTGTATTTTGCGCTTCATAATGCACCACACATTTTCAATAGGAGATAGGTCTGGACTGCAGGCAGGCCAGTTTATTACCCACACTCTTTTACTACAAAGACACACGGTTGTAACACGTGCAGAATGTGGCTTGGCATTGTCTTGCTGAAATAAGCAGGGACGTCCCTGAAAAAGACGTTGCTTGCATGGCAGCATATGTTACTCCAAAACGTGAATGTACCTTTCAGCATTAATGGCGCCTTCACAGATGTGCAGCTACCCATGCCAGGGGCACTAACACATCCCCTTACCATCATAGATGCTGGCTTTTGAACTTTGCACTAATAGTAATCTGGATGGTCCTTTTCCTCTTTAGCCTGGAGGACACGATGTCCATGATTTCAAAAAGCAATTTGAAATGTGGACTTGTCAGACCACAGCACACTTTCCCACTTTGCGTCAGTCCATCTCAGATGAGCTCGAGCCCAGAGAAGCCGGCGCCATCTCTGGGTGTTGTTGATATATGGCTTTTGCTTTGCATGGTAGAGTTTTAAATTGCACTTGTAGATGTTGCGACGAACTGTGTTAACTGATGATGGTTTTCCAAAGTGTTTATGAGCCCACATGGTAATATCCTTTACAGAATGATGTTGATTTTTAATGCAGTGCCGCCTGAGGGACCAACGGTCACGGGCATTTAATGTTGGTTTTCGGCCTTGCCGCTTACGTGTAAAGATTTTTCTGGATTCTCTGAATCTTTTGATAATATTATGCACTGTAGATGATGAAATCCCTAAATTCCTTACAATTGCACGTTGAGAAATGTTGTTCTTAAACTGTTGGACTATTTGCCCACGCAGTTGTTCACAAAGTGGTGAACCTCACTCCATCCTTGCTTGTGAACGATTGAGCCTTTCGGAGATGCACCTTTTATACTTAATCATGACACTCACTTGTTTCCAATTAACCTTTTCACCTGTTGAATGTTCCAAACAGGTGTTTTTTGAGCATTCCTCAACTTTCCCCAGTCTTTTTTTGCCCTGTCCCAGCTTTTTTGGAACGTGTTGCAGGCATCAAATTCAAAATGAGTGAATTTTTCCAATAAAACAATGAAGTCTATCAGTTTGATCATTAAATATCTTGTCTTTGTAGTGAACTCAATTGAATATAGGTCGAAAAGGATTTGCAAATCATTGTATTTTGTTTTTATTCACGTTTTACACAACTTCATTGGAATTGGGGTTTGTGTATTGAAAGTGCTTTCATCTCATTTTACTGTGCAGTTTACTCATAATGATATAGTATGTAATTTTTTTTTTCTGGCACTAGATGGAAGTATATTATGATATTATGACAAGAAAGTTGTCTTTGGGCTTTGGAAGAAAGAACAGCCCCACAAAATTAAAGAACCAACCATCAAACTTCACTGTAACAATCAGTTTCTTTTCAAAATGGTTTCAAAATGGCTATTTTTTTTTTTTTAATGCCAAACCCACCTCTAGTATTTATTGTTACAGAGCTCTATTGTGGTCCCATCTGACCATAGAAATGGGTCCCACTGAAAGTATCTTTCTGCAAACAATAGGCAGACAAGTTTGTTTTTTGTTGAAAATAAAATCCTTTTTTCTAGTAATCCTCGCAAACAATTTGTGGATGTGTTCATGCCATCTGAACAAAATTTGGGAGATTTTTTAACCCCAAGACAATCAATATCTTTAGTTTTCCCACTGTGGACCTTGGAGTTTCCTTTACCATTGGAACCATCCAGCTCACAGAACTTGTATTCAAAATAGACGTGTGTCCTCAGTGGGTTTTTTAACATTTTTTAACATAACCACATGCCTTAAACTTATTATTCATTGTCCTGATGAAACAGGCATTTTAATATTTTAAGTTAAGTTTGAGTTTTCTTAACCGTTGGTCAACTTATGATCAACTCAACCCCTTAAAACCTACAGATATGGACCTCATATGGGTCCATAAAATGCAGCTTCTGTCTTCAAATCTGCAGAACTTCAAAGCCTATTTTAAGTTCAAGTGGATAACCCCCGGTTTCCAATTATCCCAAAAATGTCCAGTTTAATCACAGGTAATTTGTATTGAATAATGTACAAGTTCTAGATATTTTCCATTTGATATAATGTCGTGGCCATAAAAACATGGTGTCCTGAGTTTAAATATTTCTCTCGATAGAAGTGTAATGTATCTTCAGTGAAGTGCTGCAAGCAGCAGATACAGAATATGTACGTAACATTTTTCCTTCTATATAAATAAAAATGCTTTTTCTGATTTTGAACCAACTTAAGGGAAAACTTAAACTCACCTAAGTTAGAGTCAACAGGGTTACAGTATGAATGAGAACATACTTCAGTTAGATTTTCCTTTCAAGATTTTCTTGAGGTACCAATGATTGTGGTGCAAATGCTTTTGGAGAAAATATTTATTTTAAGATAAGAATAATTTTTTTTCCATCAACAGTTTTCTTTTAATTAATGGTTAGATTTGTGTTCATATTTTGAATGAAAGATTGGGAAGAGAGAGAGCAACCACTTTTTTTATGGTCTTTTTAGTAAATATTTATCAAGGGTGCCTATATTAGTGGAGGGCAGTGAAGCATCTACTAGGACCCAGTGCGTCAGCCTCTACTCAGAAAGGGGGGCATTTCTCTGTGCTCTACTGAAACAAAGTGGGTCTGTGCCAAGCTGCCGTAACTCTTCAGCAAACTGACCAGGCACAGCTCCAGCAGGCTGCCCTCCTGATCCATTGGCAAGCCAGTCAATACAACTGGCTGGTTTACAAATTGTGGGGCAACAAACTGAGCAGGGCAGTAATGACACACGGCTGAAAATGGGTGCTTACCTTACTCAGTGAGGGTGTGCTAGTAGCACGTGAAGCTCACTCTCACACTACGCTGTTGTTATAGTGAGAAGAAATGCCGTCTTCATGATGTCCAAATGTGATATTATCTCAAAAGGCGGTTGCCAGATTGAATCAAGCACTGCCCAAATTTCCATGGTGGTTTCCTCACACTTCTGAGAATCACTCAGCCCCTTTGAAAGGCTGCCACAAGACAGTGAGTGCTTAGTGAATGATCTCCTGTTCTGGAGCAGTAGGCTAATATGTGCAACTTGCACTTGAAGAGCGGATGGAGATCGTCCCACATTCAGCAGATGTGGCAGCCATACCAGCAGTTTACCTATGCAATTTACAATACAACAGTTCCATAGCATGTTCAGCACGACAAGCTGAGAACACTTTCCATTTGCTGTTTTTCATATGCATCATGCAAGTGCACGGACATTCATTATGGCATCCCTGGCCCATTGCAAATGCATAGAGTGGTGTATCTGGCCAGTTATGGACCAGTGCTGTTATGACCCAAACCGGGAATCATGTGTGAAGGCAGAGTACAATCCAATAGTAGGGTTTATTGATAGTAATACGGAAACAATGAGATGGAGCCCAGAAGAGGAAAGCTTAGTTCAGTTCAGATGTTGTGGGCGAAGTTGAAGAGGCGCTGCCGAACTGTCCCAGGGCAGGAAGGAGCAGCTTAGGAGGAATGCAGTTCCAATCCTGATGACCGTAGAATTTGGAGCTTGTTCCTAATTAACTGAACTGAGGAACATACTTGGACAGGATTAACAAGAATGCGGTCCTGAGCCCGGGACCCTTGAGAAAGGCTTGGGAGCTTGTTCTTATTGACTAAATAAGGAAGGTAGCTTCCAGCAATAACTATCATTAAAGGTCACAATTTACTTTTAAAAGACAAAGAGTTTAACTAGCAAGTACTGACTGGGTTTAAGCACATATAGAGAATTACCATTCAGCAACTTGCTATTCAAAGGAGAGGGCATAAATGCACATCACAGATACAGTTTATGAGAACTATGAAACGAGACACAGCTGGGGATAACCAGTCAAAGGAGACACTACTTCTAGTAGACACGCAAGTTACTGAA
Source organism: Gymnothorax javanicus (assembly GCA_029692085.1). NCBI lineage: Eukaryota > Metazoa > Chordata > Actinopteri > Anguilliformes > Muraenidae > Gymnothorax > Gymnothorax javanicus. The sequence goes on along the minus strand of CM056193.1, from coordinate 44,416,498 downwards.
TTGGAGGAGATACAGAAGGCATTCACACGAGGGTTATGATAAATGCATCCATTCATAATATAAATATGGTAACTACAAAAAATAAAAACCAAGTGACTTTCAGAGGCAGTTAACAATTACTGCAAAACAATACGGGGAAACTATTGTAGCGTCCGCAAGGACGTGTTAAAAGGATCAACGAACAGTTGGCTGCAGACCGTCACTTTATTATAAAATGAGTACTGAAATGGCCTCTGGTCGGTTGCAACTGACCAAAATAATAAAACGTTTACAATTAGCTTTTCTCACAGCTGTCTCCTAACATGCTTAACACAGCCTCACTCTTTTACCACCATGAACAGGCTCCCGGTCATTCCCCCTAAGCCCGCCTCCCAGCCCTCTCTCACCAAACACAGGCATGCCCCAACCCACGCAGACCGTAAAACAGATGGCCAACAAGTGCAGAACATCCTCAAACAGGTTATAACACTGAATATTGAAGATTTACGTTAATACAGGGTCGCTACACTATATTTTAAATGTCTTAGTAGTCTTTTCAGATTAGTAAAGGCAGAATTCTAAGACTTAAAGGTATACTGAGTCAGAATTGTGGATTGCTGTTTACAAACACAACATTCAGAGTTGGTGTCTCTTCCACAGCTTGACTACTCCAGAAGTTCACGCCGCCACCCATAATTTGAGCAGTGCTTCAAGTCAAATTCATACTATCAGCCTCTGCAACATTAGGTAGTAAATGCTATTGTAATTCTGGCAAGCTTATTAACTCAAAAATGTTGCTGTTTGAGACCAATGCTTCATGAGATTGTTTCTATTACTGTTTTTCACCGTAAAAAATACTCTCCCATGGTTATATTTGTTATTGTCAGCGAGCCAATACCAGGTTACCAGGTCATTGTGAACACTAGCCCTGAGCCTCCAACTATTTACTTCCTAGTTAACGTCTGTGATGTTGGTTTGGGACTGCCACAACACCAATGCGGCTTGTGCGTTAGACAGGAAATGTTCTGAAGATCAAACTCAGCACTACAGACATCAAGGGTTATTTTCTCAAAATGTAAAGTTATTTGCATTGGTTCATACTGCAAATAAGTGTATGTACGTACACTGCTTTTACATTAATAGTGCCTTCAAATGGGGTCGAGTTTACCGTATCCACAAGAAAAGTCCATTTGAACGTCGCCCACTTGAGGTATATACAACGTCGTAAGTCGAACTTTTCTGAAAGCTTCGAGTTCACGAGTTGTGACGTTTTTGATGACATTTTCAGAAACTGTATCCATACTACAATTTTGCCATTATGCCTTTCCATGTAATCCCTTGTTATGACTTGAAAATCACAACACAGAAAACCAGCAGACAAGACAACTTAAACAAATTTATTCTTCACTGATTAAAAAAAAAAACTTCTACAAATAATCCACCGTTTAATCTTATAATAACACTCTAATGCCACTATGTAACTCTGATAAACAAAACAAAAACTCTGCCTCTACTGACCAAAATCACAGCATTTATATAGACTAGCAACATTCTGGAAAAAATCTACAGGATTCCTGGGTGATCCTGCCCCCTCCAGGCAGGAAGAAGCCAGAAGCTTCTAGAAAGCACTAGTCTATTTCATCACAAAGAAGTGGTATTGCATCAGACCATGTTTTTCTACAGACATACCACCAGAGGGTGCTAAATGATAACCAAAATAAACAAATCACTGACCAGTCATAATGGGCATTTAAATAGTGTCTAAAAAATCTCCATTTACAAATGATATACAGTGCTGTACACAAAATACTCATACATAACACCTGCCCTCTTTAAGAAAAGAAAGGTTTGCTAAAAGCTTTCTTTTGTTAAAATTAACACAGCATTATAATCAGTATAATCTTGAACTTTACACAAAAAGTATCATTGATCATTATAACAATCATATACATAACAACCAGTGCAATTTTCACAATCAAGTGGAGAAGTAAAATTTATATTTTTCGCAATCAAATAGAGATGTAAAATTACATGCGAGAAAGTGTTATTCCAGATGCATTATCTTTTCCCCTAATGTGAGAAATATCCAAATCATACTCCTGCAAAAGCAAACTCCATCTCAGTAATCTTTGATTCTTGTTTTTGATCTTATGCAAGAATGTGAGGGGATTGTGATCACTGAAGACTTTGATGGAAGTAGCTGAACAAGTCAAATAGACTTCAAAATGTTGTAAAGTCAAAACAAGTGCCAAACATTCTTTTTCAATTGTTGAATAGTTTTTCTGATGTTTATCAAACTTTTTTGAAAAGTAACAAACAGGATGATCTACTCCATCAGTGTCTTCTTGCAGTAAAACTGCGCCTGCACCAATATCACTGGCATCAACAGCCAACTTGAACTCCTTTTTGAAATTAGGAGATAAGAGAACTGGTGCGTTTTTGAGGATAGCTTTCAGTTGGTCAAATGAATTTTGACATTTTTCATCCCAAACATATTTTGCATTTTTCTTCAGTAAATCTGTCAAAGGTTCAGAAATGATAGAGAAAATTTTACAGAATTTTCTGTAGTAGCCAGCCATCCCTAGAAATCTCATTAGTTGTCTTTTAGTTGTAGGCTCAGGAAATTCAGTGATAACTTTTACTTTTGCATCAATTGGTTTGACTTGGCCCTGTCCTACAATATGACCTAAGTAAACAACTGTAGCTTTACAAAAGTCACTTTTAACAAGGTTGATAGTCAGCTTGGCATCACTGACTCTCTGAAAGAAGTTTCTGATGTAGGTGAGGTGCACTTGGAAGCTGTCGCTGGTGATGATAATGTCATCAATATAGGCCTTACATCCTGGTAGTCCAGCAATCACTCTGTTTATCAGACGTTGGAAGGTGGCCGGAGAATTTTTCATTGCAAAGGGCATGACCTTGTATTGGTATAATCCATCTGGTGTGACGAAGGCAGAGATCTCCTTTGCTCTGTCTGTTAGAGGGATCTGCCAGAAGCCCTTGAGGAGATCAAATTTGGTGACATACTTTGACTGTCCAACTTTGTCAATGCAGTCATCAATCCTGGGAATAGGATATGAGTCTGTTTTTGATAGAGTATTCGCTTTCCTGTAGTCTTTCACCATTCTATATGTTCCATTGGGTTTCGGAACTAGGATGCATGGAGAACTCCAATCACTGTTACTTAGTTCAACAAAGTCATTTTCAAGCAGATATTTGACTTCTTGTTTAAGGTATTTCTACTTCTCTGGATTCATTCTGTAAGGATGCTGTTTTACAGGCTTGGCATTATTGTGTAGGATGACATCATGGTAAACCATATCAGTCCTCGATGGAACGTCAGGGAATATGTGACAAAATTCAAATATGAGCTGCTTTAGCCGTTGTTGTTGAAAAGGGTCCAGGTGGGACAGCTTGCTGTCAATATTTTGAAGAATGTCTGAATTTTCAAGTTTGGCTGGGCCAGGTTCATTTTCCAAGGGGCAGTCACAATCTTCTTCAGAATTTTCCAGTTCAATTGTATTTATCACATTGACTGGCTTTTGCTGAGTGTCTTTGTCAATGTATTCTTTCAGCATGTTGATGTGACACATTTGTTTTAGTTTCCTCCTTCCAGGAGTTAAATGACCTAATTTAGATCACTGACCTTTTAAAGGACAGTGTAAGGGCCGAAATATCGGGCTCTTAGAGGGTTTCCAGGAACTGGCAAAAGTGCAAGAACTTTGTCACCAGCTTTAAAACATCTATCTTAGGAATGAAGGTCATATCTGGTTTTCATTTTGCCCTGAGCCTCTTTGAGTTTAGACTTAGCAAAGTCACAAGCCTTAGAGAGACGATTACAGAAGTCAAGGACATACTGAAGCAAGTTCCTTAGGACATCATCTTCAGCCAGCAACTTTTCCTTCAGAAGCTTCAGACGTCCACGGACTGTATGCCCAAAAACAAGCTTAAAAGGACTGAACCCAAGAGACTCCTGAACAGTTTCACGGGCAGCAAACAGAAGAAGATGGACACCTTCATCCCAGTCTTTCTCTGTGTCAAGGCAGTAGGTCCTTATCATGTTCTTCAGGGTTTGATGGAACCTCTCTAAAGCACCTTGACTCTCAGGATGGTAAGCTGATGACCTGTATTGTTTAATACCAAGCTCATGCATAACTTGTTGAAATATGCCAGACATGAAATTTGACCCTTGATCGGACTGAATAGACTTAGGAAGACCAATTAAGCAGAAAAACTTGGTAAGAGCCTTGATGATAGTCTTCGCCTTGATATTATGAAGTGGAATTGTCTCAGGAAACCGAGTGGAAGCACACATGATAGTCAGTAGGTACTCACAACCAGATCTAGTCTTTAGCAATGGTCCAACACAGTCAATGATGATCCGACTGAAACGTTCTTCAAAAGCAGGAATGGGCTTAAGTCGAGCCCTTTGGAATATTCTGGTTCGGCTTCCCAACCATTTGACAAGTATGACAGGATTTGCAGTACTCCTGTAAATCGGACCTCATGGAAGGCCAGAAGAAAAGATTCCTGACACGTTGAAGGATCTTCTTGATACCCAAATGACCTGACATAGGATTGTCATGGGCCAGACTGAGAGTTTTTTTGACGATAAGACTTTGGAAGAACAATTTGATGGGTGGCCGTCCACTCTTCATCTGCAGAAACATCAAGTGGACGCCACTTTCTCATAAGCACACCATTTTTGTAGGAAAAACAGACAGGAACTTGAGTAGCCTCTTGTTCACTTGCAGCCTGTGGTAGAAGATGTGCTAGATCACAAGCTTGTTGTTGCTCCTGAATAAGTTGTTTCCGAGACAGAATGTCATTAGAATGACCTGACAAGGACAAGTCTGAAGATTTCCCAGACATCTCAGGACTGGAAGGTTCCTGATGAAAAGACTGCCCAATGAAGGTGTCATCCAGGTTGAAGTCCAGGTCAGCATCATCTTGAATAGCCTTTTTGGCCATAGAACGAGTAACTGCACATGAAGGATAGAGGTCTGGAATTTCCTCCTCTATGGAGTCAGATTCTTGATCAATCAAAGGAGTGTCAGTTACAACAGGGTAGGGCACAACCTTATTCCCAGCAAGATCATTACCAAGAAGCAAATGAACACCTTTGAAAGGAAGAGAACACCGAACACCAACAGTAACAGGCCCAGAGACCAAGTCTGATTTGAGATGAACATTATGGAGAGATACACTTGTAAAACCACATTCTACTCCTTGAATAAGGACATTAGCCTGAGTAGACGATTTGTCCGAAAAAGGCAGAATATCTGCAAGAATTAGAGATTGGGAAGACCCAGTATCCCTTAGAATTCGAACAGGAGCAGATGAGGAAAAATCATGTGAAAGTGAGACAAAACCACCAGTGATGAATGGCTCAAAACCCTCCATAACAGAATCAGACACACAAGGTAGAAGATCAGGTGAACTGACCTTTGATACAAGAGATTCACTCCTAGTGAAAGCAGTTGGCTTGGTTTCTTCTCGTTGTTTTTTCTTGAGAGCATAACACTCAGAAATAAGGTGACCTTGCTTTTTGCAATATTGGCAAGACACAGAAGGTAAAGAATCAGAGGATTGCTTCTCACTGGAAGGTTTCCTCACAGAAGTGGCCTTGGAATCATGAGAAGTGTTATTAGAAGAAGCCTTGGCCTGAGACTTGCTTCGAAATTTAGAAAAAGTGGATTTTTGGACAAAAGAAGACTTATGAGTCAATGCATAACTATCAGCCAGGGTGGAAACATCTTGCAAAGTATTGGCTTGTTTCTCCTCAAGGAAAGTCTTGATATCAGGCTGGATACACCTTTTGAATTCCTCAACCAGAATAAGTTGGCTCATTCTGTCAAAATCTTTCTCAACTTTCATGGAATTACACCACTGATCAAACAACTGTTCCTTCAACCTGCCAAATTCAACATGAGTTTGACCGACTTCCTTGCGAGAATTCCTAAATTTTTGCCTGTAAGCCTCGGGGACCAACTCATAACCCTTCAGAATGGCAGATTTGACAAAATCATAATCAGAGCACTGTTGGACAGATAACTGGTTATAGATTTTCCTAGCTTTACCAGTAAGAACACTTTGTAACAACATTGTCCAATGCTCTTTTGGCCATTTCAAATTTTCAGCAATTTTCTCAAAATGGGTAAATTATTGGTCAACATCATTTTCTAGGAAGGGAGAAACAAGTTTGATGTGTTTAACCACATCACAACGATCAGAAAGTCCAAAATATTTTGTAACAGTACTTGCTTCTATTTTCTTCATTTCCAATTTGTACTGCATCCTTTTTTCTTCTCATTCTTTCTCTTTCTCCAACTTTCTTTCTTCCTACTCCATCCTTCTTTCCTCCAGTTCTTTCTCCATCTCCAACCTTCTTTCTTCCAGTCTTCTTTCTTCTAGTTCTCTCTCCTTTCTCCAACCGTCTTTCTTCCAGTTCCAGTTGTTTCAGGCTTAGCTGCGCCTCAAGTCTTTGCAGCTCTGTTGCAGGCACTTCTACAAATTCTACAAATTCTACAGGAAGAAGCCAGAAGCTTCTAGAAAGCACTAGTCTATTTCATCACAAAGAAGTGGTATTGCATCAGATCATATTTTCCTACAGACATACCACCAGAGGGTGCTAAATGATAACCAAAATAAACAAATCACTGACCAGTCATAATGGGCATTTAAATAGTGTCTAACAAATCTCCATTTACAAATGATATACAGTGCTGTACACAAAATACTCATACATAACACCCTTAATTCCCATGCTTGCAGGTTCTGTAGTTGCGTTAGCAACCCTACGTTGGAGGAGCTAATGTTAGCAGGAGCGCTAGCCTGTACAATGTAGTTTGCACACCATTACCCTAACCTACTGGACAAGAAGGAACAGTGTAAACCATCGTCATCTTTATCGTTTTGTCTCTTGTTCCTCCACGTGGCGTTTGGATACAAATTAAAGGAGGACTATCATGGCTGGGAAAGTTGGGTGTTATTATTTCAATATATCATGAAACTACAACTCCTACAACTTTGTTTTCTTTATTTTGCGATTTCTTTCATTTTTATGAGTGATTTTACAAAACTAGTGGACCGCGCCATTTTCGCCACAGCAGACGAAAGTTCACCCACGATCCGCTTGGGGCGCCCCTAATCGTGACATCAGTGCGGCTGTCAGCGCCATGAATTTCCATTGTCCTACGGTCCTGCATTGAGATGAATGACCCAGATATTCCCGCTTCATCTATGGGGCAGACAGACGAGCTTGATTATTACCTTTTTCTATCCGACACAACTTTAATTTAGAGGTGAACTAACATCAGAGGCCATTTGAAATGCTTCCGGAAAGAAAAGTGCGATTTGAAGTCTGCTAATTTCCAGCGAAGCTGGACAGCTGCCATCACCTTGGCATAATTAGCTCACCTTAAATCAATTCCCGTGCACTTTGCCTAACTTGTAATCAAGCCATTTATTCAGCCAACTGACCAATCAAAACCAAGATCAAGCCAATAATGATTTAGAAGAGAAAATGAGGAGCAGACAAACCGAACCAGGCTACGGTGCTAGATTGAAATAATGTTAGGAATCTGAATAAATAGCAGACCTCTGAATTCCACCTCTCGTCGGAAAACTTTCACGTATTATTAAAAAAGATTTCTTAAAAATAAAATCATGTTAAGATGGCCCTGGTTTTTAAGCGTCTAAAAATATACGCAAAGTAGAAAACATTGTGTGAAGCGCATCAAACATGAATGTGAGAGAAATTATTTTTTAGATCGCAAGCAATGGACAAATGCACCAAGACTGGGCAAGCACGCTTCAGGCAAATCTGTGCCGCAAATTTTAAACATTTTTTATTTAATAATTGAACAAGATTCGCACACAAACGCCAAATGTAATAATCAAGCAAACACATTCAGGCAAACTGCGTGCTGAACTAAGCAAAGTTAAGGTCTTCATAATCATCCTCCTCTACTCGACAATTGCTTTCACCCCTTCCCATTTACTTGGCTCAATTTGCAATCAAACAGTTGATTCGCTCAATGAACAATTTTAAATTGGTTGGTAGTCTAATTTATTTAGATATCCATGTATTCAGACATTTTGACATCGCATGCATCATGCACGAATGCATGTGGCAGCCGCAGTGACGTTATGATCTCGCGACTTCTCATGCCACTTGTGGCGTTAATGGCGGCCTCCTGGAAACAGCAATTCCGGCTAATTAATGGTCATTTAAAAGAACAGGGGGTATGTATGGACAAAAAATCAACCGTGGATATTATGTTGGAGTTAATTACTATAAGATTAAGTCCAAACGTGTAGGTCAGTATAGTCCTCCTTTAATAATGTAATATTTGCGTATAGACTTCCAGGAGAAACGATGCCTTGGCGTCCTTATTGCCGTAGCAATGGTGTTCTCGCACGGTTATCACTTGAACGTTGAGCCATTTCTGCTCACGACTTCACGACATGACTTCACAACTTCACAAGTTCCATTTGAAGGCAGCATAATTCACACTAACTCACTAGCTGCTATTTTTGGAACTTTGCATTTATTGTACTGGAATAGAAGACACTTTAGCAAGCTCACTAACTTAGCTAACCGTGGCACTTATCTGTCCAACATAAAACACTTTTTGAGCAGGATGCTGAGAAGGTTTTTGATGTTTGCCGTTTGTAAATAAAACATTCAAAGTTGGCCCCTCCTCCCTGGCTCAACGAAATCAGAACCACTACACTGCAATTCAGTGCTATGCCTTGCCCTTGTACTCTGAACCATGTTATTGGCTGGGGCTTATGCACTCGGCAAACCTCAGCCGATTCATTCCTCATCAGACCTCAGATGTGTGACTGCGGAAGCCATTTGCCCAAACTTTTTTTTTTTTCTGGATAAACATGGTGGCGTCCAGTGGCAGCAGCGCTGGGTTCGATGTCAAATTGGTGAAAACATTGTGTCACCTCTTGTACCAAGACACGGAGAAGCGTCACCACACATAGATTTTGCGAAGGTCAGTTTTGCCTCCATTTTTAGGTGGCGATGTAATGCACGGATTTTGACAACTGTGTAAATAAGTCTTCCAGCAAAGAAAATATCAGTCAGAGCAGCATATCAACTTTCTGTCACACATCCGAGGCTTGATGAAGAGTAGCGGAATTTGCTGAGAAGTTCCGAGAGGGGGTTATGCACCCACTGCCCAAAGGCTGACACCCAGAAATGCCGCCGAGACAGAGAAACACAAAAATAAAGGCAGATGGGTGTGTCTCTGTAGACACAGACACTACCACACACTTCTAGTGAGTAGTAAGTGATGATTTAGGAAGATTACTTTTGTATGAGTCTACTTATTCTTTTTTAGGAAAATCTTATTCAGCATACCTTTATACGGTATGTGAAACCTGCTACTGAAGTCTTAGTGTTGGATGAAATCCTGGAAGTAATAATGATCAAAAAACAACTCCACCAATTTAATCAAAGTTATCAAGTTTATTTACAGAAGGACAAGGCCGGAACTGTAGACCTTTGTAGCTGTTTAAATTGTTTCCAAACCCTATTAACATGATGTACCGGCAACTGTCAATAAAGCAGAATGCTGCAAAGGCAGCCTGGAGGCAGTATGTGATAAAATAGATATTCAAACCTTGCTGAATGGAGATATTACTTGCAATATGTGAAAATTTTGGAGTTCTCCCACTGGCAGCAGTTTCACGGTTTGGTGATAAATGTTAGTATAAAGTAAAGTACACTTCTGCAAGAAAAACACACTTCATATTGCCTTAATAAATGTTTTGGATGGAGCGGAAAAGTTACTGACAAATCGGCCGCATGCAAAAAGCAAATAAAATATACCACAAAAAAATATTTTTCTGTTGTCAGCAAAGGTATGCTTTAATTTAATAGCTGCTTTTAATATAGTTCTGCTGGAACACTGGCCTTGCTTTCACAGATTTGGGACTAAAGGCAGGATTTTATTTCTTGTTTTTATCTGGCTGATTCATTTCTCATACAGTTTTGTACCATATGTCCTCCTGAGTAAAAAAGTGTGATATTGCCACCTATGTATAGGGGGTGAGGGTGGTTGCACGGCTTTGAAAGTACAGTATTCGTAAGTCCTCTATTGGATTATATTTATTTGCCCACTCGTGTGATTCTGTGACACTAGTCCCCATTTATTTTTCCTTTGCTGACCCGGAGATAGGTCTCAATCCATGTTGATGTACAGTAATGATATCGGATAGGGAATGATGCCACAGATTGAATGGGTAACTGGGCAGAGGCTGGGGCATTCTGCAGTCAAATGCAGACTTTGAATCTAGTAATTTTTCAGGATGGCGAATTTATCATCCCTTCTCTGCTGTAAATTACCACATGATTTTTAATTAGCTCAATTGCGTAGGACCTTAGTTCTGCATATAATGTGAGGGGCAATACCGTTTATATAAATTATGGCACTGGATTATACTTAGTTCACAAGGATGATTGCTCTCTGCTGGCCAGGCAACACATCTTCCAGGGGCAAGGCACTGTTCCCAGGTGGTCTTCCAGCTAGCCTTAGGCCTATTTCACTCACAGCAGTTTGACAGAGACACACTTGATGTCAGTGCTGCTGCAGAGTAATAAACATCATCAGACTTTATTGACATTCAGGTGAAGTTTTGGGAGATTGAATGCCTGAAGGATGGCAGGACTTACTTTCTTCTTGGGTTCACATGACTTTGAAACCACGAGTGAACAAACAGGTAGTCAAAGAAAATGTCAGAAAGAATCATCTTTAATGTCTGCTTCCACACTGCATTACTGTACGTGGGGTGTTGAAACATCTCCTTGTTGATGGTTAATTACGTCATTGTAGCCAAACGGTGCAGGTTAGTGGAAGTCAACCCACTGTTCACCTCCAGATCCACAGGTCTCAGCCTCCCATTCTCACCCCTAGTCGTCTCTGTAACTGGCTGCCTTCTTTCATGTGGATTTCAACCACACGTCTCAACGATTTGTTGTATAGTTCTAGGTTAGCATTTCATTTGTATTTGACACTGTGTTGGTGTCAGACTTGGGCTTATAGGTCTCAGAATTTTGCGTCAGCCACTTCTCGTATTGCTACTCACATAATTAAAATGAATTTTCATAAGTTCTCTTTGATACGTTACTGTAGACAAAAGGTTTTTTAATTGAGCATAACGTGGTGTAATACAAGGTACAATAATCTCTTCTTTTTCAAAATTAACAAACATTATTCAGAATATACACTTTCATGAGAAAAGGCTTACAAGCCTGGTGAAAAAAAATGAAGTCCTGTTTACTTAACCCACCTGGTAGCCGTCAAAATGGTGTGGTCTGGCTGAGGATCACAGAGACTAGCTGCAGGTACATGCCATCTTGCCTCAGGTGCAAACAGCAGAATAACACCATGACTTACAAAGGCCTTAGTCAGCACTTTTGATATCCAAACAATGGCGACACAGACCTTTTTCTAAGAAGGCTCCGCCCAGAACATAAGCATACTGTTGCTTTTTATGATTCTACTTTGTATAAATTACTTGTTTTGTGGTCTATATTTGCTTATACTCTCAAGGAAAATATAATTGTGCAGATTGATTTCTTCTGGCAGTATTTGGACCGTTAGTCACACAATTTTCTTCATTTTGGCTCTTTACTCTACCACTGTGAATTTGAAATGAAAGACTCAAGATGAGCTTGAATGGCAAACTTTCAGCCTTGATATAAAGGTTTTGACAAAAATGCTGTATGAATGTTGGAAATACGACCATTTTATTCATAGCACCCCAATTTATGAGCAGCCATTTGTCCAATTCACTAAGTCTATTAAAAAGTAAGGGAGCCACATATTTAAAGTGCTGAAATTCCTACACTGTTTACCTGATTTGGATATAAAAACCAACACAAAGGTGAATGTCTGACATTTTGAGTCTGTATTCATTATTTGATTTCAACTCTAATATCCTGAAATGTCCAAATATTTATGGGATTATTATATGTTTGATGGCCACTTTTTGTTTCTTTCTGCAGATGCACCAGAAAAAAAAGAAAGAAAAAAAAAACATCCAATGTAATGCGCACTACAATATACAGTAAAAAGTTAGCTTGCCCTAGAACCACTAGATGGAGGCATTGACCAGTCTCATTGTGCCAGCGGGTATGTTGCGCAAGAGCAATTCTATTCCGGACCTATCGAGCCATTTTTTTTTCTCTTGCATTTACTCTGACCACTGCTGGGTCAGGAGTAGATTGACCTAATGCAATCCACATCGGTGCAATGGGCAGAGCCCTAGGGAAGGTGGGAAACTGCAGTCTGAGTGGCACTCAGACACTCAGGTCAAAAACCTCAAACTTCTCTTCTTTTGATTGTACTAGTCCTAGCAAAACCGGTATGGCCATATCTGACTCACAAATCAATTTCGGGAATGAATTTGAATGTGTTGGAACTAGGCTTTTTTCAAGAGAAATGGCAGGAATACACTTTTGGAAATGCTTAAGAGGAACTGCTCAGTATAACTACTCTCTCTCTCTCTCTCTCTCTCTCTCTCTCTCTCTCTCTCTCTCTCTCTCTCTCTCTCTCTCTCTCTCTCTCTCTCAACCACAAACAAAATGGCAGCTCACCAGACCAGGTGCATGTGTTCAGAAAAATTCACAAACAGGCTCTTGAATATCAAATGTAGCACCAATGGCCCTTCCAGCCCCCAGTACAGAAACATAACCACGTCAATTTTGTGCTGTTGTTATATTACTGAGTGCTTGAGGCTTCGTTGAGCATGCAATAATAATGCATATGGTCATGATGATATTGCGAGCTGCTGTGTGACTACCCGAAGATGTTGCACCCAACAGATGAGACCTCTAGTACTCAGAGTTCTGTCCACTGAGTCATGGGACATCTGCTCGTTGACAGACAGCATAGCCTATATTCTGCACTGCGTCCTCCCCCTCACACCTGTCTCTTTTGCTGTGGAAGCCGAGAGCATGCTGGGAGCTTGCTGGTTTGACTCGCTTGTCCCATTGGTACATAGCTGTGCACTGATAGCATGCTGCCATTTCTGCTGTGATTATAAGGGCATATTTAATCTGTAGAAGGTTGTTATGAATTAGTTTGACAGCATTCTGGTATCTTGGCCACAGGGGGTCAGTGGCAGATGAGGTGAACAGTCAGACTGATGTAGCCTAGACTAGTTGCTGGTGGCAAGAGGATGAGTTTCTATTTCTGGTGGAAGAGGTCTGTATAACTGTCGGACATACAGTATACTGTACATCCAGTGCTGTCTATTTATGGGCTGTCTTCCCTATTCTTAAGAGCTAAGCAATAAAGATCTGCCCTGTGCCTCTATTTCAGTTCCCTGTATGTCAGCTTTGTGCTCATGTACTGTGTGCACCTCTTGGCTTCATGGTGTCTTACCTCATACCCAAACTGACCCAGGTACTCACCCCTGCAAAGCCCAGTTCTCACTTAGCCCTCCTTCTTCCCCCTATGGGTAATAGAGAAATCGCATTGCATTGGTGTGATGAACATGAAAAAGAAAGGAAAATGTGAATATGTATACAGTATTCCCATTTATATTTTATTTTTTAAAGTTCATCATAGCCGTACGGTTGCGCAATTCCACTACTGCCTGACAGCAAAAAGGTTGTGTGTTTGAATCCCGCCAGGTGCTTTCCTGTGGAGTTTGTATGCTCTCCCCATGTTTGCATGGATTTCCTCCAGGTGCTCCGGTTTAATTTCAGAGCCCAAAAAACATGCTCGTCAGGCTAATCGGGGACCCTAAATTTCCAATCGGTATGAGTGTGTGAGTAAATGATGTGTGTGCCCAGCGATTGATTGGCGAGCTGTTCAGGGTGTGTCCCTGCCTTTCGCCCATAGTTATCTGGGATAGGCTCTAGCTCCCCCGCAACTCTAGTGGTTTAGGTAATCGACTGATGGAAGTTCATTATAATGAGTGGTAAAACTTCAATGGAACACTGTCTCTTTCAACAAAAGAATACAGCAGCAATATATGACAGGAAAAAAATACCTCATGAGATGAATATACCCATTGCGATGTTAAAAATCTGCCTGGGAAAGTATGTGTGCCTGTTCTGAATGTGCACACTGACAGGAGGATGGCTCAAGTAGGGACAGAAACTCCGAGGATCATAGTTTGAGAATCGCAGACATTGATTATATCTTAGGGTGAGACAGTCTTCAAATCTGCAACCAGACAGCATCTTCACAACTAGAAGATAAGTAGTAGGGTTGTCAGAAAGAGAGAAAAAAAACACTGTTGTCATCAAAAAAACAAACTTGTGCCAATTTTTCAACCGGCATGGGAACTATCAGTGCAAACGAGTTCTACGGTCAGATGAGACCAAATTAGAGGCCTTGGGCAATAAACTTCAGAGGTGGATTTGGCATAAAGACAAAGCTAATTTGTAAAGATTCACATTCCCACTGTGTAGTATGGCAGAAGATCTTTGATGTTGTGCAGCTTTTTTTTTTTTCTTCTTCCAAAGGCCCCAAGCAACTTGTTAGGATTCATGGTATCATGAATTCCATGAAGTTTGATCTGATATCAATACTTGACTGCCTCAGCCAAAAAGCTTGAACTGGGCCAAGGTTTGGGTTTGATCGACCAGCAGGACAATGATCCAAAACATACATTGAAATCAGCACAAAAATATTTCATCAACCGCAGAATCAATGTTTTGCCATGGCTGTCCCAGTCCTCTAATCTAAGCTCAATAGAAAACCTGTGGGCAAAGCTCAAGAAGAGTTTCCATAGAAATGGACCTATTGGAATTTGAAAGACTTAGATTGATTCTCCATGCAGGAATGGTCTTAGGTCCCAAGTCATACCTTCTCCAACCTGATTTCACACTATTAGGAGAAGATTCTCTGCTGTATTCCGTGCAAAGGGAGGCAGCACAAAGTTGACAATGACAAGGATCCAAAAAAATGGGCCATGTTCTGAAGAAAATATTTCTCTCACAATAATAATATTAATGAGATATTTTCATTCAATCAATGTTTTTTCAACTACAGGGAACATTTTTTCTTAATATTTTTTATTTAATACCAGGAGGATAAACAATAAAGGCATTGATTCATAACCACTTTGGTTCGTACAAAGGATGCTGATATTAAAGGATGGCACTGTAACTACATCTCCAAGCTGAATAAATACATTAATTAGCAAATCCAAGTGATTAGAACATAGTGATAGTAAGGTATTTTACTTTATGAACCTAAATTTTTCACTAATGTGCCCCCGTTAGACTGTCCTGGTGCCTTGAAGCTGAGATGTGTAGAGTCCATAACTACAGACAGAGTTCTTGGACCTGGTCCTTTGTCTCATCTAGCATTTCACACACAGGCGCACGAGCACAGACACACACCCACACATGTGCTTTCCATTGGACTTTGTTGACCAGGTGACTTTCAGGTGTCAGGCTGCCCTAGCGCAGCCCTGCTGTCATGTTTTGCATCTGTCGTTCGCCCACGCTGTACGTGAGTCAGACCCCTTGTGCATCTTCCCCTTTCCTTTAATGTTTCCTTCTTGCTTGGTCATTGTGGTTAATGGTAGTTGTTGTCAATTGATCTATTTTTCCAATGTTCTTGAGTGACCCGCTATGTCATGGTCGTGAGACGTATTTAAATGTGTGTTGTGAGAGCAGCAAGGGCGAAATGAAAATGCGCAGCGGAGAGCAAGGAACACTGTGACAGAACAAGCTAACAACACCAGAGAGAGCAGTACGAGCTGTAGATGTCATTCTTAACAATGATTCAGTGGAGTAACATGCTCGAGTCACTCTTATGCTCTGAGCCCAATAACATAGCGATCAATTGTTGTTGAATTAGCGTTAATATTTGAAGGACAAATGCAACGCAATGGTCACAAAAGTTTCATAGACTCTGATATTTCCTAATCATACTGTTAAACAGTGAAGTTAATAGTTAAGTTTATTTACCATATATACATTAGATGCATTTTTTCCCCCTCTTTCAAATCATTGAGAGTCAATACAAAAACTTTTGTAATAAATATGGGCATTTTTCAAATCTCTTATAGAATTTCGACAGAGCAGGACTCAGTGCAGACAGAAGATAGGCATAATCCATGGGTAGCTCTGGTGCACACAGACAGGGCTGCAAGTTTAGTGGCAGATTGAGGCGCAGGGTAGGGACCTCATGTTAGTTCCAACCCAAATAAGCTTGGTGCTGCCTTGGAAACTATACGATAAAGTGGTTGAGTTTTGAGTTCTGAAACTTTTTTAAATATTTTATGCAAAAGGGTCCTTTCACATCAAAACTGACACCAGCCCCATGGCTGTAACGAGCCTGGTGCGCAGAGATGTAATAAGGGCACCAGGAGAGTGAAAGGAGTGGAGGATACAGATGTAAGGATGTGTAATTTATTAGATAAACAAAGCACAAAAGAAAAATTCACAAGGAATAAAACCGAACGGGAGTGCTCTAAACGAAAAGGCATTTCATTGTAAGGCCACCTGCCTGTGAAGGAAATTACTGAGGTATAAATAGAGGGAATGATAATTAACTAGTAGAAACCAGGTGAAACCATTAAAAGAGAGATCAGAGGGATAATTGAATAATTAAGAGTAGGCAGGTAGCCAGGGAAAAATGGGAATGCCCAGGAGGAGGGGCATTACAATGGAAAATATTCAGCTGTGGTCCCATGCGCGGGAAACATGTTGAAATTCTGTTCACAGCCCTCATACGTTATTAATATAATAATACAACAATGCAAAATAAAACAATGCAGATGTGAGCTGAGTGGTTTGGAGGGCAGGAGGGTTACCGCTGTCATTATTATTCTTACAGTTATTCGAAGGTCACATCAAAAATTTACACCATTCTAGAGCTCTCTTGAGAAAAAGCAGGGGAAAAAAAGAGTTGAGCAGGAAGTGGTGATTGTGGGTATTCTTGGGTAGCATGTGTCCGACAGGTCCTCACTAGCTGGCCCTAGTACCCCATACAGTCTTTCTGAGCTGAGCTGTGACATACTGCCTCAAAAGGGAGGCGTGGGACAAAGCGAGGTTTACAGTGCGCCCAGCCACTCACGAGATACATGTCAGAGAAGCCATCTCTTTATGCTTACCGCTATGACTAATCTCTGTACCCAGAACTTGTACTCTTTTGAAATGCATTCACTCACTTGTTACACACCAGGGGTCAAAACAGTCAATAACATTGAAACCGCGACAGTATCATGGTTCAGTTTGACACCAGAGCTATTCAAGAATAAGGGCGGCTGTTTCTTTAAGAAGGTATTAGATTAGAGAGAAAATTCCTATAGGCAGGAGTGGGTTGTGAATACTTACAGTGTGCTGCTGTACCAGGAGATATATTTATATACCGACAGAGCTCTTTAACTCTGTTACTAATGTCTCCACTGGTACTCCAGGCAGAGAATGACAATCCCTTTACACACCAAATGGTAAAAACGGTAAAACGGTATTCGATCTGGTGTTGCTGTTAGCAGTTAGCCAAAGTTTCCACTGAATCTGACCTCGTATTTGTACTTTGTGAGTTACAGCTGTGTTACAGGTAATCTCCTCTCTACCCTGGACTTGCAGGGAGTGAGAAGGGCAGGGACGTGTTGAGAAGAGAGAGAGAGAGAGTGAGGGAGAGGAGAGAGACGGAGAGGAGGAAGTGGAAGCAGTGATCGTTTCCAAAAGGAAGAGTTTGTGCCTCGCTGAACTACAGGAGACACTGTCAACACACATTCTGAGCTCAATATAGAAACTGACACAGCGCCAAGCGTATCTCTATATCTCTCTCTCTCTCATTATATTTCTCTTGCTCTCTCCTCGCTCTCTCCTTCTTTCCCTCTGTAGCTCCCTCATTTCCTAAATTAATAGATTGCGCTTTGACAAATTCTCACCTCTGATCCCCGTGCTCCCTTTGACACTGACTGACTTTTTCCTCTGTCTCCTTCGCTTTTTTCTCCCTCCCTCTTGTAGAATTTATGGCTCTTCCTCTCTGTTTCTCCTTGGCCCTCTATATTACACACCTGACAACGTGCCAGACATTGGTTTAATATAACACACATTCTCTCCCTGTCTCCTCTTTACGAACTCTCACATTACCCCCTCTCAAACCCCTTCACCCTTAGTTTTCATGTTGCCTCTTTTTCATGAAATGCTGAAGCTTTAAGCGCGGGGAAATTTCACGCCAATTGAGCTTTGTTTTTTTTTTTCTTTAAAGGGAGAAGAGTGGGCATTTCAAATGGCTTAATTCAATGTGTGATTGACTGTTATGGTTTCTACTGAGGATCCAAGACAAATATCTTCAAATGAAGAACTGCTCAAAAGACCAGAATGTGTATACAAATGTGTTTGGATTTTGACTTAAGAAAACTGCTCCCTATTATTTCATTATTTTTATATCTTTTTCATGTACTGAGTCCATTATTCATATATTTTTTGTCACATTAATCAAAATTCTAAATATATCCAGAAGTTAGTGAAGTTTTTACTTGTTTTAGCAACTGTATTGACTAAATGAAGCTTTCGAGATATACATATGTCTGCTTAGCTTTGATAATCAGGGATAGATAGTTTTTATGTCTTCTAACTTCCTAAATTTCTCTCTTCCTTTCACCAATGGTGTCTCTCTCTCTCTCTCTCTCTCTCCCCCTCCTTCTCTCCTTCCTCTGAGCTGTGGTGAAGTAATCCCATTACTCATGTGCGAATACCAGCTGGGAGAAATGGAGAGGGGGTAGAAGGGGGAGAGATAGAGAGAGAGAGAGAGAGAGAGAGAGAGACATATTCATAGATCGTGCATTAGCTTCTTCCATCATGTTATAATGAGAGCAGAGTAAGACATAACTGGTCACACAAATCTGTAAACAGATGAAATGGGAGCTGGCTGGAGCGATAGCATTGGACGGGAGAAAAAGAAAGACACGGTGTGATCCCTGACAGTTTAAGCGCCAAGCTTGAAAATAAACAAGTTCTTTGATGACAAAGGACCCATTGACTCTCTCTCTTCCCCCTCGCGCTCTCCCTCTCTCTCTTATACACACACACACTCACCCTCACACACAAACTCTCTTTCTTCAACTCAAGAGCCCCCCCCACACTCATTCTCAGACTCTCTCTGTCACTTTTTCCTCTTCCCAGTAACATTTGTGTATAATTAAGCTCCCCCTCTCTCTCATCCCCCAAACTTCAGCCTCCTCTCTCTTTCTCCCTGTTCCTCACTGGTGAGAGTCTTCCTTATCTCTCCACTTTACTCTTTCTCTCTGTTTTCCTCTTTGAACCTTGCTTATCCCACCATCCCATCTCACAGACGGAGGATGGCAGGGAATCTGGCTGGTTGAGTAAGAAGGGAACTCATCCCAAAACTAAAAAAAAAAAAATCATATGACAATAATGCCATCAAAAACCCCTGAAGGGAAGTTTCAGTTTAAATGGAGACGTCTTTTTCTTTGTGTGTGTCTGTCTGCATGGATGTCTTTCTATATTTTTCCTCTGTAACTGTTCATCTAATCGACTTCAAACTTGGCAGGTTTATTGCTGAGGGCCCAAGAAAGTTCAGCATTGAGTACGAAGTTGTTGGGCCAAGCAGTTCTCGAGAAAGCCGCCATCAACAATACTGAAGGTCAAGCAATAGGCCCATTCAGGACAGGTCCATGTTGCAAAGGCACTGCACTAACAGGCACTACACTAGTATTTACAAACCAATAACCTGCATGTGCATGCAAGTAAGCTCAGATGCTTTTGTGTTTACTAGTATGTATATATTCCTGTGTATTTGTGCATTCCTGTGCATGCATGTGGATTCACAGGGATTTGAGCATGTGGGTATTTGCTCCTGCAAGCTGGATTGGATATATCTGCGTATGCATAACATACTAAGCTGATTCCTTTTGTCTTTCTATTTCCTGTCGGGTTGGTTGCTTGTTTATGATTTTTTTTTCTAGCGTTTTTGCAATCTAGCATTGTTAATAAGGTATAATAATTGGGCTGTTTTGAACCTTGCTGTCCAGAAGCCACTAAAAGTTTGCAACCACTCAGCTGTGGGCTCCAATTTCCGGTCTGAAGTCTGTCTTTCAGTACACACATGGTGGTTTTCAGGGGATTTTTTTAAATTTCTTTTTGCCATCTCTTCGTCACACTCCTCGACCCCAACCACCCTCGTCTCCCCCAGTAATTCTGCTTATGTTAGTCTGGGATATTCTGCAGGGCTGGCTGTACTGAAAAACTTTCCTAAAACACAAGTGGGCTGTAACTTTCTCCCTGTTTCCATTCTCCAGTCTCCTGCATGTTAGCTTTGTATCACGTGCTCTGGAGAGCCACCAGCCCCTGTCTAGCTTCCATAGCCAGCTTTGCTCTCGTCATTGCATGGAGTTCTTTGTCCCCATGATAGCAGAAAGCCGCAAACGGTGCCCTGTCTTATCAGGGGTAATTGGGGAGTGTTTTGGTGTCTCTGTCCCAAAAAATGACTCCTCTCTTTATTTCTCCCTCTTTCTCCCCTGAGCGTCTGTCTGTCAGTCTGATTAGAGACGGAAATCATCTCACAAAGGCGGGGAGAGGAGGGAATAGCAGAGTGAGAGAAAGAGATGGGAGATGGAGAACTTGCATGAATCCATGGAAAGATTAAAAGTCCTGAATCTTGGCTGTAACACCCCCCCCACCCACCCAGTGCTCTCAATAGGTTTTTGTGAAGCATCATATACTGAACTGCAATATTTTCACAATGCTTTTCCAATGATATCACAATGTATGCGTTACGATGTTGTGGAAACATTCTCCCAGAGTTGGGGAAGGGTTGCTCCTCCCAGCCCTCTCGACTATCTCCCTGTTCACTATCCCAATAACATAATGGATACTTCAATTGTTGTTAAATATATTGATTCAATACAAAGAGGGATAATTTGACTGGGTCATGGTTACTTATGTTTCTGCGTTATTTCCTGATGCGAAAGCATCATTCTAAACTGGTCTTCGTTGCCTCTCATTGGCTGCCATGTTGAGAGTCTAAATCATTGGGGTCAACTTTAATTTGTCTTTCTTCTGGAAAACATGAAGGACTAGAGCCCTTTGAAGAACAATAAAATTCTGGCTGCTGTGTTCCTCATAATTCTTTCCATGCTTTTTGCAATGCCAATTGAATACAAATGTGAAATTATGAACCCAACAAAATGAGAGCTTATTGCTGGGCATGTGTAAACACAGTTTATCAACAGGTTTTTGGCATTAACTGATTGTGGCAATACCAAAAGTAATTAATTCTTCAAAGCTGATGGGGAAAAAGAGAGCACTGCAGTGTAATCAGATTTCATATATTAAGAATTAAATCAGCTGACAAAGTTACAGTAGAGTGCTGAAATGGATTACTCACAGTTACATAGCCTTAACTTGATTCTTATCTTCAATTCATCAGTGACAGGTCATTGTGAATGGGGGATGCATTAAAATTAAAGGAAAAGAGATGAAGATAATAAAAGGGTCATAAAGCAAGGGAAATAATGAGAAAGCCTGGGTGGAGTGACATGAGGAGAGAGAGAGGATGAGATCGGCTGGATCTGACAGAGGGCGAGGGGGAGTCTCCGTGTTTATCAGTGTTCAGAATGTACTGTGCTGTGAATGAGACTGAAATGTCATCCAATGCTCTTGTATTACCATAGCTCACCTTTTTAAATTAGCGGGGGGGTTAAACAAGCTGGGGAACAGGGATGGGCAGGAAGGGGTGGTGAGTACAGAGGGTGAGCAACTTAGGGATGAAGGAGTAAGAGAAGGCCGCTCATATCCTCCCATTCACCACTCTACTCTCCCTCCCTCTTTTGCATCCTCTTCCTTTCTTCTCTTTGACCATTTCTCTCTCTCTCTCTCTATCCCATCACCCACTCCTGCCTTCCCCCTGTCTCATCTCTCCAATGATACTTCCTTTCTGAAGGGGTATGAGACTGCTGAAGGGCTCTTCATCAGAGAGGGAGACAGAGAGAGTCTGTGAGAGAGAAAAAGAAGAGAGAAGAGGGAGAGAGAGAACAGGAGAGGTGGGGAAAGGAGGCCACAAAAACATGGGGGGAGGAAAGGGAAATTATACAAAAAAACAACACGAAACTCGAACGCTCTCAGAGAGTGAATTCCTCCACCAACGCATTTGTCACTAAGGACCAGAAAAAAAATGCTGATGGTAGCCATATTTGAATTTTAATCAATCACGAAATTTAATCAATTGTTCCTTGGCCCATGGCCCACACTTCCACAAAATATCATTGAAATTGATAAGGAAAGTTGATAGATATTTTTGGGACAAACAAACTGACAATCAGAAAAACAAACAAACAAACAAACACACAGACATGGGTGAAAACATATACTCCGCCCAACATTGTTGGTGGAGGTAAAAATGTATAGAAAATAGGCCGTGTTGATTCCATAGAAAGCCTCTCAGTGGACATCCAGGCAATGGATATGCAAGCCATTACATGGTGGCAACCTAGTGAGTCCTACCGAGTGCTTTGTGGTGGGGACAATGCACCGGGAAAATTACACAGGGCACAATGTTCCACCTGGTACTGCTCATTTCCCCAGTGGGCGTGGGAAAAAAACAACAGACATTGGCTTTTCCTAGTGAGAAAAAAAAAAGATAAAACAGGATGCAGTTTTCTATTTCCTGGACACTGGGACTTAACCACAAAGTTCTGATTGCTATCACAGCAGCCTCGTCTGCTTCCTGTTGGTGCTGAAGTCTGGGATTCTCCAATCAGAGGTTTCCAGCAAACATATATTGCCTTCAGAAAGGAGCAGCAAACTATGAGCACACAACACCTGGAACAACCAAAAATAATGATAAAAAATATCTCTGTGAGTAACTAAGACACAACAACATCAGGAAGGGTTGGCTAAGCCTGAAGATGGACCCAAACTCTTTTATGCTCAGCCTCAACCTAACATTCACATAGAATACTCAACAGCTAAACATCATCTCAGTGGGATGCTAGTGTGGCCTGAACTTTAAACCTGAGGTTAGTGTGATAATCATGTGAGAAAGAAAACCGTTGCATCATCTCAGGGGTTCAAAACGAGGTGGAAGATGGATCATCAATGCTGCAAAGGCTAACACTCAGTGGTGTATTGACAAGAAGTGCATCCCAACAACCATTGACATGGCTGGAACAGTTTATTGTATTCTTGTGATGTCATCGGCTAAACCACAGAAAGTATTAAGTCTTTTTCTTCCCTCACTTGTGTCTCTTTCATCGTGAAAATATATTTTTTGTTGCTGTACCAGGGCATCATCAAAGGCTATAGTTATCATAAATCCCTGAGGATTATTTCTGACCAGAGTGGCAAAACATATTAACTCAATGAAGTGAGACGATGGTTGTGAAAACATGCTTTAGTAGGAGAGATATTGTCTCTGAAGTGGCATTGCACTATTATGTGTTCAAATCATTTTGCCAATGGCAAGGTAACAATTTTTTCCTTTAGAAACATGTAACAGCCTAGTTAACAAGCTTAAATATCTGGCTAATTATTATTTAATAATTAACTTGAAGTTTTATCAGGGCAGTATGGTACTATGTAGGGTGAAGACGTCCTAATAAAGTTGGGACAGTATGGACTAAGAGCCATGTCCCGCTTAGTTCAAGTATGAATTCTACTATAAATCAACCATTTCAAGTAGCCTAATAACATCATTGTGCTTCCTCCTTCTCTATTGTATGAGGTCTGTTAGTTAATAGATGTAAGCTATGGCCTCTCTTGGCATTTCAGCACAAAACCTACACTGATAGTTTGGGATGAGAATGTTTATCTAATACCTTCAACAAACCGCAAAACATACCTTTTTCTGCCAGGACCCTGGTTCCAGAGGGAGCTGAAGCAAGAAACGCCGTGGATTGGGGCAAGATCCATGAAAGAACACGCAAGTTAACAAATTCAGTTGCGTATTGTGGGACCCATTTTCTACATGGTGTCCTGAAAATCAAAGTATGCCTCTCCGTATTTGAAACTGCACGTTGCTAAAATGAGGCTGATGGACAAATGCTATACCAAATATTTTGCTGTGTATCTTTGCTGTTCCTGGTACAATACGTTGTTTGATCTTACAGTGGTGTGGGAGCATAGGGAAGAAAATGGCAGATGTGGGAAAGTATGCAAAGGTCCATGAAGTTGGTGAATACAATCCATAATGTACTTCCAAATGCCATTATGATGATGCAGGCAATGAATTAATCCTCTGTCCAGAAAAAAGTGCTGTTGAGCTGTCACTGAAATACAACAATTTATGACAATTACAGAATGAGATGGAAGTCAGAGCATCAGAACATCGTGGCCTGGGTGTACATTTGAGACCTCTGTCCGGCAAGTACTACAAGAGATAAACAAAGGGCCTTTCATTGTAAGCATGACAAGCCTTAGCTGTGGCAAAGACAATCACCACCTAATATGAAGAATCCCAATGAGCAATTAAAATGGTTCTTCTTCTTCTTCTTCTTGCAGGCCTCAATCAGTTTACGGCATGAAAAACCAAATGTACAATTAAAATGTTTGATACAGTAAATTTGAATGGTACTGTAACAGTCACTGCTGATGACCAAAGCAATGGAGTTTTAGAATATTAAATTTGTATTTAGAAAAAAAAGCATTCCAATAAAAAGGGTAATTTTCACTAAAAATTTACCGAAGATGTTTACCATTTGACCAGTTGGTCATTTCATTTCTCCTGGAGATACGTGAAAGAGATTAAATCTCCATGGGCAGGAATAAAAAAAGGCTCCTCAGGGCCATAATACTACAAAATAACATTTTATATTTTCTAAAAATATAGCAATATTCTGGCAAAGAACCTATCCTGGGGTGAGTTCAAAGTCACACCGGTGCACATCGTTTTGTTACGGTTTCCGGATTGAATGACTTGCTTATTCCAACCGGTGTGCAACGGTGCACAATGGCGTTTGAGGTATGTTTTCTCCTGTTTGGTGGGTGTGCCAGGGGTGTTATCCAATCAGCTGCAGCATGTATATAAACCACGCCATCTTAAAAAGGCAGTGGCACAATGAATCCAACGAGGGTAGTATATAAATGCATCTCTTGCAGCTTGGTATTCACCACGGTTGATGACATCAAATGACATGTTTGTGGTAAGAAGTTTAAAAATCAAACACGTATTTGAACCTATTTCATCAGGCTCCGAGATTTCTTCCAAGAGAACGCACAGTATGGCCCACTCGGCTGCCATAGTTGCAATGCTTGCTTGACACAACGGGGTGTTCAGCGCACTACTGTTGCCGTTTAAATATACGTTTTGCTATGTGTTGCTGACTTTGAACACACCCCTGGTCTGTAGCACCTTCCAAATCTTACTCTCTTGTCACACTGTAAAATATTTTGAGGATAAATTTGTAGCATGAAAAATATAATTTGAACACATTTCCCAAACCAAAAGTTTTTCTTCCATTTTTTTTTCAGTAAGATGGGGAAAGTTTGGGAACCTTCTTGAGACAGAATACAGCTTGCAGGTGAGTTGTCTTATTGAGTGGCTCATGCATACTTGAAATCAATAAGATTGGTCCAACACTGAGGAAATCGGATGACAAATTCTCACAATACTAATTCAGAGCTTTAGTCGCACAAAGAATGCTGACTAAGTACACAGCGTTCAGGCCATTTGATGTACATGGTGGCAAATGTCAGTAATGTGCTGTTGTCCACCAGCAGAATATTTTTATAAATTTACGGTACCGTTTTAATATATTTATGAGCAAATACACATGTTCAGCCAGAGTATTGACAATAACGCTTTATTCTCATTCTCAATGAAATTTGTTCCCACCGCGAGAAAATAGATTTTTTTTTTCAAAAAACGTGTAAAATGACGTAAACGGACGTGATGTCTGTGTGCCTCTCATTTTTTGGAACGTCGGCGGCGTGCGTAGGACGCGAGTATAACGTAATCACGGTTGTACTGGTCTCCATGGTGATGCCGCGTGCTGCAGTGACGCCAGCCCGGCTCGTGGCGAGTGGGCGTGACCCCCCCCCTTCCGTGTGGGCGGCCCCGTGCAGTTGAGAGAGAAACACGACACCCAGAGAGAGCGAGAGAGGGAAAGAGAGAAAGACGGGGGGAGGAGAGTAGTTACGGTGCGAGTGGAAGAAAGTCAGTAAAGAGAGAACCGCACTCACACTATTCACTGTTGAGTGGTTGGTGACACGAAGTGTGGCTGCCGGAGCGATGTGGAAGACATGGAGTAAGCGACATCAGGAAACGTGATACCGTTAATACTACAAATTAAATATCAAGAGTGAATCCATTCGGACTCGTGCCCCCACAACTCGCTCTAGGCAGAGAGACACGTTGGGCAAAATCGGCTCCACGAGCTTGGGGAACTGCACCAAACACCATACAAACTCTGGAGCGGGAGGAGGAGGGGGTCTGGGAAGGGTATAGAGAGGAGGGGGGCGACAAAATCGGAGCGAAGGAGCGCAACTGTGACTGACAAAAAGTTCATGGGCTCGCCAGCCAACTGACTTCCACTCTACGGAGAAGAGAAAAAGCGGTGTGTTTGGGAGACCGACGTCCTGCTACCTCTGGTCAAGTGATTGAACTAACTTATCAAGCTATTTAGCTAGCTGTTGTAGTCGCCATGAAAACCCCGGCAGATACGGGTAAGTTGGTTAAAACATTTTTTTTGGTAGCGATTCATCGCTTTTCTTCTCCGATCGACTTAACATATAGTCAAGTAGCAGCGTCGTGTATTAACTAGGTCATTTTGATCATGGTTGTAAATGAAATCTGAGTTATTGTACGTTCTGTGTCAGCTAACGGTAACCTTAAGTTAATATTTTCTCTGCAGTTTTCCGAATAGTTCAGTCTACAGCGATGTAGGTGGCTATATTGACATGGTGTTACGATAGTTCTGTTTTGCTCGTGTTCATTCCGGTGGAAAACTTTATCAGAAAGTGATCGTTTAAAAGACCTTACTGCCTTCATTTAAGTTTTGTTTTGTTATGCAGGCAGCTAGCTAACGTAGCGAGATAGTTGTACCTTAGCTAGCTAGCTAGCCAACTTAGAATGTTTGACTGTAAGATTATGGTACTTTGCTGGCTAAGTGTCGAGGGAAATGGGGAAGTGAACTGCACAGAACCGAAGTCGCTAATAACTGGCCAATATGCAACTATACAAAACTATACAACTATACAAAATACTCACGAATGGTGAGTGAGGTGTTTGTTGGCTTTACTGTGATGGCGAGCTGGCTGAGATCGTGGGATTTCACACACACACACGCGTGTGTACAGTTTTGCGGAAGTCTCTGGTGCATAACGTTAACCTGAAAGGCATATATTTGCGGAAACAAAGATGCCACTTTTGTTTTCTTTTATCTCAAAGTTTTTTTTTTTTTTGACTTGTGCTTTATCGTTGCATAACGTGTAACTACTCTGCGTGATTCATTTCATTTTCATCAGCCAGCCAGTAAACGGCCTATAAATAAATGATCTAACGTTAAGTGAGTCTTCAGTCACTATTGACCTGTTGATTGTAGCATGCCGTCTGACATTAGTTTCTCATTCATCTGTACTGCGCCTTAAAACTCACCGAAGTTGAATTGTATCCTGGTGGTTTAGACATCATGTTGAATTATGAACGTTACACGAAAACATTGAAATTGCTGAATGTGTCGGTTAAGTTAGAGCTACCCTTAAATGCGCTGTTCAGGCCATGAACACGTCTGTATCCATGTGTGGAGCCGCTTTCACACTGGACGCGAAACGAATTTTTCGCACGACAGATTACATTCAAAGTCAATGCAAAGACGCAAATGCACGCGTTTTTGCGTGTATTCGCGTTTTTGCATTGACTTTGAATGTAATCTGTCGTGCGAAAAATCCGTTTCGCGTCCGGTGTGGAAGCAGCTTAACGTTAGCTGGCTAAATTGCCGAAGTAGCGAGCTACTCGGCTACACAAAATGGAAGCATTCGTGGTGAAGTATGCGGAAACTAGCAACATTTTATTTCCTCCCGAAAATCACTTTTACTCAATGTACTGGCTCGAAGTTCGGATGAGGTTTCTGTCTGTAGCAAGTTGTTGGCATGTTTTGGTTTTTCTGTCTATTTCCCAGTTGCACAGCCACAATTAGTTAAAAGTTACTACGTTAACTAGCTACATTGTAACTTGGTATTTTTTGAATCGGTAAAAGGAATGACTGATTGCTGAAGTTTAACCAATTCGTCTCAGAAATTGGCTGTTTTTGTGGATATTCGGAAGTTTAAGACGGTTTGCTACCAGTTACCCGTGCTCGGCCTACACACTGAGTGTGCCGGAATCCATGTTGGGATTTGTCGCACTCCAGTCGCTCTCATATAAGATGTCTTACGTTAAGGTTTTTTGGGCCAGTTTCACAGACACAGATTAATCTTAATCCTAGACTAAACTCGGTATTTAATGGAGATTTTTTTTCAATTCAAAACTCAAATTAGTCCAGGACTAATCCTAATCCAAGTCTGTGAAACTGGCCCTTTTTTTTCCCCATTTCCATTTCCCCCATCCCCCACATTTTCAGCTTTCCCTCTCAACCGGATTGCAGCTCGTTTGACTAAAGTTTCTGCGAAATAGTTATTTTTGAGTTATCTGGTGTACTGTGATTTGGGCTACTTCGGTTAAGCTGAGCAGCACGCACACTTCGAGAGAGGCTTCACGGAGTTTTTAGCCATGGAGCTCTAGTGAAAGAGGGAAGTGAGACTGCTGTACGAATGCTGCTTGACGTTTACTTGCCTTCTCTTGCAATTACCAGTCTAACCAATGATTTGACTATTTGATCTTGCAAATCCCCTTTCCCACAGTTTTGTATGCAAATAGCTCTTGGCATTCCCGGGAGAGAAAGCGTTTGCTGGGCTATAGCCTGTTAGCTGGATGTTCTATTGGTATTTCCACCCCTCGCTTTGACCCACTTCCATATACAACTCGTTTCAAGTTACTGTCTCGAAGTTCTTTTTTTTCCGGTAAAATCATGAATTTTCCGCTATGTGTCTACATTTCAGTAACTTGAATATTTACCATAAACTCCACTCTCATATTTTGAATTTCGTATTTAAAAAGGGTGAATATACTTCGACATGTCACGAAGGTAATGAACAAAAACAACTATTTTGCGGCTTATCGGAGAATCCCGTTGGGCACATAAAATATGAGTAAATGCATTGGTTCGTTCATAATTTTTTTTTTTTATCTAGTAAAATAAAGCTTACTATGGATTAACCAGAGCGTTTCTTCTTTAAATAAGTCATATAGCCTGGCGTATTAGTTTCAGTGTTTGATTTTAGTGCACTTGGTCTTTTGGAGATCATCTGCGAAAAATTGAACCTTTTTACCTGTAGACTTAACTGTTCCAGTTTGAGAAAGTATGGCTAAAGCATATTGTGTCAACCATTAGTAGTGTATGTCGAATATTGTATCAACTGGTCTTTCTTTCTTTCTCTCACTCACTCTCTCACACTCTCACACAGACACACACACCTACGTTCATTTCCTACTCAGATCTGATTAGTCCATCTTAATATACAAAGTGGGAATACAAGTCAACGGGTTTGTCTGCAGTTTTATTTAATTGCGTGAGATTTGTTCTCTGTCTTGTTCTTGGGGCATTCTAAAGATTATGAGAGTATTTTTTACTATTGATTTTTACCATTGCTGCGCTTGTGATCATTCCAGGATGGAGGAAAGAATATTTAGAATTTCCCTGTTGTTGCTGACAGTTTTGTTGGTTAAGGGAAGGTCTCATTAAATTGACCTGTTGGGTCCAAGTAATGAACTGGGCTGTTAATTATGTATCAGATTGTTTAGACTAGTGCTTTTGGTCATTATTAATTGGGCTAGACCATTATACCTGACAGAAATTGACGTTCAGTGTGCTTGATCAAAATGCCAGAATTTTATTCGTTATACAGTTGATTGTATGTGCACCACAGGCAATTGCATTTGATCAAAAGGCCTCATGAGAAGCTTGGTGTGAAGAGGAGACCCTTCCTCTTGTGGCAAAGATAAGACTTTGAACAGACTTTCAGAGCTGTGTCTTCAGGTGACTGCAAACTGCTAGCCACCATTTGGTCTCTTCAAACGGCGCGATGAACCCATTAAGTTTGGAGACAACAGGAGATCACTGTGGTCGAGTGAGACTTTCACGTGCGTCATATTTGTCTCTTAAGGTTGATTGAAGTCTCCTTAGTTTTCCTTGACAGCAAATTTGGCAGTAACGCCAGTACAGCGCTCAGGCGAGTTTTCCTGTGTGATGTGGAACGAGTTTGTTCCTGTCTCTATTCCATTGCATGGGCTAGACAGGATTTGAATTTGTGTTCTAATGTCTGCACTCATGAGGTGTGCCATTTGTCTGCCTTGTAAACTTCACTTGCTTCATTCCATTCATACCAACACTCATCTCAATCTTCAAGTTCCTGTGTAATTGTCTTTTCCGAGCATTTCAAATTTTACAGGTTGAACAGTAGCTCTACTTTTGGTCCACAACTTTTGAGCTTGTGTGTAGATATATTTTTATATTGGCCACAGTTGAAGTTACTTTACTGTGACTTTTATTGGGAGTGAACCATGTGTTCACCTTCGGAAAAATATTGAATTATCATCATTTTATCTGTATTTTATAAAGTATAGTGTGTGTTCATTTTTTTTAATTATATGCACGTATGTGCTCACTGTCTGATACTATATTATTTTGAAATAATGGGCAGATTTCTTTTTTCTCCAGTTTTGAAAAACTACTGCAGACACCCATGGTTCTGACAGTAGAGGGGATCCATGTTAATGTTGCACTCTTGCGAGCATTCACATTGGCATCGTTTAACATTGGCACCAACACCCTCAGTTGTGTACTGGTTGTTGGTAACATTAAAGCCTGAGGAATTCAAAGAATGACATCATCCTTTTCGTATATCCCCTTCTATTCATCAAAGGACGCTTTAGCCAGCGGCTATTGTGCTTTGAATACATTTCTGCACCTCTCATAAAAAGGGGGAAAATCCCAGAGTTGTGCGAGTAGCGCCGAAAACCTATGCTTGCGTTTTTGACAGCACTCGGGCTTTAAAGTGACACACGGGTCATTTGGTAATATATGGGCTCTGGTTCTCATCAGCGTCCTGTCTGTGATTTGAACCCTTGACCCCATGCGGGCACTCCCCCAGAGATCTAACCCCTGCTCTGAGCAGGCTGCCCATCCTCCAAGTCCACATGCGTCTCTTCACTTAAGAACTTTTATAGCGGAGAATGTTGTTCTCTGGCTCCAATCTCTGTGTTTGGGCTGCTTGTGGACAAAGTTTATGGGCAAGTTTGAGGCCCCTGATTTGTATTCTTCTCTCGGGGTGTTTTCTGCTTTTCTCCGAGTGCGCGTGCGCCTCCGGGGATTTGAATTACCCGACTCCCGATTTGCAGTCGTCGCACAGCGAGCAGGAGCCTCACGCGGGAACGTTTCGGTGCCGACCGTTTCCAGAATGCTCATTTGTTTAAATATAGGTCTGGTCGGTGTGGGAAAGGGAGCTTCAGCTGTTGGCGGGGATTGTGCTTTGTACTCGAGCGCGCTGACGCATTTAGGAGAACGTTTCCTTGGCACGCGGATGAGGTTAAACTCTCGGGCTATAGCCGGTGGCATTATTTGCTCGGTCACGGCTGGCCAGCCGGGCGCTGGGCTTTGAGCTCACACCGGTAAATGAGCGCCGCGATTCCTGTTATCACTTTTGCGGCTGCGTGCAGCGGGGGTTGACGGAGATACAGGGGTGTCGGTGATGAGATCAGCAGCGCTTGCTGCCAGCAGATGTCCCTCAGTGCAGTCTTTTGTGGGATTGCTGTTGGGTTGATAACGTGAGCCCGGGCCTTTGATTTGGCTGATAGGGCCAGGGGGCATTCTGGGTTAGCACTGCCTGAATGTGGTCTCGAGGTTAGCTCTCTGGGAAGGGCCTCTGGCTCTGTTCTTTGTACAGGTTTGGGAGGACATGTCTGAAGGATCACTCAGACCTCTCGTTGCACTCCACATGTGATGCCCTCGCGAAATGCCGAGATTTTATTTGCATTTTGTTTGTTTTATCTTTTTTTAAAGGGTGTTGGTGAATGGTCGACCAAAAGTTGACCTGCGGAGTTAATTATTTAGTCTAGCTATAGAGAAAGGGAAAGTTTTCCCTAGTCTGTTTTCCCTTGGTCAGCTTGGATTTGTCTCTGAACAGATAGGCTTATGGTTATCTTATCTGCTGAGCTTTTACAGCGGAACAGACTTCCACAAACTTATTCCTCTTCTGCCCCTAATTATGTTTTACAGCTCAGCCCACAGTTCCACTGTTAATTATTATAAACTTGAGTTTTCTTTTTTTTTCCTTTCCCTTCTACTTGGCACTATTCATGTTTCTTTGATTCCTGGAAACCTTTGCGGCTGAATTTCCACCCAGAACTTGCTTCAGGAATCGATTAGGGCACATCCATCCTGGCACATTCTGTAAATGGGCCCACCGCCTCTTAAACTACCATCAGGTTTTACAGCCATCGCTGGGTTTTTTTTAATGGCATCTTTAGATGTGTTTTCAGGATGCAAGAGCTTGGCCAGTATATTGACTTATCAATGACTTCCACGTTAGATAAGAAGGTGGATATTGCCTCTTACAGTTGCAAACAGCTGTTCAGCCGAGAGCACTTAACTTTTGCCTTGTTTTCCCATTGGTCTCTTAAAGTGTTTGTGTCTGCCAGTCTACCCACGCATTTGATATGATCATCAGCTCCGGGCCTTGAGGCACTGCGCTGTATTTTTATTGGCCGGCTTTGTGTTTGTCTGTCTTGTTAATGTCGCATGGTCCCACCGCTGTTAGCTGGATGGGCAGTTGTTGCTAGTCGATGTTGCGTAAAGTATTGGCTGGATGTTTTCCTGTGCCTTTGAATTTCACTCATCATGCTGTGTAAATTAGGCCTGTGCATTTCTGTCCAGACTATTTGATTTATCCCTCTTAATAATCGATACCCATCTCCTCCCCCCCCCCCAGCCTCTTTCCTGAGGACAGCATGGGAACCCAGCTGTGTTTAAATAATGACTCTGTTCAAAGGAATCTGTGTTTAATGACATCCACTGCTTTCTGAATATTATAAGTGATATGTGCTTATTTCTGTATCGCCTTTCACCTCACCCCCAGGGAACATTATTGAGGGTGAACGAATGCTCATTGATTCATGTTTGTTAATCAGCAAACATCTGATTTCTAGTCTCTGTAATCCATTCCTGGTCTCAAGGATGGACAGTTAATCAAACATTCTGTCCTTGTGAGTTTTTGGCACAGTGGTGAGGTTTGTGGCGGGAAAGAAGGAGCAATTTGCTCTTCCACGCGCTCATACGTACACACGCGCGCGCACAAACAGTCAGACACACAGATGCACCAACGGATATATACACACACTCCCTTACGTGTACACACACGCGTGCATGCACAGATGCACCAACGGAAACGCACACACACTCGCACGCATGTACTTACACGTGCAGAAACGGACGCACCAACAGACACACACACACACACACACACACACACACACACACACACAAACAAAGCAAGCAAGCACAAACTTCTGTTTTATTGTGGGGATCAGACCTCCCACATTCTGGCTCAGCTCCATAATGGCTGCCGTCTGCGCCACATTCCACAGACGAGCTGCATGGCCCTAATTATGATGTTTAACCAGGGAAGCAGCGATGGGTTTGGGGCCGTTCAGTTTGAAGCGCATCAGACTCGATCACCGCCGCTCTTTTTAGGAACGGGTTAAGCTTCAACCAGAGGGCTCAATTTGATTGGCTGCGTTTTTGTCTTGCCATTCTTTCACGCTAAATCGGGAGCACTACGGCGACTACGCTAACAGCCTACATCGCCAGTCAGTTTGATGTGGCGTTGGCAGTCAGAAGCACTTGTGTTGCGCCATTGTGTCGGAAATAATGAAATTATTGTGGGCCTCCTCTCTCCCGGTGAAGTGGCCATTGTAAACGGGGGGCGGTAGCTGATCGCCAGGGGCCGGGTCTGCAGCTGACGTCAGTGCTCGGGCCCCCAGCGCGCACTTGTTGCTGCTCACGGGGCCCTCACAAACCGCACGCCCGATGGAGAATGAAGGCGAAGACGGAGGATCTGAGGATGAAGGGACAGCGCAGAGTGAGAGTGAAGTGTGCTTCACGCACATTGCTTCTCTCCTCTCCAAAACACTTGTCACCCAAACTTCTGAGCTGCTCTCGTGCTGTAAACTGTAGGCTGGTTAAATCCAGTGGATCCACTAGGACCTGCCTGTTCATTCTGAGATACTCCAGACCACTTCAGTTTGACACATTGGATGGATGAAGTTTGTTTATGCCAAAAAAGTTTATCAAAATTCTGTTTTAATCCTCTTAGCGCTAGAGTTGCTGCTGTTAACTGCTGTTGAAGCTGAGTTTTGATCTTTGATAGTCATATTGTCTGAACACACTGTCAAATGTCCTTACTGTAATGTACTCTGGGTGAAGAGCACATAATGACAGTGATGTTCGGCAGAATGAAAAACATAATATTTGCCTTTACTGTGAGGTCTGAGGTCAGATCGTACTTGAATGTTTCTAGCTGGACAATCTAATGCAGAGGTAAAAGTCATTACTGGTAGTCATTAGTGCTTCAGAGCGCTGACTGAGAATTAAAAACATTCCAAAAAAAACCCTTTTCTTCAGAGGGATAAATGTTAATCGTACGCTGACAGAAACCAGAGGCTGGTTGTAGGTATGAGGCTGTCACGAAGAGGACATATGCCCATTGTAAAGCTGAAACGGTGCGGGGACTGTGGCAGAACATTGGCGTTGACGCGGTAACGGTGACTTGCCACGACTCTCTGGCTCCACGCTCAGCTCCTCTCTCGCCCCTTTTCCGCAGCTGGCGGCTCGCGCTTCAGACGGGTGTGTTGGACGATGCCCCGGGATCGAGTTATGGCCGTGGAATTCTCCCGAGCGGGCAGAGGTCGCGACCCCAAACGCACTGCCGCAAAATAACGTCCGCTGGGACGGCCTGTCAGTTATCTCTGGGGGGGGAGTAAAGCTGTTTGCAAGTCCCTGGAATGTTACAACCTTTTTTTTTTTTTTTTTTTTTTATATGAGAAAGTACAAAAAAGTTTTTTTGTTTGTTTTAAAACTGGATTGAACCGTGGAGGGGGGAAGGCGCCCCCTGGCTGTGAGCTGTGCACACTGCAGCAGTGCCTTCAGTATGGGGGACCCGGTGTGGTCTTGGCCTCCTCTGGAACTCCCACTATGTGTCTCATTCCACCCTCCCCCCCGATCCCTCTGTAGGTGTGAAAGCAGCAGCTCCCACACATGGAGTGCATAAACTATGGAGTGAGTGTAGGGCGAGTCCGTCTGCAGCACACACAGGGTTTGTTTCTGGGAAAACGACACCCCCCCGTGCTTCCTCTCCTCCTCCCCTTGCCCCCTCCCTCCTTTTTGCCTCCCTTTTTTTACTCTCCTTTTACTCGTCGACTCCTTCAGTGTCCTCTCTGTTTCTCCTCTCTGTCCCCAGGCGGAACAGAATTCTGCAATGGACTGACTTCTTAAGGTGGACTGCTGGAGTTGTGCGTGTTTGGGAGGGTGTTTTCAAATAAGATGGGGTGGGATATGTGCCTTAATGGGAAGAGGGCGGGGCTTGAACTCATTCACAGTCAGGCACACATGTTTGTGTGATAGATTTCAGTGTGGGATGGGAAGGAGCCAACTCCGCCACGAAGCTCACACACCCGCGAGGTGTTCCTGTCGTCTCCAGGTCATCACTATATACCAGTCTGTCAGTTATCCCTCGTTCACAGCTTGCAAATCTAGATTGGGGGTCGATTGAGGTTTCATTTGGGCCAATTCTGTAATTAAAACTCACTGATAATGCCTGAGGGGTTTGTGTAAATTGGTTAATTGAATTCCAGTCATTTTCTGAATTATCAGTGAAATTGACCCAAATCCTGCTCGACCTATCAGTGTGTAAGGAATGAACAGAGTTTGTACTATGGCAGTTTTGGTGCTGGCCTTGGTGACGTACCACATCCTAGACTGAGCTGCTCTACACTGGGCACCTGGGTGCACAGACAGAGGTCAGCTTTGCTATTTGGAGAACAACAGTGGTTTTATGGGTATTGTAGTTTTTTTTTTCCTATGTCATGAAAAACGGGGTTATTGTCTGGAGCAGCTTGGTGGTGATGGGTAATGTAGTATTGGGATGTGGTGAAACACAGGCGTGTTGTCTTGCTGTAGCAGAGTGTTGATGCTTAGTGTAGTTTCTCGATGGTGAAAGGCAGGACGGGGTTTTGTGTGGATCAGTGCGCACCATTAAGCGGCCGTGTCGGTGCAGTGCTGGTTTGTAACCTAATAGGGGATGTTTGCAGTGTCCGCATTGTAGCAGCGGTGTCGGCATTGTTGCAGCAGTGTTCACATTGTTGCAGCGGTTGCCGCGTGGCGTTCAGGCCTCATAGTTCCCTCTGACACCTGGCTGCATGAGAGGAAGCTACTGTGCTGACAGGCTAAGCCCATCACTCCGTCAACGCGGTAAAATTAGCAGCAGTGGACCTGCGTACCCCTGCACAAGCCCTACACAACCCTCCTAATACTAATCCCAGTGCTGCTGTGGGGCTCAGGCTGAGCATCTGCCCTGCTGCTGTTCTGCATTGAGCCTTTGTGACAGTGCTTTTGTAAAAAGCGCTATACAAACAGAAGCAAAAAGTGAAAAACCTGAAACTGTACAGCTGGGACTTGTTTCACCAGATCCTGCTGCATTTCTGCTGGTACCTCCAAGGAAACGCTTAACGTTCGTCTTTGCTGCGCTCTTGATAAATCATACTTGTAGCAGACTAAGTACTCTACACTGGGTCTGTTGTGTTAAATAGGACTAATCTTGCACAAGTTCAGAGTTCAAAAGACTCTTTGAATTAGGTAAGCCTGCAAAGGAAAATGTAAATATTGCCATTGGTAAAAATCCAAAAAAAAAAAAAAAAAAAAATCCTCTATAGTTGAGTTCAAGTGATGTGTGTTGGAGTTAGGTGAAGCGCTGGTTTGAAATTGTATTGCTGGAACATTTTGTGCAGTTGTCTCGAAACCAGTCCCTAAACAAGACCCCAGTTAGCAAACACAGGGCCGGGTGTTGATTTTGCACACTCTCAGTACAGTCTGTAAACCCACTAGTGGAGGGAAAGGAGTGATGTGTGTGAATTCATCACTGGAGAGGTGTTTTAATGACTAGTGGCACTTCCAAAAGTATATTTAAAGGCTTGTGTAGTTCGCAGATGCCATACATTCGCATGTTCTCACTGGTGTTTCGTTAGTCCTTATGCCTTGTGTGACCTGACACTCATGTCTTTTCCCGGCCCATCGATGTGAATGTTGGGAACAGTAATGGGATTTGTTTCTTTCCTCGGGCTGCTGATAGTTGATCTGGGGACTGTTTTAGTGATGTCATCTGGAAAACAACATGGCGGCGCCGGCTTATCAACTAGCTGAAATGTGTCCACGGAATGAAGCCAGTTCTGTTGGCTGAAACAAGCACGGTGTGTCTCAGTCTTGGGCTGCGTTAGATATATGTGAACTTCTAAACAAGACACCTCTCAGGTCATTTTCTTTATTTCCTGACCGACTCATGGTTGAGTTTGGGTTTTGTGCACATTGCTTTCAGTGGAGCCGTACATTTCAACTGACAAAACAGGGCTCAAGTCCTTGCGATGAGGAAAACATCAGCTGTTGACTGGCGGCCTGAAAACACAAAATAAAAATCTTCACTCCTTCATGCTTCATTGAGCTGTACTTGTTTTGTTCTTCCTCTTCCTTTATGTCATTTCTTTTTTTTTTTTTTTTTTTTTTCCTTTTCATTAAAATTATGGGTCTGAAGTGAAAAATAAAATCATTGGATAGATAGCTCATTCCCTAGACCGGAAATCATGAAATCACGGCCCTTGAGGTCTGAGAACTGCTGGATTTTGGCTCTCCCTTTACCTGGAAGTTGGGTCAATCAGAAACACTAATTGTACAGTCTGTGTGTCAGTTAATTACCTGGGAGAAAGGGAAACCAGGACCTATAGGGTTTTCAGAACTGTACTATTCCTCTGTAGACGTTGGGAAGTACATGGAGTCTCTACCGTATATCATATTAAAAATGTGAACGCTTCAGTTGAAGTGCCTTATTGTCAATGAACTTTTAAGGATCGAATTTTATTGAAATATTTTAATACTTTGGTCTGGCTGTATTGGAATTGTGGATAATGTTTTTTTTTTTTTTTTTTTTCCAATCAATAAAATAATTGCTCTGTTGTGTGAAGTTTTGAAGGTGATATTGGTGGTCAGTTGTGTGAGGACGGTGGTTATGGACAGAGTTTTAGGCTGCCTGTGTCCCGACTGGTTCACTAGTCTGGTGAATCAAACCTCATTCTAACACTCGCTGAGGTTAACAGGTACGTCAAAAAGTGTTTTCAGGTCTAAAGGGGCAAGGTCAAAAGGTTATTTCTGATAAAATGCCCCACAAACTGAATCTGCATGACAAATGTCAATATTTTTTATAGTTTATTTATTTCAAATGTAAGCGCCTTATTACATATAAATAGTTTTTTTATTTATTTTTTTTTTTTTTTTTGGAGCATGTTTGTGCGTTTTCATGAAGTCTAATGTCCATCTGATGATTTTTTTCAATATTTATTTGGAGTTTTCCCTCTTATTGCGCACATCCTCTGGTTCGCATTTGATAGCCTCATCATCATTATAGCGCTGGTTCTGGCTCGGCCGCAGATGTGGCCCAGTGGTGCCTGCGGGTTTGCGGTAGCCCCAAAGACGGGCGGAGAGCTGTGCGCTGGGCCTGTGCTGTGACCACTGCTGGTGCGGTGAGCCTGTGGGCTGTCGTGTTTGTTAGGGGGGGGCATGGGCATGAAATGTGGGGAAAGATGGCTGCCTCTGGAGGACCCATCAAACTGGCAACATGATCAGGACACTCTCTGGCTTTGATGAGGGTCAGTCTGTACCCCCTGAATGGCTCTTGATCAAACTCAATGTGCTGGGCTATTTTCATGGCCTGTTTTTGATCCTGGAGTTGGGGGGTATATCTGTGGGAGGGTGATGGTGTCAGTGGATGCTGTAGTGGCTTCAGACCCTCTCCATAACCGCCTGTGCGCACGCCAGCGACCCAGAGAGAGGGAACCTCAGAGCGCGTGTGTGTCTGTGTGTGGTCGTCTGTCCTGGATTCAAATTCCTCTTGGCGCCACCTTAAACTTTTCTCTCTCTCTCTCTCTCTCTCTCTCTCTCTCTCTCTCTCTCCCTCCCTCCCTCCCTCCCTCTCTCTCACTCCATTTCCCCATTTGCCTCTCCCCCCCCCCCCTCATCCCTCCCCCTTCTCTCCCTTAGTCAGGAATGTGAGCTCACGTTTGAAACCCCCCCCCGTTCTTTGTTCAGACCTGTCCTTTCACCGCATCAGTGTTCATTTTCAACTCCGAGCCAGTTTCTTTGAGCCCGGTTTCTTTGCGATTCCTGGCCCACGAGGGGAATATCTTCAGTGTGTGTGTTTGAGAGAGAGACTGAGTGTGTGTGTGTGAGCATGCACGTCTGCTGGTGCGACTTAGTGAGTCAACAGCAGCATGTTTGAATTAGTAGTGCAAATAACCGCGCTGGATTCGCCCGTTGGAAATCCTGGCCGGCCTTCGGCGTCTGTGCAGTGTTGGAGTACGTTTTTGTCTGCTGCATAATTATTATGCACCAGCAAAGTCATGTTGCCTCCAGCTTCGGATGGGCCCCCTTTGCTACAACTATAACTGTATTTTGGCTTGTAAATGTTTTCAGTGCGGCCTGTCTGCGTGACTTGACGAGTGTTTTCGTGCTGCGCGTGTGTGTGATGTGCATCGGCAGCGAGGGGAGATAGGAGTGTGCCCTGGCCTCGCACTGTGAAACAGTGCCCTGCACACCTTCAGTAACTCCCTGAGCCCTGACCTTAACCAGCGAGTGTTCCACTCGACCCTCTTAGGCCTCTAAAACACTCCTCACATGGACACCAAGTCCTTGGTTTTCAGGTTTTACAGTTGTAACAGACTCATCATCAGATGCTAAAGTTATCCACCGTGTGGCGACCGCTAAGAGCGCTTTATCGTCTAGGCCATACTTACAGTGAATTCAGTGAATTACAGTGCAGGCCGTCTGTGATCTCAGGACGGACACACGACGGCCTATCGCATCTGAGCGTGCGCGCTCGAGCCATCCACTTGTGGCCATTCTCACTTAAGTCATAGTGAAGTGAGGGGTTATTAAGGGCTGGTCGGGGGTTATTGTGAGGGAGGATGGTGTTGAGGTCGGTGCAGGCCTGATTGGTTCCTGGGAGCAGATCACATGTGATTTCTGCTACACCTCCAGACCTGAGCTTCACGCTCAGCTTAATTTTTGTGTTGGGTCGGTCCCAAGGTTTTCCTTAGGATTCTGACCCAGCCAGGGGTGCGTTTCCCAAAATCACAGATGCCAATTTGCATGGTTGGACCCATTGACTTTGAATGAACAAGGTATGTAAGTTGCTAACCTAGTTGGCAACTACGCTTTTGGGAAACTCACCCCAGAGCGAGAACGGGCAGCTCAAGGGCTGCAGTTTGGACCAATCAAGAGGGTTTCTCCAAAACTTGCAGGCTGACAACTGAGCTAAATGAGCTTGGTAGAATGTTGCTGCTGCGTGGGGTGGTTTAGAGCTTGTGGAAGTGCTGTTTGGTGTGGAGTGTAGTCAGTCTCTCAGGTGGTTCGTGAAGCCCCCTCAGGCCACAGCGAGGAGAGGGGGAAGTGAGCTGAAAGTGACAGGTAGGGGCCGTGTGGTCACGTGTCCCGGTTGACGCCTCCTTTATGTCCTGGCTCCGCTCTCGCTCTCTGCTGGTGGTCGCCTGCCTGACCCTCACAGAATGTGACTGGACTGAATCAGGTCAGACCACAGCCGAGCCCCCGTGTCAAGGCGTGTTACTCCAATTCTCTTCCCATCAGGAATTCCCCATGTTCAGTTCTTTCACGTGCATAACTGCTGTATTGTATTGTGTGTGTGTGTGTGTGTGTGTGTGTGTGTGTGTGCGTGCACGTGCACATGTGTGTGTTCGTGGTGTGGTGCAGTGTAAGGGTGTGAAAGCCTTTTAGGGACAAAACCTTTTTATCATCGATTGCGCCCCCACCCCTCCCCACAGGAGATACAATACCCTCATCCATTATCCCTCCCTCTTCCCCGCTCATTACAGCCACTCAGATAACTCTGCACGCTTTCTTTGTGTGGCAGAGGACCTGGCACACTGCCCCAGTCCACTGTCCCCACAACATCAGTGTGTAATGCACGCTCACATTCTTTACTTCTACCATTCTCCAAAATTTTTAAAGTGTCATTTTGTGTGCGTGTTCTTGTACTTGCCACACAGTGAGGACCAATTTTTTTTTTTTTTTTTTTTTCTTGTGTGGGGACATTTTAGGGAAGTGAGGACATTTTCACCTGTCCTCACAATTACCGAGGGAAATTGTGACTTATTGGTTAAGGTTTGGAGTAAGGTTAGGACTGGGGATAGGTTAAGGATAGGGGTAAGGATTTGGGTTGCTTATTGTTAAGATTGGGGAAAGGCTGTAGAGACGCTCAAAGAATTAAGGGAAGTCAATGTAACGTCCTCGCGAAGGTAGAAGTAGAAGGATGTGTGTGTCCTTGTGTGTGCCTGTGATGCACACACGTATCACTCATTACAATTTACAAATGCCGATGTGGTGTTTACAGCTCCCTAAAGATGAGTACTTCTGAGCTCTTGTTTAAAGTTGTGTGCTTCTTTGTAATTGAAAAAATAATTTACCTGCACTTCTGAGTCTAGCAGCTTAGTGTGCTCCTAAATTTTTCAGCTGGGGAGCATGTGTGCATTTTGGATAAAATGTGAGCATAGAGCCCTGTTAGGCCCAGTCTTTATGTTTATTGCACACACCAGTGCTCGCACATTTCATTACACATCACCTTCCTCTGGGTATTGTGATCAGGCAGACGTTCAGCTGTAAAATGAAAAGCTAGCGGCGATGAATAAGCAGATGAGTAAATGCAGGAACGCAGCTTCCTGTCACCTGGGAAATTCCACCTTCGGTGATTGGAAATCTCTCGGGGGGGCCCTCGTCTTGAATGGCTGCCCTGTGTCGTGTTACAACCCTCCAGACTAATTTTTGGACCTAGGAGCGCATGCGCTCCCAACCTGAAAAAGTTGGGCGCGCAGGCCAAAATTTAGGTGAGCAGGCCAAAATATTTCCAAGCCCAAATAAAGATACCTGAACAGACCATCAGTTGTTGCTGCATTTATTTAAGAAACATCATCTGAAAGCACTTTGTGAACTGAAAAGTAGATATTGATGTTAACAAGAATGTTTGGAAAATGTATAAATGCAGTTATCATTTTGGAGAGTTATCATACAAGTCTAAATGTATGTACAAGTCTCCATTTCCCCAAGGGACAACTTTTCATCAAATCCTCCCCTGTACATAAACTGAATCATTCATGGAAAAATTATGGCCAAATTTAGATGAGCACCCCCCCTAAAACCAACATATGGGGATAAATCAATGAATAACTCCCAATTATCACAGTGCTAGTTCTAAAATTTAGAGCTGTTATTGTTGCTTCAATCTCAAGGAACAATTTGACACCAAACATGGCTTAATTGCTTTGAAAATATGAGACCCTGGAGGAATTGAAGCCGTAAAGAGCATAATTTGGCTACATTTTTTCATCACAAATTGAAAGTTTAACATTAAAATTAATATAGTTCCCAAAGTGATCCACCCTAAATATTTGGTAAAAAGTAGGTGCAGTATGCCAAGTTCGTTTGCACAGTTTCAAGAAATTCTTTCAACGGTAACAATGTAGTAGGACGGCTTATTATAATAATAATAATTTATTATTATCATTTTTATTTCGCTATTTAGATTTTGCACATTACGAAGGGTAATGGAA
The DNA here is from genome assembly GCA_029692085.1 of Gymnothorax javanicus. Classification (NCBI taxonomy): domain Eukaryota; kingdom Metazoa; phylum Chordata; class Actinopteri; order Anguilliformes; family Muraenidae; genus Gymnothorax; species Gymnothorax javanicus. The sequence goes on along the minus strand of CM056193.1, from coordinate 44,373,590 downwards.
ACGCACACAGGGAGTGAGTACGATGTCCGACGTTATTAGCCCCCAAAAAACAGTCTGCTTCGTGACCGCACACTGTTCGTGACAGACTCATGTTTGAGGCATTGCGCTGATAAGCCTATGGTCGTCGCTTAAATACATTGGGCTGGCGTCACCAGTTAGTTTTTGAATCAGTTTTGAACATTTGCTGCAATCGACAAAATACTATTCCTCTGAAAGCTGGCCAGTTATCGGAACCCCAAAGAAAACGGACTATAAATCTATAAGAATAAGCTTTTCTCATCTTTTTCGTACTCCAATGAAAATAAATCTTGCACTCGGACCAACCATTCACCGATTTCAGACATACTGCATGAATAATCATGTACATGCGGAACTTCAGATCAGAGTGGAAGTGCGCGTCCAACCTAATCCATCAGGATAGAAGGTTAGCGATTGATATTGAAATACTAAATAAAACCATTCGCCACTGGACGCAAGCACCCATAGCTGGTATTAACAAGACTCAAAACTGTGTCACGAAGTCTACGGTCACGAAGCAAACTGTGTTTTTGGGCTAATAACGTCGGACATCGTTCTCACTCTCCAGGTGCGTTTCCATTACCCTTAGAAATGCGCAAAATGTAAATGGCGAAATAAAAAACCGGTAATGAGAACACTTTTTGATATCATGAAATTTGCTCTCCGATCTGCGGTATTAGTCACCGAAGCCAAGGTCTAATACGTAGACTATTGGACTTCTGCAGCAGACTAGCTTGTGTACTTGTAATTTCGCGTATTGTGGAGCATTTACATCGTTATTGTCGGACAAGGTTTTACAAATTTGCCGCGCACAACTCAGCTGACAGTGACAAGGTCGAATGCTTTGCCATTCTCATCAGTGCATGAGTACAGCCGAGCTGTGATTGGCTGATGGCACCAGCCGATCTGTGATTGGCTGATGTACGTAATAGTACCAACCGACCTGCAAAAAAAAAATTCGCGGCCGGCGGCTGATAAGTAGGGAGTGAATCGCTGCCCAGAATAGGCGCACAGTGCATGAAAAGCGCGACCGATGTGAGAATGTAAGTCGCAAAACGTAAACCTTGGTCGCAAATCGCAGACTGGAGCGCTGTGTTACAACGCCCTCTCGCAAACTTAAAGCATGGGAGGTGTTCCCTGTCCCATCACTGATTTGGGAGAAGACTACACTGGGCATCCACTCAGACTACATTTCCCATGTGTCTCTGCAGCCTCAGTCGCTCTGTCGGCGAATAATGCATAGATCATTGAGAAGGTATTTATAGTTAAGGGGAGACATTAAACTTCAATGTTTTTCCGGAGTGTTTGTTGACCATCTGTGTGCTATGGCTTGTCTCCAGGGAGGGTTTGTCGGGCTGTTTCTGGGTATTCTATCCATTTTTGCTGAAGTTGCGTTGTGTATTCTGTTACTGCTAGGTGGTATTCATCTCTGGTTTTAAAGGGACATTTTATACAGAAATCAGGATTTCCAAGTATTTTGCTGTTTGCATGGAGTGAACCTTCATCAAAAATGATTAGTGATAACCGGAAGTCTAATCACTTCCATTTCCCCTCTAGACAGAGACTTAAATTGCCTGATGACCTAAAGGTTCTCTGGTAAGCTTTTGCGCGGATGAAAAAGTCACAGCGGATTCATGCCTCTTTTACCGCTCATGTACCGAAAAGACAACTATCAGCCATATAAAATGGGCAGGATTTCGTATTGATGGGTCCTTGAGACTGTCAGATGGAAAGCAAGCAAATTCGTTTTTCAAAACTTTTACCCGAAGAGTGCCTTTAAGTATGTGTTTGCATATCACAAACTGTCTCTTGTCAGCGTGATAGTCAGATGAGTAGCTCAGGCTGGTTCTTCTCTGGACTGTTGAGCTCTGCAGTCAGCACAGGTCACGCCCCCTCCCGCCCCTCGTCCTATCAGAAGTCACACCTCTGACCTATAAGGACAGTGCAGGATCAGCGAGAAAAGCCTAATCCTTTCTTCATTTTCCAGTGCAGGGCTTACTTGGGTTGTGATGGACGGGTTTAAATGAGCCTCTTGCGTGAATATAAACACAAAGCCTTTCTGGACCTAATATGCATGTGTAATTCCGTCTTTGTGAAGACCTCTCCTCGAAATGGGCCTTAAGCAGCACTATGTAACTCTTAAGCGTAAGGGATGTATGTCTTTTGAAAATCCTGACATGGTGCTGCTCTTCTGCCCATGTAAAAGAGGAGTAAAATATGTTCACTGTTGTTTCATGTTCCTTATTTGGATGTGGTGAAAAATATATTGCAGTTTCTCTTCCATTGTTATCTGCCTCGTGTTGCTGTGTGTCGTATCCCTCTCTCCCGTCACTGCTGCTCTGACTCATGTCGTCTTTGTCGTTTTCCTGCCTGCTGAGAGAGACTAACTTCAGAATTAAGCTGCTTTGTACAGTCTGATAAATTGCTGGGAACACGGTTGTTCTAAACCAACTTTTCTCGTCTCGAGACTTGGGTTTAGCGGTTATGTCACGCAAATGCATGCATACAAACACATGCTTGCGTGCTTACTGTTAAAAACACACACCAACTCGCTCACCGCAACGCTGATGTGTCAAATATGTCTCTGTAGCCGGTTTCTGTCAAAACTCAACAGGTGCGTCAGTACTGAGTGGGTCCCACCTCCGTTACCCATCTCTCAGTTTCTCCATTTCTCCTCCTACTGTCTTCTTTCCCCTGTGTCTCACTCTATCCAATCTCCCCCAATTTAAAGCAGGCAAATGGCTGTGGGAGCTGATAAACCAAATTGGCTAGTTCTTTCTCAGGTTCTGATGTGCTTCCTGTGAAATCAGTGGCTTGTCCAGGACTTAGGAGTTAATTATCTGTTGGGTGAGGATTACAAGGTGCTCCAGGACCGCGCTGTTAGGCTGTACCAGAGGATCTGGGTTGATGGTCCTTCGCTTGGCGTTTTAATGATGACCACATGCTGGTAGCGAGGCTGACTTGCATTGGTGAGGCAGGGCGGAGGAGCACCGCACTTTGGGATTCAGCATTGGTGGCTGCAGCTGCCTTGAACCTCCTTCACAAACCCAGCTATTGCAAGGACGCCATTAAGTGTTTCCGGAAGCCATCACCCGCCATCCACGACCCTTAATCCACGCGCGTGTTGTTTGTGTTGGCCCTTTTCACTCATCGGGTTGTTTTGTGGACACGCAGCCTGTCTCCCGCCGCCTGCCTGTGTGGCGGTGGAGAGTGGGTGGGGGCGTGGGAGGTGCGCGGGAGGAACGCGGGCGGAGGCTTAGCCGCTGACTCAGAGGCTCAGACGGAGGCTGACGGGGCCCAAGTGAGTGAGCATGTGCGGCTCTCCGTACAGTCAGCCTTTAGACTGACTCTCAACCTGCGTCTTTATACGTGTGCGTCTTAGCACTGGGATTTTAATGAGCCCCAGTGTTACATAAACGCTTAATGGTCCTGTAGGGCTGCTAATGTGGAACTGCGAGAAGTTGTACGTGGGGAGAGAATGAGCTCTGTGTGTGTGTGTGTGTGTGTCTGTGTCTGTGTGTGTCTGTGAGTGTCTGTGAGTGTGAGTGTCTGTGAGTGTGTGTGTGGCGCAGACAGGGTGGGGCACAGTCCACAGTGGCAGGCAGGGTTTGTTGTGGAAGGGAAATGGCTGCTGGCGTGCGCAGCTGGACGCCAATAAGCCGGGAGCGGAGCGGAGGGGAGGAAGTGACATCATGGAGTGCTGGAGTGACTCTGTGAAAACAGGTCGGCGGCGGCGGCCGCGCCGTGTTCTCGCCAAGTGGAGAGTCGCCGGGTCGGCCTCCAGTGCGGTTCACAGCAGCGGAGGCGGTCCTTCACCCCGTGTGTCCTGACCTTGCTGAGTCGTGTCTCCTTACCGTCTGCAACCGGACCCGAGCTACTCCTGTTCCACTCGCACCTCGCCGACACTCGTGCCTGCAAACACCGGGGTTCCCTTATTTACTCCCTGCGTGTGTGTGTGTGCGCGTGTGTGTCTGTGTGCGTGTGAGAGACTGCCTCGTGCATGTGTGTTTGTGTACTGTACCGGGAGTGCTGTTTCATAACCGTATTAGGCAGCAGTAGGCGAGGGGTGAAAGGTCACCCTGGCCTGGCTCTCCTGTGCTCCTGCACTGCCTGTTCCTGGCCCTGTCGTCCTCCTCTCTCCTCCCTGCCCCCCGCCTGACTCTCGTGCCGTGTTCGCAGCGTGTGACGCTTGACTGGTTCTGGTCGTGCCCACCGGGCACCATGTGGCACTGCGCTGGAGAGCGGCGGGGGGGTTACGTCACCCGGCTTGCGTAACTCCCAGCTGAGGGACCTAATCCCCAGTGGGAGGCGAGCTAAGCGGCGTACGGCAGACAGACGCACGGACGCAGCCTCCATAATCGAATCAGGCCACCAATTAATGGGATCCACTTTGGAGGTCTGCTTATAGAGGGCTGTTTCAAGCCCCACGAACCCCCTGCCCTCCCGAACCGGGACAGTGTTCGTGTCAGCCGTGATTGTGCGGTGCGATAAACACTGATTATTCCCCCAGGCACGCGCGCGCACACACACACACGCACACTGTGTGTGCTGTGCTGGTGTCAGTGAGGTGAATGTTACGTAAGGAAGATCAGCGAGCCTTAATCAGCTTTAGCTGCTGCACTTAACGAGCTGTGGGAGGGTGCGCACAGGGCTGCCAGACTGTACACATTTGCATGGGACAAAAACACAGCCCCCCCCAGCTGCTGCGCAGGCCCCCCTGTCTCCCTGTGTCAGAAAAGGGCTCTACCCCTGTCCCCCCACTTCTCCTCTCTGCACGGGACGACACAGGTTCAGCATTTCATGGTACCCCTCTTAGTGTGCTGCTTAGCTGAAGGTGTGAATGTGTATGACTGCTATAGCCTGGCACCCATTTAGCAATTTTCTAGTATTGAACATCTTCCAGTCGCCGAATTGTGAAGGAGCCCCTAAACCCCCCATGTGCTCGACGTAATGGTTGGGTCCAGTCAGCTTCCTTCCCTTCTGGCCTCTTGGCTCGAGAAGTAGGGCCTTGACCGGCCCCTCGTTTACCTCTCCGAGGAATTGTTAGCAGATGTGGACAGACCGTTTTCCTCATGCTAAATATAGACCCGATGGAAGAATTGCAGGAAAGGAGGGAGGGAGGGAGAGGGGGAATTTGTTTAAGATGGAGGGTGGGAAGAGAAGAAAGAGGTATAGAACAGGCTATTGGAAGCACACAAGGTATTTTTGGTCAGTCTCGCGTCAGCCGAGGAAGCAGACGCCATTGGGCGATTTTTACAATGACCCGCGGCGGCCGATGATGTCAGCGGCGGCTCATAACAATGAGTCTAAAAGTGGCACCACAATGTCCTGGCCTTCTGTAGCGCTCCGCTAATAGCGGCTAATGTGGCCTGGCGGTACTTCTGCTGGTCACGACGAGACAAGCAGGCAGACAAACAAACATGGGAGATGCGCACGTCCTGAGGAGGGAGCTGCTAAAGTTGGGGGCCTGGCGCGGGCCTGTGGTCCTCAAGACTGCCGCCTCCCGCTTGCTAACTGCCCTCACCCTTTTCCAAACTGCGCTGCAAACTCCAGACCACCTCTAGTCGTGGTCAAATGCTTCACAACAATAGCCCTTTAAGCCCTGCTGGTATGCGCTGGCCCTCACAGCGTTAAGGAAGACCTTAGTTATGTTCGCTGTGTTGTTTCACCTGCCTGTTAATGGAGTGTGACGTGGACCTAGGGAGCCAAACACACCCAGCAGATCCAAACAGGAAAGGCCAAGCGGCCCGGCACTGAGGGTAATCGAGTGGACTGGCTACTGCGGGCGAGTTGAGCCGAGCGCATCTCTAGGGGCGAAAGCTGAGTGTGCTCATGAGGCAGAGTCATAAAGTGCTTCTGAGCGTGCTCTGGAGCCAGGAGCCGAAGACTCTGCTCTCGCTTTCAGCGGAGAGCGCCTTCCCTCTCACGACTACCTGTTGCCACCTCGCCTCTCCTAGTCTTTCTCTCCGCCGCTACCTGCGCTATTTGAGTCTCCGCTCCCAGCTTGAAAGGATTAATTGTCGTTTATGTTTTATTTTTTTTTTTTTTTTTTTTTTTTTTTGTTCTGTACGTTTCTGGGGGTTTATTTTTAGTCCTGAAGTGTCTGGTTGCTAGGAGACGGTGTCCAAGAGAGAGGGAGTGAGTGAGGGAGAAGGGGAGAGAAAGCGAGGGAACGGAGGAGAAAAGTGTTTGCGTTGTGAAGGCTGAATGGCAAACACGCTCACGCACTGAGTCAGCGCTGACGCACTCAGCCAGCACGGAGCGTGTTATTGTGTGCGCTAGCGCTCGCGCGCGCGTGTTTAGCGCACGCGTTCGGTGAGTGCGAGGGTACGTGTTGCGCACAGGGATTAGGGGGCGCGTAGCTGGGCGACGGGTCTGGGCCGCGGCTGTTTCTCGCCAGCGTTGCGTTTGCTGTCGTCGCCCCGTGGTTGTTTTCGTCCGCGCGTGTTTGTGTACTCTCGCTAGGTCTCTGCGGTCCCCTGGCTGGGATCTGAAAGTGGAGTATTAGCATGGGATGAGCCGGCGGTTAAGTATACCCCAGCATTCTAAATTAATTTCTACCTCCACACTTCACATTATCGCGAGCGGCGCGGCAGCCGAGCACAGAGTCACCGACCACTCTTCAGCGCTGAAATGAATTTCATTTGAGCGAGTTAACACCTACTGCCCCTCACTGTACTGAAGTACGTGACTAAGTTAAACCAGCCGCTGAATTCCTTTCATTGTGCAGAGTGAGGAACTGCTCTGCTGATTTGAGGGTGCTTTTCTTCAGCTCATGGTCGTACTTGCTACCGTGGATTTTACATGACCTCTCGACCATCAGTGGTTTTGATGCAGAGGCACGGCATTGTATTATTATTTTATCTCAGTTTATCGAATCTTGCGCTCTTGTCCATCAAGAATTTGCAACACGTTGGGCCCATTCATTTTTTTTTTTTTTTTTTTAAATCTACATTCTTTGTCAAATTGTCTCATTAGCGAGCTTGAATGGTCTTCTTTTTTAAAATGTACACTGTAATTATAAGCACTAGTGAATTTTGGTCGTATGCCATCTCTTGCAGATGGATGTAAACAGCTGCTTCACGCTTCTTAGTGAATTTCACAGGTTTAGAACCTCTCGGAAGCCAATCTGATTCCAGCTCCCGTCTTCCTCTCTGGTTTCCTGTGCGTAAACAAACTGCGTTAGTTGCGTGCGCAGTGCTAGCCTGTGACAGTAGCCGTTACCCAGCCCCCTGTTCCACCAGCCTTTTCTCTGTTTTACATGCCCTTATCAGCAGTGTTGGACACGGGCCAGCGTTTCTCAGCCTTTGAGTCAGAGTTTTTAAATTGCGAAACGCGTGATGGTTAACGCGCGGTTACGCTCTTCATTCCGAGGACGTATGCGTCGCAGCTGGAACAGGTGTCTTCTCGCTGTGCGAGGCTGGCTAAGGATTTGCTCAGGAAATCCAGCTGCTCAAGTTTATCATGACGGTGCTGTGAAAAGTCATGATTTCTCAAGGTGACAGGGCAGAATCAAGCCCGCAATCTAGGCCCTTTTTTGCACTCAAAGGATTCCTGGATTTGTTCTCCCTTACTGTTTTGGTCCCAGCGCATATTTTTTCAAGAAGATCTGATCCGTTGTGGGATATTTTGGATGCTGAACTTTCTTAATGTTGGCTTTGCAATAGCTGTTACCGGGGCATTATGTGTGTTGTAGGCTAAAATGAGGCAAGAGAATACATGGGAAGTAACAACTTCTGTACAGATGATGTTTTGTGCAGTGTGCAGAAATGATGCTTTTGTGGATGCTCAGGCGTAACCATGGGAATTATGTGGAAAGAGGAATTACTTCAGATTTTATTTCAATGTATATTTGTTCAGGGTTTGTTTCGCCTTGGCGAGCGACAGCAAATATTCACAGCACTCAGCATCTCCACTAAATAGTGGAAAAGCATAGATGGTACTCCACGTAGAAACACCTTAATACTTGAGTGAACTTCCTCCGAGTGCCTTTTCTTGTTTTGGTCCATGAATTCACAGGAACAGTTTGCATCTTCAGGAACTTTTACGACCGGATGCATTGAAATGACCTCATCCTCAGAGTGTAAACAGGAAATGATGCGGCCCGTCAGCAGTGAAGTGTAATGTGTGATTCAGGTGTTTCACAGTTCAGAGAGCAGTGAGCCCTCGCTTGAGGGGAGTAACAGGGCATCTCTTGTCCTGCTTGCTGACACACAGAATTTAAATCCCAGCTAAACATTGCATTTTGCGAATTTGCTTTGGCCGAAAGACTAAAAACTACGGATGGTAAAATCAAGCTTTTTTTGTCTCTGAGATTTTGATCTCTTGAAGCAACATTAAGCACAATATGGAGGTTCTGGCCTGATATCAGTATTTGTTTGGCCATTTTGACCGACACTATCTCCTCGTTATACTTTGTTTTTTTTATTGTAATAATGGATTTACCCGTAAATTGTGCTTTTGTTTCATGTTGTATTTTTCTTTTTATGTTGTATCCGAGATCAGGCCAAATCTTTGCAGCAGTCCAGTACACAAGTTAGATTTAAGTTACTATAGACCCATACACTCACGACCCCTGCTTTATCATCAGATATGGTTATTTTACTTGTAGGTTTTAGACTTTGTAGGTCACGCGGTAACAGAGTTACAAAATTGGTGTATTTTGTATCATAGCTCTAAAACTAAGTAAGATAGTTACAACTTAAATGGCTTGGTGTAGGTCTTCCCTAGTACTTTTAACAACAAAATAGCTCATTTTGTTCATTTGATTTATTTTGGGCAAAAACTGCAAAAAACTGGTCTGTAACAGAGTTACAAATGTGTAACTCCTTTACCGGCCAGTTTTTCGCTGTTGGGGCTCATTCTTGTAGCATGCAGAATAGTTTGCTGAAGTGTGCCCACCAGGCCCAGACTGCCGGTTCTGCTCTGGCCGTCCTCGAGCTGTATGTGGCACAGTGGCTGTGGTCCCTCCATTGCTTTTTAATGGACCTCATCTGATCGCGCATGACTGCTGCTGTTTTAGAAGCAGGGGAACAGTCAGCTGAGCGGAGTCGGTCCCAGGCATCTGCAGGCCCCGCGAAAACCTCCTGCCTGCGACTGCCGCTCCACGCTGGACGTCCTCCCGAGACGCTCTCGCTTTCTCTGAACTTCTCTTCCTCTCTTTCTCACCCTCTTTCTTTGAGCCCGTCTCTCTTTACGCATCGACACACTCGCACACAGGAAGCGCAGCTGCTAGCTGTGGTGCAGAGCAGCTGCTAACTTCCTGTCCCGCTCTGGTGGCACATTCCAGGAAACGCCCGCCCCCCTCCCTCCCTCCCTCCCTGTAATCGTATTAACCGCTTCTCTCCCAGAGGGGAGCCGGCTCCCAAACAGAGCGCCATTGTCCTTCTCTGGGTCAGAGGGAAAGAGAGAGGGAAATGGAGAGATGGGCTGGACAGGGAAGAGGGATGACTGTTCTCTAATTGCCGCTGACCTCTGGCCTGATCTTTTACTGGAAGTTCCCGTTGTAGAGGAAGAAACACGTGCGCGCACACACACACTCTCGCAACACACTCTGGCCCATTAGCACTGAGGTGAAAAGTTAGCGGCTGCAAGTCGCTGGACAAGGGGGGAACATTATCACTGTATTGCGCGAGGTGAGCAAGCGAGGGGGTGGGGGGCTGGGTACTCAGTGTGTCGGTCCTTAGGGAGGGGTGTGAGCAGCTAATGACTTGAGAGACAAGCGTTACTCTGGCTAGGGTAAATATACACCACGCACTGGGAGCTGCAGCGAGAGGGTTTGAAATAATATTATTCCATTTGCTGGGTACGGGAGCGTCTCATCCTGCAGGGAGACTCGCTGACTGGGGCCCCACTCAATGCCTGTCTATGAGCACTGGGCCCTGCACTGTGACTGGACAGGCTAACATTGACTGTCCCCTGCACTGTGACGGGACGTGCTAACATCAACTGCCCCCGGCTCTGTGACTGTGTGCTAACATTGACTGTCCCCTGTACTGTGACTGTGTGCCAACATTGACTGTCCCCTGCACTGTGACTGTGTGCTAACATTGACTGTCCCCTGTACTGTGACTGTGTGCCAACATTGACTGTCCCCTGCACTGTGACTGTGTGCTGACGTGCTCTGTGACTGCGTGCCAACATTGACTGTCCCTTGCACTGTGACTCTGAGCCAACCTTGGCTGTATGTGCAGACTGCAACTACAATGCAAACTGTACCTGAGCGCACTAGCCACTTCTATTTACAAATATCTGGTTGTGATACTTTCATAACACTTTATCGGGGAGGAAATATAACTCCACCTGCCTTCCTTTTTAGATCAAATAAATTCCCAGAAATACCCTGCAGTCAGATTCCTCATACAGTGACAAATAATTTATTGAATATTGGCTACGGTTGTATGGAATTAACTATAGTTTAGAGAATGAGAGAGATGGAGTGAGAGAGAGGGAGCTCTCTCTCTCTCTCTCTCTCTCTCTCTCTCTCTCTCTCTCTCTCTCTCTCTCTCTCTCTCTCTCTCTCTCTCTCTCTCTCTCTCTCTCTCTCTCTCTCTCACTGCGGCATGGAGTCCTCCCTCCCACAGAAAGATTTCCAGGAAAAGGTCTTGTCTGGTTACAGGTAGAGGCAGTGTGTGAAGGGGAAAGAAAAAAAAAGACAAAGCTGAGGTGTGAGAGTTTCTCGTCACTACGCTCTCGCCCGCTCCCCCTGTCCCTTGCCCCCCGATCTCTCCGAAAGCCCCCCCGGTCACTCTCTCTCCCCTCTCTCTGTACTTCTCCCTCTCCTCCTCTCACCCCTCTCTCTCTGTGAACAATAACCCCTGTGTGCGTTCATCTATTTTTGGCCCTCCAAGGCCACCAGTGCACCCAACCCCTCCCCCCCCTGCCCTGCTCCTCTTGCTCATGAACTTTGTTCAGTCCCTGAGCTGTAGTGTCTCTCTGTTAAACAATGAGGGGTCGTCAGAGACGCAGTCGGCCCGTCCTGTCCTGTGAGAAGTCTAATAATAGCGTGTGCATACGTGATTTAACCCTTCAAGGGCAGAGTGCGGAGTGTGCTGGTACCAGGAGTACTCCATTAGCCTGAGGTGGGGAAAGGTGAGGTGCTGTTCTGGGGTTTGAAGGAGTTTTCAACCTTTTTTTTTTTTCCAAAAAATTTGGCCTTTCAGAATCGTATTGAGGGGAAGAGTGCAGGTTTTTATGTTTATTCACTCTGAGAATAAGATGTTTACTTTTATTCTGTTTTACAAAGGCGCATCGCTCGCTCCCCCCCGCTGGTATTGGGCTGTTGAATGTTTAATGGAGTTGTGGGAAGAGTCCAGACACTCGGGGACTGGAGCTGATGGTGAGGCTCTGGTTTCTCTCTCCTGCCCCCCCGCCCTCAGCCCCTACACGCACCATCCTACTCCCTCCTCTGCTCTGACTCACACGTCAGTCACTCTGCCCGTGTGTGTTTGTGTGTGTGAGAGATGGTGAGTGTGTTTGCGTGGGCCAAAGTGTCTGTGTGTCTGTGTGAGAGATGGTTAGTATGTGCGAGACGTGGTGAGTGTGTTGTGTGTGTGTGTGTGTGTGTGTGTGTGTGTTTGTGAAATTGTGTGTGTATGTAATGCAGTAATTGTGTTTGTATGGGACAGAGTGTCTGTGTTTGCGTGTGTGTGTGTGTATGTAACACAGTAATTGTGTTTGTATGGGACTGAGTGGGTCTGTGTGTCTGTCTCCGTGTGTGTGTGTGTGTGTGTGTGTGTGTGTGTGTAACACAGTAATTGTGTTTGTATGGGACAGAGTGTGTGTGTGTGTGTATGTAACAGTAATTGTGTTTGTATGGGACTGTGTGTGTGTGTGTGTGTGTGTAACACAGTAATTGTGTTTGTATGGGACAGTGTGTGTGTTTGTGTTTGTGTGTGTGTTTTTGTGAGACTAGTATGGGTATGAGAGAGATGAGTGTGTGTTACAGGTTTTATCTTCGTGTCACACAGTGTATCTGTGCTTGTCTTCTGTATCAGGGTTTGTTATGACTGTCTGGCTTCAAGGCCTTCTCTGTGTCTGGTCATCGTGCTCCTGGTCGCGCCCAAGTGTGCAACGCTCGCCCGAGTCGATCAGCAACCCTGACGCGGTCTCGCCTTGAACCGTCCCCTCGCGTCACAACAGAACTGTCTTCGAGCCCTGAGGCCAAACCCGAAGCCCTGACGATGCACTTCTGTGTTTGCAGAAACGTGTCAGTTCGCCCCGTTTCTGTAGCAATGGAGCGTGAGCTGGATCTTCGTGTCGTGAACGCGCCGCCGCCTCCTCCGACCATTATACCCGCACGGCAACTTTCTCTGCCAGCTCTGTCTGTTTGGTGCCATGGTTATTTCGGGTGTCGGTTGAGTGCGAGCTGGCTCCGGTTCTGTGAGCTCCGCTCGCATATTGTGGTCAGTGTGGAATGCCGCGGCGGCCTCATCCGCTCTGTTCAAAGCCTGGATTGCGCAGGCATGTCGAGCGCACATGCTGAGCCAAGAGGAGCCACCGCGAGCCGGGCTGTGCCTGATCAAATCCAAGGCCTGATCTTAGGATGGCCATCACTTGCTTCTCCTGTCTGCAAGCCTAGTGTAGATGTGAATGAAATGTGCACCTTTAGACAACTTTGTTTGTATAACCAGTTTTTACTCCTCAGCCCCGACTAAGGGGCAGAGAGGTATTGTCGTCACGTGCGATTCCGCACTATAACTTGAAAACGCCTTCGTTGTTCAATGCCATGTTTGTTGTGTTGCTTGGTCTCGTGTACCTACAGAAGCCTATCCGTTTTGACGGTGCTTGGATGTCCAGTATGGCCGCCACAGCCGCCATCTTGAATTTTGTATTTCGCACAATAACTTGAAAATGCCTTTGTCAATTTATATTCATTCCAAACAATCCAGGGGCTGAGGGGTAACGCCCGCGTTGCGGGGCTATTTTTGAAGTTTTCAATTAGCAAACTCCATGCTAGTTCAAATTGGGGGAAAAAGCAAGTTGTGCCTTTGTATTTGTGTATTGTGTATCTGTATTTTATTATTCTGGATGTTTACCATTTCCTTCTCAGCAGCCTGCTTGCTGACTGTTAACCTAGCTGGTTTGTCAGCTGTTGGCGAAGTCTGACCTGACTGGGACCGGCATATGCCTTTGTTGTTGATGGCGCACTCTCGATCAGTTCCCATTAATTTTAGGGTGTTTGACGCCTCTTTGCCTGCTCTCTCATGTGACAGTACTGTCAACCCAGTAAAATACTAGCCGATAGTCATGTTTTGACGAGCTAGAGCAGGCTCGAACCCGGCAAACAGTCCTCGTACTGTGTGTGAAGGCACTTCGCAGATCATACGGTCAGCTTGTGACCACGTTCCATGGTCAAGGTTTGGCGCTCTGTTCTAGCTGCGCGCGGCAGAGTGGCAGCCGAGTCGAGCCATAGGCCAGGAGCGGCGAGGCGCGAACACGGCCCCTCCAGTCCTCAAACCGCGGAAACGGTGGCACGTTCATCGGAGCTGTCAAGCTGAAGGACGGCGGCGGCAGCCCTCGCGAGACAGCGAACCGCTGCGTTAAACGGAGCCGGCGCTGGAGCAGACGGGGCTAATTAGCGGCGGGGCCGGGAGCGCTGAGGAGCGATGGGCAGGTTCGGCCGCTCTGCTGTGGAGCTCCCCCGGGCGGGCGGTGTTTAGCGCTCAGATGTGATGGTGCACTTGAGGACCAAAGGAGTGCAGAGGGGGGGGGGGGGGTTGCCCCGTCTGCAGTGTGGAGAGGCTCCAGGAGTCTTCCGATCAGTGCCTCATGAGGAGGGGGTGCAGGGGGAGGGCAGTGAGCTCACAAAAGCTCTGCGGGCAGAGACCGCCTCAAAACTACCCCCCCGCAGCCCCCCTGCCAGTTTCACACGAGGGCCGGAGTTACACCAGTGTGCTGGGAAGCCTTCAATCTAGCCCATTGATTCTCTCTCACTCACATACACACACACACACACACACACACACACACGCTCACTCACGCACTCATACACGTACACACACGCATGCACGCACGCACACACATACGCGAGCGCACACACACACACACACACACACACACACACACACACTGAGCTCACTGAGCAGCACTCCAGTACTGTGGCCAAGCAAGGTTCCCATAAAGTGCTCTACAGACCAGCCTCTGGACTTCAGTCCTCATTTCAAATTAATATCACATAACGCACACACACACACACACACACACACACACACACACACACACACACACACACACACCCCTACCCTGTGTGCACCACCCTCCCTCAATTCAGATTAATTAGGCATTTGTACTTCTCTCCAGTTCTCTTGGATTAAGTCATTCAGTCTTTATTGGCATGAGTTAATGCAGCAAATATTGCCAAAGTGTTATATACAAATAGTTAAAAATAGAAAGGGGAAAAATGCGAGCTGGAAAACTCGTCTCGAATCCCCCTCCTGTCCTGAGCTTGTGTTTGGATCTGTGTTACGCGGTCACTTCCACATTTTCCAAATTCTTGTATTGTACAAACTTTGGCCCTAACTGCCAGGGAGAATTTAAATCACAACTTGGAAAAAGACATCTGCAGCTCAGTCCTCGGCGAGAGAGAGAGAGAGGGAGAGAGAGAGGGAGAGATGGAGGGAATCTGACCTGGATGACAGCAGACTACGAGACGAGCTATGATCTCATCCTTTTACCCCCCCCCCCCACCCCCGTCCCGGCTATTGTCTGCCTCCCAGCTCCCGCTCCACTCTCCTTCTCTCCCTCCGGCCGGAGCTCAGCCTCCTCTTCCCCCTTCTCTGTACCCCACCCTGCGCTGCCCGGCCTGGCCCGCTGTCTCAGAGCACAGATTATGGCCCAGCCCAGAGCTGTGCATTATTGATGCAGGTCTCAGTGTCTGTGTGTCTCAATGTCTCTCTGCTCTAATGGGGATCTGGTGTCGACCCCAGGGGGTCTGGCAGAAACAGAGGAGGGTGGAGATCAGGTCACAGAGGTTAAGTGAGGGGGGGATGGAGGGGTGAGGTCACACGCACGCGCTGCACAAACACTCCGCTTTGCGTTTATGCATTCTTACACACACACACACACACACACACACACACACACACAAGCGCGCACACACTCAGACTCTCTCACTTACACACACACACACACACACACACACAGACTCTCAGACTCTCACACACGCACACTCTCTCTCACAGACTGTCTCTCACACACACGCGCGCACTCACACACTCACACACATACGTGCACGCGCGCACACATACACATGCACTCTCACAGACTCTCTCACGCACACACTCTCATAGACTTTCTCTCTCACTCACACTCACACTAATGCACACGCACACTCTGTCTCACGGACTCTCACACGCACTTGCACACACGAGCACATACACGCGCGCTTGGCACTCATGCACATTTATACACTCCTTTGCAGAAAAATGGACCAAGCCTAAAATGGTGAAATATGAAGCTTTTAATGGTTTTCTCAACCAATTGTTGGCCCAGAAATAGGTGAGAACTAAATAAATAACGTTTCTAATTTGTGATAGCTTTTCTCTTTAATTTCTTTAAATGTTTTAGCCTTGTGGGTAAACTTGCGGACAGAATAACATCTGATTGTTCCTGTTTAGAAAACAACTTTTCAGTTGTGGGAAGAAAGCCTTTCTGCAATACTCTCCTGAACTCAAAAGCATTAATTGACTTTTCAATGTGAATCAGTTTCCAGCTTTTTCCCGAAACCGTTCGCTGCAGCAAAAGTTAACAAGCAAATGGCTGCACAGAAGGTCTCAGGGGTGCATTTGTTTAATCACTGGTAATTTTCTAACTAATGTTTTGTTGTTACGACCATTAAAAGCTTAATATATTGCCATTATGGACTTGGCCCATGTTTTTTGCCCAAAACTGTAAATCTACTCGCGCGTAAATGGGTGACAAATTGAAGGAAAAAACCTGAATAAAGCAAGACAGACATAACGAATGCCGATTTTTCTGTTCATTTTCCTGGCATTGGTTAGAGTCCTGTCATTCCCTTAAATACTGAAGGGTCACTGAATCAATGCTGAGTTATTCTGTGTGATCATCTTTATTTCCTGTGATGAAACATTTGCACTGGGCACTTTGGGTCACTGAATGGTTTCAGGAGTAGGAAAACCATCCTCGGCCTATGCAGCCATGTTCACAGTCACCAGACCTCAAGCCAACTGAACTCGTGGGAAATTTTGGAATTATGTGTACGACAGCACTTTCTGTCATCAAAACACCAAATGAGGCGGAATCTTTATTTTTGTAAGTAAGGTACTCCATCCCTCCACTGGAGTTTATACACCTGTAGACCCTGTGCTAAGGCATGTTAAGATGATCTGGCTGTGTTTAGCAGTGCCAAACACCTTACTGACACTGTTTATGTTCTAATCTTTCCATTAAAGGATAAGAAAACCTATGGTGAACTTGCATTGTCAAATGAAGTACATAATCTCTGCTGTCCAAAATAAGCCATTATTTTATTTACGTTTTTTACACTGTGTTATCCGTGTTCAAACATCGCAGAACCCTACAAACCTCAGAATCTGCTATCCCCACCATAAAAAATAATTGACCAATCAAGCAAGGGGAAATATTCTGCCCAGACCGGTGCATGATGTCATGAGGGCTGGATATGTCTTTCGAGCGAGCGTAGTCACAGTGTAAGTATTGAAAGTTGCGTTGATGATCGAGTGTTTTGAGACATACCAGTTGTTTGAATTACAGTCGATTGTTTGCTGGAAATCTGCATTTAATCCTAGACAATGGGACAATAGGATATTCCAACGAAACGGGCGATCCGAACGTGACTGATGTGACCTTTCACTGTTTTACCTTTAATACAAAAGAGCTACCAGCTCTGGTGACATTGGCATCTTCTTTCAGCCGAAATAACATGGTGGCTTTTTTATGTTGTCTTATACCCAACATTTACACGCGGTTTGCACAGTACAAAACACATTTTTTTTCATATTGCTTATTGTTTTGGATTTCTGAGATTATGTACTTTATTTGGCAATGTTACTTGACTCTCGTTTTTCTTATCCTTTCGTTTGTCTCCCAGCTGTGTACACGTGAACACCAATGCTCTCACGTGTATAAAATGAGTTCCATTATGTGTCAAAATAGTGAGAATTAGCATTCCAATTCCTACATGATTCACTTCATATGGATATAAACTTGTTGAATTAATGAGGGTATGGACTGTACTTAAAGAATATTTAAATCTACATTGTGCGACCTTGTGTTGGATTTACAGCCTCTGAATTGCGCCTCCTTCCCCATTCTTGTGAGAAGTGTGTACACACAGTCACTCATACACACACATTCAGTCGGTTGAAATCCTATGGAAAGTTTTTTTTTTTTTTTTTTTTTTTTTATGGTCCCATATGGCCACCGCCATACATCTCTCGACACAAACACGAGAATAATCAATATTTGTTTGAGAGCAGCAGCGCGGCGAGATCAGATGTGTCGGTTAGCGGTGGGTGTACTCCGAATGTGCTGACTGCGGTTTGTTTGTCAGAGGAGGGTGATGTCCTGCCGTCAGTCAGTGTGTCATTATCTGTAATAACCCTCTCTGATGTCCACTTACTCTTAGTGCTCATAGGAGAGCAGTAAACCTCATTCACTTCCCCGAGCGTATTCCTCTCTGTGTCCACCTTGATAACTTCTTCACTACAATTGGGAAATGTTTAGAGCTGATGGAGTTGAGTAAATGGTGTATAATTGCTATTGTAAATGGGCTGATGTGAGGGCAATTATGTGGCCTTTCCTCTGGAGAGCAAACATTGGCCTGGTGAGTGGTGCTGGTGAGAGTGTTGTGTTGTTGTTGTTGTTGTTGTTGACGTTAGCAGTCGGGGTTAAATGGACTCTAACTGCGGGATAATTAATAGCTCAGATGGGCACTGGCTGTCACAGCCGGACTCGCTCCGCTGCCTCTAGTCAGCGCAGTGCGCTCTCTGTTGCCAGGTTAAGGATGCAGCACATCCTCTCTCTCTCTCGCTCTCTCTCTCTCTCTCTCTCTCTCTCTCTCGCGGATGAGCACACTAAGGTAACACGCCCAACACAAGCTCGTCTCTCCAAAGTCTCTTCTGCTCTGTGCTCTTTCGACTAGGGTCAACAGACCCCCAACAGGGTGGCGTCTATTTTTGGGAGCACGTCTCTTAATCTGTGGAGGACTGCATATCTCTCGTGATCCCTTTCGCTCATCTCTGTAAACATTCTCAGCTGCCATTTTATTTAGATGTTCTGAACCTACCAATCTGTAGGTGTCTGTAACTGAAGGAGGTGGCCAATAGGGAAACCAGGTGATGGTCATGTGAGTTATTGCAGTCGTTTTCGCTCCATGACTCCGCGCGGTGGGATATTATGAAGTCAGTGGTGGGGTTGAGTGCGTTGAGCGAGTGAGCACTCTTGGTGCAGTTGAGCACACAGGCTGTGTTCTGTATTGTCTAGTCCCTGTGATGTGTGAAGTGGTAAGGAAGGCCCTGCCTGTGGAATTGGATCTGGGCCTGGCTGTGGCTGGAGTGTGTGCTGAGATGTGCTTCAGCCGGAGAAAGGGTGTGAGACGAGGGAACGTGTGCACGCGTCTCTCTCCGCTGTGGGCCGGGACAGTTCGTCAGGAAAGAGTGACTGAGGCGAGGGTGGGAGCGATGTACAGGGGAATTTTGGAGAGGGGGATGTTGAAAGCTCAGGGGAGTTCCACCACACACACACACTCGCTCGCTCGCTTACTTGCCCGCCTGGCTCTCCCACTAAAACCATTCTCAATCTCTCAGAGTCTGAACGAAACAGCAGTTTCCTTCCTTTTGTATTCATGGAAAGTGACTGACTAAAGAGGGTTATATTTGGCAGGTTTAAAAAAAGTTTGTCCTTTGCTTGGCGTAAATTTTGTTTAGCGTTTGGTTTGTTCACTCCAGCTTTCTGATCTACAGTCTCCTCACTGCTCTGATTCAATCAAGGAAAATTTTAAATTTGATGCATTTGGGTCAGCACTGTGTTCTGCATAGTTCAGCTCCAGTAAGTCAAGCTTTCTACCGCTGAACATAGTTGAGCACATATTAGCTGAAACAAGCCTCAACCTTACTTACCTGCCAGTGACACTGGTGTAGTTTCTCCTCTCCCACTCTCTTGTTTTGCATTGTTGAGTTCCCTGAGGTGGTAGGAGTATGGATTTTCCAGTCAAGCGCTGAGTGAAGCCATTTTATTCCTGTCTGGTATTACTAGTAAAGTAAAAATTGAAAGCTGTAGTAGACATTACTTTGTTGAGTCTGTTGCTGCAAAAGTTAAAGAATTTATTTGTGTGTTTTATTAGCAGCAGGCAGAAACAATGAATCATGAAGTTAGCTAAAACATTGAAGACCGGTTCCTCATCTGCTTCACAGTTACGGTTTCATTTTGCGAAATCGTAGGGACTCTGAAACTGCCCCGATGAGCTAAGTGTGACAAGCGTCAGTATTGCTACGGAGGTGTCGGAAACACGCGGCTGTCGAACGCAGGATGTTTTTCATTCATTACATTGTGGTAAATTGTTGGTTGAAGTAGCTACGCCTCCTATCTCTCCTCTCGGCACTGTTGTGAACGTGTTTGTCATGAGATACTCTCACGAACAGGCCGAGATGTAGGACGGGTCTCACTGTCATTGGCTTGGTGTGATTCAAACATAGTGGAGCTTAATGTCAGCCTAACTTTGCTTGGTAAGTTAGATTAGTGAGACCTTTGACGCTGAGCTCTGACTGAACTTCAGTGTTCATTTCTTATCGGCTGGTGTGGCTCACTCTTAGGATGTGGCCTGTAGGTGCTGCAGCTCTTTGTACATTAAAAGGGGGGATCAGAGCGGTGACGTTTGAGTATATGGGCCAGGCTCATGAAATGTGCGCCACCCCCGCCTGGGTACTGAAAAATAATGGAAGTACCCATAGAGCTTAGCTGTGAGTGGTTTTTTAATCTATAGGTGTTGTGGGATCATATTCCAAAGCCGTGCGACGGCGACGTTTTTCATTTTTTCGTGGTACCTGGTCAAAGTTGGGTCCCTCAACTCATTTTTTTGGGCCGGGTTTCTGCCTTAGTTTCAAGACATGCATATCTTCCAAAGCCTCATACATGCATAGATATAGCTATATCTTCTCAAAATGCCCTGATATGTATAGAAGGATAGTATAGCTGATGGAAAAATGGTACATAGGTAATATGCTGTTGGGATTGTCAGCCCTGCCATGGTCCTGAAGTCGGGGTACCTTTTGTGTGCGGCTGCAAAATTTCTGCATGAGTGCAAACTGCTCTCTAACACAATGTGTAAAATTTATTCAGGCAGCCCTATGCTCTCAGTGGTAATTGTATGTGATAAAGGTATATGTCTACTCTCTGAATACCAAATATCATGGTCATTGGTGGAATATTTGGTGAGGTATACGCATTTCCCTATCCCCTTGCTCGTCTAAGTCAGAAACACGAAAACCTACTGTTTGCCTATAATCCATCCAGAGGCCTATAACTAGTGATAATAAAGTTATTTAAGCCTCGAATCAGTGTTATAATTGTATATAAGTGATGTCCAGAGGTATATCACCTGAAATTAGAAACCCTACCGTTTTTTTTTTTTCCTCAGGATCCCGTCGCTGCTGAAAAAAAGAAATTCCAGTCTGCAAATACCTGAAAAATGTTATAAAAACCTATATCAAAACTCAAAAATCTCCTAGAAACACTCCTTATGGCTTAAAAGTATGTAGCCTAGGCAATACCAAGCCAGAACAGGTGTCTTTTAGCTCAAAATATCGGTCAGAAACCGAATCTAAGTAAGAAACCGCGACTAAGTCAGAAACCCGTCAAAGTGCACCAAACTCAACCCGACTGACTTGCTATTGCCATAATACTTAACTAATAGATAGAATAAGAGTCTCAGGTAGGTAATTGATCACTTACCAATGGAAGATGCCACTTGTAGGCTGGTGGACAGGCTGCTTGACAGTTTTTTTTTTTTTTTTTTTTTTGGGTCCTAGGTTCCCCTAGCCTGAGCCCCGGGAGTTTTTTATGATGATTGCATGTTTCTGTCTTTTAGTTATTGTTATCTTGTTGTAGGTGTTGTCTGGTGTCCCCGACCGCCTATGCGTGTTATTTGAACAAGTTTATGACTGATTGGCCACCGATTGCGGCCACAGTGGCCGCCACGCCCCGCGTCAGTTTCTGCCTGAGATCCTGGTTTCTGACTGAGAGCGTGGGCCGACGCCACCGATATTTTTCGCTTAAATCTCCAAAACTACAAGTCGACAACGTTTAGAAAACACAACATATCATGTTTCGACCACCCATGCATGTTATTTGAACAAATTTATGACTGATAGGCCACCAATTGCGGCCACAGCGGCCGCCCACGCCCTGCGTTAGTTTCTGCCTGAGATCCCGGTTTCTGACTGAGAGCGTGGGCCGATCGGTCCGATGTCGGGCCTCTGACCGATGCCATCGTTATACAACCCCAATTCCGAAATAGTTGGGACGAAGTGTAAATTGTGAATAAAATCAAAATGCAATGACTTTTAGATCACATGAGCCAATATGTTATTTACAATAGAACATAGATAACATTTCAAAAGTAGAAACTGAGACATTTTACATTTTTATGCACAAAATGAGCTCATTTTGTGGATAAAATTGTCAAATTTATCAGTTTCAACATTTGCCATGTTATCTCTGTTCTATTGTGAATAAAATACTGGCTGGTGTGATTTGAAAGTCATTGCGTTTTGATTTTATTCACAACTTACACTTTGTGCCAACTATTTTGGATTTGGGGTTGTATTTTCAATCAAATCGGCTAAAATACATGTTAACATGTCAAACCAACATGGAATATCATGTCCCTGACCACCTGTGTAACGACTGTAGCCACATTTTGCCGAATACGCCCGGTTTCTGCCTGAGATGCCCGGGTTTCTTTCTTAGGGTTTCTGCCTTAGATTTCTTTGTCAGAAACCAACCAAAATGCTTCGCGCGCTGTAGCTATGTTGTTATTCAATACATAATTGATCTAAACAGTGATTTCCACTTTGATTTGGGCCAACAACAATACCTGAATTGCATTTGGCTATATCCTTTACAGTTTTTTAAAAATACATTTAAGTCAGAAACTTTTCTTAAAAAGGTTGTTTTTTTGGGGACAAAAATCCCACTCAATCCCTGTAGGTTGGAGTTTTTTTTTTTTTTTTTTTTTTTTCTTTCTCTTTTGCCCTAATGCACCATATATTTGCTTCATCCTGAAGCATTATTAGGGTGTAGGGACCTTTTTTTTTATTTTTCTAGAGTGCTAAATGTAAAATCTAAGTCAGAAACCAGTACCTTGTGGACAATTTATTAAATGTCACCGCAATACACAAAACGACGATAGGGACGCATGCCAACTACATAGCCTACACAGGTCTATTATGCACAGAAAAAAAAAAAAAAAAATAGAACACACTTAAATATAAAAAAACAAAAAGTGAACTATTTCACTTTTTACATGGACATCAAAAAAGTGCCATTTTTGGCCACTTTTCCTACTTTAAGGGCAAAAAAGACGGAAATACTTATCGCAGACCAACAAAAGTGGGTTGTTCAAAGTTGCTCTTGGTGAGCTCTATCCATTCATGGTGGTTCTGGAATGATCTAAGCAAAATATAAGATTTGCTAGCCTGTGGACGCATCTCGGGGGGGGTGGGGTGGCGCACATTTCGTGAGCCTGGCCCATAAGTGGGTATAAGGTCCTCACTAATGCTGTGGGTAGGCTCCTGGAGTGCAGGGCTTTGCTTCTTCAGTCCTGTTGGGGTGGCAGAATTTACTGGCTTTTGATAAAACGATGATTAAATTCGTCATTGACTGGCTGAAGAGTCCTTGTGGCTTATTCTCCTGTATTTGATGCCAGTTGAGAGAGAATTCCCAAAATTTTTACTGTGCGGCCCTCCAGGACTGGAGTTTGACTCCTGCTGAAGACGCAGGGCCAGCACGAATGCTAACGCACGATCGTTCAGGTAACGCAGCTGCGCAAAAACTAAACTAATCCCATTTCTGAGGTGGCATTAGGCTATAGATCCACTTAGATAATGCAGCATCTGCCCTATTCTCATTAAACTGCTTCTCCTTTTTTTGCCTGAAATTAAAGTTCACCCCCCTCTCTGTTGCTCAGGGTTTGCCTTCCCGGATTGGGCCTACAAGCCCGAGTCCAGCCCAGGGTCCCGGCAGATCCAGCTGTGGCACTTCATCCTGGAGCTCCTGCGGAAGGAGGAGTACCAGGACGTCATCGCCTGGCAGGGCGACTACGGCGAGTTTGTCATCAAGGACCCCGACGAGGTGGCGCGGCTGTGGGGGGGCGCGGAAGTGCAAACCCCAGATGAATTACGACAAGCTGAGCCGTGCACTCAGGTACCATTGTCCTGTCTGTCCGTCTGTCTGTATGGTACACTGCCTGTGTGTGTCTGTATGTGTCGCCTGTGGGTTTGTCTGTCTGTATGTCCCACTACCGGTATGTCTGTCTGTCTGTGTGCCTGTTTCCCTCACTGCCTGTATATCTGTCTGTCTCTGTCTGTTGGTCCCTCTGCCTGTTTGTCTGTGTTTGGTGGTCTCTATGTATGTATGTATGTATGTATATATGTCCCATTGCCTGTCTGTCTATCTGTTTCTATGTCTGCCTCTGGCGCCCAATGATCTTCTCGATCACCCCAGAAGAGCGTGGAGAGCAAGAGCCGAGGGGGCTTTACCCTGGATCTGTCAATCACTGTCGATTCTCATCATCGCAGCTCGATATGTATCTGTGGCTCCGCCCCTCCCTCTGCTGGGTATAATGGTGAGGCCCCACTAGTGACCCAGTGTCCCCAGCGGCAGCATTACATCACACTACTAACTCACTCTGAGTGAAGTGCTGGTGTAGACCACATCCCATGCTGCTCTCCGGCTGGTCAACAGTGGTGGTGAAGGCACTCAGCCTTTAAGGGCAGTGCGGTATTCACTTCTTCGGAAGTGGTGACGCTCTCTCCTGTTTGTCAATAAACGCTGAGGGTTTGCTTGCGGTGGGGGCGGAGCTGGATAAATATATAAACCACCCCCCCACCACCACCACCTTCCTGGGCTCTATTTTTATTCCAGGCCTGCTGCCGTGACAGATTTGGCCCTTACACAAGCCGCTTATGCAGACTATGGAGAATATTAAAACTGACCCACTCTGATGGGCTGTTAAGAGTTATTACTGGAAGGGGAACTGCTCTGCTTTCATCATGTACTCTGTAGAACAGATCTTGCTGCTACCTTTGCGTGAAGGGCGCATGGCAGTCCTTGTGTAAAGCGCACAGGCACCCATACAAACTTGGGTAGATGCACACAGACACGACTACACACAGCCGATCATTCGCCATCGTGCAGCAAGAGTGCCGTTGAGGACAATTTCGCCACAGACCTGTCATTAAAGGCTCATAAGAAGAATATGGTGCTTCGCAATGACGCGGTAGCCTACGCATGGTGGGGTGGGGGGGCCCCTCTCCGCTGCTGCTGCTGCTCATGATGCGCAGAGCCTCGTCGTGAAGCCTCTATGCTGCAGGGACGAGCCAACACCACAAAACCCTCTGGAAACGGCAGTGTGGTGTCCGTGTGTAAATCTGGCAGTGTGGTGTGTGTATGTAAACTTGGCAGTGTGGTATGCACATGTAAACCTGGCAGTGTGACGTGCGTATGTAAATCTGGCAGTGTGGTCTGTGTATGTAAACTTGGCAGTGTGATATGCATATGTAAACCTGGCAGTGTGACGTGCGTATGTAAATCTGGCAGTGTGGTGTGTGTATGTAAAACTGATAGTGTGGTGTGTGTTTGTAAACCTGGCAGTGTGGTGTGTGTTCGTAAACCTGGCAGTGTGGTATGCATATGTTAACCTGGCAGTGTGGTATGCGTAACCTGGCGGTGTGGTGTTCGTATGTAAATCTGGCAGTGTGGTGTGTGTTTGTGAACATGGAAGTGTGACGTCTATATGTAAACCTAGGAGTGTGGTGTGTGTGTGTGTGTGTACACTACCGCTCAAAAGTTTGGGATCACTTGCAAATTTCTTTGTTTTCCAAAGAAAAATACATTTTCATGCATTTCACAAACATTTTTATGCATTTCACAAATGATTAAAATTAATCAGATGGTTTTCAAAGAATGATCTACATTTTTCCAGAGAGGCCTATTGTCAGCAACTGTCAGTCCTCTGCATCAATCTCCTGGTATGGCTGCTAATCCAAGTTAAGCATTTTATAAGGCTAATTGATTATTAGAAAACCCTTCTGCAAATGTGTTGCACAGCTGAAAACCGTTGAACTAATAAGGGAGCGCAAAAGGAAGCATGGCATTCTTGAGGTTGGTTTAGTACCTGAAGCATCAGCAGTTGTTTGTTTGTTTACCAGCTCAAAATGGCCAGAAAGAAAGAACTTCCTTTAGAGACCCGTCAGTCTATTGTTGTGCTTAGAAAAGAAGGCTATTCAATGCGAGAAATTGAAAACTTAAAATCTCTTACCATGCTGTCAACTACTTCCTTCAGAGAGCAGCACAAACTGGCACTAACAAGGACAGAAAAAAGGAGTGGGAGGCCCCGATGCACAACTGTGCAAGAAGACAAATATCTGAGAGTGTGTAGTTTTAGACAAAGACGCCTCACAGGTTGTCAACTAGCAGCTGCGCTAAATAGTTCCCGTCAAACACCAGTTTCAGTATCAACAGTGGAGGTGGTTTTTTTTATTTTTTTTTGTTTGATGAAGGCAAAGTTTGAAGTACATATTCATCATTTTCCATTAAAATCATTATTTCTAACTCAGACAATGTCAGCATGTTCTGTTCATTTGCTATATATCCTATTCAGACTAATTTCATGTGTGTTTCCATGGAAAACAAGAAAATTTCCAAGTGATCCCAAACTTTTGAGCGGTAGTATATGTGAACCTGGTAGTTTGGTGTGTGTATGTGGACCTGGCAGTGAGGTGTGTGTTCGTAAACCTGGCAACGTGGTATGCATATGGAAACCTGGCGGTGTGGTGTTCGTCTGTAAATCTGGCAGTGTGGTGTGTGTGTGTATGTTAACCTGGTAGTTTGGTGTGTGTATGTGGACCTGGCAGTGAGGTGTGTGTTTGTAAACCTGGCAGTGTGGTGTGCGTTTGTAAACCTGGCAGTGTGGTGTGCGTTTGTAAACCTGGCAGTGTGGTGCGTGTATGTAAACCTGGCAGTGTGGTGCGTGTATGTAAACCTGGCAGTGTGGTGCGTGTATGTAAACCTGGCAGTGTGGTGCGTGTATGTAAACCTGGCAGTGTGGTGTGTGTGTGTATGTAAACCTGGCAGTGTGGTGTGTGTGTGTATGTAAACCTGGCAGTGTGGTGTGTGTATGTAAACCTGGCAGTGTGGTGCCTATATGTAAATCTGGCAGTATGGTGTGTGTGTATGTGAATCTGGCAGTGTGGTGCGTGTATGTAAACCTGACAGTGCAGTACGTGTATGTAAATCTGGCAGTGTGGTGCGTGTATATAAACCTGGCAGTGTGGTGCATGTTTGTAAACCTGGCAGTGTGGTGCGTGTATTTAAACCCGGCAGTGTGGTGCGTGTATGTAAACCTGGCAGTGTGGTGTGTGTGTGTATGTAAACCTGGCAGTGTGGTGCGTATGTGTAAATCTGGCAGTGTGGTGTGTGTATGTAAACCTGGCAGTGTGGTGCTTATATCTGAATCTGGCAGTGTGGTGTGTGTATGAAAAACTCATAGTGTGGTGTGTGTTTATAAACCTGGCGATGTGGTGTTCGTATGTAAATCTGTGGTGTGTGAATGTAAAACTCATAGTGTGGTGTTTGTGTTCGTAAACCTGGTAGGGTGGTGTGTGTATGTGGACCTGGCAGTGTGGTGTGTTTGTAAACCTGGCAGTGTGGTGCGTGTATGTAAACCTCGTAGTTTGATGTGTGTATGTTGACCTGGCAGTGTGGTGTATTTGTAAACCTGGCAGTGTGGTGCGTGTATGTAAACCTGGTAGTTTGGTGTGTGTAAGTAAACCTGGCAGTGTGGTGTGCTTATGTCAACCTGGCAGTGTGACGTCTGTATGTAAACTTGGGAGTGTAGTGCGTGAATGTGAACCTGGTGGGGTGGTGTTGATATGTAAATCCGGCAGCATGGCGTGTGTATGTAAACCTGGTAGTTTGGCGTGTGTATGTGGACCTGGCAGTGTGGTGCATGTTTGTAAACCTGCCAGTGTGCTGTGTGTATGTAAACCTGGCAGTGTGGTGCATATATGTAAATCTGGCAGTGTAATGCGTGGAGGTAAACCTGACAGTGCAGTGTGTGTATGTAAATCTGGCAGTGTGGTGCGTTTATGTAAACCTGGCAGTGTGATGCGTATATGTAAATCTGGCAGTGTGGTGTAGATTTGTAAACCTGGCAGTGTGGTGCGTGTATGTAAATCTGGCAGTGTGGTGTGAGTTTGTAAATCTGGCAGTGTGGTGCATATATGTAAATCTGGCAGTGTGGTGCGTTTATGTAAACCTGGCAGTGTGATGCGTATATGTAAATCTGGCAGTGTGGTGTAGATTTGTAAACCTGGCAGTGTGGTGCGTGTATGTAAATCTGGCAGTGTGGTGTGTGTATGTAAACCTGGCAGTGTGGTGTGTGTATGTAAACCTGGCAGTGTGGTGTGTGTATGTAAATCTGGCAGTGTGGTGTGTGTATGTAAATCTGGCAGTGTGGTGTGAGTTTGTAAATCTGGCAGTGTGGTGCATATATGTAAATCTGGCAGTGTGGTGTAGATTTGTAAACCTGGCAGTGTGGTGCGTGTATGTAAATCTGGCAGTGTGGTGTGAGTTTGTAAACCTGGCAGTGTGGTGCGTGTATGTAAATCTGGCAGTGTGGTGTGTGTTTGTAAACCTGGCAGTGTGGTGCGTGTATGTAAATATGGCAGTATGGTAAGCATATGTAAACCTGGCAGTGTAGTGCACGTCTGTAAACCTGGCAGTGTGGTGTGCGTGTGTACCTTGGCGGTATATGGGCCTCACACAACATCCTGTTGGAAGAATAACTCTCAGGCATGCGGTGGTGTTTTGGTGTCTTACCGCGTCCTGCTGTGGGGTCTGGGCCGTTTGGTGTGACTTGCGCCGTATGGAGAGCCAGCAGCGGCTGGAGCCCACGGCCTACGTGAGAGTGTTGTGTCCACTTTGTGGTTCGTCTGTTCACAGTCCTCCCCTCACGTTTCTGGCTAGAGCTACTTGGCAAGGGGCTCTATCGTTATTATAATAACCCTGCAGAGTGTCAGTGTGACAACATTCACATACAGTGCGGCGGCATGTCGCACGCGCTCAATGTGTCTACGTTTGTAGCAGGCTGTTGGTCAGCTGCCCTGGTACAACAGCCCCCATTGTGCTGAATGCAGGGGGCGCCGGGGGAAGAGGGAGTGGTGCCGAGTGGAGCGGGTGACACTGTGTGTGTGTGTGTGTCAGTGAGAGTCATGTTCTATATATGTGTGTGCGTGTGTTTGTTTCATTGTCCGGTACAGAATGAGCCTTTTATTTTCGGTAGGGGTGTGCATGCACGCAGAAACACACAGACTTGCGCATACTTGCATAGACGTGCTTGTACACCCATGCTTTTGCGCGAACATAAATACTCTCCCTTTCACACAGGCAAACACACCTGCCCTGCCCGCGTGCACACGTACAGGCACACAGACATACACACGTACTCTGTCTTTCTCTCTCTCTCTCTCTCACACACACACACACACACACACACACACACACACACACACACACACATTAAACACGAACACACACTCACACACACACTAACAAACACATCATACACAAGTGCGCACACACTCTCACACACAAGTGCACACTCTTTCAAACACACATACATGCGCACACACACAGAGTCACTCACACAAACACACACACACACACTCACGCACGTTGAGTACACGCATCACACTCT
Source organism: Gymnothorax javanicus (assembly GCA_029692085.1). NCBI lineage: Eukaryota > Metazoa > Chordata > Actinopteri > Anguilliformes > Muraenidae > Gymnothorax > Gymnothorax javanicus. The sequence goes on along the minus strand of CM056193.1, from coordinate 44,344,615 downwards.
CAGCAGGCTCAGCTCTGCAGTTTGTACCCGTGTCACCCCGTCCCGCCTCTGTGGTGACGTCAGCACCGGCGCCTCCGAGAGAGAGGGAGAGCGAGGGAGAGCGAGGCTGTGCATAGTGAGGCCGGGCCGGCAGGGCGCGCTGCAATCAGCACTTCCTATCCAAAGGTTATTTTAGCCCGGCGAGCAGCACGTAGCGCCCTGCCCCAGCACCGCCGGGCCTTTGTTCTGCTCCCTCTCCCTGTGCCTTTGTGTTTATTTACTAAGGGAGCGGAGTCCCGCAGCCCCTCTCTGTAATCCAGCACAGCAGAGCCCCCTGCTCTCCCTGTGCTGTCGCGCCGCGGGGAGTGTGTGTGTGCGTGCGTGTGTGTGTGTGCTGAGGGGTGAAGGCCGCGGCGTCCAGCGTGCCTGACTGAGGGAGGGAGGGGGGAGGGGCGGCTCAGAGAGGCCTTTAGTCCTGTTTGAAGTGAGTTCAAATGCCCTTCAAAGTGTGCTGGGGCTGTGCTACTGACACTGGCATTGAGAGTGATGCCTCTGTCTGTGGTGTGTGAGTCTGTGTGTGTTATATATGGGGTGTGTGTTTGCGTATGCACTGTTTGTGAACGTTGGGTATATGTGGTGTGTATGTCTATGTGGTGTGTGTATTTGGTTTGTATTTGTGCGGATGTGTGTTGTATGCAGTGTTTGTGTGCATGTGCTGTGTCTATGTCGCGTATATGTGGTGTATGTGTAGTTTGTGTGAATTTAGTGTGAGAGTATGTGTGGTGTGTTGTGTATATGTATTGCATGTGGTTTGTGTTTGTGAATATGTGGTTTGTATGTTGTATGTGTGTGTGATGTGCTGTTGTATGTGGTTTGCGTTTGTGCATACGTGTGTGTAGTATGTTGTTGCGTTTGTGCCTATATGCGTTGTGTGTGTCGTATGTGGTTTTTGTTTGTGCATATGTGGTGTGAATGTTGTATGTGCTTTGAGTGTGTGTGATGTGTGTGTTGTATGTGGTTTGCATTTGTGCATATATGTGTTGTGTTTGTTGTATGTGCTTTGCGTTTGTGCATATGTATTGTGTGTGTTTGTGGTTTGTGTTTGTGCATATACGTGTTGTGTATGTTGTATGTGGGTTGCATTTGTGCATATATCTGGTGTGTGTGTGTGTATTGTATGTGGTTTGCATTTGTGCTTATGTGTTGTGTATGTTGTATGTGGTTTGTATTTGTGCATACACGTGTTGTGTATGTTGTACGTGGTTTGTGTGTGCATATCTGTGTGTGTGTGTTCTATGTGGTTTGTGTTTGTGCATATATGTTGTGTATGTTGTTGGTGGTTTGTGTTTGTGCTTATGTGTTGTGTATGTTGTATATGGTTTGTGTGTGTTGTGTGTGGTTTATGTTTGTGCATATGTGTTGTGTGTTGGTGGTGGTGTGTGTGTGTGTGGTATGTGGTTTGTGTTTGTGCATATATGTGTTGTGTATGTTGTTGGTGGTTTGTGTTTGCTTATGTGTTGTGTATGTTGTATGTGGTTTGTGTGTGTTGTGTGTAGTTTGTGTTTGTGCATATGTGTTGTGTATGTTGTTGGTGGTTTGTGTGTGTGTGTTGTATGTGGTTTGTGTTTGTGCATATGTGTTGTGTATGTTGTTGGTGGTTTGTTTGCTTATGTGTTGTGTATGTTGTATGTGGTTTGTGTGTGGTATGTAGTTTGTGCATGTGTTGTGTATGTTGTTGGTGTTTTGTATGTGTGTTGTATTTGGTTTGTGTTTGTGCATATATGTGTTGTGTATGTTGTTGGTGGTTTGTGTTTGTGCTTATGTGTTGTGTATGTTCTATGTGGTTTGTGTGTGTGTGTGTGTATATATGTATGTGTATATATATATATGTGTGTGTGTGTGTGTGTGTGTGTGTGTGTGTGTGTTGGGGGTGCTGTTCTGGCCACATCTACTGCCCAGCAAGCCCCCCAGGAACAAAGCAGTTTGTGGTTCCTGTGTTCACTGGGGTAAAAACCCTGGGCCACTATTAGCCTCTGCGTCTGCTTCTTTCCTTACTTGCTTCTCTCTCTCTCTCTCTCTCTGTCGCTCTTCTCTCCCCCTCTCCCCGCAGAGTGCCGGTGGTTCACCTCGTACCTATTTAGCGGTGTGTAAATTACAGGTTTCTCCGCGCGGGGAGCATAAACGCTGTTTTGCAGTACCTGGGCCCGTCCTGTCTCCTTAAAGCACCCCCCTCACACCTCACACCCGGCTCCCCTCGCAGACACAACACCACTAATAACCATAATACAGAGATAGGGATGAAGGCCTGCCAAATATCCCCCCAAACATAATAACAGGCTATCTATCACCTACCCCCCGCCCCCCCCCCCCCCCCCCCCAGGGCTCCTGCGCTGCTCTAGCGACCTTCTGCGGGGCCCGCAGGTAAACCTAGCCCGCCGAACGCGCTGATCAGGGTCGAGCGCATCGCGTGCCCCGTGTCCCGCACAGACAGGAGATGTTATATAAAGAGATGAAGAATAGGAGAGATGCCGTTACATAATCAGATGCACAGGGCCAAAGGTTAATGTAGATCAGGACTTGTAGACGGGAGAGAAGGACAGTCAGTTATGTAAAAGGATAAAAAAGGGGGGAATTATTGGTGGGACGGGGACGGGGTTACATAAAGAGATGGACTGAGCACTGGGTATATCCTAAAATTGTCCTCCACACACAATACACTCCCCCCTATGGGGATATGTTTTGAATTTTCAAAAAATAAGGTTGCATTCAAATAGTCAAAAAATGACATCCTATCATCTAATTCCTAACCACTTTTCTTTAACCTTGATGGAAAACGTCATGAGGTAAAGGAAAGGTTTAAAGGGGAATTCTTAACAGATGAGGAGGACGACCGCGCTGCTAAGAGTATCTGAATGCACTAGGCAATGTGATCTTGGTCCCGTGCCTGTCATGTCTGTTTGTTTTCGTGGTTAGCCGGATGAATGGTTGTCACCGTAAATATTGCTGCCACACGGAATTGTGGGATGGGGTTATCTCCTATGATAAAGGAGATAAGTCAGGAATCATCGATGCACCTTTCCTTAACACTGAGGGAATTTGGACACATTTATCATGACTGCCACTTGAATAATTCCTGTCATTTTCCTGGAGTTGGGAACTTTCCTAAGCAAAAAAGTCTACTCAAACACAGCCTTAGACTGTTAGGCTTGCGCGACGTTTAAAGGCTAACAAAGACGAGAGCTTAATGCCGTTTGCCTGGAATGGCGCCCCCAAGTGTACAAATATTGTGCCTTCAGTTGGTGTCGGTGCGGGTTACAGGTGTGAATTGGCTCGTTAGGTGGAAAATGTGTGTCCCTGCAGGCTTGTTGGCTGGGATTTCTCTCTGTCTGGTGTGGATCAGGTGTTTGATCTCATCTCTCTCTCTCTCTCTCTCTCTCTCTCTCTCTCTCTCTCTCTCTCTCTCTCTCTCTCTTTCTCTCTCTCTCTCGGAACAGGTATTACTACAACAAAAGGATACTGCACAAGACTAAAGGAAAGCGCTTCACCTACAAGTTCAACTTCAACAAGCTGGTCCTGGTGAACTACCCTTTCATAGACATGGGCTCTGCAGGTGAGTCACGCCATTTGCTTTGGACGTGTCATAGTGAACCTTTCCTGCCAGTGTTTGAAACAGACGAGTTTCATGAATCAAATGTTTAAATTGAACTTCTGTCCAAGTCACCTGCTGCCCACTCTGTGATGGCTGATTCATGGCTGTAGAATTTCTTAATGGTGGGCTTCATTTTTCATTATATACTGAGTCTTATTCTCCATCTCTTTCTCTCCTTCTCTCCATCTGTCATTCCTTGCATATATCCCTCCCCCTTCTCTCTCATTCTCTCTCTCTCCATTCGTCTCTTCCTTGTCTCACACCTCCTTTTCTTTCTCCCGGTCTTTCCCTCTGTCCCCTTCACTTCCCTCTCTCCTTCTCCTCTCCTTCCTCCCTCTTTTTCCCCCTCTCTCTGTCTCTCCCTCCCTCTTTAGGAAGTGGAGTTCCTCAGAGCGCCCCCCCTGTGCCCACAGGGGCGGGGACTCACTTCCGGTTCCCTCCCTCCACCCCCTCGGACGTGCTATCCCCGAACGAGGACCTGCGCAGTCCTGGCGTCTTCAGCGCGGTGGCTCGGCGAATGGCCCGCGGCTCAGTCAGCGACTGCAGCGATGGCACGTCCGTCAACTCCGAGATCGAGGAGGGCGGGGGCGGAGCTGGGGAGGAGCGGGGCGGGGGAGGGGGCGGTGGCCCCAGCGGCGGTGGCGGAAACTTCCGCAGCATCCTGCACCCCCGCCTCTCCCACGACTCCCTGTTCCGCATGTACGGGGCTCCGCCCAACCCCGCCCACCCACCTCCCCGGGCCCCGCCCACACACAGGGTCCACCCCGACCCCCTCTCCCCCTTCCCCGTGTCCCCTCTCCCCGGGCCTGGAGGGGCAGGGCTGCTGGCCCCTCCCCTCTCCCCTGCCCTCTCCATGACGCCCTCGTCCCACCTGCCGTACACGCCCTCCCCCACGCTGTCCCCCATGTTGGGCTCTCACTTCTCCTTCAACCCCGAGGATATGAAGCGCTACCTGCAGGCCCACACGCAGAGCGTCTACAACTACCACCTCAGCCCCCGCGCCTTCCTGCACTACCCCAACATCATCATCCCGCAGCCCCAGCGCCCCGAAAAGGGCCTGGGCCCCGAGCGGACAGGCCTCAACAGCCAGCACCCGGGCCTGTCGCACGGCCACCCGGCCCCGGGCCCCGCCGCCCACCCCCTGCACCACGCCCTGCACCTGGGCGAGGAGCCGCCCCACCTCTCGCCCTTCAAGTTCAAACTGCAGCCGCCGCCGCTGGGGCGCAAGCAGCAGCGCGAGGGACAGCAGGCCCGCCCGGGGTCCACCAGCTCTGGCTCGCTGTCCTCCACCTCTGGCCTGGGCTCCTCCATGTCCTACGGCAGCGACCTGGGCTCTGCCAGCGGCTCGGGGATGGTGTCCAACTCCTCCTCCTCTGGGTCGCTCAACAGCGCCGGGCTGCCCAAGATCAAGGTGGGTCTGTCTGTCCATCTGTCTGGCCCGTTTATCTTTATACCTCCACCATATATGACAGGGGTATAGACAGTTACCCTTGTGTGTCAGTACGTCCGTCTGTCAGTATGTATGGCATTATATAGGGGATGTTGTCTATCCGCTTCTCCTCAGAAACTACTGGACAGAATTCAACAATCTTTGGAAAATGCTTTCTAGATCGAAGATATGCACCTCATATTTTCTCTGACAAAATTGGGTAATTTTGCAATTTTAGGGGCCTCACAAACTCAGTAACAGGGGCATCCTTGTCCAAAGACACACATTTTCTTGTTTTGATTGGGTGTCCCCTCTATGATAATGAGCTCTGTGCTGATTGGCTGGCAGAGAGAGCAACCAACCCCTTACACCATGTCTCAACAGAAAGCAACTAATACCTCAGAATCCCTGTTCTCTTGCGCCAGTCCCCAGTTCCTCCCAAATAAATATTAATATTAATAAATATTAACAGAAATTGAATATACTTGGCCACAGATTCCAGGTTTGCAGATAATGCACAGACACTTGGAATGGAGCCATCATTCCGTAATAACTACGCAGCGTTGCACCAGTCCTTGCACAGAAAGTGGTCTGATTGAAAATTAGGAGCACACAAGCAGACAAGGATTAACTTCTGCTGGAACCTTGTTGTTGACCAATGCAAAGAAGGAAATATCGGAGTCATGATGGAGAGAGCAGGTGCCGTGGTTTAGCAAGGCTGTGGAAGTGGGCCCAAACAAAGTAGAGTAGGTCTGTGATGTAAAAAGTGGCAAGTTTCAAATACTGAAGGGTCTTTTGTTTGAACAGGGAGCAGCTTCAGATTTGACTTTATCTGGTCTGGAGAATCAAGCCCAGGTGTAACTGGGCAAAATAGTTCTCAATAATATGGGTCCTTCAGTGTTGTTCAGCATTGAAGCTGATTGTGGGCACCTCAGAAAATAGAGCTCCATCCCTGCTACTCATCAGAATGCAGGACATACTGTCTTAGACAGTGTAAAATACATGCAGAAAACACCATGGTGCTCACTGCCAGTGGACATGCTAGTGGAGATTAGTGCTAGTTTATTGAGCAGCCATCAAATTCAAAATGAGCTAATATTTTTCGTGAAACGGTAATATGTCTCACTTTCAACATCTGATATGTTGTCTGTATTCTATTGTGAATAAAATGTGGGTTTATAAGATTTGCAAATCATTGCATTCTGTTTTTATTCACGTTTTACACGACGTCCCAACTTCATTGGAATTGGGGTTTGTACACGCATGTCTGATTACTGCTTAGAGTGCATGCCTTGTTGTTGCTGTTATGTAAACCTAAAGAATCCATGCGTACAAAATGTTTCTGTGGGTTTACGTAAATAAGTGGGGAATAACCTAGATCATGGGGTCATGAGTTAGGAGTATGTTGTTATAAATGTATGAACCTGGCACCAGGGGCGACCATCAGTGCTGTATTCATGGTTGAAAAGTGAACAATGTACCTTCATGTTCTGGAGCAGGTCTTCCAGATCTCTTATTCTGTTTTTGCTCCCTATTCCCTCTTCATTTTGTCCTGTAACTGTGCGGTGCTTGGCTTGGATGTGCCTTATACAAAGTTTATTGACTGCATAGTGAGCACCGTACCGACTCTCTCCTGCAGGTGGAGCCCATCTCAGACATTGAGTCAGAGGAGGAGGTTGAGGTGACGGACATCAGCGACGAGGACGCGGACGAGCGTGAGGAGCTTGAGCTGTTCTCCGCCCGGCACCAGCAGGAGCGGCAGCTGAACGGGGGTCTGTCCGGACCCCCCGCCGTCGACGACGAGCTGGACGAGGACGTGTTCAAAGCTCCCGCCCCTCCCCCGCCGGGCCTGCTGCCCTTCTTCAGCGGCCCCGGAGAGCTGCGTCGAGGGCCCCGGTCCTGAAGAGCGAGCCCGGGGAACCTGGCGAGGGCCCCGCCCCACCGCCGCCACCCTCCAGCCCGCGGTGCATCCCGCTAAAGCTGCGCTTCAAGCGGCGCTGGAGCGAGGACCAGCGCATGGAGGCCAGCTCCGAGGAGTCCGACGACAAGAAGGTGCGAGCCGAGGGGGAGGAGAACGGGGAGGAGCCCAGCCCGCCCCCCGAGCCTGACTGCCCGCCCCCTCCCGCCCACCGCAGGGTGAGCGCCGACCTGCATCGGGCCACAGCCCAACTGTCCCTGGAGAACAAGGACTGCTGATCTCTGCACATGCTCCTGCTTGCACTCAAACAAGCTTACGAACAAACAAACACATGCATGCACACAATCACGCTTATGAACAAACACACAGGCAGACTAGCTCACAAGCACATTTGCTTACACATGTGCGGACGCCCAGACACAAACATACTCGTGTGCCACATACATACACACAGAAATAGACCATTTACACAAACATGATACAGGCATAGAATCTTGCTTAAGAATGCACATACATGCAGAGCCATTGACAGACCCACACTAACCCACGTTAGACTGACACTAATGTTGACAGACAGACATGGGAAGCAAAAGAGTGCTAATATACACACAATCAGGCTTTTACTCTGATACTGACAACACCGGCTCCCAGCCCAGCCCTGCTCCACAGAGAGCACCCTCAGCGGCCTTTCCACCTCCTACTGCCTCCTCTCAAAGCCCCGCCCCCCCCGGCTCCACACCAAAATACAGAATAGAACCCTGCTCTCCAGCTGCTCCTTGCTGTCCTGGAAAGGGGTGAAAACCCACAACCTGGACTTGGTTCAAATCATTGTTCTGAGGTCAACAGTGTTCTATTCAACCCAGTCTGCACTCACCTTTATGTGCCCCTTGTAGAAAAATACCCCCCCAATCCTACTGAGCCTCATTTCGGTAAACCCAGGCTGAAAGGGGCGGGGGGTCAAGAATATGCTATTTTTTTAAAGAAATAAGGTTTTCGTAAGTGCCTGTCCTTGCACTCAGAGGCATAGCACCTTTATCTGTAGAGGCTGCCTCTGTCCCCACATGACCTGGTCTTAGGAGGAAGAAGAGGCCGACCCAAAAAGCCCCTCCCCCTTCCCCTTCCCTTCCCTTCCCTTCCCTGCCCAGCCACAGGCTGTCCGATCCAGCAGCATCGATTTCACCAGGAAATGGAAACTGGAGATTTCCAGGTGGAGGGAGGGGTTGGGGGAGTTGCCTGACGGAAAGACTGCAGGCGCCCCGACTGCCACTCAGGACCGCCGCACCTTAGCAGGGCTCTGTGCAGCACGTGCAATCTCCCACCCTGCCCCGCCTCTGGCACTGCCGAGCCCCGCCTTCACACGCAGTCCACACTGTCCTCAGGCCACTGGCTGCATTTTGCAGCCTGGACATAAAAGAATAAAAGCTAGCGCATTGAGACTAAAAGAAAGTGCTCTGGTCCCGTTACAGGAGGCTCGCTGAGTACTGAGGACCTCTGGCTGCTGCTCGGTGTTCTCCTCTCGAGCCCGACACCCACGAGCGGGAGAAAAGAGACTGGAGTTTTTCTGGAAAGCTCTTGGGAGCCATAACTCAGAACTCAAGCTACTGACCGACTCCTTTTAATCTCCTGATCTTTTAACTTCTCCCTCCTTTTATCCTGTCACCATCGCTTTTTTTTTTTTTTAAGCTCCGCTGTGTAAATGGCAGTGATTTTCAGAGGAATCATGTTTCTCGCTCGATTATTTTTTTTTCTGTTTCTGTGTAAGTAAGGGAAATGAATAGGAGATCTCTTCCTCATTGGCGCCGTGCTGATGTCAGCGTTTTCCGCCGAGAGGAACAGTGGAAGAGAGGCCGAGAGGAGAAAAACCGAGGAGGATTTTGGGGAGAAGAAAGGGAGGGAGATGATGAAAGAGACTCAAAGCCGCAGATTGTGACCGATTCAGAGGAGGGCGGGAGGGAGTCGATGGTACAGTTGCTCGAGATTGTTGCGGTGAGGACCTGGCGACTAGCTCGGTCACCCGCGCTCACATTATGCCCGCTGTCCTTCATTTGTGTTCAAAAATCGACTTCGAAACAAACCAGCAGATCCACATGCACAGACCCACGCACCACACGGCCTTCAGCTCCTTCGCCCGCCCACAGCCGAGAGGGGGCATGCCCTCTGACCCCAGCGTCTGGACCAATCGGAGGGAAGGGCTGCAATCAAGGAGAACCCAAGAGAAGGATAGACAAAACCTCACCAACACTGCCTCTTTGCCTTGTTTTTTATAGCATGTAAAATTCAAATGAAAAAAAGGTAAATAACTGATATATACACGGACACTTAAACTATACCTTTATATATTATATATGTTGTATTAAATATGATTATAAGCCGGAGAGAGAGATTTTAAAACTATAGCATTTAATGATATTAATGAGATTCAGGATTTTTTGTAAATGATTTTTTGAGGGGAGGAGGAGTCTGTTCTCTTTCTCAGGGGGTGAATTTTAGCAGGTTCAGGCTGCGGAGGGGGTTATGGGTATTTTATTTCATTGTTTTTTTTAATTACCAGATAATATTTTACAGGGAAAGAAAAAGGCAAAAAAAAAACATGAAAACTTTAAAAAATTTGGAAATCTTCTAGCAGCTTTTATGGGCCCCTTTGCCTATTTGGGTTCAGACAGACGCCTGCACCCCCTGTGCTGGGAGCCCAGTGTCCTCAGCCCACCTCCTCTCATAACACTTTTGGGGGGGTTCTGAGAGACAGGGTGTGTTCCCAGCTATAAATAACTGGAAATCCTATATTTTCTGAGCTGGAACCAGCTAAGAAGTTTCTCTCTACTAATTCTAACCCAACAACTGAAAGGATTGGATTAGGATTCCGGTTGGAAGGACGGGGGGGGGGCAGATGAGCCGGGTGCCTCGGCCGTAGAGAACACGAGGTCTGTAATGTGACTCTCCTGGGGCCCCTCCCCCCTCCGGCCCCTTCCTCGGCCCCGCGGAATCCCAGCTTGCCGCGCTTAAGCTGCTTTTGAGCAAGCTCCCGACGCCGCTCAGGTGTGTTCTGGTGCTCGGGTCGAGCCCCGCTGCGCGTCTGTACCCGCCTCCTTCCTCTCAGCCCGCTTCAGCACGGCACCGCCGGGACTGTCCTGCTCAAGAACCCAATCAGGCCCGTTCTGAGCGGACCTGTTGCAGTGAAACTCGAGAGGCGATCGGGACTGGAGCTGTGTCATGTGACCAAGCCCTGCCTTCGCCCTGCCTGCAGAGATTCTGTCGTTTTAACTGACCGTTGCCTTACTACTCATCATATCTTTTAAACACACGTGGGTATCGCCTGTGCTGCCCGTCTCTCCCATGGCTGTGGCCGCGAAGTCGGTCTGACCCCGTTTTCGCCGCACACCAGATTCTGATTTACACTGCCTCTGTAACAGAACATATGATGTGGTCAAATGGCCTCTTTGAGGGCGCTGCATCAATTAGTGAACCCCCCCCCCCAAAGTGGGTCATGTACTTGTAGTACAGTGGGAGAGGAAGTGACCGGCTTCGTGCAGGCGATAACCATAAATATTTCTATAGCAGATTGATTTTACCCCTTTGTACTTTCCTTCTGATGTCAATATTGCTGTTTATTATAGTTATTATTGTTATTGTTGAATTATTGACTTCTCCCCCACTCTCATCCCCACTCCAAAACCCCTGCTAGCTCAGTTAACGCCTTTTTTTTTTTTTTTTTTACATTGTGTACATCCCTGTCAATGATTTGTTTCCTCCCCCAACACTTTCTAGTTCTTTTCCTTGAGAGCCTTCCTAACCTTTAGTGTAACATTTTTAATCTGTAAGATAACAGACTGTGTAACTGTAATTTGATTGGCTGCTTTTGTAATAGTTGAATGGCAGTGGAGGGTTGGGGGAGTTGTGCTATGGAGGCAGGCCGTTTTGTTTTGTGGGGGAGGGGCTATGATTTTATCTCGTTTATGTATTGTAATTTTTATTTTATAATGTTTACTTTTCTCTTTTTTTTCTTGTATATTTTTTCATTTGGGGATTCTATCATTTAAAAGAAAAGACTTGTATTGTTTTTCCATGTAAAGGTGTCACACCCCCCCTCCCTTTCTCTCCCCCCTCCCTCTCATCGATTATATAACACTCAAATGGAGGGATGAGATTTAATACCATGATGTAACATTGAACTTCTCTTCTTTGATTCTCTTTTGTGTTTTTCAAACTTGTAATTAAACTGTAATCAGGGTTAATTAAAATTGGTTAAAAACCAAAGTGGTGATGTCTCGCGTGTTAGTTTTGCCCTCTGTTCAGTTGGTGCTAAATTACATTGCGTTGTTATCTTAAGGACTTCCGCCAGGGAACAGCAATGTAAACGATAGATTACGATCCCAGTCCCTGGGTATATCACTGTTCTTAAAGACGATATCCCATCTTGCAACGCGTTGCTGTGTTGATTGTTTTAATTCGTGTCAGGCGTCCCCTCCGCTGCCTGAGCACATCCGCGCCGCAGCTGTAGTGCTCGCGCGGAGCGAGGTTGACCACATTTACCCTCTTACTCGCTCGCCACTTCCCCCGCACATCTCCAATGCACGCTCGCTTTCGTGGAAAACCTGCCGACGCTCGCAAATACGGGAACAGCAGCCTCGCCAGCGCTCGGAGGCTAGCATGTCTGCACCCGGCCACATCCTCCCCGCACACGTAGAGAGCAACAGGTGATCTGACACCACTCTAAAGACAAAATTTTAACACTGAGTTCTCCGTGCTCTCCTTTGAAACAATGATACCCGTCTCGCTATATGATGCACGGGAAAAAAAAGGCCCAGGCAGGTTGTAGAATATTACAGGCCGACTGCCCAGCTCACATACATATGTTGTCCTTTTATATAGTCGCACTGAGAAGCATGGTATACTGTATATTGAGGGCTGACTGCAATAAACCGTTATGTCCAGATGTTATATATTGGACATAACTGTTTATTGCAGTCAGCCCTCGATCTATTCTCGACTTGCGGTGAGGCACTCACACTGATGAGCCAAACCTTAATGAACACTCACAGGAAAAGCAAATAATGCTGATCATCTCATAACTGTAGAACCTCGCAGTCTGCAGACAGACCTTCAACTGTAGGTAAACCGTCAGTTCTCACAGCTGACCTTTGATGTAGGGGTGACTTTGCCGAGGGCCGAAGTATTGTGGCCATACAAGTGAGTCGGAGCATCTGAAGCGGGGAGCCTTCTGGTGTGTTATTTTTCAGCAAAGGGGAGTACCTGCTGACAGTCATCCAAAAAGGGACAAACTATGATCCAGCAGCAGGATCTTGAATGCCTGAGTTTGTTTATTCACAAGGGCAACAAAGGCTGTCCCATCTGGTCTGAACTGACAGAAGGGCTATTTATGGCACAATTTCTGGAGAATTATAATAATTTTTATGTGAGCAATGTTGACCAGCACGCAGTGCATCTCTCATTGCTGCATTTAAGCACTTAGCAGCTGCAGACCAATCAGAGTGCCCATTCTAACCCCGGCCCACTACCCAAAGCACCCACAATGTGCACGCAAGTGCTGGATCTGGACCTCAGCAATTGAAGAAGTTTGACTGGACCAGTGAGTCCCTTTTTTTTTCTTTTTTTTTTTGTATCTTCCAGGTATGTTTGCACCATTTAGTTGGGGAAGAGATGGGACCAGGATGCCCCGTGGGAAGAATACAAGCTGGTGGAGGGAGTGTGGTCCTCTGGGAAATGTTCTGCTGGGACACCCCTTTGTCAGGAATTCAAGTGGATGTCAGTTTAACAGCTGTTTTGGTGGCACAAGGAGGAATGTACTGTGTTTGGCTGGTGGTTTTAATGTTGTGGCTGATGGGTGAGTAGCTCAGTGCATAGGCTTATTCGAGACACTTGCGGCCCACCCACGGCCCAACTTGCATAGTGACATGCCGTATACTCACACAACCCAATGCACTGCTCTTAAAAATGAGACACTTAAATGCTTCTTGCTTTAATGTGTAAGTGGAGTGCCCAGTATCTTCATGTAAAAATGACACACCAAACAGTGAGACTCGAGCACAATACTCATGAGTATACTATTGTTAAAGTGGCATTCCAAACATTTTTGAATCAAATTCAAATACATTATCCCTGGTTTACATCCACGCCTGCCGCATCCTGGAACTACAGACGCTACTGCTTGGATTCTTGGATCAGATATTTTGCTAGACTTCAACTTTCATCAGTTAGTTGAACAGCATAGGATGGACTTCCGCCGGGTTGCCGGGTTCGTCCTGACATTTCTTCTCATTGGGGAGTTTTTTTGTTTTTTGTTTTTTTTCTTCAAACCAAATTTGGGGATTTTTCTCCCTACTAAGACACCCCCCCCCGTATTCTTCTTCTTCTTTTACAACCTGTTCGCTATTTTGGGACTGGGGAAAGGCACTGATCTTCTTGACTTTGTACGGTCTTTGCTACAGCACTTCCGTGATAAGTGCAAGACAAATACGTAATAATAATAAAAAAAAAAGACTACCTGTGTCACTCACCTGCAGCTAATTTGACTACAGTTTGAATTTGCTTGGCAATTTCCACATCGTAGGCCCACTCCTGCTGTCACTTCATCGGCCTATATTTAATGTACATTTAACAGAGACGTCCAGTTTAAGAGGTTTGGAAACCACTCAACTGGTAAAATAAATCATTTATAAACCCGACTGACTCTGAACATGGTGTTCATCTTCTGTTATTTGAGAACGCCCTCTGCAGGCTACGGAGGGGCACTGCTGCATGCCGTGGATGGTTGTATTAAAGTTCTCACCATCTTTCTCAGCCTTGAGTTAACACGTTTAACTGATTTAGTGTTAATATTCCTTGCGATCTGATATTAATGAAGCTTTTGTGTATAACTGACCGGTGATATATGAGATCTTGAAGCGAAATAATGATGGATGACTGATTTTGGAGCAGTGGGAAGCACTGTCATTACTGCTGTTGTATGCTAGCGGGTCTGGAAATTAGTTAGTTAGATAATGGATGGATGTACATTATCCTGAAAGGTTATTGAAATCTTTTTCTGTTGGATGGAGATAGTTTACTGAACCAGAATATCTACTCTTACAATGGTTCAGTTGACTGAAATTAATCTGCTCCACTTTTCCCTAAGGAAGCCTCTTTACTCCAGTCCTCTCACCTCTTGATCAGACTGCCAAAAACAACAGAAACAAGGAGGAAACTTTTTACACTAAACAACTTGGGCCTGTTACGAGTACCCTCAGAATAAGCAGCCCAGCGTTTGCTAAATTGAACAGCTACAAATGAATATGTAGGTTCACTGAACTTATCAAGGCTTGAGAAATCAGCTCTGTGGTTTATAACAGTTCCCCAGTATTAATAGCACTTGGAGAACTGAGGTTTTTGACTGTGGGAGCCTTAAGCTAAAAGTTAGCCCACGAGTTGCGTGGGGAAGTCCCGGATTCAGGGGTGACTGACAAACATTGGGCCCTACATAAGGCAAATGTCTTGCAGGCTTGCAGTCGGCAATATTGCACCAGTGCAGCTGTACTGTATGGAGTTTACAGCGGACTGTATGAGTACAAACTGTGGCCAGTGGTTTTACTGCCATCACTTCCCCTAGTGATTTGCTGGATTTGTTTTGCTTTGTCAATGTTGTGGCATCGACTGGGTCGTACCAGAATTGAGAGGCTTCAGGGAATCAAGCCATTTATCGAACTTTTTCTTTTTTTTTTTCCAAATGTTTCCTTTAGATGAAATTCATGTTTTACTAGTAGAGTACACGTATATGTGAACTGCAGGAAATACGCAATTATGTCTGTGACTTTTTTTTTTTTTGACGCATTATGGAAGGAATGTGAGGAAACCAAACAAGAGTTGTGGTTGTAAAATGGCTGCTGTCACGTGGACTCAAAGGCTTTAGTCACGGTTCTCCCGACCAAAGGCAGTCTCACCCACACAGCCCAGCCTCACATTAATGAGCCCTGAATCACCCAGTCTCTGTTTCGCGTCTCACGTTCGACAGGATCGCCTCACCCCCCAGGATCTTCTCCCTTTCAAAAAAACTTATCCGTTCCACTGTATCAGTTGTCAGGTAAAATTAGACTAAATTACAGCGCCTCTGGGATGTTTGGGAAAATGTGATATATGGGTACAGACAAAGACAAACCTGCATGACTGTGGCTTTCTGTGAAGAGGCCGGGCATCTCCAGCAAGGGATATGCAGCATAACTGCGCAGGAATGTGCTGCGGCAAAGACCAGGAGAAACCAGAGCACCCACCCCCCCCTCCTCCACCCCCCCCAGCCTGAACGAGTGCATGCGGCAGGACAGGCCTGGACGACAAAGGAAGCCTCCACCTCGCGTCCCAGCGCTCTGGCGGTGTGTCTGTTAAATTGGGAGGAGCGCCTGTATGAGATGGCTGCAACCAGGTGTCGCCCCGTGCCTGATCTTTGCTGCTCTCCGAGGTGCAGGACTCGTTTGGTGCACTCTGGCGCTGATGAACTCACCGCACATCTGGAGGCCAGCTGCAGCTGAGGGGTGGCACGGGAGCCCCCCCAAGTCGGCTTGCGCTGGTGTGGCAGATGCCAGTTTGGCTGACCACACCCGCACATGTGCAGATTAACCAAAAAAAAAAACCTGAATATTTGGCCAGGTCTCCTTGTGGCCTGTGAATAGCCCAAAGATCCATCAAGCCTGGGAAAAGTACATTTATATCAGTTTACTAGCTTATTCGTTAAAGAGCCCCTCATGCAACACTTCAGAGAATGTTCTTTTGAGGCTAAATATTTCAGGTTTTGCTGCAAAACATCTTGCGGGGGCTTCCAAGGAGTATCTGCACATTTCTGTGGGGAAATAAAAACAAAGAGAAAACTGGCAGGATCACTCTGCAGAGAACATGACCCCAATAAGACTCAAGGCAAAAGTAAAATCAAAATTCATTTGTGTAGTACAGTTAAAACAACCACAGATGACCAAAGTACTAGACATGCTTAAAACACCAAAATAAACTATTGTAAACATAAATAACTAATGTAAACAATAGAAAGCAATAAACATTTTTTTTTTTAAATACTGCTCAATAGACATAGTCAAGGTGTCAAACTCAACCAGAATTGAATGCCAACAAGAAGAGCTGAGTCTTCAGCAGTGACGGAACCTCTTAAATATCAAATTTTCACTTAAGTTTTCTCTTCAGTAGGTTTGAAGTGAAAAAAAGTATTTTTATATTGCGGAACAATGTCACATACATATTCTATATCTGCTGGTTGAAGCATTTCACTGAAAGTACTTTACACTTATATTGAGAAAAATACTCAAAACCTGGACGCCATGATTTTAAAGCCACAGCATTACATAAAACGGAAAGTATCTAGATCTTGTACCACGTTTTATACACATTCCCCTGTGATTCGGCAGGACGTATTTGGTATTGTTGGAAATCTTCAAATCTCCACTAGAATATAAGATAGGCGATAAGTTCCACAGGTATGAACAGAGCAGCTTCATTTGAGGGATGGATAGGTTTCGGTTTTATGGTGTTGAAGGTTTTTAGAGTCTGAGCCGATCTCATATAAATGGGTAGATTGTTCCAGAGATTATGCGCTGCCGCCGCAAAGGCTCAGCCACCTTTGTTTTTGAGCCTAGATCTCAGAACATCCAAGAAAATCAGATTGGTGGACCTCGGCACTCTAACTGGAGTATGATGATGTAAAAGTTCTGCTGGATAAAATAAAACTCCTTTCAATGCTCTACATTTTAGTCCATACACGCTTCAGACACACTCACAACCTTGATTTCCTTCCATGAACATATTTCCAGAACTGGTTAATAATTTAAATAACTCCGCTTTCTAACGGAATTAACTTACCACAAATCATACTACCATGGTGCTTTGGCATTAAACTGGTGGGGTGCGAGAGGAAAAGCACTACCGGGCTTTCGGGTGTAGGTGTGTGAGCCTTTGCACAATGCCAAGCCTGCAGTCTAATTCCCGGGCTATCATGTATATAGTGTAATATCTAAGCCAAAAAGCTATGTGACTCAAGCTTGGGGAGACTAAATAAATCAGACATGGGTGGTTTGTTGTAATGCTGGTTTACAGCTTATAAAAGATGATTTGTGTAAACAAACTTGCGACGATCAGTTCAAATGACCAACTACACGTATGACATTTTCTCATCGGTTGATGGATGTTGCTTGCAAAAATTATGTCACAAACTCTTGTGGTGTGTGCATGTTGCATTACGTCTGTATATGTTCATCTAAATATAATAAATACAAACAACTGAATGGTGATATTAGAAAATAATAATAAATTGTTTGGCAAGCCTATTTAAGGATAAATACAGTTTTCTATTTTTGTTAGTCATTTTTTCTTTGAAGGCCTCTGACATATGTATGCACTATAGCTACGTGAACGATGACTAAAGCTGCATGCATTATTCACACAAGACCACTGGTAATGATGCCTTGAGTGCTCTCCCCACTACGAATCTTTACGCCTTGAATAGGAACACTACATTAGCTCCAACTAGTTGAGAATTGAATGGGTCTTTTCTTTAGTTTGCTTCATGTCACTGTCTACTTATCTGTCCTATTGTCTTGCTATCTGTCTGTCTCACTCTTTTATTCTTTTGCTTTTGCATTTGTCCCTCAATTGCTGTCTGCTTTTTGGCAGCAGTGAGCCAATCAGGAGGCTTGTAGCACTGCGGGGTTGCGGGTCTGTGACGGTTGACTGACAGGTGAGGTTGGACCATGCTGTGAGGGGCCATGGAGAGGTCAGGGGTCAGGTCACAGGTTAAACTCCTGAGGAGAGAGTGTGGGTGAGAACGGTGCTAATGAGGGAGAGACAGGATTGCACAACCGTGTCATCATCTGGGGACGGCCGTGTCTGTAAGGGCTGCGTATGGCTTGGCTCGCTGCGTGGAGGAAAATATTTCATCTGAACACTGCCCTCCCCAGAGGTACAGGGGACACAATGGAACATTGCACAGGCACCCACTCATATGGATAACACAGGGGTGCATCCAGCAGCCATCTCTTTAACTATTTTGGAGTAAATAAGATTATTCAGTGAGTGTATGAGTTTTCATTATGTCTTTCTGAAATATTTTTTGAAACTGAAAAATAGAAATTACCATAATGCAAGTACCATCTATTGAGGTGAATGAGTGCAGATATTTTTGAGTTCACCCTTCACTGAAATTTGAGTGGGATTCAGCATTTATCCAATGTTATTGCAACACAACTTTCAGTGCCAGGGTGTGTTTTACTTTACTTTTATCCCAGGCATTCTCTCGTAAACCTTTACCCATGTCTTACGAAAAGGACGCCTTATTCAGGAACTATGCACATAGTGAACAACGTGTTTCCTCATTGATTGGAACATGAATTTGGCATTGTAAGTAATTATAACCTTCATGATTGCCCAAATGTGCAGCACTGGCACATTTGCTTTTTAAACAATCCTGCATAATTTTTATTCTGAGGTTAATGGATCAATTTCTGCCCCTGCTTTTTTCTAAACCCTAGACTTGAAATCCTTCTCATGTTAAATTCATTCTTTATTAAGGGACAATAGTTTCCAGCTATACAGCACACATTTGGGAGGGAGAGCTGCCCTGTTGTGGTCTAGGATTAGGAAACAGTGCTTTATGGGCCGGGTGCCTTCACTGGAAATAGATAGGCCAGCATTTGACCAATTGCCAGTGAGCCCATGAGAACAGCCATCTATGTTATCATACTGAGCAGTTGTACATTTCCATCTCTCATACAGGCAGACTATAAGTAAAAAGGATATAACTACCTCCTCCCCTCCTTCTGTACTTATGCACTCTGTGCTGTTAATGTTTTGATTCTGTTCAGTCCTAAATGGTTTTATTGTGGGAATTATGATAGTGTGCCTAATCTAGGTGGTTTTTCCACTGAATACCACTTAAAAGTTATATTTTCTTAAACTCGGTTTTTTTTCCCCTGGGAGCAGCTGCTAAATGTGAGTCATTGTCATCAATCGCATGCGCTGCCAGATGACATATACAGATCTTGCAAAGAAAATAAGATTAAAATAATATTTTTTATTGTAGTTTTGCTGTATCACCATTTCAAACCAAGAGAAACATAAGGCTGTGGAAACACATTCAAGCTTACATTAAACTTTTTTCCTTTGCTGCATCAATACTGTTTTTCAACCATGAAAAAAACATTCAGGGATCTAATACATGTGGGAATTTCCTGATTCTGATGTTTGCATTGGCTTGTTTATATAATATTATACCTAAATAATCAAATAAGTACCACCAGGTCAAAAATTATTGGCACCCTTGATAAATGAAGAGAAAGGCCTCATATTAAACAAACAGCAATGACACAACTAACAATCCATATGTTCCACGTACACATTATAGGAGCACTATATACTTTTGCTCAATACATTTTTCAGGCATCAGAGTTTCTTAGGATGTCATTTTATTTTTTACAGTCAAGCATAGGTGCTTTACAGAAATTCTTACAATAATTTCAAATAAAATGAAATTTAAATGAGGAAAATGTCTTCACCTATGTTGATATCAGGACAAAAAATTGGAGTTTCTCATTCCATTTCTTTGCTTTTCAAAAAGGTATGACAAATAAAAAGCATAAAATATTCCTTTTTTAACCATCACCACGGAACACGTGAAGGAACTTCCAATTCAAAAGAGGCAGATGGCAATATAAAAGACAATAAACAACTGAGAAAATGGGTTCAAAGAACGCATAAATGGTCAAAATACCACGTAGCACTGCTAGGACTATAATAGAGACCAATAAATACTTTTTTTTTTTAATCTAAAGCCTGTGGAATGGAGGCAAGCCAGCCAGAAAAAGAGTGGAAAGGAAACAAGTGTATGTTGTCCCCATGAATGGTGAGGAATGTTATGAATGACACATGGCTCAGCAATGGCCTTCTCCAATCAAAATTATATGTGGCACGAAATGTGTTGTCTTGCCTGATGACAAGTTATGGGAAAAATCTCCTATTTTTAAACCATCATTATTGCTAGGTGTATGTGGACAAAGTTTTGAACGAAGGGTGCCAAAATTTTGACAACTAAAGAGATTGAAGCTTGAAAATAAATGCCTTGAAATAAAGAGATTTTACAGTGTGTTTGAACATAATATTGTTAGCATATTGTGCACTGTGTTTTGCAGCATTTTTAAGTTTTCAAAAAATTCTTGACCTAACTGTTCAGCATAGTTCAATTTTTGCATGACATTTTACTCTCAAATGCAGGCATTACTGTAAATAAACGAAATTCGCGTTCTGAAATATACTTTATCAATATTGTCAAAATGTTATTCCAGGACAAAGCAGTTTGACTGTATGAATACAGATAATATTTAGGAATAAATGAGATTTTTGATCAGGGATTATTTCTTTTTTTCACCACAAATAATTTTGTTTTTCATTAACGTACGCTATGAACTATAAAATTGTGTAAGGTTTTCATTGAGTTCGCAGGACATTTAAATCATGAAACGGATTATTCTAAATGAATAAAAGACTCAGCCAAAAGAGCTTTGTTGTAATTCAAAGTCCCTAGGACATCTCTTGCATTTGCATTATTTTGAGCAATTTTGTCAAATGTAACCGCGTTTTGATGATTCTTGCTTTGACCTGTGTGCCACGCAGTATATTGCGCACGCACACGCTCTCGCGCATTGAATTTTATTTTCATTTCCATAAGACCGGAGACCCTAAATGGCAAGCAGAAAAACAGTGTTTCATAAAATCCAATGGATGCAAACACTACGTTATTGCATTTCTTTTTTTAATCTGACATAATACCAGTGACGTTGGTGAAAATTAAATTGTTGCTGTGAGAATATTGTTTTGATATTGTATTTTTTCATCGAATGTTCCCTGAAATATTAATTTTAACATTGTATGACACGTGGCTTTTTAGATTACAATCAAACTCACGCTCAGGGACATATTAATTGCAGGGTTTTAGTAGGATCTGATGAGTATGAATTACGTACTGGGAAACTACTGCTTTATCCGTGGCCGTCTAATACAGCGATTTTGACGTCCTTTCAGTTAACGGAATTACTGTTCTATCTACCACGTCCATCTCATTGCTGTCATTTAGCTTTGCAATAAATTTTCCAAACCTTACAATGCTGAAATTCAGAGTTGACACTAATTCTCCCTTGAATTGATAACAGGCGTACATTGGACACGCGACAGGGGGCGCTGTACAGCTCTTCTAACCGTTCGTGCCTCCACTTCTCTCAGTGCGTGATTGCCTGCAATTGTGGTTATATAACCCTTCTACGGTCTATGATATAACAGTTACTTTGTGCCAACGTGTTCTTGCGTGTGAGGTAGAAACATATCACTATCCTATCTCAGATTGCATTGCAACTTGAACGCAATATCGAAAAATCGTCGTTATACTATTTTTTCAGATACAGCAAGATATTTAGGCAAAGGGGAACAAATGTATGCAGTGCAAGGGATAGGTTGATAAACATGCCATGAAATTCCCGCATCAACATCCGCGTATTTCAATTTCTCAGCACAACTTCTCAGCGCAAATACCACTCGCTTTTTCCTAAATAAACATGGGGTTAGACGAGTTTACTCCAAACCACACCTCCTCACTCCAGCTGGTGGCAACATGCGTGATGACATCATCGTAGTACCTGGCCATTGGCTAGTATGCAATCTATCACGTAGCCAATCGCAGATTCGGACACTTTCGTCGAATAAAGCCTCAACTCAGACAGTACGGAGGGGTGGGTCAAAAAGATTGCGATGTCAAAGAGAGATGCTAGGAGCAATCTGATTGGTTTGAGAAGGTGAAATGGGTCTGTTGCTGAGAGAAAGAGAGCGACGGAAAAGAAGAGTGAAACGTAAAGCAGGAAATGCCGAAATACAGATGAAACAGTCATGCACGAAAGACGATCGACGAAGCAATATTAATATAAAAGTAAAATTATGCGGGGTTTAGTTGGTGCTGGCCTTAACTTCTCGATAGAAAACAAAACTTTGATTGAGAGTAGTCTACTTTAGATTATCCTCCCCCTCTTTGATTCGCTGGGCATCTCACCCCTCTCAGTTATTAGGTCTTCATATGACTTGGTACAAGTGGTGAAACTTGGACATAAATTTGTAGTTTTTTTAGCTTGTGCCCAAAAATATTGTGAACGGACGCTTCGGGGTAAATGAACGACAACTCCCAGAGTCGTTCATCAGGGGGTGGCACCTCTACGCTCCTTTTGCTTCGTGATAAACATACGCCGTTATGGATGAAGAGAGAGAGGAATACTTTTTTAATTGGCTACCGGCGTTTTCGATACTCCCATTAGCCCGCCTACTCCCTGTTCCCAAGCTTCTTTTTGCACTGATTGGATACTGTACACTTTAGGCCATATGTCGGTTGGGTCTTTTCCCTTGCCGCAATTTGTCTGGGATATATGTCAGTCATCCCCACTTTGACAGTCTACCACGCCTTAAACTTCTCATTCTCCAAACGATAGGCTACTGTACCTGTCATTGATTTCTGATTGGTTAGACGGGCCAGCTGTTAGGGCTTCATTCACCATTTTGTGACTGTAGTGGAAAAGGGACTGAGAGAGTTTCCCCTCCTATGAGTTGCTGTGAGGAAATAAAAGACATGTTTAACGGGGGGAAATTAAAGTAAAGCCCGAACAGACAGCAGCAATGGACCGCGGCAGTGTGACTATATCCTATTTGACATTTCATTTTCGAAGAGCACCGTAAATCTTCCTGTTGCCAGCTGAATCTTTCTATTTGAGGTGAGTTTACTGAGCGAGTTTATGTTCTCTAACGTTACTCAAGCTGTCTTATCGATACTTGATCAGCTGTCTAGTTTGTGGTGCTTTTTTCAATACTGTCTCCGTCTGCAAAAAATGCACAGAGAAATAAGTCTTATATAAAGGAACAAGAAGAGAGAGAGAGAGAGAGAGAGAGACAGACGCCGGGGAGAATACGAGGGGAGGAGAGGAGGGGGTGGGGGAGCCACAGTCTAAACTTTGTCAAATGTTTTAATGGCAAGGCTAGCAAGCTAAGCTATTAGGACAGTGTTAGCCGCTGCGTCGATGTTGCGAATGACAGAAACAAACATGACTGTGTGCAGGTAACAAGCAGCCCATAAGGTTACAGCTACCTAACTGGGTAGCGGAAGAAATTCACACAATAATAATAAAACACCGTGACAGCTCATACAAAAATAATACATACCGTCATGTCTTTTAAATATGTTGTCACGGTAATTTTGTAGTGCGTAACTTAATGTTAACACTTCATTTTCGTGGCAGCTGCTTCTTTTAGCTAACCAGCTAACTATAAGTTAACGTTACTATCAATCACAATGTCAAAACTACTTGGATTGCTGCGTTAGCCATTTGCGTAATTACTCCGTACTATTCGTAACGTTATTATCCTATTGCCGCAAATTGTACTAAGTACTAGCTAGGTGGCTAGCTACTTATTCGACCCTTCAAATGCAATGCTTGAGTACAGATATGATAGTTTACTCTGGAATATTGTCCCTCAAAACTGACGTGTGAAATTGCGTTTTTACATGATCTCTGCACAGTTGCGCGGTATTTCTGTGGTTATTTGTATTGGTAAATCTGCGTTGTGTTGGAAATAGAGGCCTGTCTATTTAGGATAAGCGTCACTGGATCCTGGCTGTGTTGTGCTGCTGCTACCGAGCAGCATACGTACACCGCTCACACTATACTGACATTGTGAATCGGCGCAGATACTACTATAGGCATTTCAGCTGTGCTGACGCCGACCGTACAACTGTTTCCCTGTACCGATATTCGTTAGTTTATTGTTAAATGCATTTGGGATTTTTGTTTTTGTTTCCAGTTACTTTGAACATACATCACAATCGATGCTTTAAAAATCAATTTGTAGTATTGGCAGGTTAGTACGACTGTACGTAGCGTCTCGCTCGAACTATCGCAGACGAGCAGCAGTGGCTGTTATGCATGCAGTCCATCTAGGGCAGCCAATTGTTTGAGCTCTGGACAGTACTCCCTCTGACAAATAATTAGTAATTTTCAGTATAAGAATGTTAAATTCCGTCATTGCATCTTACATGCTGATGCCACCTGCACCAACTGAAATACTTTATTTTATTGAAAGCAGTGGCAAATGTCACAACTACACCTCGTTTTTGTGCCGCTGTGCTAACTTTTTGCCATGGCCTTGCTGTCAGTTGCGTGGCCGTATGGGGGTCTGAAGACGCGCGGCTTAATCTGAGGTTGTACCCGCCAACTGGGGTCTCACTAGAGTTATATTTGTTCCTAGTTTCATTAAAAGTACATTAATGCTGCCACTGTAGTTGGGTATTAGGCGTCAGTGCTGCAAATGTCCATTCGGTCATTTGAAATACCCTGCAATGACTTTACTTGAAGTCAACCATCTCTGTAGTGCACTGTTCCTCAAATCCGTCAAATCATGGTCCATGAGGGCCGATAACTGCTGGTTTTCCATCTTCCCGTTTCCTGTAAATCGCGTGTGTTGACTGTCTGACCAATCAGTAGCTGTAGAAGTTCAGTTGAACACCTGGGAGGAAAGAAAACCGGGGCTGGACTTCAGGATCTCAGTGATAGTGGTTCAGAACGTTGGTCTTGTGGGCCGGGTGTGTATGCTGGTTTTTGTTCTAACCGCAACTGCAATCACAATTTAAAACAGCTGTTAAGATTTCTCAATTTGGTTCTTCTCGTGTTTTGAGGGATTTGTTACCCTCTTGCCACATCATCAGTTACAGCTACAGCTGTACGCCATGTAAAATACAAACTGTGCTTTACTGCCAAAATTTGCTGCTGATGACCAAATGAAAGACTATGCAGAACGAATAGGGTCATAATTATGTTGCCGGCGACCTGTGAAAATTTTCATTTTATAGCGGTGGCCAGCCACCCTGTTCCTGCAGATGTACCATCCTTTGGGATTTTATTGCAACCTTAATCTTGATTACCTGATTCTACTATTTGATTGAGATACTTGAGGTGCCTCTGAATTACCGAAAGAGCAAGGAACCTTCCTTGAAAACGGACATGAACCAGAATTAGTTTGGATGTTAGCCATGATAAAGGGCGATCCGAATATTTTCGAACAGGAGCCGCGTCTGAATAGTCTTTTTTGCGAAGGAAAGTTCCTAACTCCTAAAAAATGATCCAGAAATAATTATGTGGCAGCCATGATAAGTGCATTCAAATTCTTTAAATGTTAAAGATAGGTGTCTCGGTGCTTCCCGATTTACAACCCCAATTCGGAAATAATTGGGACAAAGTGTAAATTGCGAATAAAATCAAAACACAATGACATTCAAATCACACCAGCCAGTATTTTATTTACAATGGAACAGAGATAACATGGCAAATGTTGAAACTGAGAAACTTTACAATTTCATCCACAAAATGAGCTCATTTCAAATTTGATGGCTTCTAAATGTCTCAAAAAAGTTGGGACGGGGGCCTGTGCACCATGGTGTCGCATCCCCTCTTATTTTTAACAGAGTGGAGGCATCTGGGCGTTGAGGAGACAAGTTTCTTGAGTTTAGCCATTGGAATTTGATCCCACTCTTGTTTAATACAGGCTTCCAGCTGCTGGAGAGTTTTGGGTCTCCTTTGACGGACTTTTCGTTTAATTATGCGCCAAATGTTCTCAATCGGTGAAAGATCAGGACTGCAGGCAGGCCAGTTCAGTACACGGACTCTTCTACTACAAAGCCATGCTGTTGTAATAGCTGCAGTATGTGGTTTTGCATTGTCCTGCTGAAATACACAAGGCCTTCCCTGGAATAGATGTCGTCTGGAGGGGAGTATATGTTGCTCTAAAACCTTTATATACCTCTCAGCATTAATGGTGCTTTTTGAAATATGCTAGCGTCCCACACCATATGCACTAATGCATCCCCATACCATCAGAGATGCTGACTTTTGAACTGAACGCTGATAACAGGAGGGGTGGTCTTTCTCCTCTTTAGCTCGGAGGACACGACGCCCGTGATTTCCAACAAGAATGTCAAATTTGGACTTGTCTGACCACAGGACACTTTGCCACTTTGCTACAGTCCATTTTAAATGAGCCTTGGCCCACAGAACACGGCAGCGCTTCTGGATCATGCTCAACAATGGCTTCCTTTTTGCATGATAGAGTTTTAGGTGACATCTGTGGATGGCATGGCGGACTGTGTTTACAGACAGTGGTTTCTTGAAGTATTCCTGGGCCCATTTAGTAATGTTAATGAGAGAATCATGCCGGTGAGTGATGCAGTGGCGTCTGAGGGCCCGAAGATCACAGGCATCCAGTAAAGGTCTTCGGCCTTGTCCCTTACGCACAGAGATTTCTCCAGTTTATCTGAATCTTTTGATGATGTTATGCACTGTACATGATGAGACCTTCAAAGCCTTTGCAATTTGACGTTGAGGAACATTGTTTTTAAAGTATTCCACAATTTTTTTATGCAAGCCTTCACAGGTTGGAGAGCCTCTGGCCATCGTTACTTCTGAGAGACTCAGCCTCTCTAAGACAGAAACGTTGTATGGAATAAAGTTTTCTGGGAGCGACTTAAACAGTGTGCAGACTTTTATTCTTTTCTACTGCTGTTTTTTTGGGTGCTGCACCTGTGATATCTATTTTTGGATGTGCGTGCATTTATTCCATTTTGGCTAAATTTCTCAGTTTCAACATTTGAAACGTTATCTATGTTCTATTGTAAATAACATATTGGCTCATGTGATCTGAAAGTCATTGCATTTTGATTTTGTTCACAATTTACACTTTGCCCCAACTATTTCGGAATTGGGGTTGTCCTCCTTTACCATAGGGTACACAGAACCATCCTTTTTGAAAAGAAAGGAGATGACGCTGTCCCACAATTCTGCGCGGCAGCAATATTTAAAGCGATGACCATTCATCAGGCCATTCGCGAACAGAAACGTATATGATGGGCTGGGGACACAGGATCACGTTGCCTAGTGTAAGTGCATTCGGAGTCTCTCTGTTTTCTAAGCCGTTAGGAATTCCGTTAAACACCTTTCCTTTACCTTATGATGTTTTCCACAAAGGTGAAAGAAAAGTGGTTAGGAATTACTGGATGGGACACAATTTTTTACTATTAGACGCAGCCTGGCAGTTTTTCTCCTTTCCTCTCCATCTTCCCTCGATCTTGTGAGAAATGTCGCTTGGGTCAAGGCAAAAGTGCAGGGAGATTTTTATTTTTACCTTCAGATATGTTTAGGAAAATGCGTCATAAGCTTGACGGCGAATATAATCTTTGCGATTTATCGGAAAACTTTTTGATTCAAACGTTTCTTAGGGCTGCTGGTTACAATTGTGTCCGACTTCATCTCGACTTGCTGTGATGTCATGCACATGAGGACAATTTGTTTTAGAGAAATGAGATGTTCTTTCCTCTTGAACATTATGTGAAGCAGTGCCCATTTCTGATGACAGCACACAGCTAAATTTGCTGCCAGCATTGGTTGTTACCGATTGACATCATGGCCTTCAGCAGAAAGTGTTCTGGGAAGGCTGCTCTGGTTGTATCCTTGCACATGGCTCCTCATTCCTCAATGCTAAAATAAGAGCTTTGAGACGGCTTACGGGATCGCGAATCCAGAAGAAACTTCTGGTTCAAGCAAGGACCCAGGAAATTTCAAGTAAGAGAATTGAGATGCACCGTGAGGTTGTCGGCCCTTTACTTTTCCTCTCCATTTTTCTTTGACTTCACTAGGAGACGTTACATGGGTTAAGGGAAAGTTGCAGAGAGTTTTTAAAATTACCCCGAGACATGTTTGAGGAAAATCGGATGTCCTTTACTTCAATGCACCATGAGCTGATTGACAATAACAGGATTGAGCCCAACAGATAAAGTATGGTAAATGACGTATTCAGTCGCTACAGCTGCAAAGGACTTTTCCCGTTATCTGTGATTCATTTCTTTCAAGGTTGGTCCTGTGTTTTTGTGCTGGACAGAAGTAACAAAGGAGCTGTTTGTCTCCTTTCCTTCGTGAAATGGACAATTTGGACACTCCTTACCATGGCTGCCAGCCAAGCTATTTCCAGGCAATGGCCTTTCTTAAGAATGGTTCCTCACTCTTTCAAGAATTTGTATGCACCTTCCACCTTTTTTGTGAGGTGTGCTGTGGAAAGGTTGGAGTGAAAACCTGCATGCAGATTGGCAGATCTCCGGCAACAGGGTTAGTGAATCACTTTACACAATGCCGGTTCAGCTTGTGTTTTGCCTTGTCAAATTCTTCATTTACTATTAAATCCCTCAATTTCAGTGGCCTGTGTCCACACCATCAACTGAGAGGACAGTTGATCTGTCAAATGCAGATTTTTCCTCTTCTAACAAAGTGTTAACAAGGTATCATATGCAAAAATATGATACCTTTCTCCATTTCTGACATAATCTTGTATAAGAGGGTAAATAATCCCTTTTAAGTATAAATCATAGACAATTTAGAAAAATAACAGCTTGGCTGAGATCGGGAGTTGCAAATGCAGTTGGAAGTAAAACCAGCGTACACATGGGGTTCCCAGGGCTGACGTTGTAAGCCACTGTTCACTGTCTGAAATCTGCCGGCGATACCTTCTGATGATACCACTGAAAATATGAGGTTGCCTACTTCAGTGAGAAAGCTACACGCATTACTGCTGTAGTACTTTTTGTTTCGTGTGCGTGTTCCCCGATGACCCAGTTAAGCTGGGACTAACCTGACGCTAGTCCATGGGAAACTACAGCAGTCTACGCCCACATTCCAGCACAACGCACTTCCCTCACTCAGCACAGTAATAACTCACAGCCCGCTGTACAGTTACATGCACCCTGTCGCGTGCAGTTGCTGCGCACTGCATGTCATTTGGCATGCCATTTACGGAGAATGTGTGCAGCTCAAGGCATGTTATTTTTCTGCGCATCGCATACATCTGTGTGTGTGTGTGCATGTGTTCACGTCCTTGTGGGGATGTTTGCGTGACTGTGTGCCTGCCTCTGTGTGTTTTCGTGTTCGCATTTGTGTGGTGCCATGTATGAGTATGCGTATTTGTGCATTTTAACACCCTGATATTGCATAATTGCTACAAGATTGCCCTCGTCTCTCTCAGTGTGTTTTGACACCGTTATCTTGCTAAACGTTCTGACGCAGTATAGTACACTGTGGCACGCTCTCCCATACTTTCACCTGTGGTGTAACAGAGTTAGACATTAAGTAATTGTCTGATTTCTCTAAGCTGAAGCCTTTCCGTATAGGATCTATTACTGTTTTATTAACCCCTTTACACAGAATATAAATAATGCCAGTTTTTCCTGTTGTGCATGAGCCTTTTTAAGGCTTTGTAACTCAGTATTTGTGTCACAGAGACTGTGAAAAATTATTCCAGTGAAGTAAGACATTTGGAAATCCTATTACAGAATTATTTAGGAATGAAATTTCTGAATTTACGGACTCCAGTGTCTATCTCTGTGCAAAGGGGTTAATATCTGCTTAAGTAGCGTTAGATTTGCTGCCTGCGGATGGACACGTAAGAAGCCGCTGCGTGCAAGTGCCTGCTCTGGCCCTGGAGCTCTTTGCCCTGGGGCTGCCGTCGGTATGTGCAGCTCTGTACTCCGTGTGTCGAGGCCTCCTTATGATGTTGTCACGACCAATTGCCTCGTTGGCCTCGCTACTGTGTTTTCCGGTCCGTCGTCTTGCCAACATTCCAGCAGTGAGATTTGCTCAACCATACATAAAAAAATGACTATTATTTTGACTTTTCCAATATTTGCTTTCATCGTAGGTGTCATGTATGTGATGTTATGAAAAACCCTTCTTGCTTTTACAATCCTAGGCCTACCACCTGAAATGTCTTTTATAGGCATGAGGTTGAGCGTTATCGTACAGTGCTGTGCTCGTAACTCACAGTCTGCGCGTCTGTTTCTCAGTTGGGGGGTTGCCGTGGTTCCCTTAACTGACTCACTTAGCCTGAATTCCTTCAGGGAAATATCCTGCTGTTCGAACTGAGCGTATGTAAAAGGGGAAAATGCGCTGTGGATAAGTCACTTTGGGCAAGAGCATCTGCTAAATGCTGAAACGTCTGTAATAGGATTACTGTTGCAGTTATGGTCGGGCTGCTATTGAGTCCCAGTCGTGGTAATTTTATTTCCCTTCCAATCCTGGAAATTCCGGGAGATCTTATCCTTGAATAGCGATATCGGTCATCAGTGGAGCAGTTACTCCCTGTACGTGGGAAAATGTGGCCCTTGGTGTCATCTCTACAGACCTGAGTATTGCCGCTGTGGTTAAAACCATCATGGAATACCAGTGGCTCGTTTCTGAAACTCTTGACTGAAATTACGCATGGCCCCCTTAGCCTTAGCCACCAGGTATTTTCTGTGGTGCAGCAATTGAGGGAGGTGACCTGTGTCTGGGACCAGGGGGCCTGACCTGGACCTGAAAACAAGGACAAAAATCAAGTCCAGCTCAGAATGTCATCGACACCAAACATTGCGGAAATGCTACGGTCTTTATGTCTTTGTGTATGAGCCTGCCTGTGAATGTGTGCTCATTTTGCATGTGTGTGTGTGTGAGTGTGAGAAGCTGTAACCAGGCAAGTTTACCAAGGTAGAGCTTTACCTTCCAGCCATCGAAAATATGGCTACAGATGAACGCTGAGTTAGCGTGTGTATTTGTTTGTGTGGGTGGGGTGGAGAGGGGGTGGGCAGCATTGAAGAATTACCCCCTCCCCTCCTCTCCCTTAATCTAATCCAGGAATGGTTTGTTTCACTTGCATGCAATGCATGCATGCGTGCGGCTGTACGTGATTACATGCATGCGTTTGGGCATACGTGTGTGTGTGTGTTTATGCGTGTGAGTGTGTGTATGCCTGTGTTGCAGAGCTTTCATTTTATGAATTGTTACTGTGGAGTGATGAGCCGGCTCACATGGAAATCTCCCCTCTTAGCTGCTGAAGTGGGTGTATATTTGTGTGCGAGAGAGTCTGGCTTTTACAAAGTCCTAAGGCCTTTGCGGAAAATACGGGGCTGTAGACGCAGAGTAGACGCCCTGTTCCTCTGCGTGCCTGTTGTCCATATCTCTGTCTATCGTGTGACCTCCCCCCACCGTCTTTCAAACATCAGCTGCGTGACCGTGACTCCTGCTCTCTGGCGGTAATGCTGGCTGCGCCGAGGGAGCCTCGATGGAGCACTCCTGCGATGTGCTCGACAGGCTCCGTGTGTGCAGTCACCCTGTTCGCTGCACGTCGAGTGCTGCTGCATGTCAGAATGCACACTGAATGCGATTCACGTGCCCCGGAGTGGACCGCACGGTTTGTGATTTGAAGCCGGGGCCCCCGGTCTGGTCTGAGCGAACGCATCGTATTTCAGGTTCAGCGGTGGAGTGCATGAATCCTGTGTATTCATTCCTGTAGGTCCATTGATTCCGTTTCTGCACGGAAAGAAAGGGCACCAAGATGCCTATAACGAGCCGAATACACGATACACAAATCTGCGAGTGTGTCATTCATTCTCAGTGAAAGGAGCGAATCTCCGCAAAGCTCGTTCTTGTGAAAACCGCCGTGCTGGCGCTCAACTCGTGCATGCGCTGGCAATCGATGGTTTTTCTGAGAGTAGAGATCACCCGAACATTCAGCTGTTCGCTTTTGCATCGTCTTAGGAGACAGGATATAGAAGAAAGTCTTGTGCACGGGAGGTGAAGCGATTCACTGGCTGCTTATTCGCTTTCTGTGTATTTGGCCTCAAGTATTGGTCGGATTTTTTCACATTTCCATTCTGGAGGTTGTTCGACTGTGTTGACTATGAATAGCAGGGGTGGTGACTCTTGCGAGTTAGTCCTGTACTAAAGCTTTCAAAGGTCATTTCTGTTAACGACTTTCCGCTCTGCCCAGGTTTGAACTGTGTGTCTGCGTGGTGCTTGTTGAGTGTGCGACATCACCACAGACATAACAAGATGCTCATTTTCCTCTCTTTTTCTTTACAGGTTGCAAGACAGGACGAGAAGAGGCTGTGAGAGTTGGAGGAAGAGAAGGGCGGAGTGAGAGAAGAGGAGAAACAAACAGAGAAAGAAGCACTTTAAACGGGGAACAGGGACAAAGCAAGTGAAGAAGAAAAATAAGGATGAAGCCAGTGAAAAAGCATGGGGGGCGCTCTCCCACACAGACCCGGGCCAAGGGGGGCAAGAGGAGGGGGGGCGAGGGAGAAAGGAGGGACAGATTGCGGGAAAATGTTGACGAGCAGCCACAAACCACGCCTCCAAGCCCCTCACCCGGGAGACAGACCCCACCCAGATCTCAGTCCTCCGAGGAGGAGGGGGTCAAGCGCACCCCTACTGCGGAGGGGCTGAGAGAGCAGGGGCCGGGGCAGACAGAGGATCGGGGGAGGGCTGAAGATGATGGCGAGGGCCCCAAAGCTGGGGGCCCACACAGCAGCAGCAGCAGTAGCAGCAGCACGGCCAGCGCTGGCAGCAGCCCTAACCCCTCCTCGAGTCGAAAAACGGCCACCTTCAAGGCCCGGGTGCCAAAAAAGAAGTACACCTATGAGCACTGCGCTGGTGCCCTCCCCTCGACCCTCAGCAGCACCTATAACAGCAGTCAGAGCGGGAGCAGCAGCACAGGCAGCCAATCGGCAGCTCCCAGCACCGTGGCGAGTGAGGACAGCACAGACGCTGACGCCCTCAGCCAGAGCAGCGGCCCCGCGGAGGACTCGCATCACAAGGCGCGGGGCGAGGGGTCGCGGGGGGAGGGCGAGCAGGACAGAGGGGCCGAAGGAGACGCAGAGGGGGAGGGAGGCCCCAGCTCGGTCCGCTCCTCTTCCACGGACACTGCCAGCGAGCACTCCGCGGACCTGGAGCAGCCGGGACCCAGGACACAGCCCAGCCCCCTCCTGTCTCCCCCCACCCTCCCCGTGCAGCCCAGCCCCCCGCCCTGGCGGGACGGCCTTCCGGGAGGCCTGCAGGACGCGCTGGCGAAGGGGCTGAAGAACCAGCGAGTGCTGGCGCGCAGACGGAGGAGGTCGTGGGCTGGGAGGGGTCTGGAGGAGGGCGGTAAGGACAGGACGGGCCCACCGTGCCCAGTGTTCCGGCCCGGTGTGGTTCGGACTGTGAGCGGGGAGGAGCGCACAGTGGGGGTGCAGCTGAACGGTGAGACCGCCCTCTGCCACTTCCCCTTCAAAGGCGGGACGTCCTGTGACACCGTCGACCTCATTCTGGACGCCCCGCCTCCTGGCTCTGCTCCAGTTGCCATAGGAACCTGGGTTTGCGTGCCGTTCGGGGGCGGGGCTGGGGAGGACAGGGCGCCGCAGCTGTACAGGGAGGGCGTGGTCTCACAGGTGGACCCGCACCCGGCCGTGTCGTTCCCGTACCGGGTGATGCTGCAGGAGGACAGTGAGGTGCTGTCGGACCCGGGCGCCGGGGAGGAGGAGCGCAGCAGGGCCAGCGCACAGGCCGTCTGGGTGTCCCGCCAGAGCCTGCGCCTCCTCATACCGCCTTGGGACCTGCCCCAGCCCGAGGGGAGGAGGGAGAGGGAGAGGGAGCGCGAGCGGGAGGAGAGGGAGCGGCGGGAGGACATGGAGGTGGAGCGGGAGGT
The DNA here is from genome assembly GCA_029692085.1 of Gymnothorax javanicus. NCBI lineage: Eukaryota > Metazoa > Chordata > Actinopteri > Anguilliformes > Muraenidae > Gymnothorax > Gymnothorax javanicus. Next base: position 44,311,045 of record CM056193.1, on the reverse strand, counting down.
GATCCAGCTCAGCATCGGCATGGCACTGGGCGGGGTGGGTGGGGTGGGTGGGGCCAGGCTGGGCTGCGTCTTGCCTCCGGGTGGAGCATCGGGGCCTCACTACGGCTCTGCACCTCCTTCCTCCTGCACCATGGCCTCAAATACGGCCCATAGCCTGGTGACGGACAGAGAGAGGGAGCGAGAGCGACAGATGCAGAAACAGCCCCAAACTCCAGAGGAGGACATGGAGGTGTCCCGCTTCAGCATGGTGCCCTTAGCTACTGGGGTCGTGGGAAAGCCTGTTGGTGTCCCTCCGCACCGTCCAATCCTCTCCAAACCCCCAGGGTACCCAGTCCCTCATCTGTCTGTGGTGCGGGGTGTTGGCGCACCCCTGGGGACCCACCTAATCGCCGGCCCCCAGCCTCCTCCATCTCCGGTGCTGCACGGCCCAGAAGTGGGAATCGCCCCCCCTCACCTGCCCCCCTTGCCCCCCCGCATGGAGAGGACGCCCTCACAGACCCCTACCCCAACGGGCGGCCCCCCCGGAGGTGGTGGCTCGGGGTCCACTTCCTCCTCCTCTTCCTCACGCTCGCGGACTCCGCTAACGGCTGCCCAGCAGAAGTATAAGAAGGGCGATGTGGTGTGCACGCCCAACGGCATCCGCAAGAAGTTCAACGGCAAGCAGTGGAGGCGGCTGTGCTCGCGCGAGGGCTGCATGAAGGAGTCACAGCGCCGCGGCTACTGCTCTCGACACCTGTCGATGCGCACCAAGGAGATGGAGGGGGGCGGGGCCGAGCGCGAGAGGGGCGGGGGCAGCAGCTCAGGCACGGTCACCCCCTCGGACCTGCGGATGGGCGGCGGGCGGGGCAGCAGCGAGTTCGATTGGGACGAGACGTCGCGGGACAGCAGCGAGGCCAGCAGCCGGGGCGGGGACTCGCGGCCTCGACTCGTCCTTCCGTCGCTGTTGCCGCAGGACTTCTCCCGCTTTGACCTGGAGGAGTGCGAGGCCGCCACCATGCTGGTGTCGCTGGGCAGCTCGCGTTCGGGAACGCCCTCCTTCTCGCCCGTGTCCAACCAGTCGCCGTTTTCCCCCGCCCCGTCGCCCTCGCCCTCCCCGCTCTTCGGGTTTCGGCCCGCCAACTTCAGCCCCATCACTGCCTCGCCTGTTCTGCCCCCCCGCCGGCACCGACATCTTAGCGGGACGGGGGCAGGGGCCACGCCAAAACTGGGCACGCCGGGGGTGGAGCGCGACAGGCACCCGTCCGGAATCCTGCCTTCCTTCCACACAAACCTCACCTTCACCGTTCCCATGAGCCCCAGCAAGCGCAAACCGGATGCCCCCCTGCCACCGCCGCCCCCCTCTGCTCAGGAGTACCCCAAAGCCGAGCTGGAGCAGGGCGACCCAGCTCTGGGGCTGAATCCCGCTGCCTTCCGCGTCCTGTCGCCCCAGACGCAGCCCCACACCCCCACCTTCTCCCGCCCTCGGGGCGTGGCCACGCCCTCCAGTCGGCCCCCGTCCTCCAGTGCCGCCACCTCACCTCCGCCCATGCTGGTGTCTCCTACGCCCCCCTCACCCCTGCCCATGGACTCCAGCCTCCGCCGTGTGGTGCCCGTATCCCAGCAGCCCCTGCGGGACTCGCCTGTCATTGTGCGCAACCCCGAGGTGCCACTGGCTAAGTTCACTGAGCGGCCGCTTGCACGGGGCGGCGGCGGCGCGGGAGGGGGAAGAGGCACAGCCCGCTCCAGGGAAAACAGTCAGGTGGCCCAGCCAACCACCGGCCTTCAGGTCCCTGTGCCCATCATCGCGGCCGCCACCAACGGGGCGGTCCTCCTGCACAGCCCCGCCTCCTCCCTGCCTCCTGGCCTCCCTGCCCAGGCTGGTCCCACTGTGGCCAGCCCCACAGCCAGCCCCTCCCTCACAAACTCCACTCCTGGGGGACGGGACAGAGGGGCTCTCCAGCAGCCGGTGCCCTGCCACCCCTCCCCAACTGCCCTGCTGCCCCTCATCCTGCCTGCAGAGTCCCTGCACCCCACCCCCCGCAAGGACATCATCATGGGCCGGCCTGGGACAGGTAAGAGCATGGAATGGGGCAGGGCCACGGCCATGAGAAGAGTTTGTAGTATATGGACAGAGAGGCAGGGAGGTTTTTCCAAATACAAAAAAACTGCCGTCTCCAAATGTTGAGGGAAAGATATGGGAAAGCTTTGTCTTTTTATTTCAAAAATTTTTTGATTTTTTTTATTTCAATTCCCATATCTATTAGTAAGTAATCCCATTTTTTATGAAAACCGTTGGTGTCAAAATTGTTGGAACCCTTAACAGTTGTCATTAAATTCAAAGTTAAATTTCTGCAAATTTTTACTTTATTTCATCTCAGTTACAAGGAACTGCATTGTGTCATTCCTTCACTTCCCTTTTTACTCGGATTAAAAAATGAACACATAAAATCCTGTTGTCATCCATAACCATGGGGAAAGTCTACTGAAATGAGAAACTGCTAACTAGCGTCAGCGGGGTGGGAAGACAGATAGCATTTTATCTGGAGTAATGTAATATGCTATAGCACGCATGGAAGGATAATGCTGCTTTAACTAGCTATGAAATAACATGTCTCAGGCTGAACTATCAGTTCGTTCTTTAGGGAAAAGAAGCTGCTAATCAATGGTGACAGAGGTCGTGTGTGAGATGGCGTTGAAAGTGACAAATCAGGGCTGTAAGAGCTTCTCCATAGCTAGCTGGCATCATAGCTAGCTAGCTGTACCTAAGCGATTGCTTTTAGACTGACTAGCAAGCTAGCTAACGCCTCTGAAATCTGCAAGCACACTTGGGTTGCAGTTGCACAACACTGCCGCGAACCCTCGTATAAGTTCATGAATATTAAAGCTAGCTCAGTTAATAGAGTTGGGGCAAAAATCAAATCATATCGCTTTAATGTGATGATCATTTACAACTATTTTCCTTAGTTAACGTTAGCTAGCATACTAGCTGCCGAGATGGCTACATCCAAAGGGCTACGTAGCCTAATGCGCGATGGCACACAATACATAGCAGCCTAGCCATCATGACATTATCAGAAAGCCTCCGTGCGTACAAGCGCTACCAAGAAGCTGATTGGTTGGTATGCAAATGAGGAACATGGTTTCCGTTGGCGCCCCTAATGAGTGACGTCCTAGCGGAAGACCCGCCTTGATGAGACGCTAACAGATTGCATTTCAATTTTCATTGTGTCCCAAAAAGAGCGTGGTGACATGTATTTGAAAATGCAGTGGACTGGGAGGCGCTGTTTCCCTTACTGCATTTGAATATTGTCACATGTATTGCAGGATAAGTCTTTGAAAATGAAATGTCAAATGTCGTCATCGTTATTATATTATTATTATTATTATTATTTCCAAGCGATTAGAAAACAGCATTTTCATTATCATGTTGGCCCTAAGAGAGCGTGATGACATGTATATGTAAATGCAATAGACTGGGAGAGCTGTTTATCTTATTTCATTTGAATATTGTCCTCGGTAGAGCAAGTTAAGTCTTTGCAAATGAAATGTTGAATGCCGTTTTCAATATCATTTTCAAATAGTCAGAAAATAGCATTTACATTTTCATGTTGACCCTAAAAGAGCGTGTTGACGTGTAAATGTAAATGCAATAGGCTGGGGGTGCTGTTTTGCTTATTGCATTTGAATATTGTCCACTGTATTGCGAAGCATGACTTTGAAAATGAAATGTCAAACAGCTTTTCATTATCATTTGAATATAGTCATAGATTTCCCATATGTGTATGTGAAAATGAAAGCGATAATTGGATTAATGCATTTTCAATTTAATACTGTCTCAAATAACTCGTTCATAAGTGGAAAATTATAATGCAAAGGTGGGATTACATTTTCATGTGAATATTGTCCACTATGGGCTTCCATAGTTCAGATTTCTGATGTTTTGAATTAAAAAGCAACATCATGAAATTGCATTATTCTATGAACCATTTTATCTGTAGACTTTGATGCTATCTTTTAGTACAATGTAACTTTATGTTTAGAAAGGTTAATGGTGATTGAGGACTTTTGAGAGAATTTATTTGTTTGCAGCAAAAGGGGTGCATCTATATGTGGCTTATTGTTACACATACAACTGGGAGGCAAGTTTGCATTGGGTGCACTGTGTTTATTTTACATAAATCAACCCTGCTCTCATGGGCCTGATTTTTGCAATCTTGAGATGCTTGTAATTTATGGCTGGTTGCATGTATGTTGTTTATGTCAGCTGTATCCTTAGCTCAGTGGTTCTCAAACTCGGTCCTGGGTGGCTCCTGTTACTCTGGTTTTTATTTCAACTGCAAGTGCAATTTTAATACGTTGTTCGGGTGTTCATGGTGTTTTAAGGTATTATTTACCTTCTTAACCCCTTTGCGCAGAATACAAATATTGTCCTTTTTTTCCTGTTATGTATGAGCCTGTTTAAGGCTTTATAACTCAGTATTTCGTGCCAAACTTAAATGTTACAGATCATCAAACTTATTTTAAAGTGCAAATTCATTGAATTTTCTTAAACAAAACTCATCTGGTTTATGTTTTGCCAGACAGTTCATGAACAGTATCCTGCTAATTAAATGTCCCAAATTTTCAGCTTTTTCTCAAAAATGAGCGTTTTATTGAGATCTGAGCGGAGATTTCCAGAGACAAAATGAAGATTGACCCAAATTTACCAATTAGCGGATGTGACGTAATGGGAGATGTTCCAAACACGGAAGTCAAGCAGAAAACAATAGGAAAACAAGATATTGTCAAGGAATACTATTTCCATTAATTCATGAAAACAAAGATTTTTCGCAACACAGGGTGAAAGGAACAAGGTGACAATCATCCTGTAGGCATGGTGCATCGTAACTAGACACTACTTACCTAGAGTTTTATTTGTTCACGACGAGGAAAGGTGTCCGAAAATAGGTAGCCTTCGTACATGATGATAACATGCGACCTTCATTCTGCTCTTCAAACAACACAGCCCATGCGGGTCAAATGAGGCCCTGTTTGCACCCCTGGCTGGCTAGCATGCTAAAGCTTTTCAATATTAAAGTGTTAAGTCACACGTGTAACAGTTGTCGTAGAAATTTGAATTTATTAATTAAATGGTGTTTAAATGCGTTAGCATGCTAGCTAGTGAATTATTCATCCCATTGACTTGAACAGACTATTTAGTTTCGTTTTAAGTAATTTTTTTGCATAAAATATTTTCTGCGCTCATTGTACGATGGGCTTATGAAGTGGTGCCCTGAGCTTATTAACCGGCTTTTCTGAGTACTGAGTAGATGGGGAAAATTCAGGACTGGAGCAGTTTGGGCTCGGCTTAGTAACCGATGGCTTATTAAGAGGCGATTTCAGTAATTCCTAACCCACAGTGATATCCAGCCTTTTCCCGTGACTCGGGATCTGGTCGATAAAAGCCGTCATCAGTGAAGTGTTTAGAGCGATCACTGATCCTGATCCGGGCTCTATGATATCTGCTGGTTTCCTCTTCACAAAATCCACCCATTCCTTAGGAATTCTCGGGTTTTTTCAAAATTTATGGACCATGATGCCTCTGCTTGCATCAGCCTTATTGCTGCATCCGAAATCAAGGCAGATATTTGGAACGTTCCCAAGGGAATGATCCACAATTAGGAATCACTGAGTTCAATGACATTGACAATGTATTCTCTGCCACTGGGTAGACACCTTCCGTGACATCATTGCTGAAGATAGCCAAAGATGATCCCACAACCTTCTTGCAGTGAGGTGACAGTGCTTTCTGAGATGATCGCGATTTGCAGTGATTAAAATGCGAATAAATTTTTAATGGCTAATTTTAATTTGAAATGACCAGTGCACAAAGGATGTATTTATATCGAAGATTTTGTGGTCCAAATCTTATTTTTTGAATGAAAAAGCACTTTGATTTTAGACAAATACTAGAGGCACTCGTAGAGTGCAAACCTCTGCCAAGGCAGCACAATCCAAATCTTCATGAGTGGGAGCAAAGTTGAGTTAGGTAAAGTTGGCGGAGGTAATAATAGAGTAAACGCAAAATGCAGTTTTTGAATTATGTCATTTCTTGAAAGAAAAAAAAGCTGCACAACTCAACCTGGCCCTAAGTAAAAAGTAATTTGCTACATCTAAGTTTCTAAATCAACCAATTAAACAAATTTAATTGATAAATGGGTTCAATTTCATTAGACACACCCCAAGCATGATTACTGCCTGCACAGTAGAATCTTATCATCCCTTAAATAGAACCTGTCTGACATTGTGAAGCGGGCTAAAAGCAACACATGATGCCATTATCCAAGGAAATTCAAGAAAAGATGAGAAATGAAGTGGTGAACATTTATCAGTCTGTAAAGGGTAACAAAGCTATTTGTAAGGCTCTGGAACTCCAGTGAACCACAGTAAGAGCCATCCCCTACAAATGGATTAAACTTGGAATATTGATGAACCTTCCCATCAGTGGGCAGCCTATCAAAGTTTGTCCAAAAATGCATCGAGGACTCATCTGGAAGGTCACAAAAGAACTCAATAGAACATCTAAACAACTGCAGCCCTCACTTTATTCAGTTGATGTCTATGTTCACAATTCCACAATACGTAAGAGTCTTTGCAGAAGTGGTTTCTGTAGAAGAGCTACAGGACAAAAATCACTGCTGGCCAAAAAGAATTCAAAGACTTGTCATACGTCTGCTAAAAACATCATGATGACTCCCATGACTTTTAGGATAATACTGTGTGGACTTCTGGATCAGAAGTGCATCTTTTTAGAAGACATGGGATCTGCTACATCTGGCGTGAACCGTGACACAACATTCTACACTAAGAATATTATACAAACAGTCCAACACAGTAGTGGTAGTGGGATGGTCTGGGGCTGCTTTACTGCTTCAGGACCTGGGCCAATTGCCATATGATGGAAATATTAATTCTGCCCTCTACCTGAGAGTCCTGAAGAAGGATGTCCGGCCATCAATTAGTGACTTAAAGCTCAAGCATATTTGGTTTATGCTGCAGGGCAATTCAAGCATTACTCATGTTACATTTACTGCATAAGACTATAGTATAAAATTGTTTGACTACTTCCTCAATGGACACAACTTCAAAACTTCTACATTGTGGCAACCTCTGACCATAATCAGCTTTACTAGAGAAAACCTGGAATGAACCCCTCAATGGTTATGCTGGCAGACTGGATTTTTCAAGCGTTACTCGCGCTACTCAAAAATTAACATGGCTTTTTTTACACTTACGTTTGGTCCAATTTTCTTGATCAATGATGGATTACTGAATAAATTGGATTATATATATTTGAACCTTTATTACTGAAAATTCTAACACAACCAGGATTTCAACTTAACTGATTCCCTACGGAATACTTTTATATAAAATTGTTGAGTTTGTATGGAATACTTTTCTTGAAAATTACACAATATAAAGTATTGAAGTACAGGTGGCCCATGACCACCATCGTCAGCTGATTTCGTGTTTTCATCGGACTGCGAATGGTCATGCACGCCGCTGGCACCGGCATGCCGTAGGGAATGGTAGAATTCGCCGTGCTATTGGCAGCGGCTTGCCGTAGGGAATGAGTTAATGCAACAGTAATTTTCTGCAAAGGGCCCTTAAAACAGAAAAGTCCTGTTACTCACGTTACATTACTTGCATTACCAGTAGGTTTTAAGTATCTGGAGGCTCACCATACTGCATTTTACTGATCATTCACAATGTTTCAGCCATGTCAGCCATTTCTATTCAAGAGGCCTTCATGATTTCCAATTTCTTAGGACCCAATGTGTGAGTTCAGCCTCCACCCTCTGAGCCCCAAACCCCCGACGAATTTCACCCTCGTGGCCCTTAGTTTCTCATAACTACCAGTAACATTTTTTTTTCCATAATTCAACCAACCAAGTAGTCTCTTCACAACTTCAGTATGTGAATGATTCAAACTTTTATTTTATATGCGCATCAAAAAAAATTTGGTTTGCCTCGGACCTTAAATTTCTTCTGAACCATACACCTGGATATACTAACAAAACAGCCAAACATAGATTGTATTGCTATTTCATGTTTGAATTTTCAGTGGTCATGTTTCACTTCAGCTGGAATTGCCCAGCAGGACAATGATCTGAAGCACAAACGCAAGTTTACCTCCGAGTGGCTTAGAGGAAGCAAAATGAACGTCTTAGTCAAAGTCCTAACCTGAATCTAATTGAGATGCTGTGGTATGACCTTTAACAGGCAATTAATGTTCAAAAACACTTCAATGTGCCTTAATTAAAACAATTCTGCAAAGAAGAGAGGGCCAAAATGCCTCTACAGCAATGTAAAAGACTCATTTGCCTGGTATTGCGAACGTTTGATTGCAGTAGTTCCCGCCAAGGGTGGCACGACCAGTTATTAGATTCATTGGGGCTATTATTTTTTCGCATGGGTGTTATAGGTTTTGAATAACTCCTTACCTTCAATAGGTAAAATTATCATTTAAAAGCTGCATTTCATGTTTACTCACATTGTCTTTGTCTTATATTCAAACTAGTTAGACGATCCAAAATATTTAAGTCTGAAAAAGAAGCAAAAAAAAAAAAAAGAAATGGGGAAGGGAGCAAATACTTTTACACAACACTGTAAACCGCTTCTTCCTCACTGGGGTTGTGGGGGAGCATGTGCCTGTCCCATATATGAAGGAAAGGCAGGGACATGCCCTGGACAGCCTGCAAATCCATCACAGGGTGCACACACCATTCACTTGCACACACATGTCTACGGGCAATTACAGAGTCCCCAGTTAGCCTGACATGCTTGTCTTTGGTCTGTGGGAGGAAACTGGAGTACCCGGAGCAAATCCATAAGAACACAGGCTGAATATGCAAACTCTGCACAGAAAGGCCACAGACTGAATTCAAACCCACAACCTTCTTGCAGTGAGGTGACAGCGCTTCCCACTGTGCCACCCCTAAAAGGTAACTTGGTAAACCAAATAGTTGAATATGTTATAATTATGAGATGTTTTTCCTTTAAATACAGCGCAATGCAGGTTTGCGTCATTATCATTTGCTTTGCTGTTGAATTCTTCATCTTCCAGATGGTTAGGTTTGCATGTTTGCATTTTTTGCATGTTCTCCCCGTGTTCGCGTGGGTTTTCTCCGGGTACTCCGGTTTCCCCCACTCACAAAAACATGCATCATAGGAACACTCCAACCAGTACCCATGACCAAGGAACTGGCTTTAGAACTGGAGTTGGTCCCCGGGCGCTGTTCTGTGGCTGCCCACTGCTCCTAACTACAGGATGGGTTAAATGCAGAGGGCACATTACCTCACGGGGTTCAATAAAGTGTATCTTATCTTATCTTATCTTATCTTGGTGGCCAGGCGTTCACACCATGGAGAAGTACTTAATTTGATCGATTATAGAAAGTTTACCTCTTTTCATGAGATGCATATGTATTGAAAAAATATATACTGTTTGAATTGTAGTCCAGTTATTATCACATACAGTCTCCAGAGGTTTTTTTTTCCAAGGCATGCATTGCTATTTCTGACAGAATGTGCTACAAGAGTTACCCAACAGTAAAGCTCCTTGTTAAAAAAAATATGTGTTAAAAGTCTGGGATTCCCATTGCGGTTGGAACAAAGACCAGTGGGGTCCCCAAGGGCTAAGATTCAGAAACACCACTTAAGCTAACAAGCGTTTGTACGAGTCACCAAATTACTTAGCCAGCTGTCTTCTCATTGGAGTGGGCAACAATCGTGCTCATTACGCAATGTAATGGCCTCTGAGGAGAATCTCTTTTGGTGGCTACATTTATTGCTAATATGTGCTAGGAAGACTTGCATAAACATGTTGTTTAACAAACAGAGTTTGACTAATTGATGCAGCAAGTATGCCAAGCAAAAACTTACACTTATCTGAGTTGCATCTTCACCATATTAGCAAGCCAACTAGCCTGGTGATTCGACTGTTCATTTTGGACTGGCAAACGTTACAGTTAGCAACCAGGAATCACATTTTCATGCCAAAAGATTAAATATCATGAAATTTTTCATACATAAGTTTTGTATGTGATGGTAAGACCACATAATTAAATACATTATTTGACTTTTGGGAATTCAGTCGTGCGGTTTATCTATGGTTCACCTAGCCAGGGCAATAACTTCCTTTTGCCCTATCTGCAGATGTTTGAACTGATTTTGGAAAAGGTAGAGTGTAAAAATTCTTATTATTCAGTCATAATCCTCAGCAGATAGCACTGACCAATCTCAAAAGTCAGAACATCAGCTCCAATTATACAATATAATATACAAACCTTCTGGAATTCTTTGAAGAGGCCACTAAGACTTATGATCAGAGCAGGGCTTATGACATCATATACTTGAATTTTCAGAAAGCTTTTGATACAGTACCGAGACTAAAATGAGCCTTAAAATGAGCTCCGTTGGAGTTACAGGAGGTATTCAGGAGTGGATACGAAACTGGTAACAGGACAGAACACAAAGAGTGGTGGTCAGTGGAATCTCATCTGAGCTGGGTATGGTCGGGAGTGGGGTCCCTCAGGGATCGGTGTTGGGACCCCTTCTGTTCCTCATCTACGTTCATGACTTTGATAGGAATATTGAGGGCAAATTAGTTAAATTTTCAGATGATGCTAAATTAGGAGGTTTGGCAAATAGTTTAGAGTCCACTAAAGTGATTCAGGATGATTTGGATAGAATCCAGAATTGGGCAGAAATGTGGCAAATGAAATTTAATGTAGCGAAATGTAAAGTTGTACATGTAGGTAATAAAAACATTAGACAGAATTACTTCATGGGAGGTTTAAAACTGGAATGTGCTCCACATGAAAAAGATCTGGGAGCGATTGTTGACTAAACCCTCACAGGTTCTAGCCATTGTGCCGTAGCTGTTAAAAAAGCTAATCGGATGCTGGGATACATTGCCAAAAGTATTGAGTACAAATCCAAGGAGGTCATACTTCTCTTGTACAACACATTTGTCAGACCACATCTGGAGTGTTGTGTATAGTTCTGGGGACCATACTTTAAGAAAGATATAGAGGCTGTAGAAAAAGTTCAGAGAAGAGCCATTAAGCTAATTCCAGGTATGAGAGATGAAAGCTATGACAAGAGGCTGAAGATCCTTAATCTCTTCAGTCTTAGGAAAATGAGACTCAGGGGTGATCTGATTGAGGTCTTTAAATATGTTAAAGGGATTAACAAAGTGAATTTTGTGGGATTCCTTCGGCTGTGTTTTGTTTGTAGAACTCAGGGTCACAAATGGAAGTTGACCAAGGGTAAATTTAGCACTGATATTAGGAAATATTTTTTCACTCAAAGAGTCATTTTGATATGGAATAGCTTTCTAGACCATATTGAGGCAGAAACCTTGGGAATTTTCAAGAGCAGTCTTGACTTAAAGCTAGATACCACTGAGTCATTGAGTATCTGAAGTGATATATTCACAATAATAAAAAGAAACTGGCGAGCCTAGTTGGGCTGAACGGCCTGTTCTCGCCACTCATGTTACGTTATGTTATTCTGCCAGTGGATATAGTAGTTGATCAGTGCTTAGAAGTCAGAGTGCAAGAATAAAAAATGTAAAGTGTATTGAATAGATGCAAACTCGCCAGGAGTATAACACAAGTAAGCTCTGTCTTCATGCATGACGAGGAGATCACTAACGATATCAGTGGAGAACATAAGGATCATAGTTCAATAATTAAAGATTGGTTACATCTTTGGGTCTGCAAGTTTCAGTAACTACTGTAAGATGCCATCTCCATACAAATACATTGTTTGCGAGGGTTGCATGAATACAGCCTATACTGAGCACAAGTATAGCCATTCTTCGGGTGTTTGCCAAGTATTATTGTAGTCATGACTGAAAGAGCATACTATTGGCATATGAGAACAAAATAGGATATTTGGCCTTTTTTATGCATCAGCAGCATTTTTGGGAGCAAAAAAAAATGCTGCCAGTGATCAGGGGGCACTAGTTATGATCAATAGCATCATTATTTCCACCAAATACCTGTAGCCTATAGTTTGGCAGAAAATATTGTTGCTTCTGTTAGAAGGCTGAGACTTGGGCATCAGTGGACTTTACGGTGTAACGGTGACCCCAGTCATACATTAAAATCCATATAAGAATGATTAACAGCAACTATGCATTCTGCCGAGGACATTTCTGTCTCCAAAAATAAATCCCACTGAAAACCTGTGTGCAGCAGGAACGGAAGAAAACCCAGTTATATCAATGACTTTAAAAAGTTCTCTTATTCTCTTACCCCAGCACAAATTCTAAGTCTCCTGGCTGTCATCTTTCCCACGAGTTCTTGCAGGAAGTGAGAAACTGGGGCTGCCAACAATTTTGATGCCTATGGTTTTCATAAAGGTTTTGATTGCCTGGAGAAAAACACTGAAACATGAGAATACATGTATTGAAATAAAAGGATATACTGAAGTTTTCCCATTTGTTTAACTCAATATACAGGTTATTATCTTAACAGTTTATTGTATGCCCATATGAAAGGGGATACTATGGATCGACGGTCGCCACAGAGATTTCCGTGTAATTGCTGCAGAGGTAACAATTTAAAATTTTGGACCTTGCTCATGATGACCGTACGAAGCCTAATGATTTTGGGAAAAATTGCATTATTATGATATTCGTTGATTAAAACTGTTTGATTAATGGATGGGTAATGTATTCTCACGATCTAGTAATCTCGTAAGTTGCCTATTCTTGTAATCGCGGTGTGTTGCGTGATTTCTCTACAACTTGGTTTCAGCATTGACCGTCAAGAGAAGATCAAACCTAGCTATTTTAGTAGTAATCGCGTAAACCAGTAATAACACGTACGCTTATGCTGGAATTACGTCTGTGGTTGTGGGCAACCGGCTTTTCTAATTATAATGAATGCATCCTTTTTTAATTTTTATGAAGGGCGCACCTGTCTTTACTTTAAGGGGGCTCAGATAGTACGAGAGTGGATTTTTGTGGTGAAACCAAACAACACTTGTTTCGCGTCTATATTTTATTTGGAGAAATCATATCCCTGGAAGGCTGGATCATGCACTGGGGTAAAAGGTGGACACAGGATTGTTCGATGAAGGATTTGGTATGGAGAGGAAGGTGTAGGAGTTGGAAGATGATTTGTAGTTTAACTTTGAGCCCTGAAGGATAAACCTGCCCGTTGAGGTTATCTGCAGGTGCGTGTAGCCTATAGCTTTGTATTGTAAATTCACGGCGGAAGGTCTGCTATTCGCTTGCTTTGCTATGAGATACTCTCGGTGTTATAAATAGCTAGGCTGCTTGCATTCTCTACCTGAATGTACTGTGGCTACGAGGGTGAAAAGCCTGGTCTGGAAGCATTTACACAAATATATGAAGACCACGATGGAAAAATGATCGGAGTCACATTTTCACGTTGTAGAGAAATGTTAAATTAAAAATTCAAAACTATCTTCGAAACAAAGCACTGAAAAAATATGCAAAATATATAAAATATTATAATAATTTATAATATATAAAATATACAAAAATGCAAACTTTGGACTCTGATCGTTTTTCATTTGTGGTCTTCATATGTTTTTCATTTACCCTCAATCTTTCAAGCTGTAGTTCCATTTTACACTGCTGCTGAGCTGCGTCATCTCACCTGCTGCTGGTGTTTATGTTCATACTTCATTAAATGCATGAGTCAGATTGTTGCCGATTAAGGCTGGGCACACCCCTGCAGACAGTACCTTGACTAGAACTGAAACTATTGCCTGGCATAAGTTCCTCCAAATATTCCATCACCTGCATATTGATCTTATATTTCTTTTCAAAGGGTATATTCTATTGTGCATTAGCAGTTGTATCCATCTTGGTATTACTGTTTGTTGTTGCTGTTTTTGTTGACAAATCTATTGTAATCATTTGCTACTTCTTTTCTAACTTCTAACTAGACTTCTATTTACTATGGACGCGATGCTAACAGCTATAGACGGCTGACTCATTTTGTGAATTTTGTTCCTTATCTGACATCTAACCAATGAACACTGGTTGTTCCCATGACCTTTGGAATGCGGTTATCGTACATTGCTTTGGGTGAAAGCATCTGTCGAGTGAATATAATGTAATGTGGGGGCCTAACGCCAATGTATCGTTGGCTATGAAGTTGAAGTGTGACGTTGTCCCTGATCTGGTATGATGCACCTTAATTGGAGTCGAGTTTATTCACATAGAGGGAACATTTTTGGAAGCCAGGACGCCGTTTAGGGACGGCACTGAATTATGCAGAGGGGAGGCAGTCTTCCATCGGCCAGTAATTGGATTGAAACAGTCTGAAAATGATTACCCTATCGGGTTCTGTAATTGGGTGGCGGTTGGAGATTAAGTACAGGAGGTAAATGGAACAGTGTGTGACTGTAATGCAGAGTGGAGATGGCGTGTTATGTACTGAGGAGCGGATGGAGGGGAATTTGCTTTTGCAGAGGACAGTCCCTTGTTCCCGCCTCCTCTCTGCGGTTTGTTGTGAGCAAATGCAAGAAGGTGTGGGAGTTCGATGCGGGTGTAAAGTTGCTGTATGTTGGTTCTGGATGCGTGTGCAATTGTGCACACTGAGCGGGAGTGTGGGAGTGTGATGAATTCGGTTCAGTCCTGTTCTTGTGTGGGCACAGGCCCTGATCAGAGCTGGTCCCCGATGAAAGGACATTGTGAAAAAGGCCTAAAAGGGCACACTGTCTGCCCGCAGAGAGCAGAGCATGCTGCCAGAGCCGAGCTGCCGGCTCTGTCCTCATTTAAATATGTTGCTAAATCTGTATGGGTGACTGTACGTGTGCGTTTGTTGGTGGTGACCGTTTGGTTACGTGCGTGTGTGTGGGCTCGCGAATGTTTGTGTGCCTGTTTGTGAACGTATTTGTAGTGATCGGGTGCCTGTGCATGCTGCACTGTGTTTGTGGTTGAATTTCATGCCGTGGGAGGGCTCCACTTGCAAGTTGCAACTTCAGCAAAACTGAAGTGAAACACTCCGAAACTGCCTGAGTGAGACGTGCCCAGACATGCTCACACACACGCGCACACACACACACAGCGAGAGAGCGGTGGAGAGAAAGA
Organism: Gymnothorax javanicus; assembly: GCA_029692085.1. Taxonomy (NCBI): domain Eukaryota; kingdom Metazoa; phylum Chordata; class Actinopteri; order Anguilliformes; family Muraenidae; genus Gymnothorax; species Gymnothorax javanicus. The sequence continues at coordinate 44,295,945 of CM056193.1, read as the reverse complement.
CATGCGCATGGCGCGTCTCTGTTTGCTGTGGGACGGACACGTCGGTGCTGCAGACTCATTGGCACATTTTCAGAGTGTGGGGACAGTGGGGGGTGGGACACCTTAAAAAAGCCATCTCGGGGGGGTTGAGAAGTTATTTCGCTTTTCTTTCTCGCTTTCCCTCTCTTTCTCTTTGACCTTTTTCGCCAGTGCTGGCGGAGAGGACTATGGGAATTCAGGCTGTTTTTTCTGAGTCAGAACATTTGGCTCTGCTCACCATGAAGAGCCATGAGAGCCGGTTCTGTTAGCTCCCAAGGGGCTCTTTGTCCGGAAGTACTTCAAAATCTGCCAAGTTAGCGATATATTGACCTATAATTGGTGTTTCTATGCGTTTATCACTTAAATTGTGCGGTGGAATTTTATTTTACCTGTTAGTAAACATAACTGCATTACTCTATTGTATTACGCTGCACATAGTTCTTCGAGAAGGACTGCAGTTTAAATTTGTTTAGCAGAAAGACCGCAATCTGACATTTGAATGTACATTTTGGACGTTGTTTTTCCTGGAATCTTGCAGTTTTGCTGATGTCAATTTTAGAGCAGTTGGAGTCCTGAGGAACAATTATGACTGTTGGATTAGAATGACAACATAGATTGTAAATCTATATATTGTGTGCTTGAAGTAGCATATATAGGCTACTATCACATCCATTCAGAAATTAATGCGTTAGGAAATTATTTATGCATTAAGAAGTGAAGCAACACTATTTATATAACATGCTCAACACTTCAATGCAGTTTATTCAGTCTATTCCAATAAATATGCAAATATTTGCTTTGTGTTCATTTATTACATGATAAATAAATAAGTAAATAAACAAATAATAATAATTAAACAAATAATTAATTAATTTAATTTACTTGGCTATATTCAGATACATGAGCCGGTTCATAACGTTCATCTCTGGAAGCTGGCTCGAAGAGCTGAATAGTTTGCAAAGGACTTATTGCTCGAGAGGACAGTAACTTTAGTCCTTTATATTGGGGTGGACCTGATAACAAGAGGCAATCACTGCGCAATCCCTCACTGAAGGGCATGCACCTGCACGCATGGGCACGCACAGACACTCATACACATGTATATACCGAGTGTAAGGTGTATGACCCTGTTTCCAGTAAAAGTTGGAACGCTCAGCAAAATTTAAATAAAAATAGAATGCCATGATTTGCAAATCATTTAAACTATCATGAATTGAAAATAGTACATAGACAACATATCAGATATTGTAACTGAGAAATTGTTTTATTGTTTCAACAGTATCTTCTCATTTTGAATTTGATGCAAGCAGCAAGTTTCAGAAAAGTTGGGACGGAAGCACGTTTACCACTGTGTTGCATCACCTCTTCATTTAAGCAATATCACACGAGAGGGAGTGATATTGTTGCTGAATATCATTATGGCTGTGATGCGGTCATCATCGCAGCCGTGATGATATTCAGCAACAACATCACGACCTCGAGTGTGGAATTGCTTTAATACAATAGTTCTACAAATGCCACTTATTAGTTGACGGCAATAAGCGACAATAGATTATGATGTCTTTGCTTATTTAATCAGTTATGTGGCTTCGTCAGCGCAAATAATTCCACAAATGGATCGGGAATTCACTGTTGCCAACAATGTAGCTAAGTTTGTGGCTGGCAGTTAGTGTAATTAACGGTTCTTAAAACACCTGTGAGAGGAGTGATTTTGCTGTTACATGTCCCAGTGATGTACTTTATCATCAGCACTCATGGAATGCCTCTCGTCCAATCAAATTACTTGGTCGGAACTAACTGTTGTATAATTGACAATACTATTAAAGCGATTGGGAACTGAGGAAACTAACTGCTCTAGTTTTCAACATAAAATATGTGTATTTTTACAGTACTGGAGATTCCGGGGATAGTTGTTACCTCCGCCAAACGAAGTTGGCAGGAGGTTATGTGATCGGTGCCGTTTGTGTGTTTGTTTGTTTGTTTGTGAACAAGATAACTCAAAAAGCAATGAACGGATATCTCTGAAATTTTGTGGGTGGGTCGCTATTACATCAGGGATGGCCCCTATTGATTTTCACCGTGATCAAACAATATGGCCACCACGGCAGCCATCTTGAAATCCTGTGACATGTGATAACTGAACTTTGCTCCCACTCAGCAAGATTTGGACTGTGCTGCCTTGGCGGAGGTTTGCACTCTAGGAGTTCCTCTAGTTGTTCATTGTTTTATTATCAGCAGATAATGATTGATGCATTTAATTCATGTTCATTTTATTTACCACATATAAGAGATATAGTGAGGATAAAACTACCACTTGAACCTAAGTAGTTTTTTTTTAATTAAATTAATTAAAATGATTTTTGGCTCAACTAAGGACACCAAAGTGTGACATCAAAAATAGGTTTTTATCAGAAAGAATGTGGAAAATTAAAATTAGTAAGTATCATGTACATTTGCCCTTAAGTTATTTACTCACAGTCTTTTCCTGGTCAGAACATAGGACGATATCAAACTGAAAATATAGCTGCAAGCAGCAATTCCGGGGTTCAAGCCAAGAAAGACCATTAGTAGTTGAAAGCTTTAACAGCTTAATTAACAAGTGTTGCCACTAAACGTGGCCATATCCCCCGCCAGGTGGCGGAAATCGACTGGGATCGGCGTATCACACAAAAACACATTGAAGCCAAAGATGAATAAAATCGGTCAAAGCGTTCTTGAGATTTCACGTTCACAACAAAAGGGACGTGACGGACGGACGGACGGATGGACTGACGGAGCTGAATACTATATCCCCCGGCCCTAATACACCTTGACACCAAAGATGAATGGAATCGGTCAAACCGTTCTTGAGATATCATGTTGACAAGGTATTTGTAAGTGTTAAAATGGTTTTAATGACCTTGAGAATAATGCCAAGGTTACGTAAATCGAGTGGGCTGTGAGCACCCCCCTAATACACCTTGACACCAAAGATGAATGGAATCAGTCAAACCGTTCTTGAGATATCGCGTTCACAACAAACGGGACATGACGGACAGAGCTGAATACTATGTCCTGTGAGTTTTGTAATGATTGGGAAAACTATTTATGATTTATAGTCTTATTTGTGTTATTTCATGCTGCTTTGTTTTGCATTTATAGCGCCCCCTATTGGCCAATTTGGATGAAATTTTCAGGGTATGATTTAAGTATTTATATGAATATATCCTGTGAGTTTTATGGATATAGGACAAACAATTTCTGATTTATAGTCTGATTTGTGTTATACCACGCTGCTTTGTTTTGCATTTATAGTGCCCTCTATCAGTCAGTTTGAATGAATTTTTCAGGGGATGTTTCAAGTACTTATTTAAATATATTCTGTGAGTTTTATGGCTATAGGACAAATAATTGCTGATTTTTAGTCTGATTTGTGTTATACCACGCTGCTTTGCATTTACAGCGCTCCCTATCAGTCAATTTGAATAAAATTTTCAAGGTATGTTTCAGGTACTGATATGAATATATCCTGTGAGTTTTATGGCTATAAGACAATCAATTGCTGATTTATAGTCTGATTTGTGTTATACCACACTGCTTTGTTTGCATTTATAGCGCCCCCTATCAGTCAATTTAAATTATATTTTCAGGGTATGTTTCAGGTACTTGTATGAATATATCCTGTCAGTTTGATGGCTATAGGACAAACAATTGCTGATTTATAGTCTGATTTGTGTCATGCCATGCCATTTTTTGTATTTATAGCACCCCCTATGGTCCGATTTGCATGAAACTGTCAAGGTATGTTCTTGGTACTTATATGGACATATCCTGCGAGTTCCGTGATGATTGGCCCAACGGTTGTTGAATTTTGTCCATTTATGTGCTAAGCCACGCCCTGCTGAAGTTCATTGGTCAATATCTTAGAAACGAAATGAGATTTCAACAAGCATTATGCAATGTTTGATAAGCTTGGTCCACTGATGATCCACGGCTAATTTAGAAGGAATCGGACCTACGGCCTAGGAGTAGATGTCAAAAATGTGTTTTTCAAAAATTGAAAATGGCGGAAAATCTATTATGGCAAACCTTGGGGGTCCAGGCAAAAAGTTGTTGAGTTTGGACCAAATAATGTCTTTACCAAGTTGCGTGTAAATCAGACTTACTGCGTAGGAATTATGACCTTTAAAGTGAAAACTGTTTTTCTTGAATTATAGCGCCCCCATGAGGCTGATTGAGTTAAAAATGGCTTGGGCAGCATTTAAACACAACTTCCAACCAATGGGCAAAATTTCAGCTCTGTACCATTTACCATCTCACGGGAATTTGCGAAAACATTTTTGAAGAAGAAAAGAAATAATAACAATAATAATAACAATAATAAATATAGCCGCAAGCGTTAATTCCGGGGTTCAAGCCAAGAAAGACCATTAGTAGTTGAAAGCTTTAACGGCTTAATTAACAATTGTTGCCACTTGTTAAACGTGGCCATGTCCCCTGCCAGGTGACAGAAATCGACTGGGGTTGGCGTATCACACAATTACACATTGAAGCCAAAGATGAATAAAATCGGTCAAAGCGTTCTCGAGATTTCGCGTTCACAACAAATGGGACGTGATGGACGGACGGCCGGACGGATGGACTGATGGAGCTGAATACTATGTCCCCCGGCCCTCATACACCTTGACCCCATAGATGAATGGAATCGGTCAAATCGTTCTTGAGATATCGCGTTCACAACAAACGGGACGGGACGGACGGACGGATGGCCGGGCGGACGCATGGAGCTGAATACTATGTCCCCCGCCCCAATACACCTTGAGACCAAAGATGAATGAACTCGGTCAAACCGTTCTTGAGATTCATGTTGACAAGGAATTTGTAAGTGGTCAAATGATCGTAATGACCTTGAGAATAATGCCAAGGTCACGGAAATCTACTGGGGTCGGCGTATCACTCCAATATACCTTAACACCAAAGATGAATGGAATCGGTCAAACCGTTCTTGAGATATCATGTTGACAAGGAATTTGTAAGTGGTCAAATGATCGTAATGACCTTGAGAATAATGCCAAGGTCACGGAAATCTACTGGGGTCGGCGTATCACTCCAATATACCTTAACACCAAAGATGAATTGAATCGGTCAAACCGTTCTTGAGATATCGCGTTCAGAACAAACGGGACATGACGGAGGGCCGGACGGAGCTGAATACTATGTCCCCCGCTCCGCTCGCTATCGTGGCGGCGGGGGACAAAAACCACTTTAAGAGTGTGTAGCAGGTATTTATGTGGACCTATTTTGCCAGTGTAATGATTGGACCAACAACTTATGATGTATAGTCTGATTTGTGTTATGTTAGGCTATTTTGTGCATTTATGGCACCCCCTACTGGTGGATATGATTGAAACTTTCAGGCTATGTTTCAGGTTCTTATGTGGACATATCCTGTGAGTTTTGTAATGATTGGAAAAACTATTTATGATTTATAGTCTGATTTGTGTTATACCACGTTGCTTTGTTTTGCATTTATAGCGCCCCCTATCAGACAATTTGAATGAAATTTTCAGAGATTGTTTCAAGTACTTATATGAATATATCCTGTGAGTTTTATGGCTATTTGACAAACAATTGCTGATTTAAAGTCTGATTTGTGTTATACCATGCTGCTTTGTTTTGCATTTATAGTGCCCCCTATGGGCCGATTTGAATAAAATTTTCTGGGTATGTTTCAGGTCCTTATATGAATATATCCTGTGAGTTTTATGGCTATAGGACAAACAATTGCTGATTTATAGTCTAATTTGTGTTATACCACGCTACTTTGTTTTGCATTTATAGTGCCCCCTATCAGTCAATTTGAATGAAATTTTCAGAGTATGTTTCAAGTACTTATATGAATATATCCTGTGAGTTTTATGGCTATAGGACAAACGATGGCTGATTTATAATCTGATTTGTGTTATGTCACGTTGCTTTTTTTGCATTTATAGTGCCCCCTATTGAACAATTTGAATGAAATTTTCAGGGTATCTTTCAAGTACTTATATGAATATATCCTGTGAGTTTTATGGCTATAGGACAGACAACTGCTGATTTATAGTCTGATTTGTGTTATACCACACTGCTTTGTTTTGCATTTATAGCGCCTCCTATCAATCAATTTGAATGAAATTTTCAGGGTATATTTCAGGTACTTATATGAATATATCCTGTGAGTTTTATGGCTATAGGACAAACAATTGCTGATTTATACTCTGATTTGTGTCATGCCATGCCCATTTTTTGCATTTATTGCGCCCCCTATGGGCCGATTTGCTTGAAACTGTCAAGATATTTTCCTGGTACTTATATGGACATATTCTGCAAGTTTTGTGATGAATGGCCCAATGGTTGTTGAATTTTGTCCATTTATGTGCTAAGCCACGCCCCTGCTGAAGTTCATTGGTCAATATCTTAGAAACGAAATGAGATTTCAACAAGCTTTATGCAGTTTTTAATAAGCTTGGTCCACTGATGATCCACAGCAAATTTCAAAGGAATCGGATCTACGGCCTAGGAGGAGATGTTTAAAATGTGTTTTTCAAAAAATTCAAATTCCGGAAAATCAACTATGGCGGACCTTAGAGTTCCTTACAGGAAAGTTGTAGAGTTTGGACCAAGAAATGTCTGTACCAAGTTTCGTGTAAATCGGACTTACAGCGTAGGAGTTATGACCTTTAAAGTGAAAAATGTCTTTCTTGAATTATAGCGCCAATATCAGGCCGATTGAGTTAAAAATGCCTTGGTCAGCATTTACACACAACTTCCAACCAATGTGCAAAATTTCAGGTCTCTACCATTTACCATCTCACGGGAATTTGCGAAAACATTTCTGAAGAAGAAAAGAAATAATAATAATAATAATAATAATAATAATAATAATAAACCAGCACAAAAACAATAGGGTTTCAGCCCTATGGGCTTGAATCCCTAATAATAATAATAAACCAGCACAAAAACAATAGGGTTTCAGCCCTACGGGCATGAACCCCGAATAATAAACCAGCACGAAAACAATAGGGTTTCAGCCCTACGGGCTTGAACCCCTAATAATAATAATAATAAACCAGCACAAAAACAATAGGGTTTCTGCCCTACGGGCTTGAACCCCTAATTATCAGGACATGGTCACTGCCCGTCGTGTCCGCTGTGCTAACTACTGTTACTACGGCTGGCAGGGCTTGAGTGAGTGGCGCTGCTGTAATTTCATGCTACTATACAGAAGAACTGACTTTCCTTACGCCAATAAATCAACTTTTTCCTAGTTAATGTCAGTTGATTCTGAAAAATACAAACTGAAATACTAAAAATCATTTCATGTCCAGTGAATCACAACCATTACCAAAGACAAATTTAGATTTTTACTCTATGTTTATACGCATCGATTTATTGATTTTTCATGTTCTATGGAAGGACTTTGTGCACACCTTATATCAGCAATGAAAGTTTTCCAGTGTGTTTCTGTGAGTCGGCTGATTTCCACTACTATACGTTTCATGTCTACAGTTTTGTATGCCGCAACAACTGTTACGTGAAAAGGGAGTTATGATAAAAATTGTCTGAAATCCTAAATTTCTTTGCAATTTCTTAGTTCAGAAATGTTATTTTTGAATGAGCCTCTAGCATGATGACAGTTGCGCTAGGCATGATGGGATTGAAGTGGGGTCCAGCTACCTGGCTTTGCACACTAAAAGATACAGTGTAGCAGAAGAGTTGATTAAAGTTTGATTAAATATGTGAAGTTGCATCATGCATACTAAATAAATATGCAAGAATGCGCCGCATAGCACGGTCCTGAACAATCCAGTAAGACTGCACGAGTAAGACTGCACATTACTTCTATCAATTATCTGGGTAACCAAGCTGGCTAGCGCGTTAAAATTATTATTATTAGCTTTTTGAATGCTGTATATCAATATTAACGCAAGCGATGTTCATTTTGTGTTTCTGGCTCAGTTGAAGTGTACCGTACCCAAGGTACTTGTGCACACCCTCATTTCACATCTGCTGTAGCCAGCTAGCTACAGAGCTACATGAAAATGGTGGCACTGAGCAGCTCGTTAATCATGTAGCTCCGTAGCTAGCTGGCTGGCAATTGTAGACATCAAGTTATGCTAGCTGGGTAGGAATAATTAAGGCATTGCCTCGACTAGCTGGCTAAGTTACATTCTCTGGACAGATCCTGACTTTATAAGCGACACTTCAGCCTCGTTGCATCATACTTCATTGATATGCAAAAAAGAGCCCGCTTCGCAGGGTGCTGTATAATCCAGTAAGATTGTACATTACTGTTGATACAAATGAGACCGAATGAAGTCAAAGGCAGTAATGAGTATCAGTATGTGCATTAAACTGCATAACCACAACTACAATGGAAATTTTAAGTACAGTATCTTAGCACAAGTGTAGCATTCGATTCGGATTTTATTGTTGTTTGACCTCGACACTCCATCCAATGTCGTAGAGCATCTACCAAGTTACTTTCCGCACACTGCTCCGGCAGTTCAGCTCCTCTGACATCGTTGCTTCGGAAAATACAATACCAATACCCGCCGCCATTTTTGTCTTTACGAGACCCCCTGCAATCCCACAATTCCATGCACACACTGTTACATAACATCATCAATCAGTGGATCCATTGGTGAACTATTTGCTCATGCAATCTTTCAGTGAGTGGTGAAGCCCTTGCCATCTTTACTTCTGAAAGACTAAGCCTCTCTGGGATGCTCTTTTAATACCCAGTCGTGTTACTGACCTGTTGCTAATTAACCTAATTAGCTGTGAGATGTTCCACCAGGTGTATCTTTTTAGCAACATAAAACTTTTCTAGTCTTTCATTGCCCCTGTCCCAACTTTTTTGAGACATTTTGCTAGCATCAAGTTCAAAATGAGCAGTTAGTCCCCAAAGAAACAGTAGAATTTCTCAGTATCAACAACTGACATGTTGTCTTTGTTCTATTTTCAATTAAATATAGAGTTTAAATGATTTGCAAATCATTGCATTTTGTTTTAATTTACATTTTACACCGCGTCCCAACTTTTCTGGAAAGGGGAATTGTAGATCTGTTCAAAGTTCAGCCAGCCCTTCAAAGTGAGTCCAGCTGATAATTTCATTCATTTAGCTGATATTTTGTCGGTAGCTAACTTTTTTTTTCTGTGATTGCTCTCAATATAAATGTATTGATATTTACCAGTGCAATCTGGGTGCAGTTCCTTGCTCAAGAGTGTTATGGCAATAGCCCACCTGGGAGTCAGACCAATAACCTCTGACCTACTTGTCTATTCGCCTGCTGTGTCATTGTAGTATGGAGAGCAGGGGTAGAAATTTACAAAGAATTGGAGAGCATTTCATTGAAAATGTTGAATGATGATTGAGGGAGAGAGTTTGGGGTGAAAGAAAAGAATGACAGACCCAGACCAGCAGAAAAATGATGTGAAGTGACTGCTTGTGTCTGCCAGTGCACGAAACATCGAGCACCGGAAATGATGTGTAACCACCGTGCAACTGCTGTGCGTTTCTATGGTACTGGCACAAACACTAGCGCATACCATATGCTCACAGAGTTAAATACACTAGTAGATGTGCAGCTTGCCTCTAACTGCCAGCGAATGAGCACTCAGACCTTAGCTCAGAAATGATTTGCTCGCATGATAACATTGAACAAAGAGGCCTGTATTAAGTAAGCTGTAAAATTAACGATCTGTGCTGAATGCTGAGGTAAAATACATAAATAAAAAAAAAAAAAAAAACTAAATCAAGATTTACATGATATTTTATTAGGTCATCTTCACTAAAGGGGGATGTTTTGTTGCCTACCGTAAGCATGTGCATGCCATGTGAATCTTCCTGTTTTACATGGGTATAAAAATTAGGTAATTGTTGTGAAATCCATTGGTCTGTCCATCACCACGGTGATTGGTAAATAACATTCAGAAAACACATGACCAAAGGTCGTTGTCCTTGATTGGTAGAAAAAAATCCTTAAAACACAATTCCTATTAGTAAGCCATGATTTAAGACATTTAAAACTACTAAAGCAGTGGAAGCCTGCCTGGCAGCAGATGCGGGTGTGTTTTCCACCCTGAAATAGTGCAAGAAAAGATGTTGGGGATTAAGAGCAATTTAAATGGACTTGATCAGAGAACTTGAGTATAAATGTGAGGATTTAAAATGTCCAAATTCATGATCTCGTTCCATGCCATTTGACATTTTGGACTGGCAACCAGAAAATGAGCCCTTGTTTAGATCACCTGACAGGAAGAAACTTCTGGAATTTGCTGATGGGTCTTGGTACTTTAATGGGAACTGGATGTTTTGGTCGAGTGAGAGCAACATGTTCTTTGGCCAGGCAAATCAGTTGGGCGTTTGGTGCTGGAAGGATGTCCATGCCACGAAGAGTCGTATCTTAAACACGGGGCAGGATTTTTGATATCACAGGGTTGCATTGCATGTATGCCCTTGTGGCTCTTTTTAATGTCAACAAAATCAGGAACCAACAAGTCCAAAGAAGGTTTGTCTGGGAACCTACTTCCCTTTTCCAGAAAGCCCAGACTTGGCTGCAAATGGATGAACTGTTCACAGATCCCTAGCATACCACAAGTGCAACCAAAAAAGAAAAAAAAAAAGCTGACTAACCACAAAATAGCCATTTTGCAATAACCACCTCTGTCTCCAGAAAACATAAGATTTCCATTTAATTCACTGGCCTGTATAGTACTAGAGAGATGATTCAGCCATCAGCGATCTCACTCTTTCAGAAAAAGGATGAAAAAAGTACAGATGAGGTGAATACTTTTGAAACTAGCTGAAAAAATATTTCATTGCAGCCTTTTTCATCTTTATCAAGGGCGCAGTTATGTTTGAATTGAACTGACTTCCATTCAGTCTTCGAACAGCTCACCTTAAAGGAGCTGTGTCATGATTACTACGCATGCTTAGAACTTTGAAAAGACGCTTATCGCCGCTGGCTGCTTATGGGCATGGTGAATGATTAGGAAGCTGTTACCAAATATTAAGTTAAAGTAGCAGACTAACCCAGATCTCCACAGGAACTTTTCATTTCACACACAAATTTTGATAGCTAAGCAGCTAGCTACTTAACTCCCTTCATTCATATAGCATCATCAGGCAATTAGCCAAATCATTAGCTAACGTTCCCTACGTGGATATTGTGGCTAGGCTATGTAGCTAGCTATACAGATATCCACAAAAACCTTTTATTTCACGTGCAGCATTTTCAGTGAAGGTAGATAGCCAGCTAGCCAAATGTTTTCCTCATTCATTTGAAGAAAATCATCAGACAACTAGCCAAATAGCTACCTAACGTTAGTTACGTAGCTGTTGTGGCTACGCTACATTGCTAACTATGCAGATACCCATGAAGAAGAGATATTCTTCCTCTATGATGTTTATTTGAGGTTGGCAAACAAGCTGACATTCCTCATAGCTTTCAGCTAAATACCTAAATTGGTGTTTTGAATCCTCAAATTTCCTTAGAATACTCCTTAATATAGAAAGCATTATGCCTGAGAGACTAAAATATATGGATACAGTGCAGAAACGAAGACAGATTGGTAAGGATGGAATTAGATTATGACTTGCAATGGAGCAGAATTGCTTTCTTGGGATGTAACTTCTGAGCATGAGCCGTAACCGTGACACAGCTCCTTTTAGGAAAAGTTGAAAATGTTAACACGCATACCCGCATGGCATTGGCGTATGAGCTTACGGGGCAGACGGTTGACGGCGTCAGGCAGTCTGTTGCTCGTTTGCATTCAGAGTTTTCATGAGGGAGCTGACACAAGGCTCACCGCTGAAGGCTACAGCCAGAGGGCCACACCCGCTATGTGAACTCGTTAATCTCTCCCCTCCTGTGTCATAAGCCACAACCTCACATGGCTGCATCGCTGCAGAGGCCTGTTGAATAGACAGACAGGCAGGCTGAAGGACAGACTAAGTGTGGGGCAGGTGGAGAAGCACCACCTCCTGGCCTCTGGTCGCATAGTGAAAGTCTGTGGCATATTGTGCTGCTCAGTGCTCATGTGCTTCCTGCTACAACTCATCCCTGCAGATCACCTGTGTGACCCTCAGAATCCTCCCACAGCCTCACCCACCTCATTATATCCAGGTTAACAACTTGGTCCTGCCTGAAGTTTAACTTTCAGCCTGATAAAGACTGCACGAAACGCCAGGTTATTGTACTAGCTTGCTCTTTTCATACCCACTGATTCCAATTCCTGTTGTAATGAAGTTTAATCTTAGACCACGTTTACACTCAGCCACTTGATGTATTGAACTGATCGCATCACAATCGGATAGCTAAAAGGTCACGTGTAAATGGGTCCAAGGATCATTTGGGCAAGACTTAAATCAGATTCAAATCACCTCGGGAGGAATCTTGAGACAGATTTTGGCCACGAAGTTGTCAAGTTAAATGGATTTGTCGATAGAAGCCGCATGTCATTGCTGTCCTACACGAAAAATATGGCATCTCCAGCTATGGTCGTGTCGCGCGGGTGGAAGAACATTTTTTTTTTTTTATGACTGCACCGTAGCAGGCACTCCAACATCTGGCAAAAGTGCAAATCTGACTTGTACGTAAGTGTCTGACTTAAAACGTATATCTTGCGAAGACGCAAAGATGCGGTTAAGTGTACGTGGAATGTGGATAAATCGCATTCTGATAAATCATATCCAGATTGAAGAGGCATCAAATAGCGATTGTTTACAGGGCCTTGGACTGGAGGTAAGCGTGTAATCTTGGCCCTTTCACTGTGTCTTGTTTCTTTCACACTGGCGTGTACAACAGTTCTATTCCTTTAGTACTTGTGGGCAGTCCTTCTTCTTTCTCCCTCTTTACGTCTAACTTTTGTCCTCTCACAGTTCTAAGCAATCAGCTGCCTTTTTTATACGGCTCTGTTTTTCACAGTTCAGCACTGCCCCCAGGTGGTTTGAGTGCGAGACTGCAGTCGAGTTAATTACGGAAGCGCTATGATGTACCTGATAGGCTTTCTCACGTACAGAGTGAGAAGATGGAAATAGACGCAGATTCACAGAATTCAGCTATTTGAGGTCTCAATTCAGACTTTGAAATCGGTTCTTAACATCTCAGGAATGCGCTGCCTTTGTGAAGAGATATGTCTTCGGTTAACATCGCAGACACAGGTGCAGTTGCAGAAGCGCGAGACAGCCAATCAGACGGACGCATGCGGTTAGTCGTGCAGACCCCTTGTCACCCATACTGTGTGGCAGTGTATTTCAGTAAGGCCGGGCAGATGAGGGGGCGATGAGTCCTGGGGCCCTAAATTGTCGTGAGGTCCGGTACCTGCGGTGCTGTTGCCATGGTGATGGGCGATGGGCGCAGGTGCGGCTGTAATTGCGGGGTCTGTCGCTGGGTGACGGGGTGGAGGAGCACTGGGGAGAGTGTGACAGCTCTGGGGTCTGGAGTGAAGCAGCCTGTCAGCTCCTGATGAGAGCACTGACTCACACACACCGTCAGCACTGCTGCAGTGAGAGAGAGGGGATGTGCTGTGTCTCTCTGTGCCTCTGCCTCCTCTCCTGTCTCCTTCTCTTCCTCGCTCCCTTCCCCTCTCTCCCACTCCCCTGTTTCTCTCTGTCCTCCTGTCTCTATCTTTCCGTCACTCTTTCCTTGTCTCTTCTCTCTTCCTCCCTCTCTCTCCCCAACTCACCAGTCTCTCCTCCTTACTGTTCTTTCCTTCCCTCTTTCCATGTCTCCTCTCCTCTATTCTTTCTCCTCGTCCCTCTCTCTCTAGTCTCCTCTCTCCTACTCCCCTGGCTCTCCCTGCTCTCTCCTCATTTCCCCTCTCCCTGCCTCCCTTCCTGTCTTCTTTCTCCTCTCTTCTTTCATGTTTATCTCTGCCCTCAGTTTCTGCAGAGAGATGACTCCTTTTGACCTCCCTGTTCAATAAATGCGTAGTTCGATCTCTGCTATAGAATTACCCAAAAAGCTCATTTTCCTTTTTTTTTTTTTTTTTTTTTTTTTTTTTGCAAGTAATCACTTGAGATGCTCTGTCCTGAAGAGAAATGCTCACAAAGCGCCAGACATCCACCGGTTAGCGCAGATAAAGAGTTGTGTGTTAGTTCTGCTGGAGACACTGCTTTGATCCTGCTCAGCAGGGCCCACTCCTGCAGTCATTTACACTCTCACGCTAATTAATGCAGCTATTCTTGTCATCCTGTTTCTGTGGTTTCATCTCTTCCTCCTGGACTGTCGGGAGGTTCATTTGCAACAGTTTGATGGCTCTTGCACAGTCACAGCTAACCCTCTGCCACATTTGCTTCACACTGTATTTCAAAGCATAAGGCTGTTCAAGGTACCAATACATCTGTTTCTCAGTGGGGTTTGCTGTTAATAGTTTTTGGTTTAACCACTGATTTGCTTTAAGAATATATCTGTGCATTCCAGCTGCCTTTTACAGCAGTGCCATGGATTCCCCCCATGTGCATAGTTTATGTGTAATGTTGAGTGATTTATGTTCATTCAAATATGTGCATCTCACACACTTGTATTTGTGGAGAAAAAAAAGTAGGTGTGAATAAAATGTTTATTCGTTTGAAAACATGTGAACATGACATCACGCTAGAATGAGTCATTTGTCTTCATTTCCAGTCAATCTGTGAATGTCTTTTCTGTTCAGTGTTGTTCCAGGTCTTAAAGAGTTAATGACTTGTTTACTACCAATGTGGGTGTCAGCCTCCCACGAGATGGTGGCACTTACTGTGCCCTGATTGGCTAGAGATTACGGTTTCCTTCATCGGCACTGGACGGTCAAAAGGTCTTTGCTCCTCCCTCCATTGTGTTGGTCTCTGACTCAGATGCATGAAATGCCTGACTTTTTGACACTTAGCGTTCCCGAAGTTCCACGTTCATAGTCTGAGCACTTATGCTTTTGAGTGTGCTTGTTATTCTAAGAATGCTTATTTTGGCATGTCTAGCTTGTATCTTTACGAATCCGCTGCGACATGTGTACGCTGACGTGTGTGGTTACACAACAGTGCAGCGCAACTGTAGTGCGCGTAGGACTCTCGCGGATGACTGAGTACTTGCTTGTCGCGCTTATTTTTACGCCTCTTTTCTCTGACTTTCATGACTTCTCCACCCTTCCTACCATGAGAGAAGCTGTTTTCACAACTCGCTCTCTCCCGTCTCTTGTTCTCTGCCCCCCCCCCCCCCCGCCGCCGCAGGATGACTCTCAGTCTATTTTTATACTCCTGACTCCCTCTTTTCCCATCCCACCCTTTTCCCCTCGCTTTCCAACCCTCTCCCACTATTCTCCACTAGAGTATGCAAACCTGTGCGTCTCTTTGTTTAAATGTGTGCGAGTGTTTCTCTCAGAGTATGAGTCCGTTTGAATGCTTCTAGGCTATTTGTGTTTGTGTATCCATGCACCTGGGAGTGTGCCTATTCGAGAGAAACAGAGTGATAGATCGTATTACTGTGCGTGTGTGCATTTATGTTTGTTTATGAGTAGTTTGTGTTTGTCTTTGTGCCAGTGTGTCCAAATCTGTGCCATGTCTAGGTGTTGTTCATAATGCCTGTGTGTGTGTGCGTGTGTGCGCGCACACACATGTGTGCGTGTGTTCTTGTACTTGTTACGTACTGAGGACCGGCATGAGTTTTTAACCAACTAAGTGAAGTCTTTTTTTTGGGAAGTGAGGACATTTTGGCCGGTCCTCACAACTACAAAGGCAAATTGTGACTTATTAGTTAAGGTTAGGGGTAAGGTTAGAGTTGGGGATAGGTTAAGGTTAAGGTAAGGGTTTGGGTTAGGCATATATTGCTTATTAAGATTAGGGAAAGGCTGTAGAGACACAGGAAGAATGAATGGAAGTCAATGTAATGTCCTCACAAAGATAAAAGTACAAGGATATGTGTGTGTGTGTGTGTGTGTGTGTTTGTGGTTTGAGAGAGGGAGTGAGTTGGGGGAGAGAGGGAGAAAATAAATGCTTTGATTTCAATGGGCTGGTTATTGTGGAAAATGACATCACTGTTCACGCTCTGACTGTGTGCTCCCTGTCTGAGTAATGGTACAGGGTGACACAGCCACTTTGTGGCACGGTCAGTTGTCTTTTTATTTCGCTCATAGTGGGCAGGTGTTTTGGCCACAAGGGCATACTGAGCAAGTATTATTTATTTATTTATTTATTTATTTTGCATGTGGAATCAGGCTAACACACACTGACCGTTTCAGGTATACTAACATATCCACTCTTCGATAAGTCATAATGAGACTAGGTTTAAAACCTGGAGAGTTAACTAATGCATATTTCCACAACCCTGTCTGCAGAACATTTCTAATATCAATATGCCTCAGACAGTCCTGTATGATTTATAAGTGCTTATCAATGCGTTAAGGCTAGATATCTAGCGGGAGTGACAAATTAATGTAAAACCCTAAATGAGTAGAGTAAAATATTGAATGCAGATGCTTCCATCCAGGTCTAGCGTGTGATTAAATCAAGAAATGACATCCTTTCATACTCTGTTGCTTGCTAATTAGTCGACCCAGTTTACTTTGATTTTGGATTAAGACGGCAAAAGAAAAAGATCTAAGTTACTGCGAAAGAGGGTTCATTATTGGGGAATCGGTCCCAAAGACTGCTCTATTGGCTTGTGTTTTTATAGGAACTGTGACAAAAATGACATCTGCATTTAAATCTGTGGACAAGATAGCAGTAAATAGGGTTTGGAATCATAGCTAAAACCAGACACTCAACAACCTTGATACATTAGTGCAGCATGTGAGAGAAAATGGGGAACAACTCCCTCTCAGGTGACTGAGAACATCTGTTTAGATCACAGTGTCAACAAAATCGGTCCATCAACTACCCCAGTATTATTGTTGGGCTGCAGTGCATAAACTGGTTGTTACTCAGAGGACAGCACATTTCACTGTGCATGAGGAGAATAATACAGCCTGAATACTTGACCCCTACAGTGAGGGGTTCTTTGGCTTTGTTAGGCTTTGGGGAACAGTTTGTTGGCATGGGTTGGGTCGAGTTGTTCCCTTCATGGGAGAGGTCACTGCAGTAAATACATTTATTCTGAATGGTGCCTTTATCCTGCAATGAAACATTTGTAGCCTCATGAGACTAGTCTCTTCTAGGATGACAGTGCCCCCAAGCACAGGGCATGAGGGGTCACTGAGTAGTTTAATGTATGCTGATTGTGATTTTGTTTGTATTTTTACTTTGTGTTGAATTAAAATATACAGTAAAAATATAATCAAAAATGATATGAATCATCTGTTGTTACATTCACTGTCACCATATGTCAGCCAAGTAGGAGACCTATGGGGGATTGTGGAAGATTATGTTAGACGGCACTCTCCACCACCATCATCAGAACACCAAATGTGGGAATGTTCTTTGGAAACATGGCATGTCATCCCTTAAGTACATTTTCAGAGACTGGCTCAGTCTATACTATGGCACATTTAAGCTCCTCTGGTGGCTTGTAGTGGCCCAACACGTTATGAAGGTATTATGTTGGTTTGTCTTGTTTATTTGTCGTGTGCCTGTATTTCTGGTCACTCATGACAGTTTTCAGATTTTCTATTGAAATTGGATGTGGGTTTCTGTGCCAAACCTATCTTGTTGCTGTCATGTGGGAGGCTTTTCTCCAACATTCACCACATTTCACTTACCTAAACGCCTTTGAGAAGATATAAACGCCGGCATCCTTAAATTCCGAAATTTAATTCTTAAATAATTCTGTAATAGAATTTTCAAATGTCTTACTTCTCTGGAATAATTTTCCACAGTCTCTGTGACACAAAATCTGAGTTATGAAGCCAAAATAGGCTCATGCATAACAGGAAAAATTGGCATTTTTTGTATTCCGCGCAAAGGGTTTAAATAGTTATGAAATAAAAAGCTTGCATCTCCTGGCATTAGACTCATGTCTTAAACTTACACATCTTTTATTGTTATTATTACAATTATGCTGTAGGGATTCTGGTTTTGCCTTTGCTATTTATTAATCTAATTGTGTTGCATTATAAGTTTATTACAGTACTATCATGACTTGCTACTGACAAAACACTAATTCTAGTTTTGACAGTGTTTCCTTTCACACTAATTTTTCAGTAATCTGTGAAACTGCCTTAGAACTATGAATTGTTCCAACAGAGTAAAATGTCCCCTGATAACCCCACTCCATTGGTTGAGTATTTTTCTCACCATTCTTATGCATTGACTCTAAGGAAAGTATGTATAGCGTGAAGTACAGTGTTGGGTCGAGTCGGGGGGTTTCGGCAATGGTAATTTGCTAACCTTAAAATATTGCTTGACCAGTGCTTTCTAATTAATTCTGGCTTGAGAAAAGCTGTTGTCAGATGTTAAATATTGGGTTTTTTGCGCCCTCTGTCCTCAAATGGTGATACTTGGTACTGCATTTCTGGCTAAGACCGCAGCCTTGGTGAGAGCGTGGGTGGGAGTAGGCTTCTTCATACTTGTAACACGTGACTCGTTGGCCTACGTCTGAGTATCTACTCTTCAATTGGATCGTTCAGCCATCGATCTGTACTAACTATGGAAGCCATCCCAATGAGTGAATTTTGAGGGCGGGATTATGCAAAAAGTATTTAAAACCCATTGGGATCGTTCTTTGTTGGCCAATAGTTGAGCGCCAACTGCTACGTCAACAGTGGGACTGAACAACTAGACGACCAATCGGTAGTCACGCCCTAATTTCACATGAGTGTTAATATTAAGAAGCTTCTTTGATGGCAGCGGCCAGTGAGAGCCTGAGAACTAGACATAGTGAGATTTGCATATGACTGACATTCCAGCGCATGAAAAAACCAATCACAGACTGAGGCGGCACAATAAGAGGGGTTCTTTTGACCAATGGGGCTCCGTCATTGAGGGGAAAGGGGTGGGTCAGGATTGGGCGAGGTTGACACACTGAGAGCGAGAGGGGGCAGCCTAGTTTACAACGAGAGAAAGAGGGAGGGAGGGAAAGAAAGAAAGAAAGGACGAACGAACAAACGAGAGGAGGAATCGAGGGGAAGAGTCGAGTTCAAGTCAATGATGTTGTGATACAACGACTTTTACTACTACGAAGACCAGCCGATCTGACGGAAGGGAGTGTACGCTGTATAGGTTTTGGGTGCCTCTGCGTGGAATGACCTGCTACAGTCACGGATTGCGCTGGACTTTACGGGCTGTTATTAATTATTATCGCTTGCTTGCTAGGTCGCTATCGAGCCGTCAATTCTACGACTGTGAATCAGAGCATCTCCGCTTTGCTACATTTTTAATCACGTCGCTTTGTTCAGTTTCAGAAAGGCTTGAGTCTGGACAATAGTCCTTTGCGTTCTGTAATCGAAATTGAAATTTTAAATGCTTCGGCTGTTGACATCCTCTCCGTGAAATTATTTTGCAGCGATATATTGTTTTCGATATTTTTAATTTGTGGATGTAGACCGGTGGTAGGAGGGAGTCTGAAAGGTTGTTAACGTGATTTAAAAAAAGAGAAGTCAACTGCTGGCCCTAGAGAGCAACGTAGCGAACCTACTGAAATGAAAGGTTTTTTTTTTTTTTTTTTTTGCTAAAGCTAGCTAGCTGGTTAGCTTTGTAGCTGGGAAGGCAAGATTCGGGCAGCTGTTCTGTTGGGAGAACACCTGGATTGCAACTGGTTTGTTGTTGGCATATAATTTTGAACAGTAGCCAGCAAAATAATGCGCAACGTAATCTGTGCCTTTAAAGAACAAATTTGGTATTCGTATTGTACACGGCTGCTCATTGTATAGCCTTGTAAAAAATTATTTTACGTTGTATTTGTTGCTAGGTAGTCTTCCTTCATTGGTTCGTGAACAGTGCGCAACCTCGGATACATTCTACAATACAGTGTCTCCAGGAAAGTATTTTGGCTGATCTAGCTAGCCAACTGTTAGCCACTGCAACTCGGTGAATCACATCACGGCTCACTACATAATAACGGAACAAAATTATTGCTAACTTACCAAGGATACCGGCTCTACCGACAAGCATCGGTCCAATTTAAAGCCCTGTTCACGCTGTGCATTCGCTATTGATTTCCGTTTTAGATTTTTACTTCACAGCCAGCTAGCCAGTTTACCAATTTTGCATCCCGAGTATGTATTCAATTCAATGTGTTATATCACATTCACTTGCTGCTTAAATTTGAGAATCAAGCTTTCTTTAATTACGTGGGCTGAATCGAGGCAACAGATGTTCTTGTCTTCGTTGGGACATTAGCTGGTTGGGAGAGGGGATAGTCGCGACATGCGAGCAACCCACGTTTCGCAGGCTGTGTTCGGTGTGAGGCCAGGGGCGTTCCCGAGGGGACGGACCGCTGTGGAAAGGGCTTGTTGAAGGGGCCAGACGAGGCTTACAGGAAACCTAGTAAGCCGCACGACTCTGTTGATAAGGCGGACGCTGGCTTGCCCCAGTCTTCAATGTGTGTGGACAAGTGCTGTAGTATTGCAGCTTATGAATTTGCGACCATTAACCAATTTCGCCACTGATGTTGATTAACTTAGCTTTTTGTTTAGCGTCTATATGTAAGAACCCAACTTTAAAGAAACAGTATGGGTACCGAAAATGGGCACACCGACTTGTAACATGAATATTTGTAACGCGGTACGTGACCGACCGAATGTGTCAAAATGGCAGGAGTTCTACATTGAAGTTAGTTTATAGCTAATTGTTTGAGTAAGCGGAGGCTTCTGAAATTGATGCTAGCTGTATGATTGTCATTTTTCTGACAGCTAAGTTGATATAACGTTGCTGATTAAATATTTGTCTTATCTTGCACACATGGGCGACGTTCTTCTGAGTTGAGTGACTGGCAACCACTTGTTTTTCAGCAAGTCCAGTTTCTTTAGAGAAGTTAACTGGTGGTTCTTTTGGAATCAGTGTAGACTGAGGTTTGCTCCCATGGTGAATTTCACGAACTAGCAAGCTTGATAAGCTTAGAACTGTCGTTGCTGCAAAACGTTAGCTAGCTACCGGCCAGTTCACAATCATTAAGAGCGAGTTTTTATATATATATATATATATATATATATATACATATCAAACGGGCTATTATTTATTAAGCAAATCATTTTTATTCAATAGGACATTCCGCTGGCCTGCTTACGTTAGCCATCTAGCTACATGGATGTTAAACTTGGGCAGCTAACAAGCAGATGATGCATCTGAAGGAACCGACATCAACCTGCTAGCTAGCTAGCTAAGTTAACTGTTACAGAGCCAGCTGGCAAGCTAACGTCATACGCAGTATCATCATTTTAAGTAAATCGTGGTGTAAGTGTATCGAGATTGTCATTTCCGCGCAAATAATTTCATCAGACGGACTAATTTGTGAAAATCATAAGTCCGCCTCGCATGTCCATCCTCTCGGAGCTCTTGCTGCGCAAACACGGGGCCTAAATTAACCCATTCGGTGACAGGTTCATCAATGTAAACAAACGGGATATAAGGACGTAAATGATGCGAAAACTACCCATTTGTGATCGAAAATGGCCCAAATTGAATCAAATAGTGTTGCGAGGGTTTCGGCGTGGAACAGGTAACTCTTAATTTGGCCAAGCAAGCAAATTTATCGCACATTTTCTGCCAGTGTAACCTAGCTGGCTTGTGTCAATATGTTTTGACTCGGAACTTGAAATACGGACTGGTTAGCAAGTTGGCTAATGTTAGCGAGCTAAATTACCGTCGGTTAGCAACACTTCAAATAATCAGCGGTAACGTCTGTCGGAGCCAGAGAGAAGAATATACCACTCTTTGACTTGTTGGATTACTACAGATATAATTTTATAAATAAAGGCGACTTAATCGCATCAACGTCGAACACAAATCTGGCACGTCGAGCGCTACCGCTTTTATCAGCTTGTGAAGGCGATCTGTAACCTAGAGCGCATGCGCAGACAGCAGCAAGAATGACCAAGTACTTTCATCCATTCCACAGTCTTGCAGCAGATGTCAGTCACTTTCGATATTGATTCCTGATTCCCGGACTATCAAGATTTGCCCTTAAGGATTTTTTTTTTTTTTTTTTTTTTTTTGGGTGTTTTCTCATGTGTGGCTCATAACATTTTTTGAAGAGCCTCATTGAACAAGAGACCATCGCTCCTGGGGGGAAAAATAGCAACGATGTTTTCATCTGAAAGTCCTCAGTATCTCCGTCAAGGATTAAGCATGTTCGGTTAGTAATGGTTATTCCTCAACCCTTTGCTCGGAGGGGACCTGATTGTTGGGAGTGATCAAAGAGCTCGAGGGATGGGTGGGGATGTAAATCTCATGGTGTGCAGTAGCTGTCAATTGTTTACCTCGTGCAATTCAGATTTTAATCACAAAGCATAAATGGATGGCACCAGATTAGATATACGTTTTTGAACCCTGTGGGGTAGTTCATCCTCTGTATTTAACCCATCCTATAGTTAGGAGCAGTGGGCAGCCACAGAGCAGCGCCCAGAGACCAACTCCAGTTCTAAAGCCAGTTCCTTGGTGAGGGATACCAATACCTCAATGTGTCCGTATCAGTCTGTGTCAGGTTGTATGCATGTCTGTTATCATGTGCACTGCAAGAGAATGAATCGTACAATTATGTTCCTCTGAAAGAGTTGCCAGGTTTTGTAAGGAGAGGTTTTGGTGAATCCCATAAGTGCGCAAAACTGGTTTAGTTTCCCTTTTGCTCTTTGAAAAACAATTTTTAGAAGTCAATGTTCTGAATGATATTAAATATCATACAGTGTTGGTATTGGTGTGTTAGCTCTTGTTTTATTAATGAAAGTAGTCCCAACAAACGCGTCAGAACAAATTGTCTTTGCTTTTAAAATTGAATCATACTCTGATTACTAATCTTTGTAAACGTATGACTCCCCTAATGCACTGCTGTTCCGTGCATTGAGTGGTGTTCATCTTTGGTAACCTTAGATTGATTCTCGTTGGCTCTGGAGAAAAACTTCACTGCAACCTTAGACCCACCTTACTTTAATTGTACCTGCAAAATTAGCAAAAAGCATGTTGCTAACAATTTTCTTTTGCTGGTAATGCAATGGCAGTTGAAGCAAGAATCTCCAATTTTTATTGGTTTCTGTCCTTTCCCGGTTTTCAGGTGAACGTATTGTTGGCTGATAGCACAGAGTCAAATAATACAAGGTGCACATTAAAACGCATGCGGGGCATTCAGTGGTATTTGTGACATGGCGCCAGAATTATTTTTTCCAGAATTTTCATTTAATACCTGGTGGATATGTTAGTTCGATATGTTAGACATCCAAAGTTTTCTGAAAAATGTATTTTGGCTTCATGGATCATTACACTCCTGGCAATTATGTACTATTGCCGATTTCATGACTGTGACCGGCATCAACATATGGAATTTTGTTTAAATACACATTTTTCAAACAGTCATGCCAGGCATTGGACTTGGATGCATGCATTTACGTGGTGTTACAATTTTGTACATGCTTATAGATATGTGGCTGTTAATCTTGATATTTGAAATTAAAATGACATATTTCTTATTCTATGATATGAAGCTGTCTCTCTCACAAAGCAAAAGTATCCATAATATTGATCAATACAGGTTTTAGTGGTAATTAATTGATATTTATAAAGAGTGACAAAAGTGTCCCGTCCGTAACATTTTGCCCTGTCCTGTCCGTAACGCACATTGACACCCCGGGTTGAATTGATCTGTTCAGATATATATATTTTTTTTAATTCCTGAATGATATTCCTTTGATATAAGGGTGCATCACTGGATGGCTGAATTTGAAGAATATCACCTAAATGAAGAAAACTTTTGATTTAACCACTTTACAAAAAACCCATGTTGCAATCGGTCCTTTCCGTAACAGTTTTTCTTTTATGTAATTAAGTGCATTAATTACTGTCGATGACATTCATTTATATATCACCTGAAGCTCTCCCAGAGTAATTCAAATTCAGCCATTCAAACAATTCAGAGGACCAACCCATTAGTAGCTGCAATGGAATTACTTCTCTAAATGTCCTGTCCATAACAAAATGAATACCACGGAATGCCCCATGCATGTATTCCTAATGTGGGCTGTTGCTAGAAAGACAAAGACTGGCTGAAGACACTGGGGGCTGTGTACTTTAAATTTAAAGGCAAAAGCTGAGTGTTAATGTATATGTGCTGTGCTCAACCCGCTCTGTAAAACTAAATACTTTCACAATATGCTCCGGCAGAAATGGACTTTACAGTAATGGTTATCACAGTCAATGTTAATTATAAGGTAGACAGCAGCTAACATGGTGAAACATGCTTTAGCACCCCGTAGGCTGTACAGCTTTTGAGTTTTCATTGTAGTACTCTTCTGCCCACTCAGGTCTTTGTTACGCAAGTTGTACGGGGTGCACATGGTGTACTTTTGTTGTTTGCCAAAAAAAATAGAGGTGTTTGTGACTTTACTTAAATCTGTGATATTGCGGGGGTTTTCCCCAGTAGTTCTCGTTTTGTGTCTTGAGAGATTTTATTTTATTTTATTTATTGGCTTGCGTCTGTTCCTGGAAGATTCTGATTGGTCGCTGTATTATTCATACATAAAATTGTTTCTTTAAGCTGAGTTCTACAGTTAAGGATTAATCCCTCTCTTCCTTTCTATAGTGTGGACCAATGTGGAGCCCCGGTCTGTGCCAGTGTTTCCTTGGCATTCATTGGTCCCTTTCCTGGCACCCAGCCAATCAGATCCAACAGCCCAGCCTGCAGAAGGCCAGCAACCTGTCAACCATCCTCAAGCAGCCATTCAGAACAAAGGTAAGGTGTGATGTGTGCAGAGGTAGAAGGTATGGAAAGGATTTGAGCGCAGATGTTTCTGCATAGTGTAGGAACATAATTTTGATATTTATGCATAGATGACAAATATTTGTGTTAACAAATATTGGTAATGGGGGGGAGGGAGGAATTCTGCATAGTGTTTACATCAACTGTGAATATTGTAACTACATATTATTAAATCCCCTTGTTTAGCATTGCTTACTCATGGTAACCAGCCTAGCTTGCGCAGTAATTTTAGGTTTTATTTCCTGTTTTCAATGAACTGCATTTGTGAAAAAATGCAGTGGATTATCTGTTGAAATATTGTTTTTTGGCTCAAGGATGCACCTGTAAAGGCCCATCCTGAGCCCACAAACCTCCTGAAAGTTGACCTGCTTAACTGCAGTTTTCGCAGCGAGTTGCTTCTGTACATAGCCACGGTCTCAATGCAGTGTTGCTGTCACAGATTTTCTTATGTGCATCAGCCATTTGTAGCTTGCGTGCTGCTTGTCATTTACCTTTTGAACAGCAAGTCTGTCCCTCACCTTTGTGTCAGACCTCCAGTGCAGTTCGGTCCTGGTGAATGACGGCATTTTGACCGCCCCGGCTGGTGAGAGAGGCACCCCGTCCCGCCCCCCTCCCGCCTCTGATGACCCTCTTCCTGAGAGAGAGAAGGACCGCGAGAGGGAGGCTGAAAGAGAGAGGGGTGACAGCGAGACGGAGAGTGACGTTGATGACCCGTAAGGATTTTCGTGTGTCCGTAAATTTCATTGAATGAATGGGAAAACCGTGACTAGAAATGATGTGCAATAATCGCGACTTCTCTTGGAGAGCTTAATTTGTAACCTAAAAACATTCTAACTTTTTTTTTTGTATTTTATATTTTGGAAACGCATCTGTCGATGAGCGTGTGTTTGCATGCCTATGTAGGGTTGTGCGCTTCTATGCCAGGGTGCATTCATGGGTGCTAATCGAATGCCTGTCCAGTCAGAATGAGCATCACTGGATGCTGATGGGGAATGTGCTCATTGCAGTGTGGGCAGTGTTGAATGATGCTCTTGGTACTGAGCTTGTGACTCAAAGACTAGGAGTTCTATTCACAGCTGGGATACCTTCCATTGTCCTCATTAAGAAGGACCTAAAGGTGAATCACTAGATAAAATATCCAGCAGGATAGGCATGAATTGAGTACAATTTATTCTGTGGAAGTTGTTTTGGTTAAGTAGGTTTGCTAAATCCCTGAATATGAATGTATACATTGCAACTAAGATGCATACTGAAGGCGCTCGGCTCTATAAGGAAAAATGGCTGTATTTCAGCTATTCATTACGAATTGTCATAAGTGAGCTTTCTGCATGAGAATTTGGGTAGGAATTACATATAGTCTGCAAATTTTGAGGCTCGGATTTTGATTTCAGATTTTGAGTAATTCAGTGGCTTGTGGGATTGTGTCCTGCTTCTCTGTGTGGTGTGGGCTTGGCCCGTGTGATCACGCTTTGCCCTCGTGCTCAGGTTTTTTCCCAGCGTGGTCCCTGACCCAACGCTTTCCGTGTCTCCAGTGAAGAGACGCACACAGTCACTCAGCGCCCTGCCCAAAGACAGCGACAAGAACAGCCCCAGCAAGGTAGTGTGTGACTCTTCCTTACCACGCATGGCCCTGTTCCTTTATTTTATTCTCACACTCCCGCACCGTGAGTAATGCCAGCTGTCTCAGTCTGCGTGGAGTTTGCTGATTATATCTGAAAAGCCTCTGTCTGTGGAGGGTCTGGAGTCTGTTTAATCAATTCTCTCTTATTCCCTGCTTTTTCTCTTTCTTGCTCTCATTGTCCGCCTCCCTCCCTCCCTCCCTCCCTTGTGTGCTTTTCTCCTGGCCTCGCTCTCTCCCTCTGGGTCTCTGCCCCCCCCCCCTTTTTCTCACTCTGTCCTTCTCCCACTCTCCCTCAGAGGGAGAAGGACCACATCCGGCGGCCCATGAACGCGTTCATGATCTTCAGCAAGCGTCACAGAGCACTGGTGCACCAGCGGCACCCTAACCAGGACAACCGTACGGTCAGTAAGATCCTGGGGGAGTGGTGGTACGCGCTGGGGCCGAAAGAGAAGCAGAAGTACCACGACCTGGCCTTCCAGGTGAGCTGGAGAGACGGCGGCTCCCTCGAAATTCACTGTGCTTTTACTCCGACTCTGGCAAATCAGCTTCTACGCCCCCTGATTTTCTGCCGAGCACTGGTTTTGTAACCCACCCCCCTGTTCCACTCTTTCTCCTTTGTTCTCTTGCCTCTGTTGTTCATTTTGGTTTTGTGTTATATAATTTATTTTCCGCATTTACTGTCGATGAGTGTATTGTATGGTGAGGATAGGCTAAATTTCCAAACTCGCTCTTTCGACTTCTCTGTCTGTCTCAGGTTAAGGAAGCCCACTTCAAGGCACACCCGGATTGGAAGTGGTGCAACAAAGACAGGAAGAAGTCGAGTTCAGAGGGTCGTGGGATGCCTGGGGGGAAAGACATGCGGGAGAGGAGCATGTCGGAGACCACCGGTGAGTGGACACTGGGCAGTTGGGTTTGCCCGAGATCCGGCTGGTAGTTGAACTCCGGCCTCTTTCGAAGAAAGACGATCCTGGTCGAGAAGGTTAAAGCCTTCCTCGGGAATCTGGATCAGCTAAGTGGTACGATTCCTTTGCCATGAGGTTTAAGGTCCCCCTTCTGACATTGATTAAACTCCTAAAATCTCACCTCTGTTCATCAAAATAACACATTTTGACTTTTTTACATGAAAAAAATGAATCCATGTCTGAAAATGACTGATGTAACACTACTCTTTTGCTCTGATTTAGAATAAATGGATCTATGAATATGCAGATGTTCCACGCCACCATTCAAATGTCCATCCACCCTTGGCCACTGGCGTGCAACTGGATGCTGTAGTTAGCTGCATACCTGCTCAATTTAGACTCTGCTGACCAAACATGCAACCTTCTGCATGTTTTATGCTTTGCTAGATACTCTATGTTACACAATGGCTGGTAGCAATATAGCAGCAATCTAGCCATTCGATAAATTGGAAACCGATTCCGAAGATGAAGGAGAGCGAATTGCACAGGGTCGCCCACAAGCAGGCATATCGAAATGTGTTTTATGTGTAGTTCCCTACAGTGTTAGAAACGTAACAGTAATGGATAACAAGGTTTCAAACGGCTAACATTGGCTAACATTATCTAGCCATCATACTCCACTTCATTTTTGTTGGACACAGTTAAGGGATAAAAGCATAAGAACAATAAACTTACTGACTGACTCACTGTGTGCCCAGGATAAACTGATGGAGCAGCATCTATCTGATTTTTGTGGCAAAACCACTTACTCAAATGACAATTTTCAAAATGGAGATCTGGAAAATGGTCATTACAAACCCAAATTTGCTCTGGAACTTCAGCTGGGGAATTCTGATTTTCCCATGTTAACTTCATCAATTTTTCTTGGATTTTCAGATCCTTGGACAATAAATGAAGGTTCAATTTTCTCCTTTTGAAACTTTTCTAGTTTAACAAGTGAAAACTGAACACGTCTTAGATTTTAAGATAATGATATTGTTAGTGCTCCTGGGTTCTCCGCTATAGAGACATTCGGAACACTGCTGCCATTTCCATTCACCAACAAACTCAGACGTTATGAGCGCCATTTTTGGCACTACATCCGAGGCTGTCTTTCCCTAAAGGAAATGGCCGAGGTGTTCTGAATGCTTTAGTGGGTTGTAGGGTGACTTAAATTTGTATGACTCTGTGAACATTATTTTGGTTCTGGTTCCTACTGTCCAATGTCTATGAGAAAAAATGGTCAGGGTTTTAGAAAATTACTGAAAATAAGGTCCATGGTTAAATTAACGTCTGAAAAATGTTATCGTTTTGTTTATTGTGGTGATGTGGTTGAACACTTCAAACCTTTTCAAAAATAAAAATCTTTGAGACCTTAACAAACAAATGTTGCTATTGCCATGCTAAGGCTGAAGTAATTTGGGACTACATCACCCATTGTTCTTAGCTCGTTCAAACATCATTCATGCCTGTAGTTCAGTTATTTTTGATGATGGCACATATTGAGCAACATTCTCATTTTATGGACATGGAATGTTTCCTGTTCACATGGTTGTGTGGAAATGCGTGTATATTTTATCACTAAATAAAACAAACACCATCTCGAGCAACAGATTAAATTACGGATCTCATTTTCACCTGTTTATTTATTTATTTATTTATTTATTTTTTAAACCCCATGCACTTAGACTCTGGAGCTATGGAACCGGAACCGGAATTGGAGAAATGCAAACAGAGATGCATAAAAAATGATGACTGGGCTGTGACTCTCCATTACCCCCAGTTTTGCTGTAGCATAATAATCTGATGGAAAGCAGCACACAAAAAGTTGAGTCTGAATCGATTTTTTTTGAGACGGTCATCCGGACATTGCAGTTTCAAAGCGGCAATGCTCAGCCATTGTGTTGATTGCTTATTTTGCTCCCGATATGCCTTCCAGCACATAAAACGCGTTACAAGGGCATGCTTCTGAGGTTAAAAACTTGATTTTCAACTGGAAGGGCTCTTTAAATAATTAGTGAAATGAGCCGACTTGAGTTTGAAGAAATGCTCGTCTGAACTGCTTTCTGACCCCTGTACTTTCCACTTCTGTTTGAGACAAAATCATTACCATTCAGAAACTGGAAAATTGTCAATAGCCTCCGGCAAGTTATTTTGCATTTGAGTGTTGTATCTTTCAGAGAGTTTCGTCATAGTGACCTGCTATAAGACCTCTATTTTAGTGTATGCCATTATTCTTAGCTAATTAGCAAAGCTACACCTGCTCCTATGGGGCTTTGTGCCAGCGCAAGGGAGGCAGTTTGTAATCGTCTGACCTGCTCTCCTGCTCCTTACAGAGCCTCAGTCTGTGTCTCTTGGGGTGGACCTGAAAGGGGCGGGGCCTGGACTGGGGGGCGTGTCTGAGCGGGGGATGGGTGAGAGTCACTCGGGACAGCTGCCCCGCCCACGTGCTTTCTCCCAGAGTGCCGTGCACAGCCTGGAGAGGAGCGAGCGGGGGAACAGCCAGGCTCTGGTGGAGCTGGCACAGGTACCATCTCTCTCAGATTCAAATTTTAATCTCCCTAAGCATCACTGGCATGACCATACATTAGCATAGTATTGCCAAAGCATTAACTGAATAAAATAAATTCACAATATGAACAAACACAATGCAAGACGATAATGATTCTGGGGTGCTTGGACTCAAAGTAAGAAATAGAAAGCTAAGGAGCTGTGGTCTCCATCCTTGGGAGAATTAGTGGAGTATTTGTAATTGTGGAGTTGCCTACTCACTGTTCCTCTGCACCGTGCGTCTCCCAGAGTTGTCCTGTTTTACTGCCCTGTCTCTTCGCTTTGCTTTGAGCAGATGTGCGGGGATGGAGGAGGCCAGTTTACGGGGCGTGCCCCCACACTCTCTCGCTCTCAGCGTGGGGTGAGCGAGGACATGACCAGTGATGAGGAGCGCATGGTGATCTGCGAAGAGGAGGGAGACGACGATGTCATTGGTGAGCTTATTTAGCAGGGCTGCTGCCATCACATCTCTCCTCAGGCGTGTCTGCACACTGCAGCAACCAACCTGCTTCTGTATTCTCCTGCTTGTTTGTAGTCTCCTTCTCTGGCCCTCACTTTCACTTTCTCCCTCTTGCTCTCTCCTTCTCTTGCTCTCTCACATTGTGAAGCTGGTGAACATTTTACTCATTTCTTTCATTTTTATTTGATTAAACAGTGCGTTCAGAAAGTATTCAGCTTTTACACGTTATGTTGCAGCCCTATGCTTAAAATCATTTAATTTAATTTTTTCCCTCATCAGTCCTCACTCAATACCCCATAATGACAAAGCAGAAGTAGAATTTTGGACATTTTTGCAAATTTATTAAAAAGGAAAAACTGAAATGCCACATTGATATACAGTGCCGTGAAAAAGTATTTGCCCCCTTCCTGATTTCTTACTTTTTAACATATTTTTTACACTTAAATGTTTCAGATCATCAAACAAATTTTAATATAAGACAAAGATAACCTAAGTACATACAAAATGCAGTTTTTAAATGATGATTTCATTTATTAAGGGGAAAAAGCTATCCAAACTTCCTGACCCCCCCCCAAATCATGAATTAATTGTGATTAACCACATTTTTTGAGTCCAATTTCACTAGCCACACCCAGGCCTGATTACTGCCAGACCTGTTGAATCAAGAAATCACTTCAATAGAACCTGTTTGACAAAGTTAAGTAGGCTAAAAGATCTCAAAAAACAACACATCATGCCGCGATCTTAAGAAATTCAAGAACAGATGAGAAACAAAGTAATTGACATCAGTCTGTCTGGAAAGGGTTACAAAGCCATTTCTATGGCTTTGGGACTCCAGCGAACCATGGTGAGAGCCATTATCCACAAATGGAGAAAACTTGGAACAGTGGTGAACCTTCCCAGGAGTGGCCGGCCTATCAAAATTACTCCCAAGAGCGCATCGACAACTCATCCAGGAGGTCGCAAAAGAACCCAGAACAACATCTACAGAACTGCAGACCTCACTTGCTTCAGTTGAAGTCAGTGTTCATGATTCAACAATAAGAAAGAGACTGGGCAAAAATGGCATCCATGGGAGAGTTCCAAGGCAAAAACCACTGCTAACCAAAAAGAACACAAAGCCTTGTCACACATTTGCCAAAAAACATCTTGATGATCCCTCAAGACTTTTGGAAAAATATTCTGTTGACTGACGAGACAAAAGTTGAACTTTATGGAAAGTGCGCGTTCCGTTACATCTGCCGTAAAACTAACACAGCATTTCGTAAAAAGAACATCATACCAAAACTCAAACATGGTGGTGTTAATGTGGTGGTTTGGGGCTGCTTTGCTGCTTCAGGACCTGGATGACTTGAAGTAATTGATGAAACTATGAATTCTGCTCTCCACCAGAAAATCCTGAAGGAGAATGTCCAACCATCAGTTGGTGACCTCAAGCTCACGCGCACTTGGGTTATGCAGCAGGACAATGATCTGAAACACACTAGCAAGTCCACCTCTGAATGGCTTAAAAAAAACAAACTGAAGGTTTTGGTGTGGCCTAAGCAAAGTCAGGAATTAAATCCGATTGTGATGTTGTGGCATGACCTTAAACAGGCCGTTCATGCTCGAAAACCCTCCAATGCGGCCGAATTAAAACAATTCTGCAAAGAGTGGGCTAAAATTCTTCCACAGCGTTGTGAAAGACTCCTTGCCAGTTATCGCAAATTTTTGATTGCAGTTGTTGTCGCCGAGGGTGGCAAAACCAGTTATTAGGATTTAGGAGGCCAGGTAGGTTTGGATAGCTTTTTCCCCTTAATAAATGAAATCATCATTTAAAAACTGCACTTTGTATTTACTTAGGTTGTCTTTGTCTAATATTAAAATTTGTTTGATCTGAAACATTTCAGTGTGACAAATAGGCAAAAAAATAAGAAATCAGGAAGGGGGCAAATACTTTTTCATGGCACTGTAAGTCTTCAGACCCTTTGCTATGGCACTTACAATTTACTGTAGCTCAGATGCCTTCCGTCTCACTTGATTATCTTTGAGATGTTTCTTCACCTTGATTGGAATCTACCTTTTGTAAATTCATTTCATTGGACGTGATTTAGAGAGACACACAACTGTCTATGTAAGGTCTCAGAACTATCAAGCCATAACTGTCAAGCCATATCAGAGCAAAAACTAAGCCTTTAGGTCGAAGGAACTGCCTGCAGAGCTCAGAGACTGGATTGTGTCGAGGCACAGATCTGGGGAATACTGCAAAAAATGCCTGCTGTATTGAAGAGCACAGCTGCCTCCATTATTCTTAAATGGAAGAGGTTTGGAACAGCCAGCAATCTTCCCAGAGCTGGCTGCCTGGCTAAACTGAGCATTCAGTGGGGAAGGGCCTTGGTAAGAGAAGTGACCAAGAACCTGATGGTCACTCTTGCTGAGCCCCAGAACTCCTGTTTGGAGATGTGTGAAACTTGCAGAAGGACAGCCATCACTGTGACATTGCACCAATCTGGGCTTTATAGTAGAATGGCGTGGCAGAAGCCTCTTTTCAGTGAAAGGCACATGAAAGCCTGCTTGGAGTTTGCAAAAAAGTGATTTTAAGGACTCTCAGACAGTGATAAACTGAATTTTCTCTGGTCTGATGAAACCAAGATTGACCCAATTGGCCTATATTCTAAAGTTCATGTGTGGGGGGAAACTACACACTGCTCATCAGCTGCCCAGTGCCATCCCAACGGTGGAGCATGGTGGTGGCTGCGTCATGCTATGGGAGTTTAATTCAGCGTCTGGGCCTGGCAGACTGGTCAGGGTTGGAGAAAAGCTGAATGGAGCAAAATACACAGCTGTCCTGGATGAAGTTCCAAGCACTCTGAAACTGGTTCTCAGACTGGGCCAAATGTTCACCTTCCAGCAGGATAATGGCCCTAAGCACATGGCCAAGACGATACAGGAGTGGCTTCGGGACAATTCTGTGAATGACCTGGAGTGGCCCAGCCAGAGCCCTGAGTTGAACCGAATTGAACATCTCTGATGAGACCTTAAAATGGCTGTCCAATGACGGTCCCCATCCAACTTGAGGGGTCTGCAGGGAAGAATGGCAGAAAATCCCTGAATACAGATGCGCAAAGCTTGTTGGATCATACCCAAGTAGACTTGACGCTGTACTGAGTAAAGAGTCTGAATACTTGTGTTAATGTGGTATTTCAGGTTTTCTCT
Source organism: Gymnothorax javanicus (assembly GCA_029692085.1). Taxonomy (NCBI): domain Eukaryota; kingdom Metazoa; phylum Chordata; class Actinopteri; order Anguilliformes; family Muraenidae; genus Gymnothorax; species Gymnothorax javanicus. The sequence continues at coordinate 44,262,330 of CM056193.1, read as the reverse complement.
TTTTAACCCTTTTGTGCAGAAGCCAAATCTGGCTATTTATGCATTGCCCTGTTCAAGGCATTATAATTCAAAATTTGAGGTTCACACCGAGGGGTAAAATGGCTTTAATGAAACAAGAAACATGTAGCATTTAGAATTCCATCATATTTCAGAATCTTTTCATAATTTTAGTGGAGAGTAAGGGCCGCAAACACAAAAAATCTTCATGAAAATTCAGCAATGAAATTATATTAAAAATTACTGAGAATTGAAAAATGAATTGGAATTAAAACAATACATTTCTGGGATCATGAACCATTTACCACAAGTGTACTTCATCTGACAATGATTTTCAAAATTATCTCCTGTTTACAAGCCAAATAAGATGGCTCTCCAACTAGCATCCCAAGCGGTCAAACCTCTCAAAATTGTGCACTATGAAATCATAAAAAGATCATGTGTTTAACACAAATCAACTTTTGACTCATGAAGTTCAATATGAATTAATGATTTTCTAACAGAATTTATCTTGAGTTTATCAATATAGGCGCAGATGGACATCAGTGGTCACCAGTAACCTCTCCAAACCAAAAACATGCCTCTTCTTTCTGATTAAGTTTAGAATTTTGACGATTTTTATTTAGAGCCCCATTAGCCCCATAAGGAGCTGCTTATTTTACCGTAAGAACGTTCACCCTGCATTGGAAAGCTAGCGACTTTGAGCACCTGAAGCAAAATGCAAGGTTATTGCTATAAATGCTTTCCACACCCTACAAGGAGCAAGTATAACTCACAAACGCCGTAATATCTGAAATACACCTTATTTTAACAAGACAGACATTCCATTATGGGGAATCAGCAGGTAATATGCTACCTCAGATTGAACAGAATGTGTGCAACAAATGTAGCAGGGGAGTTATCGAAGTCTCCGAGCTGTTCGCATTTTAAACAATCAAAAGACCTACCTTTAGACATTCTGTTTTGTTGAATGTGGTATAAATTCTAAAACAAATTGCCACATCGAGCAAAATGCCACCACATATGGAATTATTAGCAAAGACGAATAGTTACTCCTATTAACCAATGCGGCAGACAAGCTTTGTGATTATCATGGCTATGGTAAACCGAAAAAAAAAAAAAAAAAAAAAGCCAGATGGCTGGCTACCCATAAGCACTCATACTACTCCATTGTACTCACTCATAATAAAGAAGAACTCTCCATCATTTAATTCCACCTCCAGGCAAACACAGCAATCCGGTACAAGGAACCCTTCAGTACTGTTGCATTCGGAAAAACTCCCATTGACCATGTCTGCATCCCATTTCCATCTCGTAAATGTCACCTAAGCACTTCTGGGTCCGTTTTGGAAGTCTTTTTTTCTGTGCATTCATGTCATTCAGCTGCACACAGTTGAGAGAATCTGATCTAACTTGTTGTTAAGCAAGGGTTTAAATACTTCTCTCAGGGTCCAATCAGTGTCTTTCAATTACTGTAGAAACTTTAGACTGTCGGCAGCGCTCCAGTCTGCAACCAAGACTTACGTTTTGCGACCGACACTTTTCATGCACTGTGCGCCTATTCTGGGCAGCGATTCACTCCCTACTTATCAGCCGCCGGCCGTGAATTTTTTTTCTGCAGGTCGGTTGGTACCATTACGTACATCAGCCAATCACAGCTCGGCTGTACTCATGCAGAGATGAGAATGGCAAAGCATTCAACCTTGTCACTGTCAGCTGAGTTGTGCGCGGCAAATTTGTAAAATGGCCATCTAAATTTGGCCATAATTTTTCTGAATGATTCAGTTTATGTACTGGGGAGGGTTTGATGAAAAGTTGTCCCTTGGGGAAATGGAGACTTGTACATACATTTATACTTGTATGATAACTCTCCAAAATGATAACTGCATTTATACATTTTTCAAACATTCTTGTGAACATCAATATCTACTTTTCAGTTCACAAAGTGCTTTCAGATGATGTTTCTTAAATAAATGCAGCAACAACTGATGGTCTGTTCAGGTATCTTTATTTGGGCTTGGAAATATTCGGAAAAGTATCACGGTACTTTGCGTGACCACAGTTTTGGCCTGCTCACCTAAATTTTGGCCTGCAGGCCCAACTTTTTCAGGTTGGGAGCGCATGTGCTCCTAGGTCCAAAAGTTAGTCTGGAGGGTTGGTCTTGAATTGGATTTCAAAAAAAAAAAAAAAAAAAAAGTGTCAATCCGTTGATAATTACCGGTAAGGTTTCACCTGGCCGTGAGCTATAACTGCGCTTTACGCAGATGAGCCTGCGCAAGCATTCAAGTGACTGGATTTCAGTGAGAGATTTTGTGAAAAATTCTAAAATTCTGTTTTTGCTTTGTCATTATGGGGAATTGAGTGTAGACTGAGGGGAAAACGAATTTAAACACTGTAAGCATAAGGCTACAACATGACTATAATGACATAACATACAACATAACATAATGTGGAAAACACTCAAGGGTCTGAATACTTTCTGAATGCACTGTACTTGGCACTCCTCTATTTAGGTGTTTCTGGGTTTTTCTGTTTTAGTGCATGTAAATATTGGTGGTTTGTGGATATCTTTTTGTATTGTTAGTGAACGGTCACTTATTAAGCCTCCCTGTCCATCCATTCTGTCACACACAGAGGACACTTTCCCTGGCAGTGCCATTGATCTCAAATGTAAAGAGAGAGTGACAGACAGCGAGAGTGACAACGGCTCTGGGGATGAGGCTGACCACAAGGTAGCTGTTCACCCGTCTGTCTGTCCATCTGTGCGCCTGGCCGTTACGTCTGTCTCTGGCTCTTTCTGGGTCCAATTTTATTTTTTTCCCCATTTCATTTGTGATGCATGTAATCTTTTACTCGAAAGTGGCATGAATGACCAAAGCAATCTGATGTTCTTTATGGTCGCTGGCGACAAGCAGCGACTGGCACCGTGGTGATGGGGAGCTGCCAGACCATCAAATTGAAGTTTAGCTTTGCTCAACTTTTTTGCAAAGTAGTTCTGCAGCGCTGAAGCAGCAACCAGTTTCAGGGAGGGATGATGCAAACTTGATGTTTGTCGCACCGCTTGAACACTGCACGCTCCAAATGACAGCAGGCGACAAGCCACTAGCAATCTGAGGCAACAGCATCAATTTGACGCTTTTGGTGTGAATGCGGGGTGAAGAATATTACGACCTCTTCCACGATCAGTCAGTTGGTGTAGTTCTTTTGTATTCATTTAAATACTGTATACTCAACAAAATAAGTTAAGGACCACTGAGTGTTTTCTCTGTTGTTTTCTCTCGTTCTGAGCTTCCCAAGACGCTGTTAAGCTGTGGTGAGAGCACGTGGTGGTCACACTAGATATTGAAATTACTTTTGACATCATTTGTCGTTTTGATTTAATGGTCAGAACTTGGTGTGATTCTGGTCTTCCCTGTGGATAGCCTCTTTTGGGGTAGTGAAGTCATCTGATGAAAAGTTTTGACGCATTTTTATGCTTTGGATTAACACCGATGACATAAACAACACCTGGGATTTGCGTTCAGTCTGTACATTTCACTTACTCGGGTTAAAATACAGTGTTCCTTAACTTTTTTTGTTGAGTATATATGGGCGTTATTCATTTCTTTATATGCAGGGGCTGTGTGATGGCTGCAAGTTATGATTGAAAGAGGGGCGATATGTCTTATGAGGTTGGGTAAACCTTGATACAAATACTGCCACCCGACGTCTGGCCTCTGTTGAATTGGAGAATGGGAGAAATGCACCATTTTATTTGTTTTTGATAAGGTGCCAGCCTTTATTTTGTGGACATTAGGAAAAAAAAAGCTATTTTTTAGTGTGTTATTTACTATTTAAAAAAAAAAAATTTGTTTGCATTTACGGCGAGAAGAAAAAGAATAGAATCCCATTCTGCGCAGTCCACCAGGTTGAATCATCAGGGTCTCAGCTGGCCACCACTGATTGCACTGTTTTGTGGAATATATTTTACTGCTTGGAGAGTAGCTGTGTTGGCCACTGTGAAATTTGGAGTATGTCATTCAAGTATCTTTGACATGCCAGCAAATTTCATGCTGGTCGCAGACTCTATAGCCCTCTAGTTACTGCTGTGGCCATGAGCATTTGGTACCAAAATGCAGTTCCAGAATTGCTATTTAGTCCTGCGGGTGGAGGACATAGCGATTGGTCTGTGCACTTTTTTTTCAGGTGTAAGGCATGCAGAATAATTGGCACTCTGTCTTTATTAATAGCTTTCCCATTGCCTCTGTGTTTTAGTTTTCCAATTTCATCAATTAATTGTTGTTCTGCTTCTCTCTCCAGCGCGTCTTCGCCCCAGTGATCTGCTCCTCCTCCTCCTCCGCCTCTCCCTCCATCTCTCACTCCTCCTCCATGGGAAGGAGTGCCTCTCTCTCCTCCTATCCCTCTAAGCGCTATGGGGAGGGCGGAGGGGGGAGTTTGGAGCGAAAGAGGAAGAGAGGGGCTGAGAGTGGCGGGAATGGGGGACCAAAGGAAGGGATAAGAGGAGGAGGAGGAGGAGAGGGTGGGGCTGGGGCAGGGGTCCCGTCCTCTGTATCTCTGTCTCCAGGCCAGTCAGTTATCTCCAGCTCCACCCCTGGGGCCCCTACAGGCTTGTCCCCGCTCCTGGGGCTGGGCGGCGTTCGGGTGGCCTCCACTGTAGTGACCAACGTGGTGCGGCCGGTGGTCAGCACCCCCGTGCCCATCGCCAGCAAGCCACGCGACGGGCGGACCGCCCCCAGCCCTCTGCCTCTGGAACGGAAGCCTGCTCCTGGCCCACCCCCGCCGCAGCAGGCCCAGCTGCTGATTGGAGCAGGAGGAGGTGCGGCTGGAGGGGGTGGGTGCTACTCATCGTCCTCCCCCAATCCCGTAGGCACAGGAGCGGCGGGGGGGGGACAGGGGGGACTGGTGACCAATCTGGTGTTGGGTGGCGCCTTCCCCGCCCAGCCCACTGTACAGCTTATCGCCCCGCCTCAGGCCCCCCCTCACTCGCTGCCTCCCCCCTCTCACGGTCACAGCAATGGACCCCTGCCCCTCTCCCTGCTTCAGCCCCAGTTTGTCCCAGCACCCTCTCTTGCGCCCCCCAGTGGAGGCAAAGCCATCACGCAAGTGCAGTACATCCTCCCCACCCTGTCTGCCAGCAGCAACCCCAAGAGCCCCTCCCCTCAGCAGCCAAACCAGCAAACTAGTGTTTTCACCCTACCTACAGCTCCGCCCACTCACGTCTCTCTAGCCAATGGGAAACAGTCTGGAGCCGGACAGGTGACAGGGTATACTTCAAGTCCAGCAGTGGGAGTGGTCAGCTCAGGAGCCAGAGGTGAGGAGAGCATTATTTGTCATATACTTCCTTATAAATACGGGGAATCTGCCCATGTGATACGAGCACAAGGTACGAGGCTGTATCAGCCCGCCGGGCAAAATCCCATATCAGTGGCAGCAACCATTGCCATAGCAACAGTCACAAGCGTTGTTGGCAACGCATCGCTTCAGACGCTGTTATGGCGGGGAGACTCACAAATTCCTTAGGGGCTGTAATTTCTGAACTGGACTATGTTACAGAAAAGGAACTTGATACAGAATTATTTGTAAATGGTGTGCGTAGCGCCGCGTTTTGCAGCAATTTTCATGCGAAGGGCTGTAGGAAAACGTTTCATGCGTAAGGTATCGTAGTAGTGCAAATTTATTATCTCAATGGAGAAAATCATGTTTCTATGCTAGCTAGCTAATTCGCCATTTAATTGACTTGAGAACACCACTGACTAAAAGTAAATGCTAGCGCTACTGGCCTGCAATGATGACAATAATAACCTGAAATAAATGCTTTGGATAAAATGCATTTTTAATTATGGACAAAATCATTATATGATAAATAGAACATCATATGCGCATTTTCATATCACACCGTGTATCAACCCTCGACCAGAATCCGCTCTCGAGCTAAAGCTCTCGGGCTGATACTGGGATCTCGGGTTGATACAGCGTGTGATATGAAAATGCCCATATGATATTTGCTATATATTATTTTTTTTTTTTTTTTATTTTTTTGCTATATATTATTTTAACACTACAATGTGATATTGCCAGGTAGTTGTCCCCTCATTCAGAAAAGGTGAAGCGATCTTATTGGTACAGTGGTGCATTAGGTGGTATTGTTGTCTTTGAGGTTCTGAGTTAAAATTTCAACCTGGGTCTTTCTGTGTGGAGTCTGCATAATTTACCTGTGTCTATGCAGCTTTCTTCTGGTATGCTATCTCAGTCTGTTGACATGCCTGTTGGACTGATTGGACACTAATAGCAAATTGGTGTCAGTGTGCGACTGAATGGTCCTATGTGTGCTCAGAGATTAATTGCTATACTATCCCTGATGTATTTCTGGCTTACTCCCAGTAGATGGTAGATTAGGTTCCTGTCCTGCCGCCAGGAATGAGTATCAGATGATCAATTTATGGGTTAAAGCAATCCAAGGTGGAAGAGATGATGAGAGACTGGAGATCATATTTGTATCTGTCACGTGAAGTTTGGGTGTGTTTGTATGACTGGGCTGGTGAAGAGGTTTAGGGGGAGCGAGGGAGTGGTGAAATGTTTCTCCTTCAGGCAGGTCCTTCTCTTGCCCCACAGTTCAAACCCGGTCCCCAGTCTTGCAGGGCAAGATGTTGGTCCCTATGGCGACAGTGCGAGCAGCACCTGCTCCTTCTCCACAGTTTCCTCTGGTGGCCCCGCCCCTCCCGGTTCAAAATGGCGCTCAGCCAGGAAGCAAGGTGAGTGTGCCACTAGCACTTGTGTTTTTGCTGACAGAAGTGCTGGTAAATAATTTTTGTGATGCATTTTGGCCCATACTACTAACACTATGGTGATTAACAATCAAGTAAGCAATACAGTGGTCATTATGCGCAAATAACTGAAGTGGTGTCATACAGTCTGACATGGAATGGAGGGCCATTAGCCAATGGGGACTGCACTTTCGTTCTATTTGAATAAAACTTCATCAACTGGCTTAGTACCAAGGTCTCTCAGGCAAGTTCGATTTAGGGACTGATCCGTGCATATTTTAATGAGGCTGTTGCCTTGTGATTGGTTGATGGTTTCTGGAAAATGACTATTAGAAGAATGATCCGCTTTACATGAAACTTTCTCAGGTGCATGCCACTAAGGTCTTATAGTTCCACTGGGGGACAGATCCGCGCATATTTAATGAGGCTACCGGCTTGTGATTGGTTGATGGTTTCCGGACAATAGCTGTTGAAGGAATGATCAGTTTTGAATGAAACTTGCTCAGCTTACTTCCTACCAAGGTCTCTTGGGCAAGTTCGATTTTTGGACAGATCTGTGCATATTTAGTCAGTGCACCGACTATACGGAATGAAATGATTAGCCCCTGAGACGGCTGTGTCCAATTAATTATGCGAGTCCGTAGCTGTGTTAGGGTCGTTTATTATAAACACACATAAACAGCCCTTGGCGTTATATGATGCTCCTGTTAGAAGTTCAGATTGCAGGGCTCGAATTTCACGATGGCATCGACCTCATTTGCCATCGATGCCCTTCCTGTTTGCCGTGCTGCCCACCTATAAAAGCCCCAGTTCACGGCAGTATAATGCCGTGCCCTTTCCCCGCATTGCCGTAAGTGCCCCTCGGCCAAAACACCTATCCAAAATGAATAAATCGCACAGCATTTCCCGTTTTTACCAGTGGAGGTTCGTCGGCCGTAACAAAGGGAAGCCAAACCTCGCCCTTCAAAGTTTAATCACTTAAACATTTCGCAGGTTACTTTTCTTGATCAGCAGTTGCTCATACGAATCGGTAGAAGGACAGTCAAATTTATTTTCGATAGCAAATGACGACGCAAATTACAATACGTCTTTATAAATTAGTTTGCGAGGCTTCTTTCGCAAGAAGCCAGGACAATCCGTTTTCTACAATCTTAATACAGAAGTAAAGAATGCGATGTTGCGCAGCTTATTGCTTAATGAGCCTCAATAATCAATTTGCGAATCTATGCCGTTTCATGAGCTTCTTGAGTGCGGAATTTATAAAGACGTCGGCCTATGGTAATTTATGTCGTAATTTATGCGTGAAAGAAAACCCCTCATAATTTCGTGGTGCAATGTATAACAATGCTATCGAAAATAAATTTGACTCAATTGACTGTTCTTCTCACAATTCGTATGAGCAACCGCTGATCAAGAAAAGTAAACTGCGAAAGGTTTAAGTCATTAAGCTTTGAAGGGCGAGGTTTTGGCTTCCCATTGTTACGGCCGACGACCTGCCACTGGTTTTACAGCTGTCCTTTTAAGCCCTTTTTCTTTATGATCGTAATTTATTCTTGAATAATTTATGTATCTCCTCTATTTTTAACTCCGACCACGATGCCGACAGGTGAAAGGAACAAAAAAAGAAAAAAAAATGCCGAATTACAGTCGGCAGCCGCAAAGTGTGGCAAATTGACGAGGTCATGGAGGTACTGAAATTCTCTTAGGTTGCGTGTTGTGTGTTGATAAAGCTTGGGAAGTGGTCTTAATAGCCAGTATCTAGCGCTGTTGTCAGTTTGAGTGTTGGAATAACAGGAGAAAGTCCGAATTTCGCGGGTGGCAGAAGATGGACCAAATGGCTAAATATGATTATTTTTTTCAATGACCGGGCGATTGATTGGAATGTCCTTTGCTTGTACTTGCATTATAGCAATGCCCAAACGATGTCCCAGCGCAATACTGAGCCAATTTCCAAGACGGCAAGCGGGGAAAAATACGGGAAACGTTTTCTTTCAAGAATGGTTTTGATTTGCATAGTGCACGCTGATTGGTCACTTTATGTGAGGAACGTCTGAGACTACGGACCTTTACTTTTGATTAGCTTAAGTGATGACCTAAAGCTCCGTGGTGGATTTGCTGTGCCCCCAAGGTAGCGGCAGACTTTGCTGTGGTGCCCCTTATATGGAGGCACATTTGCCGTAATGCCCTTTTATTTTCAGCATGGATCACGGCAACTTTTGCCGTGCCCCTTATCACCTGTAGTTCGAGGCCTGAGATTGAACTGAACAAGATAATGGCAGTCAACAAAGTCAAAGCACCCTACCACCTCTGCATCACCTCTGTGCTGCAAGCAAACCTGACAATGAGCAGATGCAGATGACAATTAATTACGGCCGCTACACCTCAGTGACACACACATACTCACCGGTGACGCATACACGCACTTTCACGAAGGCACACGCACCCCCCCAATGACTACCTGTGACAGTGACCGACATGTATCCAAGACGCATTCCTTACTCCTAAAGTAAGGCTGCTGCATTTTGATTGGTTGATAGTTTCTGGACATCATCTGTTGAAAGAATTTGGTTTCCAATCATAACTATGGAAAGAATGATTGGATTTGAATGATACTTAATCAGCTTACTTACTACCAAGGTGTCTTGGGCAATTGTGATTTGGGGACAGATCTGTGCACATTTAATGAGGCTGCTGGCGTGTTATTGGTCGATGGTTTCCCGACAATAACTACTGAAAGAATAATTTGATTTGAATGAAATGTACTCTGCTTACTTACTACCTAGGTTTCTCGGCCAAGTTCGATTCAGGAACAGATTTCTGCACATCAAATTAAGCTGCTGCGTTTTGATTGGTTGATAGTTTTCGGACAATATCTGTTGAAAGAATGATCTGATTTACACGAAACTAATATTGCTTATGACCAAGGTTTGTCGATGAGGTTCGAATTTGGGACATGTCCTTGCATTTGTAATGAGGCTGCTGAATTCTGATTGGTTGGTCATTTCCAGGCAATATCTATTGAAAGAATTAGGGTTATAGACTATATCTATTGAAATAATGATTGGATCTGATTTAAACTTACTGCTAAGATCTCTTAGTCAGATTTGATTTGGGACGGATACAGTGCATGCATATTTAATGAGCTGGCTGCTGCTTTCTGATTGGTTTAATCACTCTTATGCTAGTGCAGGGGTCACATCCAGTTCTATGGAACTCATTATATGACAACTGGCGTGGTGTTCTGTTGCTGATACTGTTGATGTTGTTGCCACGCCCATATATGTGCACCCAGAGGCATAATTTTTGCTTCTTTGTCCATAAAATACACTTATATATGGACTGAATTCTTCGGCCTCTAGTAATGTTCCTCATATACAGCCAAAACTATCTTTGTGGCGTGCTGAAGTGCAGTCCTTAGTTCCATTATGTTTTTGTTGCGTAACAAGAACTCCAGCAGTTAGTAGTTCCACAGAGTCAAAGTTGCATTCATGCAGTCGTTGTCAAATTGTGCTTTCTCCTAGTTGTCATAATCAGTATATCGGCTGAAGTTATTTGTAGCTATGTGTTGTTTGTAATTTGTGGAAAATTCAAACTTGCTGTCTGTCTATTTTAGCCTTCACTTGTGATTTTTGCAACTTTGTAACGCAATGTGACAGTGAAATTTAGCTTGGAATCCAAACGTGGGGAATTAATACAAAGTGTCAAAAGACTGAACTTCATGGAACTGCTTTATAGCGGTGTGGTTATGGGGAAATGATGCACAGCTGTTGAACATCTTTCAATCAATCCTGATTTTAGTATTCAGCGGAGCCTTGGAATAACATGTATTAGGACGTAGTGTTAGGACACAAAGGCCCACAATCAGTTTTGCAGTTATTGAACATTGAAACACATATTGGCACTTTGAACCTGCATTTATTCCCTCTGAAGATGGGCCAATTTGCCAAATGCACTATGTTTTGTGATCTCTGAAAAGTGCCTTTGTGAGAAATTGCAGCCCTGCATGGTGTGACTACTTTAGCAGGGGCTGTGGAGCTTGGTAATGGCTCTGGTGCTTTTTGTCTTCTTAACACAGATAATCCAGATTGCCCCCATGCCAGTCGTCCAATCACAGCTCCCGTCTGGGGGGGCAGTGCATCCTGGGAGCCCCTTTCCTGTTACCATGGGGACGGCCACGGTGATGGCTCCCGGCTCCGCCCCCTCACAGACTGTGCTGCTGCCGCCCCCTCCCACGAGGTGCCTGCTGCTGGACTGATCTCCACTCAGCTCTACTACACTCCACTCTACCTCCCCCACACTGCTGCCCATCACTGCACACTACATTCAGTCCAGTCGTCCGCTTTCTCTCACTCTCTCTCGTTATCCTTGTTGCCTTCCAAGTTTAAAAATGCTTTATTAGCACAACATCTAAAGCCGCTTTCACACCGGATGCGAAACGAATTTTTCGCACGACAGATTACATTCAAAGTCAATGCAAAGAATACACACGAAACGCTGTATTCGCGTCTTCGCATTGACTTTGAATGTAATCTGTCGTCGTAAAAAAATTCGCTTTCAAGTCCGTGTGAAAGCGGCTTTATGTTTTCAAAGCACAAGAAAATGGCCAGAATGTGCAAAATTGAGTTTATCAGCGGTTATCAAGATATACTGCCCGCAGACATTCAATCGCTATGAATCAAAATTCAAATTCAAAAATCCTTTATCGGTGTGATGTGTCATTATGTGATACATCTTTTGATCCCTTGCTTGCAGGTTCACATATGTTCAGTCTACGCCAGGAGGCCCTGCCCCTTTGCCTCTGGTGTCCACAACGACCGGCTCCTCCCCGCAGCAGACCCCTCCCCCTCCCCCTCCAGGATCCACTTATGTGCCATCGCCCCTCGCGACACTGGGCTTCACTGCTATTGCGCCCCCTGGGCAGGCCTTAGTGCAACCTCTAATCGCAGGTCAGGTGACACGGTGGAAAGTGGGACCTTTTACTCAGTCGTCTCTGTATTGGGCACTGCCTTTATTCTTTTCTCTCTGTCTCCATCACAGGTCAGCCTCCACTGCTGGCCCCGGCACAATCTCCCAATTGCCCCACGCTGTCTTCATTGCCCACTCCGACCTCTGCAGCCGGGGGGCAAATAGTTACTGCCATTTACCCTCCCCCAAGTGTGACTGTTGCGACAGGAGTGATGTCCGTGACAACAGTGCCTCCCAGCGTGGTGTACACGGTGTCGAGCCCCCCGGCCCTCTCCCCCCATGGCCTGCCCAAACACACGCACCCTACCCCCCCACAGAGCACAGAGCGACCCCCGCATACTCAGCCCGAGAGGCAGACGGACACACAGCTCCACCCTCTGCCCCAGCAATGCAGCAAACCCAGCGGCAGCTCGCTGGCGACATCCAGCAGCTCGGGAGCATCGGTCCAGGCGAGCACGTCGCCTCTGCCCTCTCACACAGGTAAGAGCTACGGACCAGAGGTGCTACATGAGTCAATGAACTATTATTTGCTGCTGTCAAATACAGTAGATGCTCAAAGCGCTTTACAGTCATACGGGGGAATCTCACTTCACCACCACCAATGCATGATACGGTGGCCTTTTTGTGCCATAATGGTCAACACACATGAGCTGAGGTGGAGGACGATAGATGGATGGATGGATGGATGGATGGATGGTTTATTTCAAACACTTAAATAGCAGCCAGTAGGCCAAATTGCTTAACCATAACAATAAAAAATGCAAATCTCAAAAAGGGAAATTATGTACATGTATAAAACATGTATATCCTAGGATATAACTTCTATATCAGAGGATGATTAGGTTAGGATGAAAGTGCCTGGTTGGGAATTTAGCCAGGACTCCGGGGAGCCTTGTGGGCTTGTCTATGAGCGTCAGGGGATCTTAAATGACCACAGTGAGTCAGGACCTTGATTTAGTATCTTGTGTAAAAATGAATCTCCTACAGCACTGTGTCCCCATCACTGCACTGGGGTATATCTGACCAGAGGGAAGACTGCCACCTACTGGTTCATCAACATGCTTCTAGTAGCAACTTTGTTCTTCCTGGTGGTCTCCCATCCATGTACTAACCAACCCCACACCTGTTTAGCTTCTGCGACTTGGCCAGAGCAGATTGAATGGTGATGTAGTCTCTGGCTGATCCAGGTTGGGGAACTAAAAGTCGGCCCTAGTGTTTTCAGCCACCCGTTTTGCTTGGAATTTAACTTTGTTGCGAGTTGTTCCTCTATCCACCTGTTCCCTACATTTCTTGTTCTATTCTCGTTTTTTGGTCTTTCATCAGGCAGTGCACCAGGCACCCCCAAGCTGCTCCCTGTCCAGGCAAGGACTCCGCAGAAAGTGAAGGCCACAGTTGCCAACATACCCGTGGGCAGCTATGAAGGCGGGGGTCGAGGGAGAGAGAGGGAGAGAGAGAGGGAGAAGGACAGGGAGAGGGAGAAGGAGAGCGGCAACCAATTCTCATTTGAGCCTGAGAAATCTGGAGATGCCTCGAGCTCCCCTTTGCCACACCCCACTGAGGAGGCACCTCCAGACACGCCGTCTGAGGGCCACGGGCCTGGGGACCCCAGCGCCGGGCGCAACAAGGACGGAGCTGCCAAAGAGGTGAGACCCTGCCCATTGTCTGGCCGAAACTGACCGCCCCTGCTAATTATAGTCACACTCCATATGCTGTGCAGCCTTCAGAGAGATGTGAACAGCAGTGTTCAGGACCTTACTCAGTCTCTGTTGGATAACCACTGAGAATATGAGTAATTCTCCATTGGAGCCGGGCTGAGCATAGAAACATGGCTGGATGAAACATGCCTTCCTGCGAGTGAGATGTGCTGCTCATCTTTATTCCGGCTGGAGTGAGGATTAGCTGCCAGCTGAGCAGTAACAGAAGTGTAATGTGCCTCTCTGTCTGTGAGCGGACCTGCTCGCATCTCTGTCTGCCACTGAGACATGGGGTTAGCGCACTGACTGTAGGCTAATGCCATGAAGAGCCCTGTTACTCTACTCACTGCCTCCCATTCTATCCCTCCCTCTCATTTTTCCATCTCTCGTCTCTGTGCTGCTCCCCGCCTTTCCTCTTGCCTCACTCCTCTATCCCCGTCACCTTCTCTCTCTCCCTCTCCCTTATTCTGTCCTGCTTTAACTTCTGCCTCCTCCTGTCCCCCCCCCCCAGACCGGCTGGAGGGATTCCCTCCCCTCCTCTCCTTTGCCTCCCCCATCAGGGGCGGAGCCAGCATTACCTCCCCCACAGAGTGACAAGGACCCCCCAGCTCCCAAGAAGGTGAAGGCGCGCCCCCCACCGCTGAAGAGGACCTTTGACTCTGTGGACAAGTGAGTGGTGTCTTTACGTGCGAAGGTCAGACTGGAGGGACGGAGGCAGAAAATCTTGCTTCTCCCAACTGAGTGGTCTTTGTCTCACGATAATTTTAGGCCAAGTAAGATGATGGCTGGCACCAGACAGCTAGTTATCTTATTGACTGAAACGTTTTCTCAAAAAATAAATAATACTCAAAAATACGAATTACTGAACAAAGAATAGTTATATAATAGAAGTCAATCAGTAGAAGTCAACGGACAAGGCACTAAATAGCTTTTTAGCCTTGGTCCATTGACATTTATTGTCATCACAAGGCTAGCGTGTAACATGGAGTGTCCCTTTAATCAATGATATCTGTATGTTGTATCATAGAGCATGATATTGCTCCATTCTCTTAGTGTGTGTGTTTGTGTATGTGTGTTAATGGTGTGTGACTTAAAGCTGCAGTTGGTAACTTTGAGGAGAGATAGGACTTGGCATAAAAATGTGAAAAAAATGCAACTTTCAGATCCCTCTCCCTCCCTCTCCACTGCACTCCTGCCCTAAGACCCTCCCCCAGAAGGCTGCCGTGCACGCGAAGGCACGCGAGCTGTTATGCATGCGACCAAGTTACCGAGGCTAGACATTACTGTTGTGAACAGTCAACACTGCTGGCCAACAAACGAGCAGAAATAAATCATGTCGACATGAAAAGTAATTTACAGCAGTATGTACTCAGCAAAAACCCAGCACACACTTATTTCAGTAAGTTAACCGTTTTTTTGAGTACAGAAACTGTCGTGAATCCTGCTGAATGGCCAGTAAACCATGTATGACAGCATTTAGCTGTGAGCGCAGAAACGTTACACATATTTATGAGGATAACGAAACAACCGATAAGACTGCCAGGTCACTTCATAAAGATATTTTCTGCTACTTTCTAATAAAACGACGCCAGTAATGTTAGTCCTAGCATCGGAAACAAGCTAACGTTAGCTCGACTGCAACATCGCAGTAACATCACATGCACTACGGAGTACTGTAACAATTGCCGTAAAGTTCCGTGTATACGGCGCACTTGTTTTTACGTCGGGAAATATGAAAAGTTGGGGATGCGCCTTATATACGGGAACAACAGAATCGCGGCAAAAGTTCCAACATACATTCAAAGGTACACCCGATTTTATAAGGTCAAACTGGGGCTATATGCGCACGTGAGTTTGCACAGCTTAATAAATGGAAAAAAAAATTACCGATTCAACATTTTTTAAATGCAGGATTTTAATTTTTATCTATGAATGAACTTTTTCACATTTCATATAACCGTTAATGTAAGTTCGTTCGATAAAGATCAGCTGAGTCGTTGTCACGGCACCGGTTAGCTTAAAAATGACTGAGATGTCGACAGAAGCATAACTATCAGTCCCAGAAAAAATTCTTTTTTCCAGCGGATATTCTAGTTACAACATGATTGAGCTAGCAAAGCAGTTTTGTGTTGCGATGTGCGGTATTTATTCAGTTTTGGGAAATCACGATGTCATAAAAACATAAGCCCAAATTGGCTGGCTGACAAGGACAGTTAACGTCAGATCTCATATATTTACACAGAAACGGAGATACTACTAATACTAGCAAAAAACGAACGAATGCCCACAGTATAAATAAATTTTGATTATACGTTTTATTTTGTTGGTAATAGTTGTATAATCGCATTATTACTCTTGAGGGTGTGCTTGACCGTCATTCTTGTTACTTCAGTGATGCTAACGGAACTCGGCGCAAGCGCCTCGTTCCTGGCCGCATCACTGTCGTGACAAGAATGACGGTCAAGCACACCCTCGCGTGTAATAATACTTTAAAAAAAAAAAAAAAAAAAAAAAAAACATAAAATCATTTTAGGCGACTTCATTCCAATATTTTTTCTTTACATGATTTCTTTCATGTCTATAGAAAAGAAAATGTCACTCCATAGTTTTGTTCTGCTTTTTATTAATTCCTGACTTGCGAGTCATTTCTCCTTCTTGGTTGTTCCAACCTGCAAGGAAAAATAGAAAATAAAATTTGTTATAAATAATCCTGCCGTTTCATCGTAATTGCGCCGATTGCGATTAGAATTTGCCGGGGGCTATTGCGGACATTTAGCAGAAATTTTTGGTAGTAGAACCAATATATTCCAGCCCGATAGATAGTGGCATATGCGTGGGCATACGCGCTGTCGGCATATTGGTTTATGTCTTGCGCCTTCCATTTTTCACCGATGTCCGATGAATAATCACTTCTCATGGAGGAAGTTGAAAAGGAAAGGAAAAAAATAGGACAAATACATGCGGCATTCTAGGAAAATTTTGAGGAGAGATAATATGTATGCCACACGCAAGATTTGGGTGGAAATTTGAATGATTTTTTTTTTTTTTTTTTTTGACAAGTCCCAAAGTCGGGGTGCGCCTTATAAACGGGTGTGCCGTATACACGGAACTTTACGGTACAAGACGCTGGCTATTCGAACAGCGCCTGTGCTTGTAAGCGACGTTCACCTGCTTATTTGCAGAGCGAAAATGAATTGATGCCGGTTAGGGCTGGGATTAGTACCAGCTGTGCATGTGAGCGACGCCAACTCGTTTATTTGCAGAGCATTGCGGAGCAAAAATGAACCAACGAATAAACCAGGGGTTTACCTGTCAAGCAGAAAAGTCGCCAACTGTGCATCGGTTTTTAGTCCTTTCAGATCACGGAGTTCCCTCCACCTCTGAAAAGCCACTCCGATGTTCACTCTGGTTTTATCCCGGGCTTTGTCTAATTCTTTCTTTTTGTGCTTTTTTTTTTCTTCTGGCTTCCTCTTCTTACTTGTCTTAGCTGTGTGTGCTGTTGTCGGTAATGGAGGCATCGGTATTTTTTTCCTCGCTGATGGCTGTTGTTGCGCCATTAGCTTCTCTAAGCTCCTGAACCCTCTCTCGGAGATTTTAGCTTGACTGAGCACTGGCGTGAACTGAGGAGGAAGGGGGAGGAGGCTGTCTGCAGCGCGTGCATGTGCACTGTTTGACGGCTGTCAGACACCATCCTGGCTCTCATTGGTTCTTTTTGGTTGGTCCGAACGATTCTTTTAAATTGCAGTAGGAGCAGTATGTGGGTTTAAAGAGCCTTTTTTTTAATTACAGAGTACTAGTTTTACGTAATACTGTCTGTACACAGCGACAGTTTTAGCAAAAATGACAAAAAGTTACTTTTATAAGACTTACTAACTGCAGCTTTAAGGCGCGTGGAACATTACTTCACTGCTGGGGAAAGGGCCAGACCTGCTGCAGGTGGTTAAGCTGTACTAAATGGATAGCTTGATAGATGGTGGTGGCGCCTCCTATTTAGGAGATATCCAGGTTGATGGGCTGAGGGGTGGAACTGGGGATACTTGTGAGTCTCTGGTTAACAGCCGCTGAATTAGATTGCCTGGACTTGAGGGTCTCTTCTCAATGCAATTACTCATTGCGAAAAGGAAAACTTTCAGTTTGCAGCTGTTCGGACAATTCGACCTTCACTGAGAAGATGGAGTAATGCTAGAAAATGCCCTACCTAGTTACACAGTTCTACGATGGCAAGTGACTGGGAAACATGGAAGCATAATTGGGACAGCCCTCTGAACTTGAAGGGTGTTATGTATATTGTTGGACTTCCTTGTTGGTCATGGTTTGAGAAAACCCTGCTCAACAGCAAGGATTCTAGTAGGCGTACCCGTTACTGGAAAACCTCCGGCAGATGATGGTCAATGTTTCATCTTTTTTTTTTTTTTTTTTTTTTTTAAATGTAGTTTTGTCAGACTTGCGGCCATACATGTTTTACATTGGTCAAGAGAGGAGATGAGCAGTCTGCTGATCACCATTTGGCAGTGAGTTAGTTCATGGAAGGGGGGGAAGCAGACCTGGTAGGCCCAAATGTGTGGTGATGGTCCCCTGGGAACATCTGGTGTTGGATCCTGTCTGGAAGGATTTCAGCTCTCACTTCAGAGGGGTTCCTCCGGTATTCAAGAAGAGATTTGGGACATTGAGTCTGAATAGACCCAGGTCAAAGCATCTAATATTGAAGTTACCGCAGTGAGCTGTGATCAAAAGGTAGTCAGTGCATGTTCTCGAAGTAGCCCAGGGATTTATAGGCAGACTCCTGCGGAGAGGGAGGCTTTCAAGTTGAAAAAGAGAATCTTTTCAGGTCTGGTTGGCACAGAGGACTTCTAATGGTACTAGAAAGTGGGGGAAAAAAGCTGCAGAGGTTACAGTTGTAGCAGCAAAAGCTCTGGGGCATGGGAAGAATTTGGGAAGGCCCCTGAGAAGAACTTTCAACTGCACTGTGAGGGTGGTTCTGGAGAACGAATTGGCGTTTCAGGTGGAGAAAGCCGAGCAATGTCCATGCTCTTTCCCGCAAGGATCGTGAAACTTTGACCTCAAGTAAGAAGGAATGGAAGGAACGTTCAGAGCTGGTCCTAAATCTGACAGACATTTCCTCTGTTCAGTAAAGAGGGTAGTTTGAGAGCTTCTCGATAGCAGAGCATTGAGGGTAGACAGGATCTGGTTGAAATGATTAAGGTTCTGGGTTTTGACGGATGACTATGTCGTTTTTGGGTTTGGCGTACCTTGACCTTCAATATGTACTAGAATAGTTTGCAGCGGAGTGTGTTCAGTGGGGAAGAGGATCAGTGCCTACAAGTCTCAGATAAAGATGGCTTATCCCCTTCAAGTGGGAGGGGCTACAACTTCCTTTGGTGGAGAAATTCAAGTATGTTGGGGCCGGGGTTGCACTCGCTTGTATAAGCGAAGGGAAAGGGCATCGAAAGATTGATTGCGGTTCAGTTGCTGCAGATGTGATAATGTGGGCATTGGTGTTGAGCCATTAGGCAAAGGTCTTGGAAAAACGGCATTAATGAGGTTTATCCTAGGTCATGGCTTACCGTCCTTGACAGGATGAGGAAATGAGTCATCTGGGGGTCATCATTTACCTCTGAGTAGAGCTAAAGGTCCTTCATATTGGGAAGGGCCAGCTAGGTTGGTTTGGTCACCCACTGGGTGCTTCCCATTAGGGGTGTTACACATCCACCTGGCTGGAGATCTGGGGGCAGCCCCAGAACAAGTTGGAGGGGCTGTCTCCCAGCTGGCCCCGGGATCGACGTAGGGTCCCTCTGGATGAGAAGGAGAAAGTTGGAGGAGTGAGGGATGTTTAGGCTGCTCTGCTTTTCCTGTTGCCACGGTAACCCTGACCTAGACAAACCAACAGCGGACAGAAATAATGAATGGATGTTTGCACGTGTATTTCATGTTCATCACCTTCAAGTATCAATGCATGATATTGTTGGTTGGCTTTTGATGAATGGTATTAGTATGTGTTATTGGTATATGATGCCACTGTATGGTGTCCGTGCTTGTTATTGGTCTTTGATGTTAAAGCGTAGTGCTGGTATATTATTCTGGGGTTGGATGTACTCTATTAGTGTATGTTGTTAGTGAACACTGTTGGTGTATAATCTTATCATGCTGTATATTTCATTGGTGGTATTGGTGTATTATATTGGGATGATGCTGTTGGGCCTGACCCCTGTGTGTATCCTCAGGGTGCTCTCTGAGGTGTACTTCGAGGAGCGCTTCGCAGAGCTGCCCGAGTTTCGCCCAGAGGAGGTGCTCCCCTCCCCCACCCTGCAGAGCCTGGCCACTTCCCCCCGCGCCATTCTGGGCAGCTATCGCCGGAAGAGGAAGAACTCCACCGGTGAGAGAGTAGGAGTGCACATAACACACATTCACACAGGCGCGCGCGCACTCACACACACAAACACCAGGAAACGGACGATTCAGTTACGCAGCAGTAGAAACTTAACAAGCATGACACATGGTTCATGCACACGCAGTCTCAGATCTTCATCTTTCAGAGAACGAGTGGAGTGGGGAAGAGTTTGTGAAATGGAAAATTACTCCGAGGAATGCAGTGTGTATGTTTTTGAGTGCATTCGAGAGAGTGCGAGTTGAAAGGATTGAGAAGTGCTTCACTGGTCTCGGCAGAGCGCTCGTTCTTCTTAATGAGAAGGAAGGGCTGGAGAGTGGAGCAGCCAGTAGAATCCGCTGCTATTGGGACCCACTGAACCTGTGCTGAGCTCTGTGTGCCTAACTGAACAGCTGCAGAATAAAGTGAAAGTGTGTGTTTCTGAATGTCCTGTTCCCTTATTCTGTTCTCCTGGTGCTCCAGATCTGGACTCCTCCACGGAGGACCCCGTCTCCCCGAAGAGGAAGAGCAGGAGGCGCTCCAGCTGCAGCTCGGAGCCCAACACTCCGAAGAGCGCTGCCAAGTGCGAGGGGGACATCTTTACCTTCGACAGGGCAGGTACGCCAGCTCCACCTGTTCCCGTCCCCCTCACGGGTCGCCCTCCCACCCACACACAGCACATGAAATTGAAGACCTGGGTGCAAGAAGTACTTTAGTCACAAAATAACACTTTTGAGATATTAAGGGTCAAAGTTTTGAAAACATGCTGCAGATCCTTTTTTTAAAAGATAACATTCAGTGGCGCCTTCTGCTAGTCCCAGGAGTTATACAAAGTAGACAGACACGTTTTTGTGGAAAAATAATGCTTTATTACGAAAAAAACAAGAAAATCAGTGTCGGACTTTGGTACTTCTTACCATAAAATGGCTGGACTTCGGTACTTATTGCCATAAAATGCCTGGACTTCGGTACTTATTGCCATAAAATGCATGGACTTCAGTACTTTTACCACTCAAATGCCGTTTCAATCATTTTCTGATTGACAAACAGTCATTTTTGCAACGCTTGTCACATGACACATACTAGCAGCTGATTGGACAGTCATGGACTTAGGCACTTGTTCCTGATGACGTCAAGGACTTGAGTACTTCTTGCACAAAAAAAAAAAAATTCAGTAGATTCAGGGAAGGCCGTATATCAGTATTGAGGACTTGAGTACTTATATTTGGAATTGTTTGGCTTTAAATGATGCACATGACACTCTACTTTATGGTAGTAGTGTCAGCTCATTTTTTGGAAAATGTGACTTAAGTCTTCAATTGCTTCACAACCTTGAGTCCTTGGCTGAATAGAGTTCTGAGTGGAGCAGGGTGTCAAGTTCCTATTTTTTTTCTAGTTTTTGGGGCGATTTCTATTTACTCCTATTTTCCAAACAAACTCCTGTCCCCCCCATTTCTCATACTGGTCATCAAAAAATCACATCCGTTGCCAATATATGTGCATGTGTATGTTGTTGTGTATATTTTTACATCTTTGCAGGCGCTTTTGAGTCGATATATTTTATTTGCGGTGTATGGATTTTGCGACTGTGGTACTAGACGATGCATCTCCTCTTCCTAGCGCTGTATGAAAATGGGGCCAAAATATCCTTCATACGGAGGCTGCCATCTTGAACCGTTTGAGCCAGAGTCTACTGTGGTAGTGAGGGTCTACCCATACACCTGCCCCACTTAGTGGTAGCAAGCACAATTGAATTTTCTCATATCCTGGGTGGCTGCTTCAGTGTTCGCATTCAAGGCTGCCTCTTGTGCAGTCTTAAGGGCTCTGACTGAGGGCTTGTTAAATCTTTTCATGTTCAGGTTTATATCTAAATTGAGTTTTATGAGGCTAAAATATGTTTGCTGCTTTTCTCGTCCTTGGCGGTTCTTTTTTTTTTGCTCCCATGCCAGTGACGAGTACTAGCTAGTTAGCGAGGTAGCTAATATTACTACATTGACTATTGACAAGTCCATAGCTAGCTACCTCATACAACCCTACTTCAAACAATTCAAACTAACCATTCAAAATAAGGTAAATACAGTCTATGCGAAAATAAACTCCTCACTATCATGCTATTTAAAACGTTAGTTCTATCTAGCTAGCTTGCTAACGAGGGTGACCCTACTGAATCTCAATTTACTACTTAGTTAGCTATCTAATAGTTTTTTGCTAGCAAGCTATATTCAGTAATGGGTCACTTAAAGGAAACCTCTAGAATTTTGATCAATCTTGCCTATTGTACTTGTCAGACTATAAGTAACACTTCCAAGCAGAGTCTTCGCTTTCTAGCCTTTGGTTTTTATTTACAGCAAAGGTAAGGCTGTATCATGGTTTGAATTTTCTGGGTCCCGCCATATTTGTATGCTTGCAAAGCTTCTTGGGAGTGTGATGTCATTTGGTTGCTTGACGGCATAAAACAGCCATCAGAAGCACTTGTAAACCAGAAAAGAATCATAAAAATCACAGAAAACAACCTAAAATGGCCCATGTTTTGCCATGTCAGTTTGAACCAGAATATTCCTCAGTCCATGTTTAGGCTAGCAGCTTCAGCAAGAGAACATTTCTCTTCTCAGCTTCTCTGGTAAACACTTCCTGAACTCTTGGGCAACTTGGATAGCTAACGTGCATTTGAAGCTAACGGTTTTGACTAGGCAATTTTCTACTCAACAAGCATTTTACACAGATCGACCAGTGGCTGAGCTATTGTGAAGAACTATTATATTACGCAATTAACGTGCACTAAGTATTTTTTCTAGCAAACACGATTACGTCACTGCAGCATAAAATGACCGATGTGATTGAATATGAGTGTGCGTACAGCTTTGTATTTGATTTTTTCATGACGAAAGAACACTTACCTGTCCACTGGCAGTAATTTGGCGTTTTTGAGCGAACAGTGCAGAAAATGAATGCCATGCTGGTCCAGTTATTCTTGCATGACTATAAAGATCAGTTTAAAGAAATGCGATTGCATGACTGCTGTAAATGCATCATTCTACACCTTCTCTGTTTTAAACAACTTTCAAATCGGTGTACATAACTCGTTAGCTGACGAACATTGACTCGGCTGTGTTTTATGAGATCTCTATCTCTGTTTTTCTGAGTAAAATAAAGTTTAGACACTGTGTTCAGAGTACTTTGTAATTCACCTTTTGCTTGCATCTTTTGCAACCCCCCCGTTGCTCTCCCGTCTGACACAGGAACTGATGGAGAGGACATCTTAGGGGAGCTGGAGTTCGACAAGGTGCCGTACTCCTCGCTTCGTCGAACGTTAGACCAGCGCCGCGCACTCGTCATGCAGCTCTTCCAGGAGCATGGCTTCTTCCCCTCAGGTAACCTCCACCCCCATACGTGCCCCAGGTATGAGGGCCGGCCCCATCTGCAGTAAGGGCTTCCTGTTAGTCTGTCGCCATACAGATCTATGAGGCACTGATCAAGCACATAGAGGTGTTCACAGCTGTGGCTGATAATTTCTGCTGTGCCTGTACTTTTGATTATGAACCTAGCAAATGCTCTACAGAGCAACCCCTCAATGTGATTTATTATTTTTTAAAACATTTTTTTCTGTTCTTTTCTCTTTCCTTTCATTCTCTCCGTCTCTTTCACTTTTGTGGCTTCACTCTTGCTTTCCATCTCTTGCGCTCTTCTCCTACTCTCACCTCTTCCAGCCCAGGCCACAGCTGCCTTCCAGGCCCGTTATCAGGACATCTTCCCCACGAAGGTGTGCTTGCAGCTGAAGATCCGCGAGGTGCGGCAAAAGATCATGCAGACGGCTGCACCCTCTGAGAGCGGAGGGGCGGGGTTGGGGACCTTGGACTCCGCCTCCCTCCCGGGGCCTTCGAGCTCCCATCTCGGTGAAGGGGTGGAGCCGTCGGACAGGGAGGCGGAGCGGGAGAGAGAGCACAGCCCCTCCTCAGAGCAGCACAGCACCAGCGAGTCGCAGGACTCCACCAGATGAGCACCACGGGGACTGGACTGACGGATTTGATTGGTGGACACTCTCCGGGTCCCGCTCTCTTCTGCATAAGCCGCACCTCCAGCCTCCACCTGGCGGTCTCTCTCCTCCTTCGGAGAGGGTCGGTGCAGTGGGGCTGAGGATTTTATTGGGCTTTAGGAAGGGAAATTTCAAATCAGAAGAGACAGGGCTGTATCTTTTTTTTTTTTTAATGTTACACGCCTGTCATGTAGACTTTTTGAAACACAGTTGCACAAACAGCGGTACATCCACGCACGTTCCACCCGCATACAATCAGAGCTGAACAACGCAATGACCTACACAGGACTCGCACCATTAATCGTGCCACGCCATTAATCCTATTGATAATCATTGCAAGGCTTCCATTAACACATACAGACATTTGGACTTTTTTCCACACCAATGAACTTGAATCTTGCAGCGAGAACTTTTGCGGACCTGTAGTCTTAAAGCGGTCACAGCTACAAGTGTCACTTGGCTGGACTGGCTGAGGTGAGGTTACTCCTTTTGGAGCGCACTTTTTTTTTTTTTTGGTTGAACCTAGAAGAAGTCATGTGATTGGCTTCTCCACAGGGTCCAAGTGCCCCTGCAGGACACTGAGAGACTGAGTACCCGCTGGTTGGATAGTACATGTTGTTTCGAGCGTCCTTTTCTTTAAAGTGCACAAAATGGAATTAATATTTCCATCTCCTCCACCTGTTTTTTTCTGCTCTGCCTTGTTGTTAAGAGTAGACCCTCAGGACAGCCTGCTTGTAGGCTGTGAAGTCTCTGGTGCTTGACTGAAACAGAGCTGAACAGTAGCCACCCCGACACCCAGTTGAACAGAACTGCAGAACTGGGACACTATTCTGGGTCACTTCAGATGGGCTGTGTTGCTGGAAGCGCCAGCCACCTGCGATTGGCCACGAGAGATGCCAATCAGGACAGACCGGAGTGTTCCGGAGCACTTGATTTGTTGGCCATGAAGCAAGATTGGGGAGTGGGTAGGTGGGGGGGGGGAGACTCGAGTGGGCACATCTTGGCTGCAGATTTGGCAGAAATCTGGGCTTTGAAAGTGGATATTAACACATACTTTTATTCTGGTGTGTTTTAAATGCAAAATGAGATGAGAACGAGGGAACGGGGAAGCAAACCTTCCTCTGAAGCCAACTGAAGAGTTTTAAAACCTTTTGTTAAATGTCAAAATTGATTTTAATTGACTTGCGTGACTCTCCTTTTCATTATATCATTATATTAGTATTAAAAATACCGTTCCTCCTCTTGCTGTTGTAGCTAATCCTGATGACCTGCCAACCTGTCCTTTAAAACTGAGTTGCTCCATCATCTTTGGGGGCATGCATAGGAGACTACCATATTTTTAAATCCCTCACTCCCTTCCTTTTCCAGTCTTCCCTTTTTACCTTTTTTCAGTATTCGTACCCTCCGCCATGGGTACTGTTGAGAAATTTGTTCATTTTAAAAAATGTTACGGAGAAGAACTGGGGAATGTTCCTTTTTAGATACCCTCATCTTTTCCCATGTTTCAGTGCTTGATCTTATCCTTCCATTATTACCCCTCCATTTCTCTTTCCTCCCCCTCCTTTTGTCAATTATTTTTCTCTCTCTTGCTCGTCAGTAAGTGTGGAGAGAAATGGGGAGGGGGCAGAGAGAGTGGGCCGGGTGTTGGCTGTGTCTTTAAAGTGGGTTGTGTTGTACATAGTTATTGTAGAGTCAGAAGACTCACTATGACAATAATAATGATTTTAAAAAAGTATAATTGAATATCAAAGACATTACAGGACATTAAACTGTAAGGTGGAAAATAAACGAATCAGAATATTAACACTTTGTGTTACTTGTTTTACTGGAATATGCATAAGAAGTCTATATTAATAACTTAAGTTTGTAACTACTGTTCAGTGTAAAAATAAATAAAGTCGTAAAATATTTAATCACTTGTCCTCTTACTGACAAGGAGATGAAGTGACGTTAGCAGCCTTGTTTAAGCATTTTTTGAGCAGATGTGGAAAATGCGGGTTCTGAATGTCCGCCCCACTATTCCCTCCAATCACTTGGTTTCGCTTATTAGCATAATTCTTCAGCCAGAGGGTGGAACTAATTAAGTTAAATTAGTTGGTTAAGGAACAAATAGTAGAACGTTGACCTTCTGACTGCTGAACTTTCCACATCTTGTTCAGGGGTGGATGAAGAGAGCGAGGGATGTAATAAAGATGATGGTGGAGGACAGCAGATGATTTATCCTGTCGGGGTTCTGACGAAAGATTTCTGCATTTTTTTGTGTCAGTTGTAAAAGATGAAAGGTTGGATTTCTGCGGGTTGTATGTTTGTGTTCCAGCAACTGTTCCGACAATGGATGGCAGAAGTTTACAATAAGAGTGACGGCAGCCTTGTCTTTCTGAACTGGTATGTTGACCATGTGCAATATTTCTTACATTAAAACAGGCCGATTAAAATAAAAACATAACACATTGTTCCGGCTCATTGT
This sequence comes from Gymnothorax javanicus, assembly GCA_029692085.1. NCBI lineage: Eukaryota > Metazoa > Chordata > Actinopteri > Anguilliformes > Muraenidae > Gymnothorax > Gymnothorax javanicus. The sequence goes on along the minus strand of CM056193.1, from coordinate 44,236,046 downwards.
AGTTTGTTCATCAGCGAGAGGTGCAAAAACCAGAATTCTGTGAATTCTGTGATACCAGGTGATATTTCTGGGGATACTTGGATGCTAATTAACAGGAGTAAGTAAGCCATCTGTTTACAATAAATTTTAATCATAAATTGTCTCCAGGACTGCAGAGAGGAGTGCGCCAAATGCACATACAGTAGGCTGAGAAGACAACCTGTTAGAAGTTGGCTTTCAGTGCCACTTTTAGCAATGGTGGATGTGCAGCGTTTTGATACGTAAAGGCCTCTATTATGTTATTCAGATTAGCACTGCTGAATACATTTAAAAATCTCCAATTCCTTCTGCTCCTGCTGCTACCTCCTGGGGGTCATACTATGAAGCAAGATCAGTGGGTTAGTGAGGCATGTTGAGCCCAAAGCCAGGGTTTACAATGTCACAAAGGTGGCTCTCTTAACCTGCCACGGTAACTTACGGTATCTCCGGTAGCGAGTTTAGGATTTGTTGAGCCAGCTCACCCAAAGAAAGTCTGGCTAACGTGGAACTTGCTTGGTAGTACATCCTTCTGGTCCGAGTTAAGTTTCACTAACCGGAATGTGAACTCTGAATTGGATTGGACACATTCATGGTTATATCCCATTATTCTGAGTTTTAAAGGTCCGCATTGAACTGGTAGTAGGGGGTGGCGTTAGTACCAACTTCTTGATATACCCCCCTTAGAACAGTGGTTCTCAACGTCAGTCCTGGGGACCCCATGTGTGTGCTGGCTTTTGTTCCAACCATAATTGCAATCGTAGGATTTTAACTAGCTGCTAATTTGTCTTAATTATGTGCACTTAATGTTTAGAGCAGTTATTTGCCCTCTTAACCCACAACTTAACAGAAATATCTATTTGCCATCAAGAATTTCAAAAAGACCATTCGCACATTGCAGTATATCGGAAATTCATTCATTCATTCATTTTCTATACCCGCTTATTCCTCACTAGGGTCGCGGGGCGAGCTGGAGCCTATCCCAGCTGACTACGGGCAAAGGCAGGGACCCACCCTGGACAGCTTGCCAATCCATCGCAGGGCGCACACACCATTCACAGACCATTCACTCTCACACTCATCCCTATGGGCAATTTAGTGTTTCCAATTAACCTAACATGCATGTCTTTGGACTGTGGGAGGAAACCGGAGTACCCGGAGAAAACCCACGCGACCACGGGGAGAACATGCAAACTCCTATATCGGAAATAACAGCATAAAATGAGAGAAAACAATGTAACCAATCAAATTAATGATGTAGATGGCTCCTAATTAGTGAAAACTACTTGGCTCATCATGACAAATGTAGTCCACAAACAAACCAGTTTTGTGTTATGTTGATCTGATTAAGTTCACCTGAAGCTTTTTGAAAGAACTTGAAACAGTGTCCAGCAGCCTAATCTGGGGTTTATTGATTTCCTTAGTGTATAATTTGATCTGTTTGACATGTTATGTTACTTGACATTACTTGCAGTATTGCAATAAACACACCATCTTCAAGGGTGTTTTATTCTTCATTGCATGTATGGACGTTCCTATGTAACATTTGACTAAAGAGATATATAAACAACTCTGAACATGAAAAGCACCTAATTAAGACAGGCACAGCTTGTTAAAGTTCTACAATTGCAATTGTGGTAGGAACAAAAGCCAGCACACACATGGGGTCCCCAGGAACGACGTTGAGAACCACTGCCTTAGAATATGGAGATGGTCAGTATGAATGAGAAAATACCAATGATAAACCGTTTAATCAAGCCTAACCCCCTGTACATATCCCCTATAGTTTGCACCTCCCAAATATAGCGTTTTTGACTCAAAATCGCCTCACAATATTGGTAAAGACCTGGAATACAGTAAAGAAACTCAATATTTGTGACATTAAATTTACCTGAGACAAATAATAATGCACATCAAGCACAGCAAGACCAGAATGTGTGTCCATAGTGTTCAATTTGAGTGTTTCCAGAGTGTGTTAGTGTTCACCAACACTGCCAACAGATAGTCAGTGGCCTAGAATTGTGTCCATGGCCTAAAATTTTTAAAAATCTTCATATTAATTTGTAGCTGATGCCCTGGTTCATAATAATGCATGCAGAGGCGAAAAGGCCCCATTAAAAATAAAACTTCCTGTATTTTCGCACAGGAAGCTTTATATTGCAAAATTCTTACCTCCCGAAAGATTAAGTACTATTGAACACGTTGCGGCTAATTTTAGTTGTGGTCGTCCAGAAAAAGTAAAAATTTGAGCTGATTTATTTTTCCAAAAAAGTTAGGAACTGCAGATTTCATACACTTTGTTGACAATTGCATGCAAGTCTATACAGGATTGCACAATTCAACCGCTTGATAATGACATCATACATTTGCCGATCGTAATTTCATATTTATGTGTACTATTTAAAAACTTATTTCTTCAAGAAAAAATAATATCGACCAAAATTTATTTCTATATATGCTTAAATTGTTTTTTTTTTTTTTAGACATAAAAATTTTTTTGTGCTGTTTAACCAAACAAGATTTAATAGTTGCGACATAGGATGTGCCATTCGAACAAACTAGAGTAATGGACTAGTGGTGGAATTGCGCGTCAGCTACAAATTAATATGAAAACTTAAAAAATTATTTGCTGACGCCCACCAGGGCTAGTTCCACTCTTTAGTTCACCTGAAAGTACCCAAACAAGAAACTGATTATCATGCAAAACCACAAAACGTCATTTTGGGTGATTTTGAGGGTGACAACTTTCAAACAGTATGTACAGGGGGTTACAATGATCCCACGGGCCAAATGTTGGTATTTCCAGATTCAGGTAAGCCTAGACCATAATATTAGGGGGGTACGGCATCGACAGAATGACTTTTGCAAAATAACTTCACCCCCTACTGGTAGGGCAACCCTAGATGGAAGTAGTCAGAGTTAGAGGGATTCTGCCCTTCTATATGAAGTTCATTAAAACCTGCCTAACTGGATCTGAAAGGTCAACCAGGAGATTCTCAACCACTCAAAAATGTGCTCAAGTTACAAATGCCATCAACAGTACTACAGTCTGCACCACACACAGATCACGCATGCCCCTGCCATACTCTTGTACCACTGAAAAGTAGTGACTAGTAACAGTGGCCTCCTCTCGCTGAGTGCTCTTCTTTGTAGGGCCACTTGACCGGCCAAATAGCCGAAAAATCACAAGACATTTACACTTCCGTCTCAATCAAAAACATTGGTGCTTAAAGTGGTTGAAAAAAAAAGATAGTCGAAGCTACGCAATTCAACCGGCCATTGAATATTTACGTGGAATAAATGAAGGCTAGCAAATATAGTTATCCAACTACAGAATCAATGCCTCTGCCTATTTAATCACATTTTCGACAGTTGCCGATACGCATCCAAGTGCACAACCAGCAGCTACACGGCTCAAGCTATCAGAATAGAACATCAATCTGCACACTCACAACAAAGATCGCACTAATCTGAAAGGTCGGTACCATTTACCAGAAAAGTTTTCAGTAACCATCACTTAATACATTTTAGCTGGACCAAATCTGGCTTGGTAACTACTCTAAACCACCTGAGGAACTGCTGACCAAAACCCTATGACTTATATTAGCACGCTGCAAAACTTTTACCAGATGCTCTTTCATGTCTTTTCTGAATTAACACATAAGGATCTCACATCAGCCCAGGAGCAGTCAGAAATCTCCGAGTCACAGAACCTTCCAGAATTCCTTCACTGAAGAAACCCAGGTCCTCCCTATCACTCACACACTCCAAACACACAAAGCCCAAGACACTGTGCTATCAAACTCAACTCTTGTTTATTTACATTGAAAGGATTAATTAATTTTTGAAAGTAAAAACTTAATTTACAGAAAGGAAACAAAGCAAAACAAACAATAATACTATACATGCTGTTAAGTTAACAGTATGAACAAAATTTATTGCGCGAGATGCACAAACAGGTTGGAAGTCTGTCAGCCCATTGCCTCAGTACTGTCTATAAGCAGACAAGTCCGTCTGAATGTCCATCCCACGGTACTCAACCGAGCTGTGCGACTCGTTCTCACCTGCTTAAAGGGCCAGTGTCCTTTTTTTTGTTCCATTGTATTTGATTCCAAACATTACTCTCACTTTATTTTCCGCACAGAGTATCCCCTATGATATGCCCTACCTTATAACCCCAGCCTAAGCCCTGCCTTGACCCCCCCCGCTAGCTCTCAGAGTAGCTGCAGGCTGTCCACAGTTATGGAATCCATCCCCAGGCTGTTCTCCAGGGCGGTGTGGTAAATTTCGATGGCCTCGGCGAGTGGCAGAGCCCCCCCCTCGCTTGTCTCAATGATGGCGATGGTCTCCCCGAACTCGTTACACATGATGGTGGGTGTGTTCTCACCCTAAGAGAGAGAGAGAGAGAGAGAGAGAGAGAGAGAGAGAGAGAGAGAGAGAGAGAGAGAGAGAGAAAATCAGTCCCACTTACTGAGTACGTTCCCCTCACATGGCAATCTGCACCTCAAAGCACTTCATAAAACAGTGGAGTCGAGCTACAGTACCACTCACACACAACAGTATGCTCAGGTATTCTCTAAGAGTCCCAATAGAGCCCTGCAAGAAGAAATACTTAACTGCAATATACAACCCCAATTCTGAAATAGTTGGGACGAAGTGTAAATTGTGAATAAAATCAAAATGCAGTGACTTTCAGATCACATGAGCCACTATGTTATTTACAATAGAACATAGATAACATTTCAAATGTTGAAACTGAGACATTTTACATTTTTATCCACAAAATGAGCTTATTTCAAATTTTCTGGCTGCAACATGTCTCAAAAAAGTTGGGACACAGGCAAAGGAGGGCTGAAAAAGCATTAATATATAAGAGAATCAGCTGAAAGAACATTTAACAAGTAATTAAGTTAACTGGCATCAGGTGTGTAACATGATTGGCTATAAAAGGGACGTCTTAGAGAGGCTGAGTCTCTCAGAAGTAAAGATGGCCAGAGGCTCTCCAACCAGTGAAGGCTTGCATAAAAAAAATTGTGGAATACTTTAAAAACAATGTTCCTCAACGTCAAATTGCAAAGGCTTTGATGGTCTCGTCATCGAAAGTGCATAACATCATCAAAAGATTCAGAGAAACTGGAAAAATCTCTGTGCGTAAGGGACAAGGCCGAAGACCTTTACTGGATGCCTGTGATCTTCGGGCCCTCAGACGCCACTGGATCACTCACCGGCATGATTCTGTCATTGACATTACTAAATGGGCACAAGAATACTTCAAGAAACCACTGTCTGTGAACACAGACTGCCATGCCATCCACAGATGCCACCTAAAACTCTATCATGCAAAAAGGAAGCCATTGTTGAACATGATCCAGAAGCGCCGCCATGTTCTGTGGGCCAAAGCTAATTTAAAATGGACTGTAGCAAAGTGGCAAAGTGTCCTGTGGTCAGACAAGTCCAAATTTGACATTCTTTTGGAAATCATGGGCATCATGTCCTCCTGGCTAAAGAGGAGAAAGACCACCCCTCCTGTTATCAGCTTTCAGTTAAAAATCCAGCATCTCTGATGGTGTGGGGATGCATTAGTGCATATGGTGTGGGACACTTGCATGTTTTAAAAAGCACCATGAATGCTGAGAGGTATATAAAGGTTTTAGAGCAACATATGCTCCCCTCCAAATGACATCTATTCCAGGGAAGGCCTTGTGTATTTCAGCAGGACAATGCAAAACCACATACTGCAGCTATTACAACAGCATGGCTTCATAGTAGAAGAGTCCGTGTGCTGAACTGGCCTGCCTGCAGTCCTGATCTTTCACCGATTGAGAACATTTGGCGCATAATTAAACGAAAAGTCCGTCAAAGGAGACCCAAAACTCTGCAGCAGCTGGAAGCCTGTATTAAACAAGAGTGGGATCAAATTCCAATGGCTAAACTCAAGAAACTTGTCTCCTCAATGCCCAGACGCTTCCACTCTGTGTTAAAAAAGAAGAGGGATGCTACACTATGGTAAACAGGCCCCTGTCACAACTTTTTTTTTTGAGACCTGTAGCAGCCATCAAATTTGAAATGAGCTCATTTTGTGGATAAAATTGTAAAATTTCTCAGTTTCAACATTTGCTATGTTATCTCTGTTCTATTGTGAATAGAATACAGGGTGGTGTGATTTGAAAGTCATTGGCCCTCATTTATCAAACTTGCGTAGGATCTGGTGTAGATTCTGGTGTAAATATCAGCGTTCGCCGGGTGTCATGTCTGATTTAATAAAAGTGTGTACGTCACTGATTTCGGTGTAGAATTGGTGTGGCGTTGATAAATCTGGAGGCTGAAACCATCGTAATTCACGACGCCCCTATAAATTCATGCTCCGGGAGGCATAGTCCTGCCCACTTTACGACATGGACTCTCGAAAGACGGCAAAGAAGAAAAGAACTTTACTGAGGAGGAAATATAACTTATCACGTCCGAGGTGGAGAAAAACAAAATAATTTTATTTGGCAGCCTTAAGAGTGGCATAAAGGGAGCCCAGAAGGCTGCAGTTTGGAAAACTATTGCTGCTGCGGTAAACACCGTTGGGGTGGAAAACCAGAATGCAGCAGACGTTTGATTTAATTCATTAATAAATTCAATTTATAGATCCATGATATTTCATGTTATATAGCCTACCTAACTGACAATCCAAATGTTTTACATGTAGGTAAGAAAAAGTGGTCCGATTTTAAGATCGCCACCAAAAAACGGGTTGCGGCGCTCAGGCGCAGCAGCGCACGGACCGGTGGAGGCCAATCAGGCTCAAATCTCCAGCTGTCACCATTCGAGGAGCGCGTGGCAGCAGGGCTCCCCCGTACATCGTGGGAATATGAGGCGCTGGGGACACGGACCAGTCCCCACCGCCTCGATCGGAGCTGCATGAGGGTAATTGTTAAAATACAGTCTGCTGGGATCACTCTCCATTGTACTTTTATTAGTATTACTCCATGACATTTTATTGGGTGCCACATAAAACGAGCAGCCACTCATCACTTTCCCGGAAGAGATCTTCTCTGCGCCAAAAGTTCCTCTCACGTCGGACAGAAGCTTATTCCTTTAACAACAGAAGATCTGCCATTGACAAAATGTGATCACGGTAGTTAGCTAGTTAGTCAATGTGCTCTTATGGTTACTCAGTCAAAGTGACGGCAAAATAAAGAAAAGTTTGATGAAACGAGTGTAAATGTGCACGCGCTAGTAACAAATGTGATTTTCTAAAATAATTACGCGCTAACTTATTTTCCAGTCTGCCTTTAATTAAGTTGCGTTTCTTTTGTTGTTCAGTATATATCTGACTGGATGAGCATCTGACATACCACACTGCATATCTGCCAAGCCACGCATTGCGCTTAATCAAACTGATTGTAATTGTCAGCCGTCTGGCCTGACAAGCAGGTTGTTGACTCAAAATATAAGTTTAAACAATGTCTCAACACAGGTGTCTTATTTATTTATTTAGCCTATTTATTCATTTTACTAATAAAAGCAACAACAGCATGACGTCCAAATCGCTGCATATTATGAATAATTTTGGCAGCTGCCCTCGTTCCTGCATGTTGTTCGCTGGTTTCAAATCTGCGTACACCTGGTCAGACCTGGAGTGAGATTTTTGCAGACCGTTCGCTCACGTTCAGATTGATAAATGCCGATCCTTGCGGGAGATTTGGTGTACACCCATTTTTTTGGTGTACACACGTTTGATAAATGAGGGCCACTGCGTTTTGATTTTATTCACAATTTACACTTTGTCCCAACTATTTTGGAATTGGGGTTGTACACAATTAATGTCTCTCACACACTGCATCTACCGCTAAACGCAAAACTAATTAGCTGCAGATACTTCAACAATCACTCTCTCACCTGCTGCGTCTGTATCTGTATGAGCTGAGGCTGTCCGGACTCCCCCTGCTGACAGAGAGCAGGTACTGCGCCTGCCAGCTCCACAGAGGCGGTGTCCACCACAGTGAGCGGGCCCTCCTGGGGCGCGGCCCTGGCGTGGGTCTTGCGGTGACTGCGGAGGTTGGAGAAGGTCTTGAAGGCCTTCCCACAGCTCACGCAGACGTGCGGCCTCTCGCCCGTGTGCGTGCGGCGATGCTCGGCGAGATGCATGCTCTGCACGAATCCCTTGCCGCAGAGCTCGCAGCGGAAGGGCCGCTCGCCCGAGTGTGTGCGCAGGTGCTCCCGCAGGTGCGTGTTCTGGCGAAAACGCTTCCCGCACTGCACGCAAGGGAAGGGCCTCTCGCCCGTGTGCACGCGCTGGTGCAGCGCTACGCTCGAGGAGGACACGAAAAGCTTCCCGCACAAAGGGCACTGGTGCCCCTTCGTCCGCCCCGCCGCTGACAATGTCCCTGGCCGCCGACGAGGCCCGTGGCTCAGTTGGTGCAGCCGCAGGTTGGCAGCTGAGTTGAGCCGCTTCCCACAGATGGTGCACTCCAGGGCGGGACGAGACAAGGCAGCAGAACCACAGCTGCCAGAGGCCCCGCCGTCGAGACCTGGAGATGGACCTTCAGAAGTCGGGTCGGAGTTGTTGAGATCAGACAGGGGGTTAGAGAGGGATTCAGACTTGACCGAGTCTGGGTGTGCTTCCAGGCAGTGGCGGTCTCGCTGCCGTTTGCGCAGGAAGCCCTCGGGGCAGTGGGGGCAGGGGAACGGCGCTGGGGCCCCCGGGTGCTGCGTATAGCGGTGGGCAGCTAGCTTGGCGGGGCGCAGGAATGCAGCTGGGCAGTCGGGGCAGGGGAAGGGAGCGGGGTTGGCGTGCAGCAGGCTGTGCTGACGCAGGTTGGAGGACTGGGTGAAGGCCTTGTGGCAGACCTCGCAGCGGTACGGCCTCAGGCCCGAGTGCGTGAGCCCGTGCCGGGACAGGTTAGCCAGCGAGGAGAAGGTCTTCCCGCAGTCGCTGCACTGGAAGGGGCGCTCGCCCGTGTGGACGCGGAGGTGGTTGCGCACATGGATCTGCTTCTTGAAGGGCTTTCCGCAGATGCCGCACTTAAAACGACGCTCCGTCACGTGAACGGTGCGCCGGTGCCGAACGAGGCACAGTTGAGATGAGAATGATTTGCTGCAGGACGGACAGGAGAAGGGCAGGTGTCGGGGGGGCGCTGGGGTTGCTCCTGATCCATCTGTGACAGCAGAGGCAGGGTTGGGGGGCACAGGGCCACTGGCGGCGTTGGCCTCAGCCTTTGGGGCGTCCTCCCTGCTTTCAGCTTCCTGCGGAGGGATATGATTGGTGTCCAGCCCATTTTCCCCTCCCGCCTGCTTCGGTTGAACGACCGTACCTCCAGCATCTGATTTGCAGAGGCCAGCAAAAGGCTCTGCCTGCACTTGGCCCGGCGGGATGAACACCGGCTCAGCCCCTCGGGCGAGAACAGCAGTCTCCCTCGGGCTAGATTCCTCTAACTCCCTGGCCCTCTGCAGCAAGCTTAGCTGGGACAGGTGGACCCGCTGGGGGGCAGTCGATATCTATGGGGACGAGAAGTGGGCAGGTCATGACTGGCAGCTGTGACAAAGCCTTGCCAGGCCCATGGACGGACACTGGACACCTATACGGGCGCAGTTACCATTGTGATGGGGGCCAGGGGCGCACGGGCGGTGTGGGTTCGCCGGTGGTACAGGAACTTGGTCATGTTTGTGAAGGTCTTCGCACAGAACTGACATCTGTGGAGCGGCTCGGCTGTGTGGGATTTTCTACAAGGAGAGAGATGGAGAGAGAATGACAGAGAAAGGGGGGGTAGAAAGAGAGGAGAGAGGGTGGATAGAGCAGAGGACAGAGAGGGAGACAGGCAGTGAACAAAAGAGGACAAGATTGACAAAGTCAGAGGTATGAGAGAAAGAAAAAGAGCAGGAAATGAAGGAGATTAAACCATAAAAACAGGAAGGAAATAATGACCAAGCAGCAAAAATGAGTGAAAAAAAATCTGCATTTGGATCACGCTGGCCCTGGATGAGAGCGAACGCAGGAGAATAATGAACGCCACATGAAAGGACTATTATCACTCCAAAGAGATGAGAGATAATGGATATTTCCCCCTTTATAGTGACAACGGTTTCCCAAAATAAGTCAATTATGGCAGAGGTACTGCATTCAGTGTAATCAAGCACAAAATAAACCAAATTGCTAATGTACGACGCTCAATTTAATAAGGCTTCCATTTCATTAGGTATGATAATCAGGAGTGGGTTCAGGAGGATTGTAAAAACTGCTCATTTTCAGCCTGCGGTTCCATCTGATAAGCCAGCACGCCTGTCTGTCGAATTGTACTCTAAGCGCCGTTACATTCGACTGACCATCTGTCCACTCATGCTCAAATTTCATTCACGTCTTCACATATTTTTTAGAATCTCCAAATGTTTTTTGAAGCTTTCTAGTGAAGTACCGTGAGCATTTCTTCTTTGCTGCCAGAGGTCTTGTCCACATACAGTTTGAGGGAAAATCTTAAAAACTACATCCAATATGGATCTTGCTGGTCTAAGTGTACTCAGCGCAAGTCACTATTCTTGGCAATCTCATCTAAACTTGTCTGAATTCAATGTGCACAAGCCCTTCAGCTTTGTTTGTACTGCAAATGAGCAGCTCCAGTTACTCAGAAAATATGCATAACATTATATCATAAGAGAAGCATTTCTGCTCTCGTATCCAAAGCTTGGATCTACTTCAGTGGAGGGTTGGGCACTATGTCAATACTGTACAGTACCAGTCATAAGTTTGGACATACCCACATTTTTCTTACAATACATGTTAAACTAGACAGTCCGGTTGGCTGCGACCACATGGGTGTAGCCCCAAAAGCTGGCTTCTCCCCTTTCTTGTGCATTATCTGGCCAATACCGTTGCCATGGCAACCGAAATCAATAGGTGCTATAAGTGAAGTATATCACACGGGAAGTATATCACATGTCCATATCAAATATGAAAGTAATCAGTCCAAAATTGCAGCCTGTACTGCGTCCGCAAGGAAATCTCTGTTTTGCCACTAATGTGCGTATTATTCCACAAATACTGTCGCCATGGCAACCAAAATCGATAGGTGTCATAAGTGAAGTATATCACATGTCCATATGAAAGCAATCGGGTCAAATATGAAAGTATTTGTTTCAGCAAAATTTGAACAGCCTGTACTGTGTCCACAAGTAATCATGTCCATACCAAATATGAAAGTATTTGGTCCAAAATTGCAGCCTGTACTGTGTCCACAAGGAAATCTATGTTTTGCCACTTATGTGCGTATTATTCCGCCAATACGGTCACCATGGCAACCAAAATCGATAGGTGTCATAAGTGAAGTAAAACACATGTCCATACCAAATAAGAAAGTAATTGGTCAAAAATTGTAGCTGGTACTGCATCCACAAAGAAATCTCAGTGTTTTGCCACTAATTTGCATATTATTTGGCCAATACTGTCGCCGTGCGTGGCAACCAAAATCGATAATTGTCATGAGTGAAGTGTCACATGTCCATGCCAAATATGAAAGTACTCGGTCAAAAATTGCAGCCTGTACTGCGTCCACAAGGAAGTCTACATGTTTTGCCACTAATTTGCATATTATTCAGCCAATACTGTCGCCATGGAACCCAAAATCGATGGGTGTCATAAGTGAAGTGCATCACATGTCCATACCAAATATGAAAGAAATCGGTCAAAAATTACAGCCTGTAGAGCGTCCACAATGAAGAGTGCATGTTTCAGCAGAAATTTGAACATTATTCGGTCAATACTGTCGCCATGGCAACCGAAATCCATCAGTGTTATAAGTGAAGTATATCACATGTCCACACCAAATATGAAAGTAATCGGTCCAAAATTGCAGCCTGTAGTGCGTCCACAAGGAAATCTCTATGTTTTGCCACTAAATGTACGTATTATTCCGCCAATACTGTCACCATGGCAACTAAAATCGATAGGTGTCATAAGTGAAGTAAAACACATGTCCGTACCAAATATGAAAGTAATTGGTCAAAAATTGCAGCCTGTACTGCGTCCACAAAGAAATCTCAATGTTTTGCCACTAATTTGCATATTAAACAAAAACACTGAAAACATCAATTTTTTCATAACCATTGAAAGGTGTGGCAAATTTTATTTTTTTGACTCTTTCATAGCATGAATGCATGTTTGAAGGCTCATTCCAGGATTATTGATGCAAAAAAAATTGTTTAAGGGCAATTCCATTTTGCAGAGGCCAAAATTTTTTTTCCAGAAATTGGGGAAAACAGTGCTTGAAATGAAGAGACCATTCTGTTCTGTTCTGCAAAATTACCTCTGATGGTCAGTTGTTCCAGTATATAAAGGGACATGAACTTTGAGCAGTGTCACTGTGTTAAACACGATGGCACAACGGAAGGAGCTCTCTGAGATTATTCGTAGCCGTACATGATGCTGAAGATGTTAAATGCTGCCATTGCATTATAAGAAACTACGGTGGCCCTGAAGGGCAATAGTAATAAATATTTCAAAAACGCAAAATATATTTCACAAAACAAATACATTTCACAGAACACAAATAAATTTCACAAAACACAAATAAATTTAACAGAACACAAATACATTTCACAGAACAAAAATAAATTTCAGAGAACACAAATACATTTCACAAACATTTCACAGATCACAAAATACATTTCACGAAACCGGAAAGGGTAGGACCATGGTGCTTGTTTGTGATTGGCTAAACCCAAGTCTGTCCGGCATCAATCATTTATCATTTCCTGTTTACACTGGATACCGCAGAGCCAGCGTGAAATTTCAGGTGTTTACCAGGATGGAAGAGGAGCTTGAGTTGATAGCGCAATACTTCAACAAGGGACATACATATAGTGTCATTCTTGAAATGGTCTCCTCGTATCATGAAATACACATATCAATTGGAACCCTTAAATGCTTAAAAGACCTTGCACGACAGACAAGGGTCGGATATTCTTCACTGAATGTCGTTAGGAGGGCAATATCATCAGAGCTGCTGGGACCTGGGGGATATACTACGAAGCTGGCTTTGTGATTAAGCCTGACTTCAGCACTTAGTAAAACCAGGAAACTCTTCAAATCTGGAACATGGACTAATGTAAAAAGTGCTTTTCCAGGTTTTACTTAAGCTTAAAGTCAGGCTTAATCACAAAGCCAGCTTCGTAGTATACCCCCCGTCCCCCCGACAGCTGCTTGGATCCCGAACAATGTGGATAACTCTTAAGCCCAACACCCACTGAACGCGAAGCGTCGCGTCGAACTCCAAACGCTTCTAAACGCCCACTGGAAGCGTCAGTTGCATCGATATTAACGGATGACAACAGGATCGAGAAGCAAGCCATGGGTGTCACTCTCAAAATATTCAACAAGAAAACGTTTAATTTGGAAAACACCTACCGATAAAGCTTATTTTAAGTGATGGCAACGTGCGACATTCAGGTTACTACGCACTATAGGCCTTCGTTCTATACAGGCATAATTTTCCTCCTAAATCTCTAGTAAATTAAGATTATGATTCACTTTACTTTACCCAGCAGCGAATTAGTTAGCTAATTTAGTAGTGTTAATTTTTTAACAGTGTACCCTGATTTAGGTACTGTCTTACTGCAGATCGCTTGATAACAAATGCCCGCAAAATAATGGATTTCCTTTCAAAACTGCGACTTGGTTAAAAAGCAGGTTGACAACTGCATGTGAGGTTGCCGCTAAATGTGTGCCACCAACCATGACAAGGGGAAATAATTAAATAATCTAAAAGACAAATGCGTTTTTATTGTGTTGACGCTTCAGAAATTGAGCAGTGGCGAAAAGCACGCTGCTCTATTGAAATGAATGGAACCTATTTTTTGACGCGCGTCTCACGCTTCTGGTGGGCGTTGGGCTTGAGGCAGAAATATGGTCTGCGTGTCAAAAGGGAGACCGTCATGAGAATGCTCCGGCAGCTTCGGACCCATTGAATGGTAAGTGCGACGGATAAACCTGCGACGTGCCCACAACAGGGTCCGGCGTGGATTCAGCTGCCGGAGCATTCTCATGACGGTCTCCCTTTTGACACGCAAACCATGTTTCTGCTTAGAGTGATCCACATTGTTCGGTAACCAAACAGTTGTCCAGGTACCAGCAGCTCTGATGATATTGCCCTCCTAACGACATTCAATGAAGAATATCCGCCCCTTCTCTGTAGTGCGAGGTCTTTTAAGTGTGATTTAAGGGCTCCAATTGATATGCGTATTTCATGATACGAGGAGAGCATTTCAAGAATCCCACTATATGTATGTCCCTTGGGGCCAGGATCCCTTACAAAGGCTAAATTGTGCTGGATTCCTTCTATTTGAGGACAGGTCTGTCTGGACAAGGAAGATTGACGGCACCAAAGGCATAATAGTGGAGTTAGGCGACCCTGAGAAGGGTCCCGGCTAAGTCACTTTTCTGCCAATTTTGGATCGGCAAGTTCGATGAGGGCAGTTAACCATGGTAATGAAACTTGTTCTACATAAATGTATGCATCTTGGCTTTATTTGTTCAAAATTACAACTTGTTTTCTCATGTCCTTCGCTATTTAATCATATTAATCATGTTAATTCGAATACAGGATCTCATTCATGCAGAGATTCTACTTACTGTGAATTATCAATAATGTGCAGCACTATCCTGCTAATTTACAATGTGCGAATGGGCTAGTAGGTGTGCAAACTCCTTTAATACCTGAGGACGTGTGGCTGACTGCATTTCACTATGCGGTGTTCGTGGTTGTATGACTGTCACATGCAGAAAGAGGACACCAGGATAACAGAGCCCTGCTCTTGCATAGGAGTACCTGTGTATGATGAGGGTCATCTCGGTGGTGAAGCCGTGTCCGCAGTCCATGCAGAGATAACGGGCCTCGCCCGAGTGCGTGCGCATGTGCGTCTGCAGCGACCCCGGCTTCTTGAACACCTTGTCGCACTCCGGACACTCGTGTGTGCCGTGTTCGTGCACGCGGCGGTGCGCCGACAGCCGATTGGCCGAGGTGAAGGTGCGCTGGCACTCGGAGCACTGCAGGGAGAGGGGCGGAGCCGGCTCCAGCCGGGGGCGGGGCGGGAGGAAGGCGCTGTGCTGACGGCGGTGGGAGCGGGTGGGGGCCCCCAGGGCCGGCTCCTCTCCCGTGCTCCCGTTCTCCTCAGGGCTCGCAGCCTCCTCCTCCTCCTCCGGCGCCTCCACCAGCTGCACGTCCTCCGCTCCCTCCATCACTCCCTCCTCCCCACTCTCCTTCTCCTGGGCCAGGAAGTGCTCCCCCTGGTGCTGCAGGAAGTCTTCGGGAGTCTGGAAGAGCAGGGCGCACTCGGAGCACTCGTAGGGGTGGATGATCACCACTTCACCACCCTCGTCTCCCTCTCCCTCTCCCTCCCTCCCCAGCTGGGCCTCCGCACTCTGGGCCAGCCCCACCTCCACGCGCTGGACCTCCTCCTCAGGCATCACTCCCTCCCCCGACTCTAGCGGGGAGCAGGTGGGCAGCAGCGGCGGCAGCAGTTTGGCCCTGCGGAGCCCCACTCCAGTGGAGCCGTCCGCCAGGGCCTGAGCTGTGCAGATCTGCAGCCGAAGAGTGGCGGAATCGGGCAGGGGGGACGCGGAGGGAAGGAGGGCCCCTCGAGGGGGTGTGGGGGGCAGCGGACTCGCCTGCTGCTGTGCTGCCAATACCTGAGAGAAAAAAAGCAACAAACAGGAGGAAAAGGTGCAGAGCGGGACAGAAGAATACTCGTAAGACTAGTGTCTGTGACCAGCGGCGGCAACTGCAGGTTTACAAAGCAAAGGTGTCTCACTCCAATCACCTGAATTTGATAATTAGCACAAGTAGCCAATAGAGGGCTATAATTAGAGAGATCAGTTCATGTGTAAAGAAAAAAAAAACAAAAACATAAGAATACTTTCAATTTCACACCCTTGGATTTCCCACATCTGCGGGACGTCCGTTCACAGTATGGTTGAAAGCAGTTTTGGGAAGAAATTCGCAAAGAAAAGGCTTTAAAATTCATTTTCACGCCAACCCTTTTGTAGCAGCTGTGACACATGATAAGCCATGAAAAATTATTTATATTTTATATTTTGGCGTAGTGTCGTTATTAAAAAGCAGATAAATCCAGTGTTACTCTCACTAATACATTGTCTTCTTCCTCCCAAGCGTCGCAGGGGGAGCTGGAGCCTGTCCCAGCAAACTATGGGAAAAAGGCAGGAACACACCCCTCTGCCTGGGCTCTGTATTCACAGATTTTAATTGCCATTTTGAATTTGTGCTGAACCTTATTTTATTTGACCTCTGATGCTGCTCCAGCTTTCTGGTTTGTTCGCAGATTCCCAATTTCATATTTGACTACTGACTTGTATTCGATCAATTCTTGCCTTCACTTGAACAATTGGTTCGCCGCTTGGGATAGGCTATTGTGGGACTCTCGGCCCCTGCCTGCAGAGTTTGACAGATCAGTGTCTAAACCTCTCTGTACCCGGTAGAAATGATTAAGACAAGCTTGGCTATAGTTGTACATGCAAATAGAGACCAGTTTAACTCACCGGTCTTCAGTATCATTTCAGTGACTCATCATCCCCCACTCATTTCCCTTATCCTGTTATCCATTACGAAACCGATCTACACAAGAAAGTAACACTAATAGAGGCTCGTCTGGACATCCATTTGAGCCATTCGCAATGAAAGCAGAGTTAGAATATGCATCCCAACTAATACATTTCTGGAGAGTCTGTGCAAAGTCCGTGCATGCATACTCCGGAGTGTGCATGTCATTGGAGCTTACGCATCCCTGGGTGTGGGGACCAGTTTTGCATTAAATTTAAGAACATCATGTAAACAAGCAGTGCAAATCAGATCACATTTCCACTGAAAACTAAATATGAATGGGTCCATACCTGAGCCAAGTTAAGAATCTCTCCAGCTCGCTGCTCACTCAGAACCAGGTTCTGAACACTGACTAATGGGGTAACAGAACCATCAGCCTGCAACACATACTCCTGAGGAACAAGCCGAGACAGAAGAAGCACATTAGGAACACAGTGATACACTTTCACCTTTGAAGTTAGCACCTTCTGCGACTCACTTTGCAGAAAATGCTGTTACGGTGCTGTGACTGTGAACGGGCACTTAAAGAGCGATGACTCGGGAAAACTCACCGTGTCCGAAAAAGTTTTTTGTGTGCTGCTTTTGTTGTGAGTTTGCCGGTGTGCGAGCCACACTTCTGGAGTGTCAAACAGTGCGAGACAGTCCAGACATTGATACTGTATCTGCCCAGTCACTGCGGGTGCTGTCACAGTTTCACAGGAGTCCACCAGCTCACACAGCTCTGAAAAACACCACGATCAAATTAGTCCCTCTGTACCCTCCTATCAACGAATCCGCCTGTCTAGAACCTTCAAGTTCTATAACTCAAGAGAGTGCACTGGGCATAGGAACACAAGCTGGCCCATTACAGGTGGTTCTCTCAGTGCAGTTCCAAGAGCCATAATCCAGCACCCTGCAAGCTGGCATTGAACACTCATGCAAACCCTTTTGAAAACGTCTCAGATTCCATAGCAAGTCCTGACGGGCCTTCCCTTGCCTACAATGAGATCCAGAAATATTTGGACTGCAAGACAATTTTCTTTGTTTTAGCTTTGTACGCCAAAACAATGAATTTGAAAAGAAACAATTGAGACGCGCATGCAGTGCAGATTTTAGCTTCAAATTAAGGGTTTTGTCAAAAAACAGTGTAGGGATTACATCCATTTCATGCACAGCCCCTGTGTTTCAGAGGCTCAATAGTAATTGGACAAACTGACATAATCATCCAATTTATTGGTCTCTTTTATACTCATTTGCAAACTCTTTGCAATCAATTACTGCCTGAAGTCTGGAAGCCATAACAATCACAAGATGTTGAGTTTCTTCCCAGGTGATGGCTCTGCCAGACCTTCACTGCAGCTGTGTTCAGTGCCTGCTTTGTTGTTGGAGCGTTCTGCCTTCAGTTTCGCCTTCAGCAAGTAAAGTGCATGCTCAATTGGATTTAGGTCATATGACTGACTCGTCTATTGAAACATTTTACTTCTTAGCTGCAAAAAATCATGGGTTGCCTTTGCAGAATGCCATAACTTATTACCCAACTGCAATGTGAAGTGTTGTCCAATGAATTCTGAAGCATTTGGCTGAATGTGTGCATATACTATAATCCTATACAATTCAGAATTCATCCTCCAGCTTTTGTCAAGTCATATCACCAGTAACCAACCAGCAAAATTTGCAGCCATACATGCCCACACCCCACACCCACCCACTCTCCACAGATGAGGGTTTATGCTTCAGATTATAAACAGTTCCTTCCCTTCTCCATCTTTGTCTCTTCCCATCTTTTTGGTACAAGTATACTTTTGTCTCATCTGTCCATCAGATATCATTCCAGCACTATGCAGGCTTTTAAAAGATGTATTCCAGCACATTTCCTGTTTTTGAGCTCAACCAATGCTTTACTTCTTGAGATACATCCTCTAAATGTACTCTGGTGAAGTCTTCACTTGATTGTTGACTGATACACCTCCCTCCTGGAGAGAGTTTTTGATCTGGTCAATTACTATGAAGGGAATTTTCTCAACCAGAGACAGAATTCTTCTGTCAACCGCCACAGTTGTTATCTGTGATCTTCTTGGCCTCCTTGTATTCCTGAAATCACCAATACTTTTGTCTCTTCCAAAGAATAAACCATTTAGTTCAATAGGCCTCCCCTAATGGTTTTAATTTTTCTCTGGTGGGTTTATTTTGATTTTTTTAGTCAAATAATGGATTGCTTCTCCGGTAGAGAGCAGCTACAGATCCCAAATGCATATGCAACACTTAAAATCAACTGTAGACCTTTTGTGCATTCACTTTTAGATGAATGAAATTATAAGGGAATAAAACACACCTGGCTATAGAACAGCCGTGCAGTCAATTGTCCAAAAGATTTTGGACCCTTAAAAAGGTTGGGACCTCTTAATAAAAAAAGTGTCTGCATTGAGCTCATTCACCATTTAATTTCAACTCCACTATTCTATGGACGACAACTTAAATAACAATAAAATAGCCAACGTCCAAATACTTATGAACCTAACTGTAAACACGTTGATGCAACAGTACTTCCAGGAATCAGAAAGAGGATGACCCTGACCTGATATGAACTACAGTCCCGCTGACAAAATTGGTTTCCAAAATCCCACCGCATTCCTTCAGTAAAATGGGGGGAAACTAGCATTTCTTTGTGATTCTGTGATCAATTTTTCAATCACTTGAACCCTATCCCCATCCTCCTTTTTTGTCTAACTCATCCAAATCTGACCCCAATCAACTCTCCCTAAATCCTAACCCAACTCTCCCCACTCCCCAACCCAACTCTGCCTCTCATTCCCACCATCCCTCACCGGCCCCCTCGACTCTACGCTCCCCCCCACCCTCCTCACCATGATGTTCAGTCTCCATCCCAGACTCTCTCATATGAAGCTCCTGATGCAGCAGTAGCTCCTCAGGTGTCCTGAGCAGTGTCCCACACTCCAGGCACTGGTACTGGCTTTCCCCAATGTCCTGGGAGTCAGTAATGTCCTCCTGGGCAGCTCCGGGATCCTCACCTTCCAGGCCTGTGTGGCTCTGCTGGTGCACTAGGACCTCCTCCAGTGTGTTAAAGAGCTGGTGGCACTCACTGCACATGTACTGGTGCTGCAAGTATAGCCCATCCGCTTCCTCCTGCTGGCCACTCATAGCTGCTCGAGCTGGTCTAGATGGCAGGAGGAGGGTTGGATTGTGAGAGGCAACAGACCTGTGTTTGGACTCCCCTCAGTAGCCAAACATAATGTGCACCATGTGCTACAGAGGATAGGTTGTGTACACTTGAGTAATGGGCGGGCAATTGTGTATGATACAGGTAGCTCACAAATGCAGAATAATCCTTTTGAATTCAGTAACTTTTACTTTCATGAGTGTGAATCAGCCAGCACAAAGTTCTCCCTGTAATTAACCAGGGTTCAGTCCACTTCAATGTTTTCGTTTTGAGACAGGTTCCAGCAATCTCGCAGGTCACAAAGAGAAACCTAAACAAAAAACAAAGCAATATGAAGCATTTTATTATATGACTGGGTCACTCACACGCCAGTTCATTTTCGGAGCAGAATTCCGCGCAATTTGTCACACAAACGACGTTTTACCTCCGAAAATGTTCATATTCACATCACAAAATTATTTCTCAACTTTGGCAAGGCGCGCAGAAACCTTTAATTCATTAACCATTCACGTGACGCCATGTATACAAATTATCAGTGCATAGGCTAATGATACCTCATTCTCGTTCTGGGACCTTTTCTATCCATTAATCTGAACAGTTTAATGGTTAATTTTGAAGAAAATCCTGGCTTAAATATGACATCCACAAATAGGACGAGACGTTGCACGCCATTAAATTACATCTAGATCCGGCTAGTAGACTGCAATATCATTATGCCAAATTATTCAAGCACGAATACTCGTGGTGCAGCTTTGTAATGCAGCAGGCTGTTCTACGTGGCACCGACAACACAGAACCTTCGACTAAGTAACGTTACAAATGCTATAGACGGGCAATAAATTATTTTTAGTCAACAATTCACGTATGTTTATCACCACTCTGACATCGTATCCCGCCGTTACTAATGTGTTTACATATGTGTGCTAGCCTATGGCGAGCAGTTGGCGGCGCTCTCTCGGATTTCCTTCACTTTCTCAAGCGCACCGCTCTCTCCTGATACCGGCTCCCCGATACAGGGTGGTCGTCAGGCGGCGCTCTCCACTTTTCTCCGCAGGTCTCCCACGACTGGCCCAGGCCTTCCTTCTCTCTCCGCTCTCACACTCACCTCTGTTTCTGTAGTCGGGCAGTCCCCCGCGCCGACGAGTCGTCACTGCACGTGGAGGGTGCAAGAGGGCCGTTTCGTGCAGCCAAGATCCCAAATTTACCGTTGGTATTTATCAGACTGTTGAGTATTCATAATAATCCGATATATATACATTTAGTCGCCCGGAACACATCGTTACTCTTTCCGAACTGACACCGTCTTCTCATAGCCCCGCCTCAAGATTTGGCCGTGTGACTGGAGAAAACAATGATTGGACAATAACCCTGTCACTCTGAATGTCAGCTTGTGGGGGTCGTGTCAAGGATTTGCACCTGAAACCTGACGTAGATTAACGCGGTAAGAATCACGGAGGAAGGAAGATAATGGATGATAAGCTGCACATGTCCAAATATCTTATTCAGATCCAGTCTAACGAATGTATACTCTGCACATTTGACTGAGTTATAGGTTTCCAAATTTAGTAGCAACTCGACATTACTGTTTACTCGCGCCGTGTCAGAAGATGGCTGTTTTCTGCTGGCATCACAAACAATTTTTGTAGCAAAGTACCGAATAATCTTGGTTTAAAACGTTAAACTAGACCACGAGACAGTGGTGATAGTTCTGTCTAGCTGCATAAGATCATCTGTTCAGCACCATTGACTGTATAAAACCGTTCAGCACCCAGATAGAGGTGATTGAGTAACAAGTATTTTAACTGATGAAACTAGCCAACATGGAATCTAAATGACCACACTACCCACAACACCTAGCGCCACTAAACAAATGTTAACTGCATTCCGCAAGCGGTGTTCGAGTAATTACTTATGTACCCAAATTGTTTTCCATAGAATTATGAGACTGAGCAACATATTATTCAGTCGAATTTATTCAAGTTAATCAAATTCTTTCTATTCGCTGAAATACCTGTTATTGGCGCTTATACAAACTCCATTACCCAAGATGCCGTGAAGCAGCCTGTACGTCAGGTCGAACTGCCCAGACAGACCGACGAAAGAGAGGAGGAGACGAAGATACCCACCGATACGCTAACGTTAGCAACCAATGCTGTCTCTCTTTTAACGATTACATAAGTACTGAAAAGAAAGAACATTCACCTGGCCAAATCTAGCGACCCCCGGCTCCCCCTACCCCGATACCCTTTCAAACGGAAATGAGCGGCAGCGGGCGGCCCAGGACCAGCTCGTTTGCCGAGCCACCAGGGGCTGCCGGAGCAGCTGCAGGCGCGTCCGGATCAGTTGTCGCGGGAGGGAATACCACAGGAAAAGCCGGGGCCTCCCAGGCCTCAGGGGGTAGCTCGTCCGGATTCGGAAGCTTGAAGATGAGCCGTAAGTATCTGCGTAATTAAATACCTGAGAAAGTGGAAACGTAAGTCATGGAAAGATCACGCCATTTGAGAAGATTGATTTAACGTTTGGTGAGCGAATGCTGTTGTGGTGTCCTGTTCCAATCACGTTAGTACGGCTATCATGGAGCTAAGGCAACTTAGCTTGATAGCTTTTTGTAAATGGGCCATTGGGATCAAGGACTTTGTGGGATAGATAACACGCTCTTGGAAGCGTGATTTTTCTAAAGCAATGCAGAGGAAATGTAGAAGGGGGCTATTAGAATAACTTGGACCCTAGAGTCCGGAAGGAGGGTATCGGTTGAGGAGTGGGGTTAAGGTTAGCAAGTTTTAGTTACTGGCAGAGTAACGTTAGCTGGATGGCTAGCTCATTAGCTTTAAAGATAAATCGGTCCTATTCCCGATGGGCCGTCGTAGCAGGTTAAACAGTAGGTTACTGAGCATTACTTTCTTTATGGTTTAGATACCATATTATTTAATATTAGCTAACGCCTGGCAATAGAAGGAAGGTCTGTAACGTGATTAGCTAGCTAGCAAGTTGAGCTTTTCGCTCGTTGGCTGACAGGATCATCTTGGAATGTACGGTGGTTGTACGCAGCTCGCTAGCTAAAGCGATGTAACGTTACTTCTGCTAGGTTGCTTACGTTGGATACCCTCAGTGCGACTCGGTTTGCAATGTAACCTGGTGTTTTAGATTGACGTTAGATAATTCATTGTCACGTCTTTCTAAATTCGAACAGTTTAACTTGGTTGTCTGAATTCTTCGTGATCATTTCAATATTGTACCCAAGTCTTTGGATGCAAGATAAAATATAAGTTGCCATTTACTGAATAGTGAAATCTGCTGAATCAATTGTCTTAAATTACGAAATGGTCGTATCGGTCAGTTAAGGAGAGCGACTTTCAGACAAGACGAAACTGTCATTATTGCTCATGCACTGATTGAGTTTTATGTTCTCCTTGGAGTGCTCTTGTTTCCTGATAAAGACAAGGTTTAAGGAAAATAACATTAACAATTCGATTATGAACTGTTTTGGTAAAATGAGTGCAATAACTCGTATATTGCGTCTGGTACGCTAAGGAGTTTTAATGTAGAATAAGTCTGTGCACAAAGTTACCCATGATTGGGAAACCTGAGTTTGGAACGAGATCGGTTTAATAGTCAGTTTTCTCAGTATATGCTTGTCCCGGGGTGGCTTGACTGAGTAAGAACGCGATATTAATGTGAATCTCACTTTTTCTGAGTGTATGTGGTGGATGAAACATGTTGCCAAAGCGTACAACAACTCCACATATCATGTTCATCGGGGTATGTGTGTCCCAGGTGCATTGCACAGCTTAGAGGAATGGCCCTTTTAGTTACAATTTTATTGACTTTTTTCGGTTAGTGAGGGTAGAAAGTAGGCAGAAGTGCTGGAACTAAGGTTTGATCAATCCCTGAGTGTGAACAGACCTCTGTATGACACCTGTGATGCCTTCACGTGACAGTATGACTGGGCTACTTTGAGTTCCGCTTTTCCTCGAAGTCATTTGACTGGAGGATTTGGATAAATAAAAATCATTGACATATTTATTCATGTTATACAACACTATGTGTGACAGACATACGTGCTGAATTAAGACAAATGCTGTATTCCTAGGCAATAAATTGTCATGCATTGAAATGAAATGAACCCTTTGATCAGCAGCTATTGCCTATGCTGGCTGTAGTGGAGCTGGAGAACCCTGGCTATTCAAAACAAGGTACGACAATGGGCTAGCTGACTAGTTTGACCTAATGGAAAAACGTCAAGTAGTAGCTTGAAGGGGTCTGAGAGGAGAGTCGTGTCAGCTGACAGCATATATCATCTTAGTGTGGTTGTTTGCATGAGTTCCTACAGCTGGTGTAGATCCACAATTTACCTTCCATAGTGTTTCTAAATCAAATATGAAATCATATGGATTATTTGTCAAGGCATCACTGCCTTCTGTAGAGAAATGACAGTGGGGTAGTGGTTTGACACTCTTCCTAGTGTGAGGTTTTGAACCAAAACATACCTTTAAACAAACTAGGGTGTAGTAATTGGAATGGTGTTGCGAAGATAGGTTTAATTTTGCCAGTAGATGATTTCGGTTTCCAAAGAGGGAGTGACCATAAGGTATGAATTGAGATACAGAAATGCATTTGAGCAGGGATGGGCAGCTCTAGTCCTGGAGGATTGCACTGTTTGCTGGCTTTTGTGGACTCCTCTCGGTCAGCTGGCAATTAATGCCTGAAAAACAATGACTGTGGATTTATTATCCAATCAGTCACTTAAAATTTATCACTCATGCGGAAACACACCAAAAATCAGTGGAAATTGTGTTCCTCCGGGACCAGACTTGCTCATCTCTGTTAGCGCAAGCTGATACAGCACTGAAGAAATAGTTCAGCGTCGGGTGCACTTTAGTAGCTTAAAGGGGACCCTACTGCCAGAAGTTAAAATATTATAATGTGGACACAGGAGGTGAATCAATCAGCATTAGTCTTTGAGATGCCGTTGTCTACAGCTCTCACACACAAGCACGCTCTGCATTATGATATTGACATATCTCTTTCATCTCAGATGTGTTATGTTTTGTTAGTGCTCAAAGTTTTCTCTGTTTGCTTGCATATGTCTTACTTTTGTTCAGATAACCTTGGTTTTTATGCAAATATTCCATGTTGCCAATATAAATACATGGATATGCTTCACCATTAAAGTTTGTATTTATTCTTTTTAATTCAAGCTATTACAGGACTTCAGTCCAAAAGTATTGGTGTATTTTGGTTAAAAGGCTGGCACTTAACATGGTTTTAAATTTGGAAAACTTTAAAATGTATAAATTGGTTAAGGGTAGTAAAAACCTGGCCTTTCTCATTCCTTATTATCTCATTAACTGAAGGAATCCAAAGGCCTCAGTGACAGCTGGTGTAAGTACCCATTTTGCATATATTATTAAAATGACTATCATGCCATATCTATTCATTTTTAATGATTTCCCCTCTGAGTTCACCCAATAGGAGGGGAAAAAAATAAATAAGTAAAATCTGCTGCCAGTAGTTTTGAACTTGATTCAGTCAATGCATAGCACAGTTCCTGTGAAGATTACCGGTAAGAATTTAATAAATTCAACCAAGATCATATGTTACAAATGGTGAAATCTGATGTGTTGATGGTACCGTCAGAAAGATGATGGGACCACCCCCCCCACTGGCCCCCCTGTCTGTCAATTAAGTCATCTGTTTGCTTTGTGTTTCAATCTGAATGTCACAAGGAACCTCCTTTTTCCATTTTTATATTTGTCATATTAGAAGCATTGTTGTAGCTGCCAGCCACTTTTTGTGACTCACTGCAACCCTCAAACCGTGATCTGCTCTTACAAAAAAAGCCAATGAGTGTGTCTATGAATACTGTCCACATCCTTTTTAAGGTAATAAACACCCTTGTGCAGAGCACAGAGGGGTAATCAGTTTTTTTTTTTTTTTTTGTACAAAAGGCTAAGTTCAAAAGCGCTTTGGTAGGAGAAAGAACCTTGGACGGTTGTTGTACTGCTGGGCCAGGTCATGCGGTTGTTGGCATCTAAGGCAAAAATCAAAATCTTCCACAACTTTTTTTTTTCCTTTCAATCTAGCTCTATTGTCCATATTCCCAACCTCCAGGAACAAGTTAGATTTCTCAAATATATTTAGTAGAAAAAGTTATGGCCATTTGAAGAGAAGGGTGTCAATACATGTGCATGTGTAGCTTCAGTTTTAAAACTGATTACAATCTGAAGTGATATTGGCTTTCTGAACACAGTTGAAGTATTGCTAAATACATGCAAAATTTAATGAAATTCATGTTCATGTAGTTCTACTTATATGGAAGCCCAGTCCTCCATAAAAATAGTAAAAAATCGAAAATGTGATTTTCTGAAAAAAAAGTATTTTGGGAATGAAGAAAATATGTTTGTAAAGCAAATCTACATGGCATAAAGAATAGAGTGTGCTGTGAAACATGATTGTTTCCTTTTTTGTAACTCCGTTACAGTGCCTGCCTGTAACTCCGTTACCACAAATTTTAAAATAAAAACAGCTGCAAAATCTAAGCGAGTTACAATTTTGGCCTAAAATTGATGCGTGTTGTAGACAACTCATCGTTGAACATGTTAAGGCTCTTTATTAAATTAATTTTTAATGAGAACCGTGCTTTATGCCGCTTTAAATAAACATGAGAAAAACAGACGTTAACTTTTTGTAACTCCATTACGGACCAGTTTTTTGCCGTTTTCACCCAAAATAAATCAAATGAACAAAATGAGCTATTTTGTTATTAGAAGCACTCAAGAAGACCTACACAAAGCCATTTAAATTTTAACTCTATCTTACTTAGTTTTGGAGCTATTATACAAAATACACCAATTTTGTAACTTTGTTACCGCGTGACCTGGCCCTGCTGTCATAATGTGCTGCGCACATACCTGGATAAGTAGGTGAGCTGATGATGGGCACTGTGTCCATCTTCACTGTCGTCATGAGTGTGATTGGTTTCGGCTCATAAGTTGGTGTGATGCAGTTGCTATGCCATGGTACACTTGGTTGCATTGAAACGGCTGGTAAGGTCATTGCAAAGCTATTTAGCGTAGCTTTTGTTTTTATTTGGGAGTAAACAAACTTGCGCATTTACAGTTTTAAAGGGCTCACGCACTCCCTTTTGAAATGCAAAGGAACATTTCTCAAGGGTCACTATAAAATGTTAGGAAATGGGACCCCTGTTTCTGAGAAACATTTTGTAAACTCTGAACAGCTGACCTTTAGTTCAAACAGCCTTCTTTGTGAACCCAGTCAATCCTTGGCTTTATTGTCTCAGCACAGTCAATGTAAAGTGCTCCCTGGCATTGTACCAATTCAAGCTGTACAGTGTGCAATGGGCACCACACAAAAGGGGACCTTGTGCTTAAGTAGAAGTTTCTCCACTGGAAAATTTGCACTGCCTGTCAAGGGGGTTGTATTTTTTATTTAGTTAGTATTTTTTTTTTGAACTGTCATGACCAAAAAGAAATTTTTGCTTTCAAAGCTGTTCTTTGCCCAGAAAAGTTAATTGTTAATGATGATGGCTAACTGTATGTCGACAGGTGGAAGTCATATGCTTCAAACTCCAATTACAAGCAGCATCAGACTTAGTTTGGAATTGTTTGTTCCTTCGATTATGATGTTGGTTTTCTGATTTGAAGATGAGTGTACACTTCACCAGCATAGTAAACTGTTTGCATTTGTTTTCTTTTTCACTTTTTTTTTTTTTTGGTTTGTTGGACAAACGTAAGTTTGAAAATTGCACCACTCTCGCAATTCCCTCGGTCTGGAACAACGCGCTACACCAAGAAAAGGGATCTGGGTGTATATGCGGAAAGGAATTTCTGTGTTCGAGGATGAGTGTGGCATATGGTCCGTACGGCGTTCCCACATGCTCTGACACGCTTTCTATCACATGACAACTACATCTCTTCTACAGTCCTACTGCTCCAGAGTCGTCTGTCAGCTCAGTATTGGCGCCTCTTTTTCACACTAATGACATGAACTGCCTTTTAGCTCCTCCATTGGAAATGACCCTGTCCTCCGATCCCATTCTACATGCGTGTGATCTGTTCCTGTGTAGTGTAGGGCATTGAAGGAGTGTCTGACCTAGCAGAGGGTCGGAAAGATCAGCTGAGGGGTCAAGTTATGTGCACTGAACTTAGCCGTTGAGTCTGAACTTGAATGAAGCAGCCAAATGCTTTTCTTTCCGTACACCAGTTAGGTCTGGTACGGCTCTAAGTGCCGCGTGGAGGGAGGATTACTGGAGTGTGCGAACACGATAATGGTTGAAGCTGTGAGCGATATCTCTGCCATGCATTTTTTTCACACTACAAAAAAGTGTCTGTCTTAACAAGTCCTTTAATCTTGATATAAGGCTCACCTTCCTAATTATTTTCTCTCTCAAGTAGAGAATATTAGCTTATTTTAAGTTAGCTACCTTACCTTGTTTATGACAAGTAAAAATTTCCTTATCCCGTTGGCAAATCCGTTAACGATTCAAAATGATCTCACCGCTCTGGCAAAATTTACTATTACTGAGGAAAAAAAAGGTAATGTAAGTGTTTTTAGTCGGAATGAAAGGTTAAAATGCTTTGTTAAGCTGCTTTCACACCGGACGAAACAAACTTTTGGCACGACCGATTCTTTGCATTGACTTTGAATGTAATCTGTTGTGCGAAAAATGAGTTTCACGTCCGGTGTGAAAGCAGCTTAAGATGGACTTATTTTTCTTTTTTTGCAGTGCAAAGGCTATTGGGAGGTCATGGTAGTGTAAACTGCTCCTTGAGGTAACTACAGTGGTGTGTGTATCTTGGGGTGCAGCTATAATGTCAGTGGTGAGTTTGGAGACAGATTTGCTGTGGGCAGCATTTTTTCCTCATGGGGCCGTGAAGGAGAGTGTTGGCGGTTTTCCCAGAGGCAGAAAACTGACGCGGCCCCGTGTCCCTCCCCCAGGGGATAGCGGCAAGGTGACGACAGTGGTGGCCACACCCGGCCAAGGCCCGGATCGTCCACAGGAAGTGTCTTACACGGACATCAAGGTGATCGGGAATGGCTCTTTCGGGGTGGTGTACCAGGCGCGACTCATCGACAGCCAGGAGATGGTGGCCATCAAGAAGGTCCTGCAGGACAAGAGGTTCAAGGTGAATGAATCTGCCGCCTGACAGGGCTGTCACTCTGAACATAATGACCGTTTGATCTACCGTCGGCTAGGGCTGGGCGATAGGGACAAAATCTAACTTTTTTTTTTTTTTTTTGACCGAATACCTCAATATCGATATTTTGCCATTATCATCGGGACAAATGTTGGAGCTTTCACAAAATATTTACATTATGATATTTTTGATAGCCATTTATTTATAATGTTGACATACCGACCAAGCAGGTGCAGGCAACGGCTACAACAGTCTAGTCAGAGCGGAGAAATGCAACCCTTTACTGTAATGCAGCTTTTAAAACCAGAAAAGCCAACGCTTATCTCCTATCATGATATTACGATATCCAAAATCCGTGACGGTATTTTACTTTACATAACAATATCGATATAAAGGCCCCATTGTCGGCCATAATGGTGACTCTGCAGCATGTCCTCAGACAGGGTCTGCAGGTATTTGTATGACCGCCTCATGCTACAGTTACTGGTGTCTTTACTTTTGCTGGTAATATTCCTTTGCCACAGATTGATTCGAAAGGTTTGTAATAGGATTTCAGACATGGACATGACTCATAAAGAAACTGAACGACTCAGGTGTGTTCTCCTTCACACCACGCCTTTGCTCTGCTGGCACCTTGACAAATGGCAGTATCCTTTCATCCTCTGACTCTAATCAATGAGTTTTCTAGTGACTCATTCAGATCTATTCTGAAGCTGCATGTCTGAAATAATTCCTCTGTATGACTGTAAGTTTCTGTTTGGAATGAGTAATTCTATTTGGCTTCCAGAGTACATCAGGTTAGGTAAGGGACGCAACCTTGATATTGTAAGGACTTGGAATTCAGAAGTTTTGCCTCGAGCGTTTAAAATCCAGTCTACGTGTGCACTTGTATTTTAAAAAACGAGTTTTTTTCCTTTTTTTTTTTTCATTTTCCAAAAAAATGTCCGTCCGTGTGCAAGCACCATTAAAGCGCTTGTCAAGAGCATGCCATATCAACAGGCGGCAGTATAATTTAATGTAAGACCATGTAGGCCAATCACAAGCTTCAAAAACTTGCTATAAGGCATGCCCACGCTGACGTCACAAGCAAAAAAATCAGTTTTCCCTGTTCGTGCATAAAGGGAGAAGACGGGATCTCTAGTAATCCTCGCCCTGGAAGGTATTTTCCAAAACGTCTGTTTTCAGTGACTGAAAACCCAATCTGCATGTGGATGAAAGGCTAAAACACGTAGCAAATGCTTTCTTTTCAGAGATGCCTTGGGTGCGGAAAGGGGCTAAGAATACTAGTCTGCACCCAGGTAGCGCGCCACACTGGTGTGCAGATTATTCGCACACCAAAAGTCCACACTGGCTTTTTAGAAATGCTCATCAACGCCTTCAATTTGCCTGTAAGCAGAAGATTTGGGAAAAGATAAACGTGGATTCAGACAAACGGACAGAGTTATCCTCATTTTATAGTAGGATGTTTAGTTCCAGTAATAGTCCACACCAGGGGCTGTGCATGCCATCACGATGTGCAGACTTCTGGGAAAATATACGCGCCTCAACTCCGCGCTTGCCAGAAATGCCCATAAACGTGTTCGGTTTGCTCGTAAACAGCTTAAATTTGGGATGATGGATAAATCAGCTTTGTCAGTCCCTGACTATGCCAATGCTCAAAGCAAAGCCCATGTGCTGTTTTTAGATCGATTGGCCAGCCGATTCAGGGGAAAAATGCAATGAGACAGAAGGATGGGCAAAGTTTTCCTCATTTTATACGAGGATTGAATTGTATTTAATCAGTAATAGCTCAAGTACAGAGTTCTACAAAGTAGTTTCTGGTGTTAAATTATACAGCAAAATGATACAGAGTGCATTCTTATTCTCTATTTTTACCAAAATGTTATATATCTGGTCTGTAGTTCAAAAGTCTGTATTAGCCCTGGATGCTAAAATAAAGGTCCATTGACACACAGCATGCGATGGTTCTCTTCAAATCTGTGCAGAATAACAGTAACCCTTTATTCCACCAACTATCTTTTTCAGAACCGTGAGCTACAAATAATGCGGAAACTGGACCACTGCAACATTGTGAGGCTACGCTACTTTTTCTACTCAAGCGGCGAGAAGGTACAGGGCAAACGGCTGCTTCTCTCCGAATTTCCAATGTTAAATAAAGCATTATTCCTGCCCACTGAGCTTCAGGCAGCTGTGTAGAAAAGCCATGTAAGATGAATGAATCACATGGTGCCTCTGCTTGGAAAAGGAGTCACATAGTGCTTTCCCTCACTCATGTCCATAATCACCACCTTGCTTTCTTTATAGGTATTGTCTTTGAAAAAGATAAAAAAAAATAAACCTTTCTCTGTGGTTGCTTCTCAGCAATAAGTGCCCAGGGTCAACAGGAATTCCTGGGACTTTGTTTGTTGCTGATGTGATCATTGTCCAATTTGTATCTGCTTGTGCTGTCCCGGTTCACTCACAGATTTGTTGTCCTTTCCCTTTGCATGGTAAAATAGTGACAATATGCGATTAACCTTTTTAAATAACATTGACTCCTTTTTAAGTGGCTTGCTCTGGTTTTGATCAATTTTTTGTACATTTTTTCTATATTGTTCTCCTGTTGGTGCCTTGCCCCCTCGTATTGACCCTCGTTTTCTCTCTCACAGAAGGATGAGGTGTACCTGAACCTGGTGTTAGACTTCGTCCCAGAGACGGTGTACAGGGTGGCTCGACACTTCAACAAGGCCAAGACCACCATTCCCATCATCTACGTCAAGGTACCCTGCTGGCGTCTGCCACTGCTGCCCGCTCTGTGTCAGGGGCCTGGCTATCTTCCACACGTCTCTGTCTCCATCCCTTCTTCCTGTTACCACTCCACCCCCCCCACCATCTGCACTTTCATCTGCAGTTTTACCCTCTCTGATCACTGTCACTTTCAGCCTCCTGGGCCTAGAACACCCCCCCCCCAGCCCCTCGAAAAAGCAGACACCGCTCTGCCGGAACAGTGTTATTCGCCAATTCTGATTCTTCTCATTGAAAATCGTTCATTAAACCAAACTTATTCTCCGGTCTCTTTCGGGAGTAATGAATTTGCATGGGCTCGGGGAGTGCGGGGTGATCAAAGCGGGGTTGTGAAGGGAAGGAGAACTGCCTGGCAAATGTGGAACGCCAGCCGTGAAGAATGGACTTTTTTAACTGAAGCGTCCATAATGGCTGCTCTTTGTAATTCTCCCTTCACTCCTTTGATCGTTAATTAGATGACACGACGGAGCAGAGGTACAAATGAACTGAACTTGCTTTAGATATTTTGATCTGTAACCTTGGGTTTGAAAGGTATTTATTTACTTGGTTAACCAGATAATTTCTGTCTGCAATCCTTTCATCGATGTCAATGGCTTGCTTTTGATGTAGCGCCGTTTGCCCGAGGTTTACAAAGCACGGCGAGTGTCTTCTTTGGGTAGTATTCTCTAAGTTAAGCATGGTGTTTTCATTAGAGCTCTGCTGTCTGCAGTTGATTTGATTTAGTGCTGAGTTTGATCAGCATGACCTGATTGAGAGGTTCGGTTTGGGAACATGTCCAAGAAAGAGGCTCGGTCACGCTTTTCCTTTAAGATTCAGATGCTTTAATTGTCACATTGTATGTTGGAAGAGCTGTTTAAATCTTCTCTAGAAGCCGTTGAGCATCCCAGAATGCACTGCGTTCCCTGTTGCTCCTTCATGGTCATTTCGAGCAGGTTCAGACTTACGGCTGTAGAATCGCCAGCAGTTAATGTAAGGTACACCAGTTTGTGTCTGCTCGTAGTCTCTCTCTACGCTACCTTTACCGAACTCTAACCTGAATCTTCGTGGTGGACCATCTGATTAATGCTGGTAAAATGCCTTCTGTCATTTATTCTCTCATTTTCAGTCTCATTCTCATTTTGCTCTTGAATCGTTCTCTCTTTGTTTTGGTTGCAGTAATGTGCTATCTGTCATCTGTTGTCATAGGCAAACCATCATTA
This sequence comes from Gymnothorax javanicus, assembly GCA_029692085.1. Lineage (NCBI taxonomy): Eukaryota > Metazoa > Chordata > Actinopteri > Anguilliformes > Muraenidae > Gymnothorax > Gymnothorax javanicus. Next base: position 44,203,141 of record CM056193.1, on the reverse strand, counting down.
GTTTGAAGAATGGCCTGTAGTGCTTTCATGTGCTTTTTGGAGTGGATTACACACAGAAAGTAAGCGTCCGTTCCCCTTGCATTGATTTGGAGGTCGTGAGGTATTTGCAAAGATGGCTATGATCTCCAGTCTGAGTCACTACTCCTGACTACTTATAAATCTTCTTTCAAAAGCATTTTGTAATTAAAGAAAAAAACTTTGTTTTCAGAAACACAGTTGGAAAGGTAAATAAAAACAAAAGATAATTAAACATCCCAGTAAATCCCGCCCCCCTTCTGCCCAAAGCCAAACAAAAAAGCATATGTGTGTTTAGTATTTTCTTTTTTTTTTAAGTGAACTTTGTTTTCCTCCTTGTGCTTTTTGGTCTCTCTGTATGTAAAGCACATTACTCTCGTGTGTGTGTGTGTGTTCTTGCACGCGCACATTGGCGCGGTCTTGTGTCTGTATTTCATGGATGCGCATATGCCCGTGCTTGTGTGCATATATACCCCATTATGTGGCACTGTGTGTGCGTGCGTGCATGTACATTGTGTTTATTTTTGGATGCCTGTGTTATTTTCTTTGTGTTTGTGTGTGTGTTTGTGGGTGTGCGTGAGTACGTTGGCACACTTTTTTTTTCTGCATGTTCATGAATACGCGCTTGCTCGTGTGTGAGCTTGCTTGTGTACGTATGTGCCCCAGCTGTGTGTGTGTGCGCATGAGCTTTCCTGTTTCATTGTGTGTGCCAGTGTGCGCTTGTCTCGGTGCGCGTGCGTGCCTTACTCCAGGATTTGGGTGGAATTATCTCAGTTACATGCCTCATTGCCCCTGTCTGCTGGGCCCCGTGTCTGCAGAGAATGGGCTTGCATACTGATTCTCTCTGAGCATGCCCAGTTTCTCACTCAGGTCTGGTCTGTGTGACTGAATATGGTCATTAGAGCACTGTCTCCTAATATGCCATAGCACCTTTAAAATGCTGTTGTAATGAAATAATTTCTCCCTTTGCTGTACCCTCTATGGTAGTTTTATCTACTTTGTTGAAGATGGAACATGGGAGACTGACTGACCAAACATTCCACCGTAGATGTGTAACGGCTCTATAAATTTTGATAAGGATGCTTCTGAATGGATTGTATGGTTTACGAGTGCTGTGAAAGGAATTAATATAAAACTTGCAAGCTGGGAGACCTAGCTACGCCCGGTCCTATCCTAAAATCAATCTGCTAAATGCGGTCCCATGTTTAATTGTTAATCAAAAAAGTAATTCAGGTTATGGTTTGTTATTGAAGGCATGTATGAAGCCTGATACATCGAGCAGACGTCCTTGTATCCACTGCAACGGGCAACATGCTGCAGTGCCATTTCAGTGGAGCACTTAATTGGCAGTTAATATGCTCTGTATGGCTAGAGTGGGTTTAAAGAGCGCTCTGTTGTTTTGGCAGGTATATATGTACCAGCTGTTCCGCAGCCTGGCCTATATCCATTCCCAGGGCGTCTGCCACCGAGATATCAAGCCCCAGAACCTGCTGGTGGACCCGGAGACTGCTATTCTCAAGCTGTGTGACTTTGGAAGGTGAGATGATCTCAGTGTCTGTCCCTCTGTTCTCTTGCTTTTCCCAAACACCGGAAGGCATTTTCAGGCTCCGCAGAGGCAGTCCAGTGCCTTCGCTCACCCGCATTTGAAGCCGCTGATGCTGAACTTGTGCTAAATTGTATACATGATGCTTTTTCTTTATTATGCAGTTTATGAAGCCACTTGTCTGCCCACTCGTGTGACAGGTTTATGCTTTGGACAGTAAAGCTGCAAGTTGAGCGACTGTAAACATCACTTTGAGTTTGTCAGAGAATTAAGAGGCTGTGTCGAGCGGCTGTCAGAAGCCATTAAACTGCAGCTAAATTGGAGGCTTCCAAAAAGTTGGCAGGTATTGGCCGGTTTGGAGCTACTCGTCTTTCAAACTTTAACGGAAGGAGTCTGTCCTGATTCTCTAGGGTCTCTAGTCTCCTCCTCAGATTTTTTTTCCACACTTTTCTTCTTATATAATAAAGAAATAAAATAAAAATATAAGAAAAGAAAAAAATTGTTATAGCTTGTAAAATGGTGTAGACAGTTCTATCAAAAGTTCTGCTTTCTAATCAGCCAGTAAAGAGGTCAAAACATTCAAGCTCTCTTTCACCTACACTTGAGCACTCTTTTTCCCTGCATCTGAGCCAAAACACCATGGTCGCTGAGGAGACGTTCAGTGGCTCGTACACATTGAGCCTGTGTTTGGAGTTCCACTGTGTACCCACTTTCCACTTGAAGCACCTGCATGCAAGTCTGACTGCGGATTTGTTTTGGGGGAAGGAGCTGAGCTGTTTTGTCCTTTGGATTTTCAGTACAGAGATCCCGCACCCTGCGGTTTATGTTCAACTGTTCATGCCGCCACAGCCCCATCGATCTCTCTTTCTCTCTCTCTGCCCACCTCTGACTCACGGCCAGTCAGCGGCTTCTCATTGATGGAAGAGAGTGAGGCACTGTCCACCTGTGCCGGTTTAACCTTCCGTATTTCATCATTCGCTGAGCATGCGAGCCGCCGGCGACAACGGAAGGAACAGCTTAAATTCCCGTGTCACTCCCTTGTTGCGACGAGTTCCAACCCAAGCAGCTGATAGATGAAATTGTTACATAGTTGTAATCTATCATTTATGTTGTGCATAAACAATCTATATTTAGTAGCTGCGTACGTTTGTTTTCAAAATGTTTTTACCAATGATGTAAACATTACCTTATTTGAGAACCTCTTATTTAAGTGGCGCATGTAAGATGGCGGCCTTGAAATGTGCAAGGAATATAGTTTTCTGGTCTTTCCCAGGTAAGTGCTATGGTTTTTTTACCGTTTAGCTGAGTTGCGGCAGTGGGTTTCAGGATATCTGAATTTGCACAGAACTCTTTGTTTGATTCCTCTCTGGCTTTTTATCCTCCACACAAAGTGGAGGAGGGTGCATTACAGTGGCGCATGTCCACCCATCCGTACTTCTGTCCGTCTGAATAAGAGAGGACGAATTTTGCTCAAAAACTACTTTACCAAGATGAATAAAATTTGGTGTGTGTTTGTTACTCGCCATGACCTTGATTGCGGTTGAAAATGGAATTGCTTGGTGTCGGGGATTTTGATGTCAATGTCTTCTTGTTCTCACTGTCTGTCTGTCTGTGTTTGTCTGTTCAGTGCGAAGCAGCTGGTGCGTGGAGAGCCTAACGTGTCCTACATCTGCTCGCGGTACTACCGGGCTCCTGAACTCATATTCGGGGCCACTGACTACACCTCTAATATCGACATTTGGTCGGCGGGCTGCGTGCTGGCCGAACTGCTCCTGGGGCAACCCATCTTCCCTGGGGACAGCGGGGTGGACCAGCTGGTAGAGATCATCAAGGTTAGATAGGATGAGCTGGTCCTGTGGGTGGGAGTGATTCGCCACGTCCAATAATAGCACTGGTGTGACTTATGGACCTCTTTAAGACACACAAACTCCTGAAATATGTGTGAAATATGCAGGTACCCCCACTGTTTGACAATCCGTTTGTTTCCCATCCAGGTCCTGGGGACCCCGACACGGGAACAGATCCGTGAGATGAACCCCAACTACACGGAGTTCAAATTCCCGCAGATCAAAGCACATCCCTGGACAAAGGTACATTTCTACCAAGAAATTAATTAATACTTCAAAAATGACTTCACTTTTTGGTGTTAATTGTCTTCAGTTGTATTTTTAATGCGCTCGTAATGTACACATTGTGTGCATGTTAACTTAATTTTATGGTGTGTTTGAGCATTACTGTTTTTGCAATCTCTTTTTCTTCATTTGGTTCTCAGAAGTGATTGTGTACAGTTTAGAATGCAAATGAGGCTCATTTTCTTGTTTTCTTGCCTCTTTTTGGGGAGGGTGGTCTTTTGTCTGCCCGTTTCATTTAAAAAAAAAAAAGTCTTTGGACACTGTGAATACTGTATTTGCCTGATAAACAATGGAGTTGACTGGCTGAATAGGTCACTGGACAGACTTGTGGGCCTTTGCAGTGCTTAGAAGGAATTTTGATGTAAAACACAGTGACAGGGTTCCGGTAGACTCTGCTGTTTGTACTGACCCTAGCCTTCTGCTTGTAAGGTATTTAAGCCACGCACCCCTCCGGAAGCCATTGCCCTGTGCTCTCGGTTGCTGGAGTACACGCCTGTCACACGACTGTCGCCCCTGGAAGCCTGCGCCCACCCCTTCTTCGATGAGCTGCGCCAGCCTGGAGCCCGCCTACCCAGCGGGCGAGACCTGCCCCTTCTCTTCAACTTCAGCCCCGTGGGTCAGTCTCCTCCCTCTGCGTGTCCTCTGTTGTGGCCCAGTGTATCCGAATAAACACTACTCTCTACTGTCTCTGCAACACACTGAGAAAACGCTATACTTCCTCCCCTGACTGCACTACACCAAGTCAACACTGTACTGCCTGTTTGCACTGTACTACACGGAGTCAACACTATGCTTCCTCTCTTCACTGCACGGAGTGAACACTGTACTCCCTCCCTTCACTGCGCTATACTCAGTCAGCATTATACTTCCTTTCTTCACTGCACTACACTGTGTCAGTACTATACTCCCTCTCCTCACTGCACTGAGTCAACACTATACTTCCTCTTTTTACTGCACTACACTGAGTCAGCACTATACTCCCTCTCCTCACTGCACTACACTGAGTCAGCACTATACTCCCTCTCCTCACTGCACTACATTGAGTCAGCACTATACTCCCTCTCATCACTACACTACACTGAGTCAGCACTATACTCCCTCTCATCACTGCACAACACTGAGTCAGCACTATACTCCCTCTCATCACTACACTGAGTCCGCACTATACTCCCTCTCATCACTGCACTACACTGAGTCAGCACTATACTCCCTCTCATCACTGCACAACACTGAGTCAGCACTATACTCCCTCTCATCACTACACTGAGTCCGCACTATACTCCCTCTCATCACTGCACAACACTGAGTCAGCACTATACTCCCTCTCATCACTGCACTACACTGAGTCAGCACTATACTCCCTCTCATCACTGCACTACACTGAGTCAGCACTATACTCCCTCTCATCACTGCACTTCAATTAGTCAGCATTATACTCCCTCTCATCACTGCACAACACTGAGTCAGCACTATACTCCCTCTCATCGCTACACTACACTGAGTCAGCACTATGCTCCCTCTCATCACTGCACTACACTGAGTCCGCACTATACTCCCTCTCATCACTGCACTACACTGAGTCAGCACTATACTCCCTCTCATCACTGCACTACACTGAGTCAGTGCTATACTCCCTCTCATCACTACACTACTCTGAGTCAATGCTATACCCCCTCTCTTGACTACACTACACTGAGTCCGCACTGTACTCCCTCTCATCACTACACTGAGTCCGCACTATACTTCCTCTCATCACTACACTACACTGAGTCAGCACTATACTCCCTCTCATCACTACACTACACTGAGTCAGCACTATACTCCCTCTCATCACTACACTACACTGAGTCAGCACTATACTTCCTCTCATCACTACACTTCACTGAGTCCAGCACTATACTCCCTCTCATCACTACACTACACTGAGTCAGCACTATACTCCGTCTCATCACTACACTACACTGAGTCAGCACTATACTCCCTCTCATCACTACACTACACTGAGTCAGCACTATACTCCCTCTCATCATTGCACTACACTGAGTCAGCACTATACTCCCTCTCATCACTGCACAACACTGAGTCAGCACTATACTCCCTCTCCTCACTGCACTACACTGAGTCAGCGCTATACTCCCTCTCCTCACTGCACTACACTGAGTCAGTGCTATATTCCCTCTCATCACTACACTACTCTGAGTCAGCGCTATACCCCCTCTCTTGACCACACTACACTGAGTCCGCACTGTACTCCCTCTCATCACTACACTGAGTCCGCACTATACTTCCTCTCATCACTACACTACACTGAGTCAGCACTATACTCCCTCTCATCACTACACTACACTGAGTCAGCACTATACTCCCTCTCATCACTACACTACACTGAGTCAGCACTATACTTCCTCTCATCACTACACTTCACTGAGTCAGCACTATACTCCCTCTCATCACTACACTACACTGAGTCAGCACTATACTCCGTCTCATCACTACACTACACTGAGTCAGCACTATACTCCCTCTCATCACTGCACTACACTGAGTCAGCGCTATACTCCCTCTCCTCACTGCACTACACTGAGTCAGTGCTATATTCCCTCTCATCACTACACTACTCTGAGTCAGCGCTATACCCCCTCTCTTGACCACACTACACTGAGTCCGCACTATACTCCCTCTCATCACTGCACTGCACTGAGTCAGCACTATACTTCCTGCCTTTGCTGTACTGCACCAAGTAAACTCTTTCCTTCCTCCGCTCATCCCCTCACTGCACCACAGTTAGTCAACTATCATTGCTTTGTGCTTCATTGGCCAAGCTTCTCCACTTGATGCATGAAAGGCCATTGTTCATCCTCTACTTAGTTGTGTGCTGTATTCCAGTCAATTTTTCACTGTCGTCTTCAAAATGTTTGTTTTTTCTTTTTCATCTCCCTCTATTGTAAGCCTGTAGGGGATCACGCATTTAATTGCATGCCTGTGTACGTATATGCATGTGTGTGCTTGTTTGTCCCTGCGTGTACGTGCACTTATCTGTCCGCAGCTAATTTTATACACTGCTGGACCAATCAGCCTTACGCTTTCTGTGTACTTCTATGACTGTGCTCCAGGACCTCGTGTGGCTGCAGTGAATCCCCTATGGAGGCCACAAGCGATCAACAGCGGCCTGTTTGGAATCTTGTGTCTGCTAGGGACTTTGTTCACATCTAGCAGAGATCTGCACTCTTCTGAGTTCACTGTTGTTCTTGACCTGTTTTTGCTTAAGTTCAAAGAAAGGCGCGTAGAGAAGCAGAATAGATGTCATTTTGTTCGTAATGCTCACTTTCTCAGTGTCTGTTTGACACCAATGAAGGTGTGTAAAGACTTCTGTGCTTTACCTCCAGTCTCTCTCTCTCTCTCTTGCACTCGCGCGCTCTCTCTCTCTCTCTATCTCTCGCAGAGCTATCCATCCAGCCGCAGCTGAATTCTACACTCATTCCTCCTCACGCCCGCGCACAAACATCGCCCGCTTCGCACGGTACGTCCAGACCAGTTTATTAAATAAATGATAAGATTAATATTCCTCGGTGTTTTCGTTCTTCTAATACGGATGCAAATTGAATAACTGGATGCATATTCCTGGGATTTCTAAGCTAAACCTGTTATCAGTAAAGACCTAACATTCATGACAAAGACAAATTTATTTCACAGAGAAATTTCAGGATACCGTTAAAATATGAATTTGTCTCTAGGGACTGTGCTGGTGTCCTAATGATATTTCACGTGAAGTTGCTGAATTATTGGGGAAAGTAAAAAAAAAAAAAAAAAAAAAGAAAGAAATTGTGATTTAAATGATTTTTCTTGGCACTCAACACTCCAGTACCACTGCTGGCTGCAGGACTAATGTACACCAGCACTGTTCTGCTGTGCTGTATTCAGTTAACCAAGAAAACGTGGTGTGTGGTCATGTTTTTTTGGGTACCTATGGTGTCATTTCACTGCCAGCCTCCTGTGAAGTTCATCTGCACCCAGCACCGCACTTTCCAACGCAGACGTACTGTAGGGCTGCAGATTGAGTGGGTTATTTTTAGTAAGAGACCCTGCTGGACCAAGGCCATTTGGCAGCATGTTCCCCAGATGTACTGCACACTTAATGCACCAAGTCAAAGCAGTGCAGAATTCACAGAATTGTGACGTGAAAAGATGGTTTCAGGGTTAATTGTACTGCTAACACATTAATTTAATGCTGTGAAATGACTTTGTGGATTTAGCTTTACCTAGCAGCTCCATAGCAGCTTGTTGTGTGATAAAATGGGACAACAGTCTGTCTAGGTTAGTGGATCGAGGTGTGAAATTATTCTGCCGAGTCAATCTGGAATGCTCGGCTCAAAGCTCTTTTATGATCTCTTGAAACGCAAGCCAGTCAGTCATATTTATAGTTTTCTCTAGGAAAGAACACCTTGTGTTTCTGTGCCTTTGCCAGATTATATTATCTGCACCGAGTCAACGCTATGTATATTAACGCTATATGTTTATACATGCAAATCACCTTTTTTAACTCTGATTAGGTGGTTTCTTGTGTGTGAAAGGAACTGTAGCCACAAGAGGGCACTGTACGGTCTCTTTTTAGCTGCTGTTGTAAATATTCAAATATTACCAACAAAATGAACAGCGCAGCTATGGTTTTACCCTCCAGCTAGGTTCTTGGTGAGAAGTGTTTTTGTAAGTATCTGGCTGGGATTCTGAACCTTATTGAGAAAGGGCCAGTGTGGGTGTAGGGTTTTCCTCCAGCCATTCAGATAAACACCTGATTTTACTCAATCAATCCTGGAGTCTTGGTTAAACCTGGATTAGTAGAATCAATTGTTTAACTGTTTGGTCTGAATAAAAGTCTGCACCCACTCAAGCCCTTTCTGGAAAATGTTTAGAAGCCCTCATCTGAGCTGTGTTGAGTTGCTCTGGATAAGACCCATTGCTAAACGGCTAAAATTGAGAATGAACATTATTATGACTTATGTAGCTGTGTAATGACAATGGATTATTTCTAAATTGTCTTTTCATTTAATGGTGCAAATCTCTCTTCCATAAAAGATGGCTTTGATGTGGATAAATGTCATTATTATTATGTTTTGGCCTAATCTTGTTTATTTTTATTGTCTGATGGAGTAATATAAATTATCGAACAGTTACAAACTGAGTTATTGGCGTCGCCATTGAGCAGGGCCCGGGGGGAGGAGCATTGGATAAGCAGACTTGCTGAGATTAGCTGGATAATTGCACCAAGTAGCTGTGAAAATTTAGTTTTTTAATAACCTTTTTCCGTAATCTGGTTTTTTTTAGAGTTTATGGCTTTATGCCTTGCATGTTCCCAGCTAACACCGTGTTCCTGCTCGTGAAGCGGCGCCAGGTACCATAAAAGCTGAGCAACATCTTGTTCTCTGAGCAGAAAATCTGATTCCTGTTCCTTTCTCTTTCCCTCCAGCAGAGGGCAGTGTGTCAGACAGCTCAACCCAGCCCAGCTCAGCACCTGGAACTCTCAACAACAGCACCTGAATACCTTGTCTCTGTTTTTTTCTGTTTTCTTCCTTACTGCCCTGTTCCCCTCCTGCATATTTGGCTCCAAACTGTAGTAAACTCATGTATACACGCACACACACTCACACACAAACATACAAAAACACACACGCACACACAGGCAAGCACATATTACAGCTCACAAATGTAATTATATTTCAGAGTTCCGGTCAGTCTAGCCATGGCCTTCAGTAATGGGCAAATCAGCTGTCACAGTCTATTTATGTCGTGCAGCAGGGTATAATATGAGAGTTTCACTGCATTCGCCTCGGCATTCTTGTAAGGTCAGTACCGGCTACGCGCAGACTTGATCGGCCGAGATCTTGTGTTGCCCAGTTCTGGGTAAATATCACAGATGAGCCAGGCCAGTTTAATCAATCCGTCATGATCCCAGCTGAGGTGTATTATGTCAATGTCAGGAGACGTCAGGGGGTGGGTTGGTGTATAATAGTAATTGTTTTTTTTATTTTATTTTATTTTTTTTGTTTTTAGTGTTTATTTATTTGAATCTGAAGGCTCAGTTTTTATGATGATGGAACAGCATTGCTCGGACAGTGTGTATATAAAAATAATGGGGTTTAACTGTCCTGAATTTATAGAGCAGACTGACAGTAATCACTTTTCCCGGAGGTCCTAAAACCTGCCACTTCTGGGCTCAGGGCCAGTGCTTCTACCTGGTGGTGGAACTTGGTACTAATCATAAAAATCCTCAGAATCCATTTGTACAGACAGATTAATTGTTTAGATTAAAGCTGCTTTAAAGGCCGGTTGGATTCTTTCTGCTTTAAGGCATTTCTGCGTTTTAGTTCTGCGAGACCTGTGAAGAGCTGGGGCCGTCGAGCGGCGGTTAGAAAATGTTGGCTCTGCAGCTGAACAAGTGTTTCACAGCTCCTCACGTCACAGTCCCATCTGAAAATGCCTCTTCCCAAACTGTTCTTACCGTGGGACAAGGTCATTTGGTTTGCCATGTAAATGGAAAGGAAAGTTTGTGGTTTTATACTTTTTATAATAAATTATATAAATATCACATCAAAAATGATGGAACGGCTGGTTTTTTTTTTAATTTTAGTTGTGCGTTTATTTAATTTTATTTTTGATAGGGGATTTTAGTGGTTTTACCAGTGGTCAGTGGTTGAAGGTGTGTGAAATCTTCAGTGATGGCGGTGTCTCGTGTCCCTTTGGCTGCTATCCAACTGAAAAAATCTGGTTCAGGTTTGAAAATTTTTTTTTTTTTTTTGTGCGAGTCTTAATGTTCACAATTTGAGTAGGGACCTTTTCGAAATCAAAAAAGCACACATTCGTCCATGCATGCATGTTGGTGTGTTCACATGCACTGAAGTCAAAAAAGTGGAAAATGCAGGATTTTCCAGACTTTTTTTTTTTTTTTTTGTCTGTTGTTGGAAGGTTGATAGGGACAGAAGTGGCTCAGCTATTTTTCGGTTCGGTTGGTTCGTGGATTCTCTTGTCCTCCAGGATGTGGAGTCCTTTTGAAACTGGTTGCAGCGGAATTTGAATTTGTGTGAAATCGTCTTTTCAGCAGAAATTTCTCGTCAACCTTGACCAGCAGGGCATGATATGGCATGGCAATGACTCCGTTTATGTAGAAGCACTCCCTTTCTCTCACATTCTCATGCGCGTTGCCTTTTGGCTCTATAACATGCACAAGATGCACAGTATTTTGACGCCCTACATGGATACTCAGTTCAAAGGACGCACAGTAGCATGCCGACAGATACTCTTTAGCTTTAGCTACAGAATCTCTGTTCAGAACAAAAAAAGTAGAAAAAAATTGTTAGGGCTGAAAGTTTTTTTTTCTCCTTGTTTTAGCATCGCGTCAAGGCTTTGCAAACTTCTTTTATGTCCGAATGTCCGATGTACAATGGGCTTCAGAGTTCATTCTTTTTTTTTTCTCTCCCCCCCCCCGGATGCGGATTGGCACTGCATGCCATGTTTACGTATGTATGTATGTATGCGTGCGAAAGGAGGTGTGGAGGTGTATACGTCTTTCTGTACTGTAAATGAGTTTATAGTGAACCGCATGACTGTGATGTCCTCTTTCTGAGTGTACTTCTTTGTGTGTATGTAGATCTTAATCGCTCACTTAAAGATTTTTTTTTTTTTTTTTTTTTTTTTTGGGTGGGGGTGGGTGGCTGTAGGAGTGCACTTGATTACTACCCTGATCACTGCAGTTACAGTCATTAGAAATCCCCAAACATGTTATTTCAGGCTCTCAGGGTCTTTGCAAGCCACTACAGTCCCCTAGTTCTGTTCCCTCTCTCACACACAGCTCAGATGTATCCACACGCTGAATAACCTCAAATCGTTTTGGAGCCATCCCTCCTCCCTCCTCCCCCCCCCCCCCCCCCCCTTTACCATAGCTAACTTGTAAATATCAACCACCTTTATTTTATTTTTTGTTATTCTTGTTATTATGTTGTTGTTCTTGTAATTTTCTTTTCCTTTGGCCGAGTAGAGCTGGCTTAACTGTGACCAGGCTCTCTCCCGTCAGTCCTGCAGTCTGTAAATAGTTTTATTTTGAGACCTGGTTCAGCAGGGAAACACAAAACAAAATGTACTGTTTTTTTTTTTTTTTTCCCTCCATTTCTCTCTGGTCGTCTCCCCTTCCCTCTCCCTTTAAATGTCACTGTGTTACTTTTATTTATTGTGCTTCTGTTATAGGGTTGGGTAGAGGGTAGGTTTAGAAAGCTTGCTTTTATTGTGCAACTGTCTAAAATGTTCCAGCATAATACATCCAGACCATTGGTATGGTCACTTTAGTGAGGACAGGTAAAGGCTGTCATCATTCAGTAGAGCCACACGTGTAATCTGTTTTACTGTGAAGTGAACATAAAATGGCTTTGGTACACAGCTGAGAGAAATCTCCGCAGAAACATTGATTGAAGAAGTGCATTCCGGACGTGGATGCAGTGAAGAGGAGGAACTGTTAAAGCCATTCCTGTTGTTTGACACTGCCCTGCTCTCAGTCTGTGTTCTCCCCTAAAGTGTCTTAAGGTGTATGTGAATGCAGTAGTGCAACTTTGTGTCAGGTGCTTTTGTATGTGTGTGTGTGTCTGCTTGTGTATAAGCGAGAGAGAGTAAACGGTTTGTGTGGAGTGGATGTGTGCTCTCCTCTGTATTGATTAATTCCTCTGATGTTTGACCCTTGCTGTATCCTACCCAAATGAAGAAAATAATTGTAAATGTTTTCTTACAGCATATCTTATGGGTTGGTTCTAATTTGTTGCAATTGCATTGACACCCGCTGGAGGTGTATTGATGTGCAGCAGTTATGGGAAGGGGTGGAGGAGAGACTGGGAGGGAGAGAAACCATTTTTGTTTGTTGGTATAAAAATAATTAAACTCATTAATAAAGTGATGAAACTGCTGTGGGATTTTGTCCAGTGTGGAAGTAGTGATTTTATGTGTGTCGATATTTGAAATTGCAAACATGCTGCCATTTAACAACACAATTTATAACTGTGGTGAAAGCTGCAATAGGAAGCTCAATTCTGAGTGCTAAACGCAATGCTGTGAAATATAAGCACTTATAATTTAAGCTCGTAAGAGTATTTTAAATTTAGTCACTATTGGCTGTTAGGGGAATAAATAGGTGTACTGAAGAAATCCAGGCGTCGTTTAACTGCTTGGACCTCTGAAGTAGCAATGGTGTGTTTGTGAAGTGCCGTGGAAAAACAACTGATTCATAGATAACTGAATACGGGTATGTCGGTCTTGTATCTGTACCAACATGGCGGAAGTAAAAGTCTCGCCATTTTCTGTGTCACAAAGAAAGCCTCAATCTCTTTGAAGAGACTAAAATCATTGGGAATTTCAAAATCTAAACAGCCAATCCTGAGCAAAGTTATTGGAATGCCCGCCGATGGTTTGACAGATTAAAGCGGGGGAGTTGTCGGTGAGTAGCTAGCTAGTTAGCCAACTTGTTTATTTTAATTTAACGTATATATATTTCTTTGCATTGGAATGATCTGTGATCAGATCAAATGGCATGGTCTTAAGCACTCCATTATTTCAGCTATAGTTTTATGGCAGTGACATTTTTTGGTGATGCATTGTTGAGAGTGCCCAGATTGATGTTGGCTGCTGGCTAGCTAGCTAGCTAACTACAGGTACCATCTCGACTAGAGATACTGCATGAAACTAAGATGGCGAACTGCGTGATAATATATGCTACAAGGAAAATTATATCGTTGCAACGTAATCGGAGAGTCGTTGCTATTTCCATTCGGTTAGTTTATTAAAGTATTTCAGCAATAATGCAGATTTGTTACTTTGACTGGCAAAGAAACCAACACTGTGAATTGTACATAATGTGAAGTTGTTCGAGCACCGGAATTGGAGCGTGATGACGGGGTGAATTGCTTCACCGAAGAAGTTCCGGTGATCGAGAATTCGCGTGCAGTAGTAGATTCAGTGGTAAGCTTAACTTGCGGTGATAATCGTTACTTGAAAAGCAGTGTTTCCCTGGTTGTGGACGGTCGGGAGAACAGAAACAGTGATCTAATGTGCGGTGTGAAAAATATAATGTGCTGTGTTGTATGAAATGTGTATAGTTAGAATACAATCCTTCGTTTTTACCATTATCTTTGAGTGAAGGGAACAATGTGTTGCATTTTCATTATACAGCCACGCGCTGTTATGGTTTAATGAATTTAGTTTGATAGGTTCGTAGCTGTGTTTTATTTAACACTACGTTATCCGTCGATTCATTGTACAAAATATGCTGTCTTTCTATTCTGTAATGAACTCTCTTTTTTTAGCATTGGAATGGACCTAAGCATCATAACCCACGTCTTCCGTGACTAATACAACTTTACTTTGCTGCAAACTCGTAATAACCATGCTAGTCTAAGCTTTAACTGAGCAGAGTAGATCTGTCTTTCTTGGAGTTTAATTAATGCTTTTTAGGAGTTAATTTCAGGATGAATGACCCTTATTATTATCCAGCCATTGAAGGAAAACCACTTACTACCATTCCCATGCATTTCCAATTTATTTAAGACTCAGCATTTATTTAAGATTCAGCATAATCTTTATTTCACTGGGAAAGCTATTGCGATAAATTATGCAGTCAGGCCCACTAGTATTAGGACAGTGATACAGTTTTCTTTGTTTTCACTGTGTACACCAACACTGTGGATTTCAAAATAATCAAGAGGTGCTTGAAGGGTTGACTTTCACCATCAATACATCAGTACACTATCAATGCCAAACTAACAGTTGCTGGTGATATAGTTTAATGTAAGACCATGTTGGCCATTCACAAGCCTTAAAAAACTTGTTATAAAGTGCATACGCTCTGACATCACAAGCAAAAAACATGTTTTTTTTTTTTTTTTTTTTTCCCCTGCCCACATGCAAGCAGTGAAAACTGAGTTTCTGGAAATCTCAACTATGGAAGGCATTCTCCTGGAGGTCCGCTATCAGTGACCAAAAACACGGCTTGCGAGTGGATGAAACAGTGAAATGTATTGAAAATGCCAGGCTTTCAAACAGAACTGTGTACATGTGGACAGGGCCTCTGACTGCTATTTTTCTGCGGAAGCTTTGTTACTGTTCGTACATCCCTGGCCTCACTACAGGAATTTCAGAGCTGTGCTACCCAGTTCCTGGAGTTCTGCAGTCCTTTTTGTTTTCACTTGACTCCTAATATGGCATGCATGACTCAGGGAAAGAGTATCTCCACAGGATGTCTGGCTTTTGAATGAGCTGTGCTGTGAACTGGAGTGAAAACTTTTGGGGATGTAGATCTCCAGGGGCAGGACTGGGCAGCCCTGCACGGTATCAACTCATAGCTAGTTTCACTTGCCTCCGCCCCCTTCTTTTGCTGTTTAGCACCGCAGTGTCCTCCAGTCTGTCAGCCTTCACAGATGGTATGATTCACTCGGCAGGTGCACTCCAGGTGGGTGGACCCAGGGATGTTGTTCGTGCTTTTCTCTGCTAGGGATGGACAGCAGTCCCGCATTCTACATGTGCTTCCGCTGCTACCAGCTCTTTGACTCCCTGGATGACGTGTTGTTCCACCAGTACAACCTTCACCCCGATGACTTGGGGGACGAAGAGTCGCTGGCTTCGGCCTCTGACCCACAGACTGAGGTATTGTGTTTTGGAATGAGTGGGAATCAAACAGCCCAGGTTTCACACACTCCGGTTCTCTGCTGTGAAATAAAAACACAAGTTAGACCAAGCAATCAGAAATGGGAACTGTAGTGGGCTACTTTCATTGGTCAATTAAGTGCTGAGTGAACCAGTGGACCCAGCAGCTTTTGCTGGACAGTTTAGGGAAATGGGATTAATTTAGTGTAATGAAGGGGTATTGCAGTATCACAGTGGAGTGGGGTGTCGAGTCCTATGTCGTTGACATTTTCATATAGATCAACTTTATTTCCCCACTACCATAATATATCTTGGTAAGTCAATGACGGTGTTAATTTTGGTGATACTGAATCTTACTTTGGCAGTATAGGGAGAAGTGAAGTTGCTGTAAAACAAGCAAATGTAAGATTTGAATGCGGCCTGCGTGTGGAGTCTGCATGTTTTCTCATGTTTGCGTGAGCTCCTTCTAGTAACTGGTTTCCCTTTGTTCATATGCATGCTGAGCTGACTGGAGACTCTAAACTGCCTGTAAGTGTGTGAGAGAGCGGAGTATGAGCCCTGCAGTTGACTGGCAAACTGTCTGGGGTGTGTTCCTGTCTCTTGCTCTTTTTTTTTTTTTTTTTTTCTGGAATCGATTCCTGCACCATGCGGCCCTGACCAGGAACGAGCTGGTTTGGTAATGGATGAGTAAATGAATCGCGCTCTTGGTAAAGGCTTGGGTGCATCAGAGTAAAAATTTTGATAAGTTGCAAAGCAAGTCAAAATATTTAGTGTATTTCACCGAGAATTATCACGAAAGGCCTCATTGTTTACCCTGCTGTAAACCCCTGCATGAGTATGCTGCGGAGCGACCATGGTTAGGAAGTGCCCCCTGGTGGCAGATGGGAGGAAACCTTGAGAGGACTCTGGGGGTGCCTGTCGGCATCTGGCCTTGGGCTGCAGCAACACCATAAGCAGCAGTGCATTACCTCATGCTCTTCAAATGTGTTTGAAAGTGAACTATCGGGTGATGGGCAGATTGCGTCTCCTGTTGGCAGCAGAAGGGTGAGCCTTGGAAAAACACATCACTCAGTGACACCCCATCTCTTAAAGTACAACTCACTGTGCCCCCGACAGGAACATTGGCTGCTGTGCTGCTCAATTAAGTCTAAGTATTTATGACGTTTTGGCCTCGATCCCCATCAGCTGCCTGCTTTCCTTTTTAACTTCGTTCACTGGGCTGAAGATTACAATAATTTCTGTTGCATTAAGAAAATGTTGATCCAAAAGAAAATGTTTTCAAAGGCCTCTTAAATGGTTGATTCCCTTCCTGCCACAGGTTTTAAGGTGTGGTAGATGGGTGCAGGGCAGGCTTGACAAAACTTGGTTGACTTTTGGTTAAATGGAGGGTTAGATCTTTATTTTTATTTGAAGTTTTGCTGTGTCTATCAAGGCACGATGGAAGTACATCGTCCTTTTTACTCGATCAAGGCATCAAAAATCGTGATCAGGAATGGGAGGTGGGAGGGGGTTTCAGTGTGGGTAAGGAAATTGAATACGGTTATTAAGGGAACCAAGTGGACGCTAATGTCACAGATATTATTTATTTTCATGCTTGATGAAGTGCTAAATGCTGCTGTAATTTCAATTAAGAGATGTAGAGTGAAATGGAGAGTCATAATGATAATGATGTTTACTCACTATTTCCCTCTGATATTTGTCATTACACTACTGGAATGGAGGCTCCTGAAATGGATCTGAACCCATTGCAGAGACCTTAACCTAAACTATTTCTGCTCATTTCCTTTTTTATTACAAATGAATGGGCTGTTCTTCTAACTGTTTTCATGTTTTCAGGGATTGTTGAATCACAGGAAGCCAAAATCACATTTAGGAACTGAACTCCTTTATATACTTTCACGATACCTTTGGAATACAAAAAAGCTCCACGGAGCAGTTAGATGCTTGACATTAGTTGGTTGTGCATTTGTGTTTGTGGACAGTATATGTTTGCCAGTAGGTGCAGAAAAGCTGACCATATCTTCCTCCTACATTACAAGTGAGTAAATGGAGGCGAGTGAAAAGTAAGCTCCTGGAAAGCTGCCTCGAATTGCGGAAAACCAGGGAACCCCACTGAACAACACTAAAGATAAGATACACTTTATTGAACCCCGTGGGGTAATTTGTCCTCTGCATTTGACCCATCCTATAGTTAGGAGCAGTGGACAGCCACAGAGCAGCGCCCGGGGACCAACTCCAGTTCTAAAGCCAGTTCCTTGGTCAGGGGTACTGGTTGGAGTGTTCCTATAATGCATGTTTTTGTGGGTGGGGGAAACCGAAGTACCTGGAGAAAGCCCACGCAAACACGGGGAGAACATGCAAACTCCACACAGAAAGGCCCCAGGCCGCAGTCGAACCCACGACCTTCTTGCTGTGAGGCAACAGTGCTAACCACTATGCCACTGTGCCGCCCTTTTCTGAAAAGATTCAAATTACTTTGAAATGCAATGAAAAATGTATTCCCTAGTTTAATTTAAAGGGGTTATATCATGCCCTTTTCTAAGTTTAAGATTTTTATTTATGTAGCTTATTCACAAACATTTAATGTTTTTATGGTGAAAAAGCCCATAATTGGTACTGTAAACTCGATGTGTGCAGCAGCTCAGGCTCACTCAGCCTGAAATGGGCTGTTACGGCTCTTGTCTCTTTGTGGCCCCCTCCCTTAAAGCCCACTCTTTTGTGATTTGCCAGCTGCTGTTCAGGGAGCAGTCCTTGGTAATATAAAGGGAGCAGAATGAAAGGTTGGGGATATACTGCTGAGGAACAGAGATAAAATTGGCTTAACCACTGGCTCCTCACTTTGTCATACAAAGTCAGTACCGAGGGAATTTGCCTTGGCACTGTAGAGTCCTCTTGAAATGGCGATATGCACCAACCAAACGCTTGCCCGCCTCCGCTCTACCTAGCTTTTTTTGAGGGCGTGCCAAACTGGCCTCTGGATGGGTACTTTGCAAATGTTACATCGTGATGTAGACAGGGAGAGAAGTCTGGACTACAAATGAGATGTTTCTAGCAGTTCAGAAGCTGTGCTTTTTGTTGGAGAGAATAACTCCCTTTGGCATGGACTTTGGGCTTTCTATCTTTGCAGATGTTTTACATGCACTAAAAATTAGATAACACCATTGGAGAGGGGGAAACCCAAATAGCGTAATATGAGCCCTTCATGGCTATCCTGTTCATCAGCTGACAAGCGTCAGTGACCTTCAGGTTGGAGAAATCTGAGCTGTAGGATACATTTATTTAACTTGGTATTCTGAGGTTTATTACTGTTCAAATGAATTTTTCAAAGGCCCGTCTTGTATTTTCCGAATTGCCTTAAAAACGAGCATTACTCTCAGCATTTTGCACCATCAAGAACGAGAAATATCCAGCACCTAGAAGCCATACTAGTATCCGTTCTGTTCATTTCATTGGCGTTACATTGATGGTAGCCAATAAAGCTAATTAGGTCTTGGTTTTGTTAGCATTTGGTTGAGGGGTCTTGTGGGATGGGGTTGTGGGGGCTCTAGGAGGCACCTTTTCCTTTAAGCCAAACATGCCTTGAATTATCCAGTAGAGTGGGCAATCTGGGCATGGTGGCGCAGTGGTTAACACTTGCTTTGCAATGAGGAGGTTCTGCGTTTGAGCCCCGGCCAACCAGGGTCTCTCTGCATGGTGTTTGCATGTTCTCCCTGTGTTTGTGTGTGTTTCCTCTGGGCAGTCCGGTTTCTCCCACCCAGAAACAACATGCTTTGTTGGAACACTACTTCTTAGCAGTGCCCCCTACCATGGCTCTGCCTTGAGCACTGGAGTTGGGCCCTGGGTGCCGCACTGTGGCTGCCCACTGCTCCTGAGCAACTTGGATGGGTCAAATGCAGAGGACAAATTACCTCACGGGGTTCAATAAAGTATTATGTTGTATCGTATATGTATTAATGGGTTATGTTTTCCTGATGTTGCCCTTCCTCTGAAGATATTCAGGAGAATAGTCAAATTGCTACCTTGGTGGGGTCTTTAATGATCCCATGGCACATTTCAGATATGTAGAGGTCCTAGTCTCCCCCTAGAAAAGTCTTTGGCCCACTATTTAATGGCCTCAGGATTGTCCACCACTCTCTGTCTTTCCTCAGGATAGTACTGCAGAAGATACTTGAGTTCCCTCTTCACCGTCTCGATTAAATATAACACAAAAGGGGTTAGATGGCCAGTTGGTCTGTCCTGCTCTCTGAGCCCCATACAGCTCTCTCCCACCCCAACACTTCCTGAAAATCTCCCTTTATTTGTTAAATCCTTCTAGCAGCTTCTCAGCTGCGCTGGTTTAAGTGTTCATGTTTGGTATGGCTTATTTGTGGTGGGCTAAATATGGAAATTGGAGGTGAAGGCGTTGAGTGAAGGCCCTTTCCTGTCTCCATCTCAGACAGATGAGGTCTTCCAGTGTGTCCCGTGTTGGGTGATGTTCCGAACTGAGGAGGAACTGATCCAGCACCGGCAAAGCAGCGCCTGCAGCCAGTCTGAGCCTGTCCCATGCAGAACCGCTGTGGCTCAACCTGCCGCATCAACCCCAAAACAGCAGAGCCAAACCCAGACTGGGCCTGACACTTCCTCGGTGCTGAAACTAAGCGGTCCACAAGGTCAGGACCAGAACGTGAGCGCTGCCCCACAACAGCCTGTGGAGAATAAGCAGGGTAAAAGTGGGTGTGGCTCAGGCGGACTTATCCAGTTCCAGTGCGGGGACTGCAGCTGTCTTTTTGAATCCCTGAGTCAGTGGCTGCAGCATTGCAAGCTGCAGGAGTGTCGCAAGACTGCACCTGGGGAGCCGGGGGGCCAAAACTCAAGAGAGCAGGAGGGTGCTGAGGCAGGACCTGCGCCAGCAGAGGCTGGGGTCACGGAAGCCCTGACCTCGGAAGCTCAGTCCGAGTCTGCAGACGCCCAGAAACAGATCACAGACTCCCAGAACACCCAGGAGGAAAAGGAGAGAGACGAGGGTGAAAGGCCGGTGTCTGAGGAGAGGAAGAAGAAGAAGAAGAATGCCACAGCTGCCGTCACAACCTGCCGGAGCTTCCAGTGCGGGGAGTGCGGCGCTGGGTTCAGCTGGCAGCCTGCGCTGGTGGTGCACCGCAGGACGGAGCACGGCCTGGACGAGCCCCTGCACCAGTGCCTTGAGTGCGAGCAGAGCTTCATGAACACCGCTCTCTTTGTAGAGCACTGCAAAACACACAGGGACCGGCTGGCCAGGAAACCGCGGGTAAAGAGAACGCAACGTCCTAAGGACAGAGGTGAGGCCTTGCGGCAGTGTATGGCTGTCAAGTGTCTGGTAACACTCGCATATACCTTAGGTCAGGGGAGATTTGAGTGGTTCATGTGAGGGATTAATTGTGCCATATTCAGTAATCACAATCTGCTTTTTCAACCCTGTGTTAGCATAGCGTTAATTTGGCGCTGGAAGGGTTGTCCTGCGTTACCCATTAACGACCTGCACAGCTGCAGATATTTGTTTTAGCTCAGCGCATAGACACTGGTTTTTGGTTATCAAAATCTTGATTGAAGTTGATTCAACATTAACTCTTTTCAGATGGGAATGAAAAATCCTGGCCCCATGTTTTTAGCTTTACCCAAGTACCTCCGAGCTGCTGACCTGGTTTCTGTGGGTTACCTCCTGGAAAGCCGTGCCTCTCCTCCTCCCTCAGTTTGCTCTGCACCCCGTGGGGAGGGAAGCGTAGCGGCGCCACACGGCTGTTGCTCTGCCAACGATATAAAATCATTATGAAAGGGAAATAGTGCTTCAAATCCCCGCATTCCCAAACATACACGCATTCCGTTGATTTGGCGGTTTGACAGGTGCTTATTAATGAACACCGACCTGAATTGAACGCTAGAGTGGTTATCCAGCCTGATGCGGTTATTACTGCCCTCAGCCTAGCCATTAGCTCGCTGTCAGTCACGCTTACAGACGACTGTCTGGAGCGCCTCGGTCTGGTTCACACGTCCCACTTCAAAGCAGAGCACCCCAGGTGTTAAATCACGCGGATCCATGTCCGCTTCAGACTACTGCCAAGATGGTCTGGCAGTCTGTGATTGGCTTGGTGAGAGGCCTTCCTCTGCTCATTTAACTCACTTAAAGAGCTTGTTCATGTCTATTCTGCTTTCCAGTCTCTTTTCAGAATCTAAGTGTATGTTAAGAGACTCCTCTGGGCTTTCATTTTCTGCTGGGATTTATTCCAGAGAAATGGCTCCTCTGGCAGGAGGGAGACATCATCCATTCGAGCTGAAAAGGCTGAGGGCCAAGGCCGAGCAGATGTCGGTTTTTTGTTTGTTTGTTTATGTGTTTTTTAGGCTGCTCTTATTATTTTTTTATATACAGCCTATCCTATCAAACGTGTACAGTCATTGCACTTTCTTTAAAGAACAGTCCATTTTCACTCTCCTCTTTTTTACTGTTTGCACGAAGCTGAATGTGGATCAGAATTAATTTCTTGAAACATCTTCTCAGGGTCTTGGCAGATGTCTTGGGCTGGCAAATTAAATACATTACGTGTGCATTAATCCAGTGTCTGGTCACATTAAGCAATCAGCAGAGGATGGAGGGACAGCAAGGGCACCGTCAGAGTGTTTTAACCTTCATGCTTTTATTTTTCTCACATACACTCAAGTGTTGCGACTGTAAGGATAGAGCAGTGCTCTACAATCCTGTTCCTCAAGAGCGACTGTGCTTTAGGTTTTTACTCCGACCCTAATCCAGCACTCTTGATTCAGCTAAGTAGCAGCTCTCTAACTGGGAAATAAGGTATGCTTTGCTTTGGTTGGAGTGAAAACCTTACGGAAGGTACTTCTCCAGGATCGGGGTTGGAGACCACTGGAAAGGAGCTACTTACTGGGCCTGGGCTGTTCATCACTGACTGTATGAAGGAGTGCCACAGGGGGACACATTACAGGCCGTAGATTCAGACTTTGTTAAGCAGGAGGTTCTCTGCGTTACGGTACCACTCCTGTAGGTTCTCATGCATTAGCACCCCCTCTAACCGATTGTGCGGCTGAAATCTGCTGGTATTGTTGTCCTCCAGCACAGTAACTGCTGCAGTTGGCCAGGGGCACTATGGCCTGGTTTGCAAACACCGAAGAGATCATGTGAATTTGAGTACCTCCCCAGTGGAAGGCAGTTCCAGGACGACTGCAGAAAAGGAAATGCACGATCCAGACGCAGGATTTACTCATGACCACAGGCAAATGGAATAGTGCATATTGACTTGTAGCACAAAGAAGTTAAGTGCATTTTTTTAAGTTTTGAGAAAAAGCAGTGAAAACTTTGAAATAATGTGAAAAATATGATTTGCATCCAACGTACTATCATCTTGGCAGGTAACTGTATTTAATAATCATGTTTCAGGTCAGTCTGATTTTGCATCAATAATTTGACAAAAAGCTAATTTTTCAGCAAAAAATGTACTTAACCTCTTTGTGCTCCAAGCAGTCGATATTTAATTTTGAGTAGGCAACTGATAAAAGTTAAAATGCAGCATAAGTCAAGGGGAAGCACTAGAATGATGATTTAATGTATCTGACCTTGAGAGTGAAGAAATTTTGACCATTAAGCCTCAATCAGGTTATAACGGGCTAAATTTCATTAATCACGGGGGTGCATAACCCATTCTCCCATGCATAATAAGAAGTAGCAGTTTGACACTGCTGACCTGAAAGTTTCTATCCATGATGAATGATAATTGTTCAAAATCCGCTTACAAACAAAGAAAGGAGGTTCAACTGAAGAGCTGATTCAGCAGATCTGTCATTGTAGGTTACAGGGAACGCTCGGCAGAGAAAAATAATTACCACCGTTTCCGCAGTCAAACATTTCTAGCCGATCCATATGGATCCTTATCGAAAAAAGAAAAAGCTGTTTATTTCTTACAATTTATGTCATCAAGGTTTTTTCCACAGCAAACTACAGTGCCAGGCTAATCTTTTCTTGGCAAATTTTTTTCCATTCAGAGAGTTGGATGCATCATCCCCACCTGGGTTTTGAATCTACAGTTTTGAGAAAGTAGTTCTTGTTTTGTTACCAGAACACCACGCTGTTTTTGTATAGCAGGTGATGTACGTGCAAATGCTTGTGTCCAGTATTTACCAGAGCTCTTTTTTTGTGAGCCTAAACTAGCACAGATTCACTTTTAGATTTGAACACAAAAAATCATGTTGAAATGCAAGAACAGTCTGTAGACACCATTCAAAGGCTTATCAAGAACCTCAGAACACGTAGAGTATTGGTCCAATGATGTCATTCAGAGCACAAGCTGTTGAGCGGAATCCAGACATGGACGTGGAAGTGGCCTACCCAGGCCACCCCTGCTTGACACCGATCGGTTCACTTCCTATTTTTATCCCCCCGGCATATAATGCGATGGGATATAGTCATGGGTGCGGTTGTCCGCCCGTCTGTCTGTCTGTGAACATTTTGTTTCCAGGGCATAACTTGAAAACCATTCAATATTTTTTAACTAAACTTGGTGTGCACATTAATTATGACCTGAAGTGCCTTTTGCAAATCCGAAGTTGATGTTTTTTTTTTTTTTTTTTCTGGAATGGAAACAGTTTGAACATAGAATTTTTGGGGGTGTGGTTTGTTTCCGGAGCAGGAGGCACTTTCATCCTTTCCGTGTGTGGGGATACGCCATCGCCTGATGGCTCCTGTTTTATTTTCCCTTTTAGCTGAGAATGGAAACCAGGAGAAGGAGATAATCAGAAGAAGGCCGAAGAAGACGAGACTGAAGACGAGGACTACCTCGTCCGCCCTCGGGTCTGAGTCAGAGGAGAAGCCCAAGAAGAGGCGGCGGGCAAAGCATGAGTGCCCTCAGTGCGGGCGGAGCTTCATCAGCCCAGCGTACTTGCGTGCCCACGTCTTGGGCCACTCGGGCCAGAAGCAGTTCCGCTGTGAGATCTGTGACAAGCTTTTCACCTATCGGAACAACTTGCGGCGACACCAGTTCCTGCACACGGGCCAGCGGCCCTACATGTGCGATCGCTGCGGCAGAACCTTCACCCAGGCCAGCCACCTCAAGTGCCACATACAGCTGCACGACCGCGGCATCTGCAGCCGGTCCTGGCCGCAAAACACGGCTTGGGCTCCCTGCAATTCGTCCCACGAGGGGCCCAAGTTGCCGCACGCCTGCCCCGACTGCCCCTGCCACTTCGCGACACGCACACAGCTGCTGATGCACCGGTAAGAAGGGTAGAGAGAGATCGTTCTGTTTATATAGCTTTTCCCTCGACCCTCAAAGCACTTAACAGTGATGTGGAAGGAACTCTCCTCAACCACCTGCAATCTGTGGCACCCGCCTCCACACCATTTTGTGACAGACTGCTCGGCTGAGATGTTTTTAGCCTGTTAAATTAGGGGATGATTAGGTGGGAGGTTGAGGGAGTCCGTGTCCAGTAATGAAGGCATCTGCTGCTGACAGATTTTTGTCGGATGACATTTTACTGGTATACTTCAAGTGATGATATTCATTCTTTTTTCTGCAACCAACTTCCTCTCAATTTTCTAACTCCTTAATACACAGCTGCAGTTACAGGACACTGTCTACAAAGTTTCAATTTGTATTAAAGCGGTTGAATTTGTATCATTTTTTGTCTGTGGACAGGTTGCGAAACACTTTGTATCCCAAAACATAAAGGATTCACCTTTTCAACTTTACTTACGACTGCTGAACTTTTTGATGCAGGTTAGGGCGAGAGTGTCTGACTCAATTTGCTGTTATAACTTGCTATTGAGTCGTTTTGCTCTAATCGAAGAGGGCCACAGCATCTGCCTGAAGATTTCGATGTTTCTTTGTAATTAGTGGGCAGTGGAAGCGTACGCGGACTCCCCGCTCTTTAATCATTGACTTAAATTAACCACTGGTTCTAAAACCTGTCAAATACCGGCCAGTTCTGTGGCCCTCTTGGACTGGATTTTGACACCTGTGGATTATGGTATGCACGGTGAGGTAAAAGTTGATTGGCAGTTTATCCATTGACAGGTGTCTCCGCAAATGAGTAATGAGGTGTGGTGTAACTCTCCCTTCACGGGCAATGGGCATTGTCCAAACTGACCCTGCCCCCCCGGGATGGCCCAATGCACACCCATTCAACTGTTGCCTCACCTGATATCTGAGCAGTTTGTCATTAAGGAGCTTAACCGATTCACTCATTTAACGCGATGGACCAATGAAGCCACAGCCTCTGGAGACGTGAGTAGAGAGTGTATTTGCATAGTCAGGGTAGGCTCTAGGACTCTTTGTCCCTGGACTTTTCGTCCCCGAATTTTTCATCCCCCAGGAATTTTCGTCCATGGCCTCTTCGTCCCTGGATGGTTCATCCCCACTAATGATTTGCCCTCTTCCTGCATTTTAACACTATCCCTAACCCTTATATCATGGTTATCTGTCCATCGTCCGTTCATCCATCCGTCAACAATGGTGGCACGTTTTTTTTGTCATTGGGGGGACGAAAATCCAGGGACGAAAAGTCCTCGGGGACGAGGAGTCGGGATGAAAAGTCCATGGGGACGAAAAGTTTAGGGACAAAAAATTCGGGGACGAAAAGTCCGGGATGAAAAATCCGTCGACGAAGAGTCCTGTAACCATCAGGGTAATTTATTGGCTCTGAAATGGTTCGTTCTTTAGCTCACTTGGTCCAACGGAGCAAAGGGAGCTTATGGGGTCACATGGCGGCGTCGGTGTTAACTTTGATCTTCTCCTGCTAAACCTCTGAAGTGAAAAATTTGAAATTTGGTGGGGAGGTATATATGGATGTACAGATTAAAATTCGTTCGACGCATCAAAACTCGACATCAAACATGGACGCCAGTCGGCCGTATTTAAAATTGCACTATATCATGCTGGAAAGTGTTTGAAAGCAGCTAGAATTCTGAAACTTTGTACACACATGCTTTTGAGGACAGAAATAAAAAGCTTGGCTCTTAATTTGCTACAACACTAATCCCTTGAGCAACAGACTTAAGCCCAATAGCCAACTGGTTAACTCTTCAGTATATAATGCTGAATACAATGGGTCTGGGGCTTGATTAATGGAGCTGCACTGTGAAAAGGGCACTGAGCTGCAAAAAAAAAAAGACAGGGTGAAATATCAAACCATCATGCTGAATTTTGATTCTTTTTTTTGTACACAAATTACAAAAGGTGTCCTTATTTTCCCAATGTTGGACCCACGCATAAAAAAATACTATCACTTGTGAGCTTACATAACACTAAAGCCTGAAATAAACCAAGGGCATTACTGTGCTCATGGCACTATTTTCTTCTTTTGTCGCAGCAAGATGTGCCCAATCTGTGAAAGATCCTTCAAGTGGCGTGGCTCCCTTCCCGGCCACATCATCAGGCACACAGACAACAAGCTCTTCAGCTGCCACGTGTGCGGGAAGACCTTCTCTTACAAGTCCAACCTGGCTCGGCACCTCATCATCCACGCTGGCACGCGGCCTTACGCCTGCAAACACTGTGGCAAGACCTTCAACCAGTCCAGCAACCTGCACCAGCACCTGGTGGTCCACACCAAGGGCCGAGCCCATCGACAGGGTAACGAGAGCGAGGGTGGGGCCGATGGGGGCGACGCAGTGCTGGAACTGCTTCAAGCATGTCCCGACTGCCCTGCCAGCTTCAAGACCATTGGTCAGCTCCAGCAACACAGGTAAACTAGGCCGGACTTAGCTGGGCAGGCCTTACAGGCTCACCAGTATGCCTGTGAGTCCTGATGTTTAAATGCTCTCACAATCTTGGTTATTGCTGATTTTAGAAAATATTGCATTCAGCAAAAGCATCAGTTTCTTTTTCTCTGAATAAATTTGCCTCAGTAGTTAGAGAAATACTATTGTCTGCATACCTTACTGGAAACAAACCAACTTGAAAAGCATCTTTTCTTATTTAAGGAAAGTGTATAAATAATGTATTTTTAGAGTCATGGTTTTTGACATTTTCATTGCAGAAGTGAATTTAATTAGCTCTGAGAATTACTACCCAGTTGAGAAAATCATTGTGATCCCACAGATACTGATCTGATGGTGTTCATCACTCCATGGCACTCAGTGTGAGTGCCTTTATCTCTCACGATACTCTTCCCATGTGAGCAGTGGCAGTAATGGAGATTATAGATCTCCCAGTGACCTTTTAGCGTGTACTGCTACACTTGCAGAACATTGGTAACGTACCTTAGCTACAGCATGCATGTAGCAGTGCTTGACTCACAACAGCCAATTTGAAAACTAATGCTCATAATGAATGGATAATATTTATGGTATGAAAATGTTCAAGTTGCAAAATAGATGCATAAACCTTGTCGACTATGAACTTAAATAAACCTAAATGCGTGCTACGGTGTAAATTTAGGAAAAATAAGATAAAAATTAAAAGAAATAAATCTTGTGTAGGATAGTTGGGGAGGGCAGAACAAGGAATTAAGCTCAGCTTGAAGTGTGTCCTTAGTACTTCCTCTTTGCCTGTCTCAGTACTTCCTGGCTGCAAATCTTAGCACTTCCTGTTTGCATGTACAGACTCAGCCATCTAGGTCAGGACTCCTCACCCTGCACCACCTGTGGCCAGGAGCCCTGTACTTGCCAGCAGCAACAGGATCAGGACCCTAACTTACACCATGGTATGAGCTCGGTCTGGGGTGGGATTATCCTCTTATCCACACTGATCCTGTGGCTGAGTGACTAAGTGGGCGACCATGTGAGCAACCGAGTGAGTGACTGACTGACTAAGTGAAGGGGAGACCAAGTGAGTGACCATGTGAGCAATCATTGGACCAGCGGACCAAGTGAATGAGTGACCGATCGAGTGAGTGAACGAGTTACCGACCAAGAGAGAGATTGAGTGAGTGACCGACAGATCGAACCGACTGAGTGATTGACTGAATGACTGACAAAGTGTGTCAGTACCAATGCTCACTGCCTGTATCATGTCCATGCTGCTCTTTCATTGTATAATCATTGTGCTAATGTTGACTCTGCGGTGTTTAGGGTCTCGTTCTGCCTCGCTCTATAATTTGAACGTGAGCCGAAGCAGAGCAGAAGCTCATATTCATCCTGCGAGTTTTTTTTAATCCTCATGTTCGAGAGGCTTGATGAGGAGAGTAACCAAAATGGCAACCCAATCATCTTTATCTCCAGCCTGACTCAGGAGTCCGTTTAAAACTCCCAAAGTGCCTCATATGGGCATATTTGAACTGTGACTTCAGTAAACAAGAGCCGTCAGGAGATGGCATACACCTCCAGCTGCAAAAGGCACTACTTCAGCATGCATGTTTGATGTGTTAGCCAAGTCTTATGAGAAGGTATTGAATGGTTTTTTTCAGTTATGCTCTGGACAAAAAATATTTAGATGGACAGACTGAGAGAGCGATAGCTATATCCCCCGCATTATATGCTGAGGGGATAAAAATTGCACGTTTGCATAAGTGCAATAATAGAATCAGTTGAATTTCATTGGGTTAGTGGAGGCCATGATATGCCTTTACAATCACTTGTAGTCTCTGATTGTTGAGTAGATGAGCACACGTTGACCGCTCTCTCTCCAAACGTAGAGTCATGGTCCTGCCCAAGGTGCTCCACCCAATTCAACAGCCAGATGGCACTGGATGAACACGCCCAGAGCTGCGCGGTGAACGTCGCTGGGCGGCGTCGGGCTCGTAGGCGGGGCGGGCCGCGCAGGACTGGGTGGCAGGTGCGTTGTGTGATGTGCAGCATCTGCTGCTCATCGCCTGAAGACCTGGAAGTCCACCAGCTCTCCCACGTGGGCCAGCCCCAGCTCAAGTGCCCCCTGTCCCCATGCGAGGACCGCTTCGTCTGCAGCTCCGCACTGCAGTACCACCTCAACAGCCACTTCCCTGGCCCCACCTGCCAGAACCTGCGGCCCGAGGGCCTGCTGGACCTCAGCACCCCCCAGCCTGTGGAGGAAACGGAGGTGGAGACCACTGTAGCAGGTACAGCCTCCTGACATCCTGGAAAAACATCAGTCGTTTACTCAGTCAGGCCAAGAATTTTAGGCCTGTTTTTGAACTGAAAAACATACTCCTGTGACTTTTTTTTGCCAAAAAGGACTAGTATTTCTTCGCACAGCAGAACCAAAGATCCAGTGCGTGGTGCAAGATCAAATTCCGCAATGTCCATAGCCCCATTCTGTTGGTTGAAGGGGAGATGATGGGTCAGATCCATGGGTTATGGTTAGAGTTAAGCAGTAGAATAGGGCTGTGGGTGGAACTGGATCAGATCCAGCTCTATGCAGTGGATCTCTGGTTAGCAGAGAGTGGTGTCTCAAACACAAAACCGTGCCAATGAGCTGAGACAGTTCAACAGAATTTGAGTTTTGCCAGCGGGGCAAGAAACTTTACTTGCCAAGTGCACAGGAATTTAATCAAGGTAATATTTCCTGCAGAGCACAAAAAAAAATCAGTCATCATGTGACTGGGATGCATTTTAAGCTGGCAGCTGTTGGCCTCTATGGATATTTTTGGCTTTAATACAAGCTTCATTGATAATAAATATATTTCGAAGGGAAAATAACCAGAAAATATTTGTTTTTATTGAATGTGTCATGCAGTGTAGGTGTTAGGATAGTGAAATATTCTTCAGATTAGGACCAGCGACTTGCATCCTCTACTGCAGACAAATATGAGGTCAGGTCTTGGGAGGATATCCCAGGGGCTTCTCTGCAGAATGGTGTCAGAGGGATAAATGCAGCCTTTGTTGGGCATTCCATTTGGCCCTTTGATCTTTCAGGAATCTTTTATACAGGTTCTTCAGATGCATCTTGGGGACTATGTCCAAGTGTATCTTATTCATGATATGATTAATGGACTACAATAGCATACATATTAATTTTGTTTGGCATGTATACCTTAGTAGCGAACAGAACCTGGCCTTTGGGGAAGTATTAGCAGGCAAAAGCTGCTCTGGGACCTCCCGCAGTTGGGGAGGTCTTGATAAATGTTCTGTTATTGAATTGCTTGCAGTTCAGAGGTTCCCCTTCAGATATTGAGGTTCATGTTTTCTTGTGCATATTAAATTGTAACACAAGGCTTTGTGCCTAAGGTGAACACTGGGGTGTAGTCAGGGTTCAAATACTGCTATTTCCCCTCAGCCATCCTGGATTCACATATTGATGTCAATGGGCCTGAGACATATTAAAGCGCTGTTATTGTGCCTGATGTCGAGGAGTATGGTTTGTAACTGAGTTTTCATGTTAAGGCTAGTGTCCCTTTGTGAGCTGTTACCATATATAAAATATAAGATCCGGAATTGAAGGGGCCGTTGGGGAGTGCATGTGTGAAACTTTTCTTGTACATCTTAAAGGGACTGCATTATTAATAACAAAGTTTGTGTGTTGAATGCAGCATGAAGTCCAGAGTGTATAAGCTAACCATTCTCCATTCTACTTCTTCTCTTCCCCCTCTCTCCTGCCTCTCCTCCCTTCTCCATCTCCCAATGGATCTCCAAATTCTCACTCTCTGCTGCCCCTACTGGTGGTACGCTGCACTGAATGGCCCCAGTGATTCCAATATGGGAGGTTTTCCAGTCAGATCCCGCCCCTGCGGGCCCATGACTAGATCATAGGCTGCATACCCCTCTTCAACTGCTGCCACTGGAGGAGCTTCATCAGTGCAACCTCTCTGTGTGCCCCAGTCACACCCTCCCCAAATGCCCCGTGCTTCAGCCTAGGTCTGAATAGCACAATGACCCACAGATCTCAACCAACAGACTTCTTGCAGAAACTCGATATGCGTTGAGCAAGGTGTCCTGCATGACACTGATTTAGTCTCAGACGAGACACTGTGAAATGTTTGAGTAGGAAGTAAGGCAGAAGAGCCGGGGGCAGACATGGAGGAAAAGAAGGAGCTACTGTTGTTCGAAGGCTGGAGAAGAGAGAATGTTGAGGTTTATTATTTAAGAGGCCAGCTCAAGAAAAAAATTGAGTTTTCGGAATTTTTACACCAACTGTATAGTTTGTTTTGTCAGATTTGGGTATGTGTTGGATTTCAGTGAATAAAATTGGATTCATTTCATCAATAAAATTTAATCCTTCGTTACTTTACCCCTGTCCATCATTGTACTAGTAAACAGACATGTAGTACCTTTTACTGGATACTAGATGGCCTGAATTAAAAGATATCTGCAGAAGTATGTGACTGCTTTAGATGATATCCCAGCCTGAGCTCTGAATGTGAACAAAATTCTACACATCCTCTGTAAGAATCCACCTATATAAATGGTTTGTTACAGAAAATTATGTTTTACGAATGGTTTTGGATGAAAGTGTTTTATATTTGCCAAAATGAAACCATGCATTCATTTTCTAACTCTAGTTGTTCCATTTCTTTGGGGAGTTTCAAGTGGTTCTCCTAACTAAATGAATCATTTATTCCAATACCACTATACAGAACTCCAAAAGAATTATTGAACTATTTGGCAGGATCCAGACAAGATTTTGTTTCCCAGTGTTTGTAGTTTCAGTTTAGCATGGATATCGGTCATGGTTCCAT
The DNA here is from genome assembly GCA_029692085.1 of Gymnothorax javanicus. NCBI lineage: Eukaryota > Metazoa > Chordata > Actinopteri > Anguilliformes > Muraenidae > Gymnothorax > Gymnothorax javanicus. Next base: position 44,171,236 of record CM056193.1, on the reverse strand, counting down.
TTGTTAATCTCCTCAAGTTTCACCCTACATATGGAGAGTTTCTAGAATGATTATGACAGGGCAGCACAGTAGTGCAATAAGTTGCACTGTTGCCTCACTGGAAGGTTTTGAATTTGAATCCATCCTGGGACTGTGCAGAGTTTGTATATTCTGACTGTGTTAGCAATGTACCCTGGTTTCCACCCAAATATAAGTGCATTGCCATTACCAGGAATACACAGCTCAAGATAATGGCTTGATAAGATGGATTTATGGATTATTTATTAATCACAATGCCAAAAAAGACAAGCATGTATTCAGCTCATGTCTCTAACTATTCTTGCAATAATGCAGTGCCTGCAATTAACTTGGTGATTAACATCTTTTCAAGACAAAAACTGTCTTGGGGGTGATCCTCTGTTGGCCCTCTGGCAGTGTACAATGATCGACAGCAAGGATAGAGTGCCTACAGTCAGCATCAGTCAAGATCACAAAAGAAAATGCATGAAGGTGCACTATCCCAGACATTTCAGGAAAAAAATAACACTGTAAAAGTAATCAACTTCACGTTATCACTGCATGACATTTATTTGGAAGATTTTTTTATATCCAAAACGAGACAAGTAAATTAATAATGAAGGTCTTTAACACTACTACAGAACATAAGAAAGACCAATTTAATTTTCATGAAGTCAGTTGTCCAGTAAGCACTGTGACACACACTACTGCAGGAGGGCTGCCTCAGGTTAGAGCAGGGGTCACCAACCCTGTTCCTGGAGAGCTACCATCCTGTAGGTTTCTGCTCTCTCCAATTCGGCACACCTGATTCTACTAATTAGCTGCTTAATTGCCCAGCTCGTGATCTTGTTAAGTAGCAAATTAGTTGAATCAGGTGTGCTGAATAGGACGTAGAGCAGAAACCTACAGGTTGGTAGCCCTCCAGGAACAGGGTTGGTGACCCCTGGGTTAGAGCAAAGCTCTCCTTGATGACGAACTGAAGTTCCACATCTAGACCGAAATAAAGATGAAATGATAGCAGAGAAGACTGTGAAGTGCATACAACTTTAAAGCACGTCGAGTTTAGTCACAAAGGACGCCCTGCCATAGTCCGCTGATGACAAAGGTCTGCCAAGGCAGTTTCCCCTCATAAGCGTTTGACTGGTCAACACATTTGTCATTATTTGCCGTTACAGAAATTTTCAACAGAGCAATTGCTGAAGCTGGTTGAAAAATGCATGTGTTCTCACAAAATTACAATGCTTTTCAGTAAACAAATGACAAGATCAAGTGGCAAATATTGATCTGCGAAGTGTAACTAATGATATTGAAATTTACACAGGTAAAAACCTATACGCTGTTTAGCTCTGCAATATAGACGCTTTCGATTTAGCCTACTACTGAACGATACATGAACCGTTTCGTCATTGATAAAATAAATACTTGAAATACCCGAGGGAATAATTATGATGACAGTAATTACTATTAAAGCTGTAGTTGCAACTGCTCGCTCGACGACCATCTCATCCACCAACCATATTTTCAGTGGTAGCCAACAGCTTCCTGTACTGGGGAGGAAATTGTATTAAGCGATTGGTGGTTTCAAAAAGGGAACGAACCAATCCGCTATGCTGTTAGTGATACGCCACGGAGTTGTTCGCCACTTTTCTGAAGAGCGTAAATGGGAACGGTTTCGCGATAAGGCGAGTTATTTTGTGATATTTAATGGACATATGTCAGCCAAATTATATAACTTACTCCCTTTGTTTGTTTCTAATAATTTTTTTATCTGTATTCATAGAAGAAAGGAGACAGTACCCCGCCGAGGAAGAGGAGGCAGTCGTGCAATCGCCATTATTCTTACACCACAGAAGAAGTACGAAAGGCACGTTCATATGTCTTAAGTTTTCTTGCTTGGTGGTTAAATTGGAGAATGTGTGTCCATGCCGTGATGTCTCGTAATGGCTACGAGGCTTTGTAACATTTGTTAAGTTGCAATTTAAATGACTATCTTCTCGGAACCTCCGTATTATTGACAGTGATAATGGCTCCTGGCTTGCGTTATAAGGCGGTAGCTCGCTATTTGCTCATTAGCAGTGCACAGTGTAGCTGTAAGCAAGGCTGCGTCAGCGAGCTGAACCGCCAACTAGCTAACCAACTGCTAGCTAGCTAGTTTGATACTACGGGTCTTATTACCGCACATACGAACAAGTTCTGTATTCTGTAACACCATAGGGACCAATATTAACAAGCCCCTGCTGGTCTCACCACAGGAACTATCCATTTTTTTGATCGCGGTGACACGGTAGATTTCTGCCTGTTCCCTCACTTATTTAACGTTAGCTAGCCAGCTGGTCAGTCGCAAAGGTCATGTTTTCGCGCTTTCTCTAGACAAGTCATTTTGATAACGCCTCGAATGACGAACTTACTGCTGAACGTCCGGCTCTCGCTACGAGTTTTTTCTCTTTTTTTTACTAAATTAAACTGGGGAGCTGCGAACATTGACCCCCCCAAACATTTTTGAATAGAACAATTTTTGTCAACATAACTTGCTCACCAGAGTGGCCTTTTATAAGTCAGAACAACCTCTCGGTTTTTAACTGCGGAGGAAATTCAGCTTTTTATTTGAACTGTTCTTCCGCAAAAGGGCAGGGAACTGTTTTTTAGCTGCAAACCTGCTGACAGTGTCAGCTAAAGAAGCTTTGTTTTCGATCATTGTCGCGGAGCAAAGCAGCACGTAGGTGATTAAGCACATACTGGTCTGTAAGATGGTGGCCTTGCTGACTTCATGGTGGTCAGCTGGGGAATAGCTTGTGTCCTCGCCAACGGTGTCAATAAATTTCCTTTCCCGAAATGCGAATGGAGGAACTATGCAGGTTGCTAACTCGGTTAGCAACTACGGTTTTGCGCATTTCCCGAAAGCTTAGTTGCTGACTACGGCTGCAATTTACATAGTTCGTCCATTCGCAGTTAATGGTTCCTACTAGGTAAGTCAGCATCTGTGATTTTGGTAAACACACCCCAGAGATTGGGCCGGGATGCGCTTGAATTTTCCGCTGTAAAATCAAGGGTGAGAAGAAGACTTGAGCACATGTATTATCAAATCTTAGATTTACTCATCATTTTGTGCATCTATTTCCATTTTATTTTTTAATTATTTTTATGGTCCCTCAATATATAAAATCCCCATAAATGCACTGGCTGTCATGCTAGTTTCTGTACTTGCTTTTAAAATGGATAAATGCACTGAAGGGGGTAGTGACGAATATGGAAATCAAGTTGATGAAAAATTAGGTGTTGAAAATGCAATTAATGTTGAAAATTAATTGCAATGTTGAAAATGCAATTAAAAGTTGTTCTTACCATGATTTTATTTCTTCACGGAAAGAATTCCATATCCAGCCGCCACTTTCTTCGGCTTTTTATTTGCCAGAACGATTATCAAGGGGGGCGCGTATATATTTTATTTTATTTTTTTTTGGGGGCTTATAATTTAATATCTAATATCGCGAGTGCATATGCTGTGCATGCCCTTGCAATCCGGTGTGTCATCTGTAACATGGCTGCTGCCGTTATATGCAATCACTACTTATCGCAGCACAGACAGGGTTTCCCGCAGAAAATCGTTTAGTCAAGGTGGCAACAGTCAGCGTTTATTTACGCTTTATGAATAAACAAAGCAGTTAAAGTGCAATAACAAAGTGACAAAGTCAACAGTCTTGTAACTTTATTGATTGACACTCAGATATAATAAAATGCATGTATTATGCTTTCTTGGAAGTGAGATCAAAAATTGCAGTTTGAATGGGTTTCAATGGCACATTTTTTGCGCTTAACAGCCTGAGTGTAACACTTGCTTGTACACAGTGTATTTTAGCCTTACTGTAAGAGCTGAGCTGGAAATAACAAGATCAAATAAAAACACACAATCTTACCAAAATTCATGCTACATGCATGAACACTGCCAAAATTATCAAAAAAAAAGAAGAATGAAAAGCGCGTAAAATGCACACAAAAAAATTAATATAAGAGCGGAAAATGTATTTGTTATCTGTTTTGACTTCAATTCCCCAAATGCTTTGCGGTTGTGGTTATGTTTGGGGAGAGGAGAACAGTATTATATATGGAAGCGCATTGCATTCACAGGATAAAAAAATTACACCTTTTCTTGTAATTACGAGATCTAATTACGCGCAGATGGTGAAGTAGGCCAGCTTCTTTGAATAAAGTACCCTGATATTTTTGACTGCTTTTTTCCCATCCATTATTGTACACTAGAGAAAACCACGTGCAATTGTCAAACATAGCAGAAAGCCACGCGCAAACACATTGCTAGCCTTGATAAGAAATTAAACGAATTGCATATAGCCTATCTTAATGAAACAGAATATGTGGGCAAGCAGTTGATAGGAGACACTATTCCAATGTTTAGTTTAGATGAATAATTATCTTACCTCCACATGTCCTTCCCAGGACGATGACAGGTTATTGTATATCCGGATAATTAGCTTCTTCCCGATACAAAAAAATAATGTTGGCGTAGGAACAGGTGATAGATGGCGCAGTAACATATTTAACCAACAGATGCCGGCAGCTATTCAGCCTCATCGCGATGCGGCCTTATTTTACTGTGTATGCATGTGTGGATGCAGCAGAATTTTTTTTTTTTTTTTTTTTTTTTTTTTCCCGGGGGCATTTGTTAAGGCGGCCGCCCTATCTATAAAGCGCTGCGGGAAACCGTGCTAGAAATTAAACTCTAAGTTTTCTTGAGCGGATGTATGCTTGAAGATTTTACACATCCGAGTGTTTCTCTGGCTACCCAAACATCAGGGTAAGCTGAAAATACTGATTTTATTCGATGTTGGTGGAGGTTGAATACAGAATTCTTTCCTTTCTTCTCATTTCTGAAATCTTACTTTCAAACTGTGCAATTTACATATTTTTATTGAGAATCATATGATGACATGACTGAAAAATGTCATCTGGGGTCATGGTGATGAGTTTCAGTATATAGTGCCTTAAAAATGAAACCTCTGGACAGTTCTGGCATTGCTTTACATTTACTGCATTAGGCTATGATAAAAAATTGTTTCACTACTTATTCAATGGACAGAACTTCAAAACTTCTACATTCTGGCAACCTCCGACCATAATTAAGTTTACTAGAGAAAACCTGGAATTAACCCCTCAATGGTTATGCTGGCAGACTGGATTTTTTAAATGTTACTCATATTACTCAGAAGTAACATGGCTTTTTTTCACTTAAGTTTGGTCCAATCTCCCTGATCAATGATGCATTACAGAATAAATTGGATTTTATATGTTAGAATTTTCAGTAATAAATGTTCAAACACAACCAGGATTTCAACTTTATGCACCAGTAATTTTCTGCAATGGGTCTTTAAAACAAAAAAGTCCTGTTACTCACATTACGTTACTCACGTTACAAGTAGGTTTCAAGTATATGGAGGCTCACCATGCTGCAGTCTACTGATCGTTCACAATGTTTCATCCATTTCTATTCAAGAGGCCTTCATGATTTACAATTTCTAAGGCCCCAATCTGCAAGTCCTCCTCCACCCACTGAGTCCCCCCCCCAGGACAAATTTCACCCTTGTGGCCCTTAGTTTCTCAGAAGAAACGGTAACCTTTTTTTTTTTTTTTTTTTTTTTTTTTTTTTTCCATAATTCAACCAACTTAGTAGTCTCTTTACAACTTCAGTATGTGAATGATGTCATACTTTTATTGTGCGCTTGCTTCAGGGAAGCAGAACACTCTATTCTCTTACTACTACTTCTTCTTCTTCTGCCTAAATTTAGCCGACTAACTTCTCCTACACCGTTTAAGCTATTGATTCCGTTCAAACTTTAAAAAATTCAGCTTGTTCTGAATTGACCTATGGCTAAGCCCCGCCCTCAAATGCGATGAGCCAATCACACTGCGTATTCTCTCCCCATATACACGGACATTCTGGGCCTGAACTTCATTATGGAAACTCCGAATCGTTCACTTTTATGGGGTTTTAAAATGTTTCTAAGTTAAAAAATGGTCAAACACTATGCTTGGGGTAAATTTAACTCCGATACGAGGTATCCCGAGAGGCTGGGCGATGGGGTGTATTTTATACCCTTCCCAAAGCCACATCATAACCAAGAGAAGTGTCTCCTCTGGATAAAGCTGCTTTCACACCGGCTGCGAAACAAATTTTTCGCAGGACAGATTACATTCAAAGTCATTGCAAAGACGCGAATACGCGCATTTGCATTGACTTTGAATGTAATCTTTCGTGGAAAAAATTTGTTTCGCGTCCGGTGTGAAAGCAGCTTAAAGCTTTGTGGAAGACCCCACTATCAGCTTAACGTAACTAACAAAGGTCAACAAGGATGTCTACATTTGTTCCAAGCTAAGTCAACATTGTGTATAAGGCGACATCTTGTCACTTTGCTGGAGATTAATATAAAGTTTTCTTTTACATTGCTACGTTAGCTAACGTTAGCTCAAGTTAGTAAACTCTATGGCTAACTTCAGTGCTGACGGACGTTGGCTTAAGTTGAGCTCCTGGCTGCCTTGTTCACCATGTCACCTTGTTTACTTAGGAGTTCAGTCACGTCAGGTTAGATTTCTTAAATTCGGTAGCTAGCAATAATAAGTCAATTAAATTTATTACACTGCAGTACACGAAAAATGCTGATCCTCTGTCTTGTTGTGTGACAGGGTGACGGAAACGAGATGTGGTTGATCGCGTTTGCACTGAGACCTGAAAATTTTAGCTTCTAATTTAAACGTTTCGTTGACCTTCTCCACTCTAAATTCATTAATGTATCCCTCCAATGCATAGTGTAACCCTATTTGCTAACTTCTTGATGATATTTGAGCCTTCTATCGCCAAAAATCATCGATAGCATCCTGAAAAATATCTCCGACTGTGATACCAGTCATTAGCGCCTGTTCTAAAATGTTGATTGTTTGTCCGAGTCAGTGGAGGGGGTGGGGCTTAGCCATTGGTCAATTACGTTGCATCTGTACAGATTTTTTAAAAAAAAAAAATAAATTAAAGTTTTTGAGATATTTAATTATAAATGTGATTTTTTTTTTTTTTGGGGGGGTCCTATTAAATCAAGCCTTTTTTGTGCAGATGCAGTAGATTCAGCTATTGTCTGCTATTTTTTTTTACTCTGTCATACTTTCAGTTAGAAATGTCATTCAAACTGGAAAATGTGAAGTTAAGCTTGTATAATTTCTTCACATTTCAAATTTTTCGTAACTTCTGTAACTTTTTAATTATAATTTTTAAATAATTCTTTTACAATAAATTCTGGGAACTTACAGTGTGGTGACGTCACTGTTAGAGTGGCTAATGGCTGTAAAATCATTAAGTCTTCTCTTAAACTTGCTCTAACTCCCACAGTTTTCACTCCACATAAATATTTTTATATCCAAGTTGTAGCAAAAGTTGCACTGGTTACGAAAATGTAACTATACAAGCAATCGGACTGACTGTTTTGGCAGTGTGAGCCGAAAAGCGACGGGAGCACTAACCGAAACTCCATTAACTCCTATACTTAATGAGACAAGAACAAAAACGAATTTACCTGAAATTGTTACAGAGGAGCACATCCTGTGCCATCTTATATTATGTCATGTTAGCACAGCTTTAGTTACATTTGTATACTTGGATAATTTATTGTGCTGTAAAAGTGACCGATAATGGCAAGTCTTTAAAAAAATTGAATGTTTTCTTTTTTGTGAATTATTTTGATGTTTCAGTCTATCAACAGTTAAGCATTAACGAGCTAAACACAAACAGTGTTTAATGGTTTATGGCTTTATATTTTCTTTAGAAAAAATGGCAAACTTAAATTTACCATAAGGGTCGAGGTGCCCCGGTGGCTCATCGGTCTAAGCGCACGTACCATAAAGGCCGTGTCCTTACCGCAGCGACCTGGGTTCAATTCCAGCTCAGGTCATTTGCTGCATGTCTTCCCCCATTCTTCTCCCCAACTTTCCTGCCTCTCTACACTGTACAACTGTCAAATAAAGGAAAAATTCCCAAAAAAATAATCTTAAACCCTTATGGTAATTTTTTTTTTTTTTTTTTTTTTTACAAGGTGTGACGGGGGATATTGGATTGGGGACAGTCTGTCTGTCCTTCCGGGTCACAATGGGGACAAGAGTTCTCTGAAACCATTATACCTAGATGCATGAATTTTTCTGAGTTCAAAAATGGAAGTCAAATCTTTTTTCTTTTTTTTTAAACTCAGTTGTGGCTGTTAATCATGGAGGGGATAGTGATGACACTGTCTTCTTTTTTTTTTTTTTTTTTTTTTTTCATTTGGCATATTCAAAATGGCGCCCATGCTTACATCTTGAATTTCCAAAGTTTTTTGACCGCTATTTCCCTGAAAATTGCTCAAGGAATCGAGCCAATATTGAACATGGGTTCCCTCAACAATGTAGTTTTTCACAAGGTGATTTTTGACCTCATTTTCACATTCAATCAAAATAGAACTTTCCACTGATCTGGGTGTATCCTTTGCAGTATTTCCTAGTGTATTCTAAGTTATGTTGAGAAATGACTAGGTCTAGGATTTAAGGCCTCAAAGAAGCAAAAAGAAGTTTGACATGGTAATGCAAGCATATAGTGATCGTCACATTTAGCTACTGTTGTATGTAAACTGTACTAAAAGCGACAAATGTATAATGTATATATTTTATCAGTAAGGTCTTTTAAATATGTTTCGGACATAATGAATCTGATGCTGTTGTTCTTTTGCACTGTTTAGGAAAGTTGCCAATGTTCAGTGGTGAGTGCCAAGATCTGTTCATGGATCTCTTGTTTTTATTTATCTTTTGTTTAACCAGGGTGGTCACTATGAGAATGGTATCTCTTTTACGAGTGAGCCCTGGCCAAGAAAGGCAAGCACGACAGTTACAGCATTCAGACTCAATGTGAGCATTACAGTTTGTTAATGCAGTCACCTCATTGAGAACATGTGTTACTACACTCACATTCCAAGAGGTTTATTTAATATGACCAACTATTGCTTGATGTGTGGCATGAAGTTTCTCTTTGAGTTTTTGTCTTTTAACCCCTATGTGCAGATGTGTCTGCCCGCGGACATGGAGCTGCAAATTTATGCATGCAGTTACAATATTGTATCACTACATGGCACACCCGGATCAGTTATTGAATATTCACAAGCAAGCCGCGCTCGAACACTGTTTCGAATATGGACGAGTTCACTCCAATCCCTGTTTTTCAGGAGTTGCCTGCATTAAACACCTCAGCTAAGCCTGATGTGCAAACTGCTTGATATACTTGCCCATAGTATCTATCCAGCAGTTCAAAAAAATGATATCTTGCTACAGAAAAAATCGTTGTCCTCTGTAGCAACCACTTCAGCTGAGTGAGCCAATGGTATCCCAATTAGTAGTAAAGAAAAAGTTTTCTGAAGCAAAAATTTGACACTGTATTGATACTATGTCATTCTGCTATCAAGTATAGTCATCACATATGAAAAACGCGTCGTTCCCTACCATGGATTTATGCTTAGACTCCTCCATCGACGAATTCAGCACTCCCTTATATCCTTGTAAGAACTCATGTTGATAGCCAATAAGTCAATTATTTACTAAGGCTCATCTGCGTAGCGCACACTTATAGTTCACGCCCATGTGAAACCTCCGCAGTAATAATGTATTGATTGACTAGTTTCTTATCCAGTTCCAGAGATTTTAAACTTTCCACAATAACTGAAAGACATTGATTGGACGATAAGAATAGTATACAAACCTGTGCATGAAAGTAAGGTCGGTTGTATTCTCCTAATGTTGGGCATGCTTGCGCAACTGAAAATGATGCGATTTCAAAGGGGAAAAAAAAGACATCCAAAACTGGCCTGAAGTGTTCAGTTACATTTACAGGATTTAAGTGAGGTAAAGACATGGTCAATGGGAATTATTCCGAATGAAACAGGACTGGAGGGTTCCTTCTACCCGATACATCTGTCTCTGGAGGAGGGATTCAGTTAAGAAAGGTCATATTGCTACTCTGTTTGCATTTTGCTCAACGTGGCTTTCTGTTTCAGAATTTATACCGTGTTCAATGAAATTTAATGCCGAGGTTTTGGTCTCTTCAAAATGCAAGCAGTTCACGCACAGACAATGCTCGAGACAATATGACACCCATCACCAATTGGACGGGGGTGTGAATTACATTCTGTCAAAATTACTGACGGCCTTCAAAAGTTTCCGTCATTGTTGAAAAAAATCCGTCAATGACGGAAAATATTCGGTTAACGCGACCTCTGACTTGCAATATAGGCTTTGACCGCTAAACCCGTGTCGGCGTGCGTCTCAGCCCTGGTTCTGGGGGCCTGGGCAAGACGTTCAACAAACGTCAAGGGGGTCACTCCATGTCAGTTCGCAGATTCCAAAAACCTCTTTTGTGACATCTCAGATTTGTTTGAAAAAAAGCTGGTTTTTGACCCCAAGTGAAGGAATGCCAAATTACAGCTTCATACCGTTAGTCATTTTGGCATTATGGCCCTGGGAAATTTGGGTGCCACGCCCACTTTTTCCTGCACCTAATTTGTTACCATATCTAGAGATCCATAACTTCTCTTTTATATGAGCTACAGGGCTAAAAATTGATGAAGCGGTCATTCATTGCCTCTTCTCCTGGCACCAATGCTTACAAATGGGATACTAGTTCCATTGTATACAATATTAACCCTTTAAAACTGGATTTTGTTTGATGCAATATTGATCTTTGGGATATTTGAGGGTCCAAGTAATTGAGATTTGTGTGTTTGAAGGCTTTTTGACAACTTCTTCATCAAATATGACAACATTACTGTAAGTCGGATGATTTTAAGGGACGCCAGATCATTAGTGGGGTTGGTGGTGGGGGGGGTCCCAAAAATGGTCGCAGGACAAACTGACCCTTTAGAACCCTCATTTTGGGCAATGATTTTGCCATTTTTCCACTTGAGATAGACAATTTGCTTTTAATATGACCAACTTACACACCTTATCCAACTCTATGGCCAATAAAAAGTTTTCTTATCCAGCTCCTTCTGTGTGAACAGATTTTTTTTTTTTTTTTTTTTTTTGAAAATGGACCCTTTGGCCCACATTTCTTAAAAATGACCAAGTCCAGAAAGTAGGTAAACTCTAATGAGCTCCGTATTGATGGTTTTGGTGGTTGAAGTCACACTCTATACACAGAATAACTTGTTCATCATATCAGGTTGGAATTTCATCAAAATGATCATGATTTAGCTTGTTAACCCTTTCAAGGCCATATCTGCATCTGAAAACTAGGTTAACTTCTGACTAGCTCTGTATTTAGTTCTGGTATTTTTTTTGTGCACAGAGGTGCACATTCCAGGGGCCAGAAAGTTAAGGTCCTTCCATGTTTTATTTCCACCCGTGAACACAGCCAGCTGATTTCAATTACTCAACTTCCATGCAAAAAATGTGTTCCATTTTGAATCCAGGTTGTTGGAATTTGAAAAACAATGGAGGTGATTTACTTTCTGACCCCGGATTGTCCACCTCTGGTTTATCATTACTCATGAATTCGCTCATGGCAAGCTCGCACACTGCGTAATTTTGGCCAGAACTTTCTGATTCCTTCAGACCCCCAACAGAGGCTACGATTCATGAACTCTGCCATCTGCGAACCATTTTGTCTGTGTGAATGCCCAGAAAGGAGGTTTTGCAGGGTATAGGCAAATTTGCCCACAGCCCAATTTGAACCATCTTCTGGTTATATGTACCTACTTGTGGGACTGTCCAGAAAATGGATTTGAAATGTGAAATTTGCATACAGGACCCAACTGTGACCCATTTAGTGATTATAAGATTTTTGTGGGGCAAGGCCTCAAGTCCATATTTAAACCCATGAATGATTGTTCTGAAAAACCAGATGATTTTTAATGGCTACACAATAACATGATGGGCATTTTGATACCAAACATAAGTATATCTGTGAAAAACTGAAGAAGTTTTAGACAGTTTTCCATTGAAAAATGCATCTGTCTTGATGCAAAACTTAAAGTTCATCTTGAAAAACAACTATGTTCCTATGAAAACACAACTAAGATATTTTCACAAAAGTTTCCTCATATAGTTGGCTTAATGTGCAAGTGTCTTTAAATTGCGAGACCGGTAACATGGTGTATTCAAGCCATTTTTATTATATACTACATTTCTCAGAAAAGCCATTTAGATGTTTTCATGAACTGTTGTACATTGTATAGGTTGTATACAGTCCTTGTGGATTTTAGGATGTAATTGTAGACTGAGAATTTTCGAGAAGCCATTGGTATTATTAAGGATTGGTCATCGTATTGTTTACAAATGGAACACCTTCAATGTGATTATGTTCCATACATTGAATCAACTGTTGGACAGGATACATTGAGAAGATTTCCTTGGATAAGGTCTTCCTCATCTGCCAAGATTTCCTGAAGAAACACAGTCTCTGTTTCATCAATGTCATTGTTTGATGTAGTAACATCATCTGTTGTGTCATTGTCATTGTCTGTGTCTGGTTTTGGTAGAACAATCATTTATGGGTTTAAATATGGACTTTTCGAGGCCTTGCCCCACAAAAATTTTAAAATCACTAAATGGGTCACAGTTCACTTCCTGTATACAGATTTCACATTTCAAATCCATTTTCAGGACAGTCCCACAAGCAGGTACATATAACCAAAGATGGTTCAAATTGGGCTGTGGGCAAATTTGCCTATACCCTGCAAAACCTCCTTTTGATATAATTCTCATGGGTTACAATTTACACATTTTCCTTGATGAAGCTGACCCACTGGGTCCAGCTAGTCCAGATACTACCTGGTTCTTGTAGAGTTTATGTAATCTTCTGTTTTTCATTGGCAGTGTTGGATTCACAAAGTAACGCATCACTGTAATTCCAGTAGTTTTGGCAGTAACGTAACTAATCACCTTTTCAAATTAAATAACGCAGTTACAACTAAAGGGTACTCGGTACAGCGTATATCTCCACCTGGCCATATATCAGTATTATTGGTTCCTCTGGACCTAGAATCCAGAATATGTTCCAGATCACCTCCAAAACTGAATCAACTCATTCTTGAACTGCCTACTGCCATCCTACCAAATTTCATGCCAATTTATTCATAACTTTTTGAGTTATCCTGTGAACAGACAGGCAAACACGGGTGAAAACATGACCTTGGCAGAGGTAATTACTGAAAATTAAATGGGCTTGTTACTCATTTGTCTTGCGGCGTTATGGCATGCTGAGCAGGTTGTCACACATTCTCTTTTTATCCAGGCTTCTTTGTTCTTTGTTTTTGTAGCTCTGCTGGCCACGCAATGCACATTTTGTGAGCGAGTCCCCCTGTGAAACTGTTTTTTTTTCTCGGTGTTTATGAACGGACTCCAGTTTCCTCCGAAAATCCAAAGACATGCATGTTGGGCTCATTGGTGGCTTAAAATCTCCCATAGGTAAGAATAAATGGTATATGCTTTGATTTCCCTGGGAGAGTGCGGTGGGTGGCATGAAGAGCTGAAAAAATGCTAAATTTTATTAAACCATAAAGACAGAATGAAGACCGCCCTCATAGCATTGTAAAAACGGGATGGCGGAAAGCAATTCTGAGCGTTCAGCTGAAGGTGACTTTCCAGAATTTTCCTCACCAAAGAAGAAAAGGTCTCTGACAAAGAGAAAACAAGAAGAGTCAATATTGGTCTGTTCCCCCCCAAAAAAAAAAAATGTGGAGCCCTAAGAGTTTCTAAAGGGCTCCAAATTGATTTGGAGCTGGCTTTTCCCCTCGGTGCATTATTTATTTGATACATAGTGTTACATGTATGCGCGTTCTCATTACTGAGTGGCTGGGGTAGATGATACCTATAAGAATTTGTTCAGCAAATTTTTCAATCACTTTTTTGCTTGTCTTCTATTACATATCACGGCGATTCCGTTGATTTTACTGTGGGCTGATGTTTGCAGCTGAATTTTTTTATTTTTTATATTTTGGCCTCTTGCATACTGTCTTTCTGGTTGTAAATTAACATGCAACACTTTGCATTAACGCTACTAATTTGCTAGCATCTGCATAGCCTCTGGTTAATTCTTGAAACTAAACGGCCCCAGAGCCAGGAGCATTGGTGCACCTCACAACAAACGCCATACAAGGGCATGGTTAGCGTGTGGCAACATACTCAGATTGCATACCCACTTAACAGGATGAAACGCAGCTAAACGCTCACAATGACCATTTTAACCTAAACAAAATATAATTTCAACACCAAGCTACACAATGTGCTTGTAGCAAAAATACGCTAATGGTGCTTGTGTGGCATACGTGGCGCTAGTGAATCCGCCATTTCATGCTGCGCATATTGCATGATGGCAGGGACTCTACACATTCCAATGGTATAAGTCTCACCACTCTACGACCAAAAATCACCGAGTTAGCAGCCCAAAAAGCAAAAATAAACTTAATTCGTATGCCCATAACCATAAATCATCTCACCTTAGCTGTTTTTTACTGAAAGTTGTGTTGGAGGGCATATCAATGCAGCATATAGTTACTCCAATGTCTCTGTGTCACTTGAAAATGATTTCTGATAGTCCCTGTCGTCCTTTACTCTTACCCAGTAACGTATACTGGTGCCTGCACCTACAGAAAACTCACAGGTGTTCCCTCATACCAGAACTATTCAGATAGGTGTGGCCGGGAGGTTGGGAGGTTCTGGATTGTGATGGGGGTGAGGTGTGGCCTTAGTCTTGGTTTGAGATACTGACCCTTTCGTGCTACATCCAGCTGTTTTGAATGTCAAAAAATGACACCTTTAAAAATAACATAAAAGCTACTTTTTCAAGTGAATATTACTTTCCCAACTGCTGTATATAAAAGTAATTCAGTTACTGGTGAAAGAAATAACTGGTAATGGTTACTAGCATTAATTACTCATTTTCAGTAACTTGCACGACACGGTATTGCATGAAAAGGCACATCTGTTCACCAGTTTCCAGGATTAGTGAATGAATTGAGCGGCTGTTTGGTTTCTCTCTGAATGAATAAAAGGTGCCTGTTAGGAGCTGCATCAGTGTTGTCAGGCTGTCATTGCCAGTCTTTATTTCTTTTTGAAATCTATTCCCCTTGGAGAAGGTGCTTTTACTGAAGCGGAAAACATTCTCTGATGCCTCTGATTCTTTGGATACAAACTGCTTATTGAACCTGGGATCGACCTGTATGTGACCCATTTACACCAAATAATCGTCCTGGAAAAGTCCCGGGGCATTGCTGGTTGCACAGACAAACAGTCCATGCAACCCCCACCCCTACTATTATTTTATTTTATTTTTTTTTTTTAAGCTGGCAGTCTGTATCAATATTGGTGTTGTTTAAGATGGCTAATTAAGTCAGTTTCAGTATTGGTGTTGTTTATGATGCCAATAAAAGTTTATGACTAATAACTGGTGAACTCCACACTTCTTTAAATGCAGTTTATTCTAGGCCCTATATTTAAAAAAGTTTGTCATCACACTCAGGAACACTTCCCATCTACTTGCAGTTTAACACTATGAGAGCGATTTCAGGAAAACCTCCACTGATGGGCAGCCGTTGGTTACATATAGGAAATATGCAACAACATCACAGGGATGGCAGTTGGCAGCCAGTGTAAACCTCAACACCTTTTATAAAACTGTTCAGTGGTGTAGTTATAATGTTTATTACTAGCTTAAATCTACGATTTTGGCAAGTATGTGAGTCGGTTGTGTTAGTCATGTTTGTTTGTCTGTCTGTCTGTTAGTAACATGCTTTTTTTTTTTTTTTTTTACCCTTTCTATATCGTTTATGTTCATGAAACTTCACCATATGATGGACGAGGTTCGTCGCCAGAAGCCTATACTTTCTTTAGTCCCTAGGTCAAAGGTCAAGGTCACCAAAAACATTAAAACCACATTTTGGTTCATAACTTTGCTACTATTGCAGCTAGAGACTTGAAACCAACTCCATTCTGTTCATTCTGTTTCAGAGATCTGTGCACGATTTCGGCAATTTGTCATTCTATGAATGACCTATGATTTTTGTTTTTGATGAGATTTATCTAATTGGTATCATTATTTGGGTGGACCCTTACTTTGTGCCTTGATTGGACTTGAGAGATTTCTGCCAGGAATTGACTGTATCTTGTGGACATTGTGCAATTAAGATGAACCATTTTCTCTCACAAGCTTGATCACTTAAAATGAATTCATAATAGCAGTGTGATTATAATGACTTCTGAATGGGGATGTATAATTGTGGGCACTATAGCAGATAAATAAGGATAGGTTTATAAACTCCTCCAGATGGCTGAAATATATTTTCCGTGGGTGAGCAGTTGTTCTCAACAAAATGCCAGTGTTCCATCACTTGATAAACAACGAGCAAACCGTACCAGTTTGCCATCATGTTTTGGTCATCTGCTTGCAAACTGCTTATTGAAAGCGCATAAAACAGATGCTGCGCTTGCAAAATGGCAAATCATTCTTCAAAGCAAGTATCTCTGTGTTTGTAATGGGTCTCTTGTTTCAAGCCAAGGGAGAATAAACTTTGTCGATCCTTCAACTCCAAAACTGAAAGGGGAAATTCCTGGATTGCAGGCCCAGGTGGATCATATCTAACCGACAGCCACCTGGGGGTCATTGCTTCAGCGTGAAAGGGGTGGATCAGCATTCTCTTACATCGCTCAAATTCACAGCCCTTTTGGCCAGTGCTGTGCAACTGGCCATCTGTTTGTTTTGCACCGGCTCCAAGTCCTTGCCACTAAAGGAGCGGCACAGAGGAGATTCACTCTGACTGCTTCACGCCACATTTGCTCCCCAGGGAAGAGTTAATGTGGAACAGAGTCTCTCACCTTAACTAACCTGTTCCAGAAGGCTTGCATGAAAGGAGAGATCTCCTCAGTATCTGTAGGATGCATCTTTTCAGAGGTCAGGTACATAACTTCCAGGCCCATCACCTCATAAACAGCAGGGAATAAAAGATGTCAAAGATAAAGAGATATATATAGTATAAATTTTTTTTTTGCTTTAATGGAAACTTATTTATGAATTACAAAGTGCTTACCAAGAGCAGTATTGTAATAAAAGGTTACAGCATGGTATGATGAATGCAAGCTAGTAACTTAATAAAAAAAAAAAAAAAAAAAAAATGTGGGCCAGCATTTTGCTATGATTGGTTTTCATTGGTTCCTTGGGTCAATGCCAGGATTGATTAGTTTCCTAGTGAGTCTCACCACCGTGTTCTTGTGCCCTCAGGGATGGAGACCTCTGTGTACATGTGCTTCCCCTGCTACCAGGAGTTCAACACCCTTGAAGAAGTACTTGTACACCAGCTGACCTGCAATCCAGAAGCTGAAAAGGGGGAATCCGTCACAGTGGCCCCTGGTGGCCAGGCTGAGGTATTAAACATGCAATTTACTGAGATTGTACTTCGGAGGGATTGTCAACAACCACAACTTTTAAAAAAAAAAAAAAAAAAGGGGTGGAAAATGTATACAGGACTTAGTCCACAGTTTAGACATCCTTTAATTGTGTAGCAGTACTCAGTTTTAAGAGCAATTTGAGCAGTTTCACTTTTGTGAATTATCTCAGTTGGAGGAATGGAAGAAGTTAATGGTTAAAAATTGAGCAAAGAATTATTTACTTGACTGGATAGTGTCCAAAAATTTAGAGTCCATAAAAAAAACATATTTGGCAAAATACAGACACGCTAATTATTTCTATTGCCGACAACAGCGTTAAAATCAAAATGGATTTGGAGGATGCTTATTTGATCGTGCTCCTGCTGGGGATGAAGTGGTCGTGTTCAAGTGAACTCTCACAACTGTGTGACTCCCCTTACAGTGGGGGATTGTGAGGATATTTTTACACTGAGCAATTATCGTTTGTTTATTTGGCGTAGTGGATTGCTACCGGGTCACTGGAACCTCTTCATATGCTGGTTTTCAGGCCACATAAACAAATTCACTGTTCGTTTATTTTCCCTCTACTAAATATGAAAAAGACATGGTTGTTACCTGTGCACGTGCAATACCTCATGGTAAGACAAATGTGATTTTTTTTTTTTTTTTTTTTTTTTTTTAGCTGAAATATTTGAACACCAGCACATTACTTGCAAACCTAATAGCGACACTGGAGCACAGCCAAAATATAAGTTTCAGAAGAAAGTTATGTGTCGTGTACTATTGATTTATCTACTTATATTTATTTATTCAGGTCAGCTATATTTTGTTGCACTTGTCTCCACACCAGCAGTCATCAGGTCATCAGAACTGCAACTGCAACAATGTGGTTCAGTGATTGAAATGCATAAATACGGTTACGGTTGAGTAATGTATATGGAATATAGATTTAGCACTTTTGTGAGAATATTTGAGTTGGGCTCAATACTTGCATGAGCCCTGGTGAGCTGTGTTGAGTGACGGGCAGATTGCATCTCCTCTCAGCAGCAGAAGGGTCAGCCTTAGGGAAACTCATCATTCAGTGACTCCCCATCTCCCGACGAGCTGCTCATTGTGCCCCCGACAGAAAAATCGGCTGCTGCGCTGCTCTATAAAGTCTAAGTACCTTATGGCTCTTTGGCCCCAGTCCCCATCAGCTGCCTAATTATTTTCATTTTGACTCCATTAACGTAATTGTCATAATTTTTCTGTTACATGAAGATTATAGTTTTGTAAAAGCGGGCGAGTTTGCAGCTTGTAGGAGCAGACGCTCTCATTATGCTCAATGGCGGTTTTTGAAGTGTGTCTAGAATTTGAAGATGTGTGTGACTGACGGAATGATTTCAAGCTTTGCCTTGATGCCAGTAATGGTCCCAGATCATAAAGGAGGAGCATTGCTTCGCTTGCAGTCAGTGCCCTTTGCTAAATTTAGCAAGAGGAAAAACTGCACCACCTCACCTCATTTCACAAAAGTGTGTAAAATGGAGGGATGACGTTGAGCATGGTTGTTACGGTAACCAAATGAATGGAAATGTCACAGATACTATTTTTTTCATGGCTCATGAAATGCTAAATGCTGCTCTAATTTGAATTAAGAGATGTGGAGTGTGAGAGGGAGACCTGATGATGATTCTGTTTACTCTCATTTTCTCTCTGCTTTTTTCATATTTGAGGCGCCGAGAATAGACTGTAACATGTTTCAGGAGGCCCTTTGAATTGCCTTCTCAATTCTTTTGTTTTTTTTTTTTGTTTTGTATTAATTCAGCATCTCTTATCCTCCTGAACTTGGATTGATCAGAGTGTGAACTGTGGAAGCTCGCTTGTAAGCCACTCATGCTGCCATCGCAAAAGACCTCAGATCTTTGGTGGTTCTCCTACAGGATGGTGCCGGTTGAGCACTGCTGGGTCATACTCAGAAACGGTCACCTCAAATGCAAAAATGTGAACATTTATTAAAATCAACAAAACTGAGTGGGTCACATTTAGAAATATCCAAACCTTCCTTCTGGGGCAAAAGTTTGAATAATTTTATCAGCCCCCAGTGTTTTGACAGCCTAATTGTAGCCCCTGGACGAAGGCGGGCAGCCACTATGCATTCACGTGTGTCGTCTCCACCGCCGCCACATCCGCGTCTGTAGACGCCTCCTTGTGGACGCTCTACAGGCTGTAATGTTTGACCGATTACTTTCATATTTGGTATGGACATGTGTTATACTTCACTTATGACACCTATCAATTTTGGTTGCCATGGCGACAGTATTGGCTGAACAATAAGCAAATTGGTGGCAAAACATAGACATTTTATTGTGGAAGCAGTACAGGCTGCAATTTTTCAGATTACTTTTACTTTCATTTTTGGTATGGACATGTATTACACTTCACTTATGATACCTATCGATTTTGTTGGCCAGGGCGACAGTATTGGCGGAATAATGTGCATATTTGCGCTGAAACATACACACTTCCTTGTGGACGCTGTACAGGCTGTGATTTTTCACCGATTACTTTCATATTTGCTATGGACATGTTATACTTAAGACAACTATCGATTTTGGTTGCCATGGCGACAGTATTGGCTGCATTATATGCAAGTTAGTGGCAAAACATAGAGATGTCCTTGTGGATGCAGTGCAGGCTGCCATTTTTCAGAGATTACTTTCATATTTGGTATAGACATGTTGCACTTCACTTATGACAACTATCGATTTTGGTTGCCATGGTGACAGTATTGGCCGAATAATGGTCAAAAAAGGGGAGAAATGGGCTTTTGGGGGGCTACACCCATGCGGTCGCAGCTGACCGGACTGTCTAGTTAATATTCATGTTCAACAAATACAGTGTCACAGACGGACAACTTCTTTACTCCAAAGAAAGTTAGAAAAAAAGAAAAAAAGAAAGTGTCTCCAAAGTGAAAGATATAAAAGGCCATTTTCTTAAAGTACTCTGTGGACTCCCTCATCAAAGCATTATAAGTATTATCAAATATTTTCTTGAATTTATATGATGCGAAAAATCTACCCATAATGTCACAGACAGACATACTTGACACTTATTTTTCCTTATTATTCATGTTGCTCTATACATGCTGGAATAGAAAAAGAAATTTCCTGTATCTATCCTTTCCGAGGTCCGAGGTGCCTTGTCCAAAATTGCCAGTGAGAATCCTCTGCAGGTAGTTTTTCCAATGACAGATTAATTTTCTTGTCACAGATGGACGTGTGAAGATATCACGGACAGACAAACATCCATGTAGTAACTGACTGATGTTGTTATTCTGTTTTTAATAAAATATCAATATAAAAAGTAGCCCAGTGAGGAATAATTGAAGTTTTGTCAACAATCTTCTCAAGATCTGAGGCACTGCATAAAAATAAATATATTTTTAAATTATTTTTGTAAAAATTTTTAATTGGAAATGACCGATAAAATGAGAACAATGTGCATCCGTGACGTCCATCCGTGACGTTTATTTCCAATGTTTTCTATCACTTATAACAACTTTCAGTTTCTTTTTTGTTATAAGTTATTGATGTTGAAGAGGGTTATAGACATATGATTGAAACAAAAGTACGAAAAAAATAATTCTGTGCGATCAACTATGTCCATCTGTGACGTCCGTCCGTGACTCTGACCTTGGCATGTTAATTAATCTATTTTAACTAGACAGGGTTAGAAAAATACTGACTTTCCTTTTATAACATGACCTTGCATACTAATGCACAGTTTTGGCCATGAATCATAAATTCTTACTGAAGCATTTTGTTAGAATAATACCTTCAACTTAAAACAGAATTTCTCACAAATCTGTCGATTTCCATCCGTGACTGTGCAAATTTAATAACTACAGCTTGACCTCAGGACTAGAAGTTATTTTCTCTATGGAAAAGGGATGGGGCACCATTTCTATATCCAAATGACGTATGACTTCCTGGATTTTGTACCTTGTACTAATGTTTTTTCTGAAATTAATCTATCAAATGTCCGTCCGTGACGCTACGGAGGTTTTGAATATGACCCTGCTACGTTTCACTCAAGATTAGTCCTTGCACATACTGAGCAAGGGTGGATAAAATCTGAATGTGCACTTGCTCACAAAGCAACTAACGGACGCCCAGGTGGCCAACAGCAGAGGCATGAGCGATGAACAATGCTAACCAAAGGCAGCTATTTCCCTCCCATATACCTGAGCAGCATGAAGCCAATAATGCTGGCCACGGTCAGCAGTACAATTGCCAAATTCAGTCTGAGACTGGAGGTCACCCTTGAACTGCAAGCGCCACCTTTACCTAGTGGGCCAACCTATCTAGCAGCTCATTTCCTTTCTCATCAGGAATTTTAAAAAAACAATTTTTTTTTCCAATTTTCCTCAATCGTTATCAACTGAAAGCTGGCAAATCATTCATGTAAGTGACTATAATTGCCTTCTCAGTGGTTTCATTTGTGAAATACAAAGAAATCCTCCTCCAGAGTCCTCAGAACTGAAAGCTTTATTAAGGACTTGCATTTAATGGAAATTCAGTGTCTCTTTTGAACAGTGATAATTTTGGAACCTCCAGTGCTTTTAAACTTGAACTGGAATTGAATATTTCACTTGAGCTGAAATGAAATGTAGAACTGTGTGCAAGTGCGCGTGTAGATCTGGATTTGGCTTGCAAGCTGTTGTTCTTTGAGGCAACACACATCTGTCAGTGAACTGAAAATAGCTCTACTGCTAGTGCAACACTGATAACCTCTCCACTTTAAAGCAGGACCCTAAAATGATAGGATAAATGTTCTTTATTAATGGATAGAAGCCTGATAACTAGGGTTTTCCTGTCTTCAAGTCAGCCATCAGTGGTATCTCTAGACGTTAGCCAAAATAATACTGCGGTCAAACTGTTTTGTTTATGCTTGTGTAAACCTACTTTAACCAATTTAAACCGGGACAGCATGTGCGCATTTTAAGAACGTGTCGTTGCCGACACAGATATGCGCGTAATTTTGAAAGTACCGTAATTACTGTAAGTTTTGCGCAATAGAAAAAAAATTCCAACTGTTCCTGAAAGCTGAGAAGCTGTGCTTCAGCCCAAATACAGGTTACTACGGTAAACATGGCAGCATGATTCTCTGCTGGGATTTTTGCATTAGGCCTTAAAGGGTTAAGATATAAAATGTCTAGGGCATATTATTTTTCCAAAATGCATTTTAAAGAATTTATATTTTATCCATTGCAACAGAGTTTTTATTTGGCTTCATGAACAGGATTTAGTATGTTTTGGAAACTGAGCACAATTCCGTTTGAAAGCCATATTCCGTTATGAGGAGCAGCAAACGTGCTTGACATACCCAGCCCCCATTAAGAGTGAGCCAATGGAGGTTAGCCTGGGCTTTGGAAGGGTTCTAGAACAAAAGCAGCATGAGGGTACACAGCTGAGAGTTTTAAAAACACCCCACTCCCAGCCCTCACACCGCTGTTTGGCAAACCGGTCATAGGTCCTCCCGGTCAGCCGAAAATCAAACAGTACCATGGGCTGGAGACGCGTCATGTCTTTAGCACCAGATCTTAAGCAGCCCTGACTCTCCTGCCCTTACACTCTTCCTCAGCTTAATGATGTCTCTCGGCGACACTGAGTTCTCATCCTCTGAGTTCTGAATTCACCTTATAACAGTAGTTATGCCCCTGAAATACCAGCATGTCCAGGCATGAAGATATTCATTTTGGGTGTGCAGGGATGATGTGCAATATTTTGGTGGCTCAGTGGTGCTTTGGTTGGCACGTTGCTAGAAGCCGCTTCTGGGGTTTATTCCTACCCCAGATACTGCAGTATTCATGTGGGCTTCGGCCAGCTAAATGGGCCTCCCTCCCCAGTCCAAAGAGCTCCAAGCCTTCTCTGCAAAACTACAGGTCAACCTTGGTGTGACTTTTTAGGAAAAGGGTTCAGTTAAGAAAATGATAATGATGCCGTCATCATGTAGTGCTGGAAAGTGATGCCTCGTGCAGATGGACGGTATGGTATGCCATTTATCGCTTTGTCTTCCGGCAGGGTGCCTCGGAGACCTTCTTGTCATCATGTGATCCACAAGCCGCCGTGGGTCTGTCTGAGCAGGTGGACCAGAGCAATGCCGACCCCAGTCCTACCAGCCTGATTCAGTACCAGTGCGGGGACTGTGGGAATCTGTATGGATCGCTGGATCTGTGGCAGCAGCACCGCAAGCTGGGCCAGTGCCAAGCCATCGGTTCAGAATCGCAGGCCGACGGGGCCGAGCAGAACGGCGCCGAGGCGAATGAGGAGCTGAAGCAGGGTGGGAAGAGTGACGCGGGAGAGAATGGAGGCGCCGAGTCAGGGAGCGGTGGGACAGCAGCGGGTGGTGCAGAGATGGTGGAGAATGCGGGGCCGGGGTTCGATGCGAAGGCAGGAGTTGGTGACGAGGCAGGTGCAGCGATGGCGGAGAATGCAAGGCCAGGGAGCGAAGCGCCAGCAGGAGGTGGTGAGGGGGCAACAGCAGGCACAGAGATGGCCGGGCAAGATGCAGTCGGTGGGGGAGCGGCAGAGGAAGCAGGAGCAACTGTGGAAGGGGAAGCTGCCGCAGCTGCAGGAGACGACGCCCCAAAGACGGACGAAGGAGAGATGGATCACTCTTATGTGGTCCTCAGTCAGGGCGTGATGCTCAGTCAGGACCACGCCTACCTGCAGATCAGTGCCCTCGACACGGGAAAGGAGGCAGCCGGAGGGGTGGCAAAGGGAGTGTCAAATTTAGAAGGTGCCGCCCCTCAGAATGCGGCTGCCCCGCCCCCTGCGGCAGAAGAGCCGAAGGGCCCCCCGGCAGCAGACGCAGAGCAGCCAGCACCCGCCCCGAGGAGGCGAGGGGGTCGAAAGCCCAAGCCCCCGGCACCTCCAGCCACTCCGCTGGGCCTGCTGTGTGTGGACTGTGGAGCGGCCTTCACGCTGGTGCCCGAGCTGGTGGCGCACCGCAAGACCCAGCACAGCCTGGAGGGGGCACTGCACCGCTGCAACATATGCGGGGAGAGCTTCCTCAACACCACGCTTTTCCTGTACCACCGCAAGCAGCACCGGAAGAAGGAGAGCGAAGGCTCGGGGCTGGAGGGTGGGAAGAGGGTGGTGGTGGTGGTTCAGAACTCCAGCGAAAAGGTGCTGGAAGCGGTTTCAGAGGAACAGGTGGTGGAGGAGGGGCAGATCTTGGAAGAAGCTGCTGCCATCATCCTCCAGTGTGCAGCTGAGGAGGAGGTCGCAAAGCTGGAGACTCCATCCGTGGACACCAAAGAGCAGGACTCCGATGCCAGCGTACCGGAAGGCAAGCTCGCAGACGCGCCGGACTCGGGGCCTCCCAACTTCCTGTGCGTAGACTGCGGAACGGGCTACGCCTCGGAGCAAGAGCTGGCGGAGCACCGCAAGTCCGTTCACGGCCTGAAGGAGGCAGTGCACCACTGTCCCGAGTGTGGCGAAGGCTTCATGAACACCACCCAGTTCCTCTACCACCGCAGGAAACACAAGGGGAAGGGCGAGGGAGGACAGGAGGGGACGGTCAACCGGGCGGGGCTGCTGGTGTCTCCCGTGAGGGCTGGGTGCCCGTCCTCTACCCTTGCTTCACTCTCTGCTGCAGCTAAGAGGAAGTGCAGCCCTGGGCTCAGTGCCTTATGCAAGAAGTTAAAAGGTAAGGGCTCGTATGCGTCTGAGGGGAATGTAATTAATCTCTGCACACTGAAAAATTTGCGTACACACGCGCGCATGCGCAGGTGCACACACACCTGTGTCCTGACTTGAACCCACCAGATCCTAGGGAGAGACCAGAGTCATACAGTTTCTGCTCAGAAATCTACCACTTTGTCTGAATTATAGCATTTATGCTAAGAAAAGTAGGCTAATATTCCCCCAAAATGATCTATACACCTTTTTCACTGAGTATTTTAGGGACTGTGTTGTGTATACATGTGTGTAACTGATCCATGTTATCTTGTGTGGGTGTAATTTGCGTTTGTGTGTCTGTGCGTGTACTCTGGGCATGTATGTATGTTTTGCAAATGCATTGAAGTTGAGAATGGAGAAGATGAGGGCGTGTCCCTCGGTGAGGGGGCGGAGGGAGATGACATACCTTCCAAAGGGCAGCCCCTCTCTCAGGAGATGGAGCCCCAGGCGGCCCAGCTGAGCAGGGACTGGTCCCGCATGGCCTTGCCCCACACGTGCCCCCACTGCGGCCTCACCTTCACCCGCCGCTGCCTGCTGCGCGCCCACGTGTCCACCCACACTGGGGAGAAGCTCTTCAGCTGTGAGCAGTGCGGCAAGGAGTTCTCCCGACCCTGCAGCCTGCAGCGCCACAGCCGCGCGCACGCCGAGGGCAAGACCCACACCTGTCAGCGCTGCGGCAAGTCCTTCGGCCGCCTGGAGACGCTCCGCCGGCACCAGACCATTCACGAGAAGGGCGACGGGGCCCAGCTGCCCTTCGCCTGCCCCGCCTGCCCCTCTAGCTTCCAAACTCGACCTGAGCTGGACGATCACCGGTACGCTTGTCCTACCACCGCAGTTCATATGCAGATTACCACAGTTTTGGCATAATGCTTACTCTTGTGTCAAGTACAATTTAGCATTGTGCTTTCGCCTGTTTGAGGTTCAGATTTGCACAGTTTTACTCCTGTTTGAAGTTCAGTTAAAGATGGTGCTTATTTCTGTTGTAAGTATGGTACAGCATAGTGCTTATTCCTGTTTCCGGTGTTAGTTTAGCATAGCATGGAGTTGAGGCGTTATTATGGAACCCACCTATGTTCTTGCGAAGACACGCCTCTCCAGAGCATTCAAGCGTTAGGATTGGCCGGCTGTTCAAGTGCTAGGATTCAAATCCTAGAACTTAATGGCCAGCTAATCCTGGCGCTTAGATGGCTAGCCAATCCTAGTGCTTGAATGCTCCAGAGGGGCGTGCCTTTGCGAGAACGTAGGTAGGTTCCATAATAATACACCAGAGTCCCCTTTTTAGTACAATTCAACACTGCTTGCACTAGTTTCAGGTGAAGTGTAGCACTGTGCTTCTGTTTCATGTTCAGGGTAAGACTGTGCTTACTCCTATCAGAGTTGGCATTTCACTTCTGTTTTAAGTACAGTTAGCATCATGCTTGGCTCACTCCCGATTCATATAAAGTCAGCATAGTGCCTGACTTAATCCTATTTCAGATACAGTTTAGCTTAAAGCTTGGCTTACTGCCATTTCAGACCCAGTTTAGGTTACTTGGCTTACTCCTGTTTCAAGTACTGTTTAGTTTAGCACTTAGTCCTGCTTCTGTTTCACGTTTAGTGTAAGATGGAGCTTACTCATGTTTCAGATTCAGTTGAGCATTGGACTTAGTCCTGTTTCTGTTGCAGTATAAGATGGTGCAAGATGCCTTTTTTCAGATGCAGTTTAGCTTGGTGCTTTCTCCAATTTCAGCTACCGTTTGGCATAGTGCTTAGCTTACATCAATTTCAGATTCAGTTTAGCATAGTGCACACAGCTTGATTCTGTTTCAGATAGTTTAGCATAGCGCTTGGCTTACTTTGGTTTCTGATGTAATTTAGCATAGTGCTCAGCTTACTCTTGTTTAAAAGATACAGTTTAGCATAGTGCTCAGCTTACTCTTGTTTAAGATACATTTTAGCATAGCTCTTAGCTCAGCCATGTTTAAGGTACAGTTTATTCAGCATAGCGTTACTCAGGTGTGGTTCAGCTCAGTGCTGGTGTTTCGCATGCAGTTCAAGATGGGACTTGCTCGTGTGTCCGATTGAATTCAGTGTAACACTTGTTCCTCTTTTAGATACAGTTTAAGATGTCACATACTTCAGTTTTAGATATAATTTAAGATGCTGGTCACTAGTGTTTCGGATACAGTTTAGCATAGCATCTACTCTGGTTTCAGATTGTTTGATACAGACCTTACTCCCTTTTTCGGGTCCAGTGTACGATGCTGCTTACTCCTGTTTTAGATGCCATTTAGCACGGCAGTTAATTCCTTTTTAGATGCGGTTTAGCGTTGCGCATATTCCTGTTTCTGGGACAGTTTAGCTTAACATTAATCAGGAAGAACTTGAGATGTGTTGGGGGATTAATTATGTCCTCCACTGATCTTGTCGCTACTTTTTACGTTGATGCTTCTTTGCACTTTAAAAAAAAGGAGTTCATCCTACCTGTTGTAAAAGCTACCTGTACTTTTGTGGGAGATTCCATTGTCTGTTCCATTTATTAATTCTTTCAAACAAAAAACATTTCCCATTCTTATGTTTGTCATGATTTAAAGTGAAAGGCAGCAGTGGTGTGGGTAATTTCTATGGTGATTTTGGGAACAGTAAACTTGGGCTCCAAATCATCTGATACGTGTCTTGTGTTATTTGCATGAGTTGGCATCTCATGGCAAGAAGCTATTTTTGCATGAGAACACAACTGAATTGGTCTAAAATTTTAATATTAACTGCTGTTGCAGCAGCAGGCTGCACCAAAGAGAAATTATTTCTTTCAGGCCTGTATACTCTTAATACACAAGAAGAGCAACCTTTTTTTTTTGCCCCCCCCCCCCCTATTCTCTCCACACCAGTGGGAACATTCCCCCATGGCCTCCTATGACAGGTTTAGCTGCCATAAACTGATCTCTAGTGGTGCCCCTGGTGATTGTCTCTGTTTCAGATAGATGGCTTGCTTGGAAGTTGAAAAAGCTGGTGCATTTGCTAAATTTAATTTGGGTTTTTTTTCCTCTGCACTGCAAACATTGTTTGTGAGTAGAATGTAATTGAGTGAAGGAAACATTTAATGCTACATCTTTATTTAACTAACGGGGGATTGATGCACGCTTTGATACCACAACTGATGTGAAAGCATTGAGTGTAAATTAATTATGGTTTTGTTTTTACCGTGTTCCCTGCATGCCCCCGTGTTAATAATACTACTTTGTTTGCGACTGGATGTTTAATTAAGATAATGATCTCGAGACATTACATTGAAACAATGGATTCAGTCACACTGCTTTTCCTGATTTGTGGTCCGGGGCTGTTTATGTCCATCACTATATAATAAAAGATTATGCCATTGTCATGCCATGTACTATATTTAGGGGAAAAAATCTGCTTCACATCTGAGTTCTTCCGCTAAGATGCTTCGGCTGCTTTTGGGAAATGCGACTGCCCCAAACCCAAATGCAGCAGTGCGGAGGCTAATGAGGACATCGGCTGAAATCACACGCCATTAGCGAGATGGCTCTGTCGCTGCTCTTTATTTATTTGGCAGGCGTGCTTGCCCAAGAGAGAGCGGCTTAAAATTGGTCGGTGGAAGCAAAGTGCACAGAGCTCAGCATGGAACCAAGTCGTTTTACTGAAGCACTGGATGCAATTCTACGAAAGTGCTCACAAAGCGATTAATGCTACAGTATATAATAACTACCTGCAGGGTGCTGGTTTATTTTTATGTTTGATTTGTCTTTTAATGATGAGCTGAAAAAATTGCTTTGCTTATTCAGAGTCATTATTCAGTCTAATAGTCTGCTATCTGGGATTTAAAAAAAAAAAAAAAAAAAAATCCTGAAATTATTTAAATTCAACTCTCAACCTGCAGTTAGAATTCTTTTGTATTTCCACTGCTGAAACCCCGTCTCAAAAATACTGCACAGAACGAACATTTTACTTGAATAATCCTGCTGTAGAATGTGATGCCCTATTTGCATTTAAAGGTTTTGCCATTGCATAGAATCATTTAAAGAATCAAACTGTTAGGAGCCTGTTTGGGATCTGTTGGAAGAGAAGGAACGCTGGCTGTGTTATGACGAGCCAGTAATGGGCTGCCCTGACCTTGCCAGGAGCATGATAATAGTCAGTATTTTCATAGCTATAGCCCTGTTACAAAGCAACAATAACGTCATTGCAGGAGGCTTGGTGCTCATTTGTTTTTGTACCCTCGCTTTCCTATTGAGGCGTAATAAGGCAAAACCGGCAGTTTCTGCTAGCAGTGACAAAAGGCATCGCCTGGAGCCAGCTGCCCTTTCTATGGTGCTGAGTATTCAAATTGACTGGCCTGTACTCAGCTGCATAGATTGGCAACTGTGTTTTTTTTTTTTTTTTTTTTTTTTTAGCTGGGTAAGTACTGGCTCATGGATTGAACGTATACAATGAGGGACAAAACGATGAAAGCCTCGTCACA
The DNA here is from genome assembly GCA_029692085.1 of Gymnothorax javanicus. Classification (NCBI taxonomy): domain Eukaryota; kingdom Metazoa; phylum Chordata; class Actinopteri; order Anguilliformes; family Muraenidae; genus Gymnothorax; species Gymnothorax javanicus. Next base: position 44,141,626 of record CM056193.1, on the reverse strand, counting down.
ATGTTGTCCAGCCAGCAGTCCTTGTTCCAAAGGCTGTGTTTGTTTTAGCACATGGAGGTTCCAGGACTCTGTGGCTCATATGCAGTGAGAAGCACTTGAATGAAGGGGCCTGATTGCATGCGGCAAGGAATGCTTTGTTGTGGCAAATCTGTCAAAACATCATTTTGGGGAAAAAAAAACCCTTCCTGTGTTTCACAGTTGGCCATTTCGCAGTTTCTGCAAAAAATTCCCTTCTGTCCAAACTGAAATTGTGAGCTTTTTTTGAGCCTTTATTTAAGTGAGGAAGTTCTACTGAGAAAGGTATGCTCGGAGAAAAGCCAGGTGCATGTGGGGAGCGATTGAAAGCCCCTGGTGCAGGTTTGGGATTGAAGGCCTTGCTGAGTTCTTCCCAATTTTATCGCTCCAGTTGCCAGTCCAGCAAGCTACCTGTGGGCAAATCCGACCAATATTTTTTGTTTGGGGAGCATTGCTCTCTAAGCGATGGATTATCAGCTCATGCATCTGTTGGTTAATTGGTGGACCCCCACCCATTGTTACTTTTGAGGGACAAGGCCTTTTTTGAGGCTTTTGTCGTACTATTGAATGATTAGTTCACCCTCTTTAACCTCACGTTTTACATCTTTTTTTTTTTTTTTTTTTTTTTTTTGACTTTTAACATCATTATTGAACCTAAATTACCCTTGGGCCACTTTTTTTGTAATCTGTTACAGTTGTGAGATTTGAAATAAGCATTTATTTTTTAAATAAACAATTGATATTGCCAGTTAATGCATCCAATAATGTGTTCTAGGGTTTTCACAGTCCTTTCAGATTTTTTCATTTCCATAATGTACCAACTTTTTTGGAATTGGGGCTGTACATTTGCACAATATAACCTGAGGGATTATCATATCTGCCAAAATCCCCATGACAACGAGACAATTGGTTTTTGACAAGTGAACAATAGCAACAGTATTACACTAAGCTATTGGCTAAGGAGAGAAATGGACATAATCTTATGCACCTGAGACGGTGTTTGGACATTCAGTTTGACTTGATGGGATAAGAAATTATGGTAAGGTTTGAAAATAATGATGTAGTACAAGTGCTTTCAGGAATGTTGGCTCCCTTGTACTGTCTTGATTTATCTCTTTAACAGAGAAGAGTGACCACTCGCTGGCATGGAAAAGTAAATGATTGCCCAGCGATTAATTTTTTGCCCGGGGCTTTGCTCAATTGCAGCCTCTGGCCCATCTAATGAGGCTTTTGCCTGTGGGCCACCGGGTAATAATGTGAGAACCGCTGCAGCACAGGCAGTGAAGCAGGCTGTTTAATGCCCATTATTGACCTGAAACATGGAACACAGCTTTGAACTTTTTGTGCCTGTGTGGTTTTATTTGTGTTTTGCTGCTGTTCGATAGACAGAAGATCATTTTGCCAAGAAAAAGAATATCGGACTACGCTGCCAAAGCACTTTTGCCCTTACTGGCCCGTTCACAAACTACTACTAGCTCAGGAACATGCACATGAACTCTCAGTCGCTGGGATTAGTAAGGTTAACAGTTGAAGGGAATATAAACCTTTTTTGGTCATTCAGTTGTTTTCAACATGTAAAACGACTGGTATTATCATAATGCTGATTTCACTGGACATAATTTTGGCAGTAGCTCACACACAGTTATTTGCCGTTTGATTTTTCCCTTGTTTCTCTACTTGGGTTTCAGGGAGTCCAGGTCGCACTATACATCATCCGAAACCTCACTTGCATCCTACCAATCATAAGGGAGCTAATGTCTCCACATCTATCTTACTCAGTCGAAATAAACCTCGTCATGCAAGTGAGGGAAGAGTAAGTGCAAGAGGAAGGCTTAAGGTCTGTGTGTGCAAGAAACAATCAAAATCAAACTGTACCTTACTAGCTTGTTAAGTTAAGTGTAAATGTGTGTATGAGTCTAGCACTACCTCTTCCAGTGCGTAAGTATTTGCGCGACTCATGGTGGCTCAGTTGAGAGCAATGCAGTCGTAGATGGGGAGATTGTAGTCTAGCAGCCAGCCAACTTTAAAGTTTGTCGTTATGTGGTTGATGTTAACTCATTCAGAGCATAAGCAACAGGTCTGTTAATAAGATTATCGCGAATCTCGGTGTGAAGATCCGCTTCAATATTTTCTATATCTGTATTTTTTTTTTTTTTTTTTTTTTTGTTTGGACCGAAGCTGTGAGCAGGAGGCACTGACTGTCTGTAACTCAGTACAGTCCTGAACAGGCAGGAATGGTCAAATTTCAAACAACTTCTATTCCCCCCCTCTGGATTACCCTCTCATTTTTGTGTCAGGTGCATGTGCTCAGCATCCTACAGTTAAAAGTAGCATTGTAACGTGGCTTCAACTGTAATTTTTCGGTCTCTCTCGCTGTCATTGCTTCGTTCCTCAGGGCCACTCATGCTGCTCCTGTGTACTCCTGTTCCGAATGTGGACAGACGTTCAAGCGCCGCAAACATCTGGACCAACACACTCTTATGCATCAAGGTCAGAGTTCACTCTTGCGTCACCACGGGCCAAAACTTTTATCTCGCTCTTGCTCCCTTTCTCACTCCCTTTCTCCTCCTCTCCTCCCAGGTTGTGCGTCTGCTTCTGTTGTCCATCTGTCCTGATGGCAATCACTCTGCGTCTTGTTCTTTCACGCTTCCTCAGGCTGTTATGAGCTGGGGTCCCGGTGTAACGGTTATTGACCGCCTAGTGCATAATGGCACCACACGCAATGCTCTTTTACAGCCGCGCCTTACCAGCATGCCTCTGACATGTTGGTAATTGAGGTTTTTATGTATACACGGGAAATGGCACTTTTGAAAGTGCTTATAATAAGCATGCTGTCAGTGCTCAGCTCTGTTCTTTGTTCTTATTGTGGGAAAAGAGCAGCTCTGAGCCCACTGAGAGAGACTCAGGTGGGCAGTAGACTGGCTTATAACGGGCAGTTTTCTCATTTGAAAATACCAGGAATTAAACGTGTTGCATTTGGAAAGATAACACTCATGTCCCGGAGTTGCTTTGGTACCACGAATGAAACCTCGGGATCACTTTACGAAAGAAAATGGGGCAAAAAAAAAATGCCATTCTTTCCTGATAGTTTATTTTTTGCTTGACTAGACAAATTTAATTTTAAAATTGAAAGGCCAGTTGTGCTTATTGATTTGGAGGGAGAAAGTGTCCCCTAGAGAAGCAGTTTTGTAGAAAATAAATTGGTTGCAGTGCCCAGGTGGCCAGAACCGAGATTGGAAGCAGGTGCTCTCTGTAGAGAGAATTAAGTAAAAATGACCAAATGCATTACGTGCTTTCCGAGTAAAGCAAATGTACTTTTTTTTCCCCCCAATTTTTTTTAGACATCTGCAGCCTGTTAGCTTTCTTATAGTGTTTGCAACAGCCAAAACAAAATTGGAGAGATTAAAAAAAAAAAAAAAAAAAAAACAAAGAGCACCTTCTTTGCGCGGCAATATTGCTTTTTATTTTAATTTCAGCTCATAACATAAGGAAAACAATAGTGAATTCATACGGGGCATATCGGCATACCAGCACTTCCCCTGCCCTCTGCAGTCTTGTATTTAACTTGGTGCCGGTGGGCTTGATGAGTGTACATCACCGCGATGAGTCCAGATAAGAAGCGTTTTTCTGCTACTTTTCCTCCCCGAGTCCCTGGTCTGACTCAGTCCTGCCCTTTATCCGGGCCCCATCTCTCCCGGCCCGTAGTGCCCTGTGAACTGGTGTACCCACTCTCTTTATGCCAGGCGCTTCGCCGCGATCTCGCTCTCCTCTCTCCTCCTCTCTCTCATTAACGCGTCCCTCATCTCACCAGCCCTTCTCCTCCCGTCTCTCTGACAGACGTCTGCCCGCTCGCCTCACACCTTGTCAAAGCCCAGCCTAATCTGATGTCTCCCCTGCTCCCTCTGTCCCATGGGAAAGGTCTTATTAGTCCGTGGGGTGAGGACTCTCTCTCCCTCTGGATGTCTTAAGCTCAGACTGTTGAGGGCCCTTGTGGTTCAGCTAAAGCCAGGGCGAGACGGAGATCTTCTTCCCCACAGGGCTTCGTGTCATTTAAGTCATGTTCTGAGGGCTTGCTTTCCATAAAAATAACCCCCCGTTCATAACAAAAAAAAAAAATTAAATAAATCGGGTAATACAGCGCAGTCCTTTAAAAGCTAAAAAAATCACTGCGTGTGGTTCCTGTGTTAGAATTAAAAGTTCCCTGGTCCCTGCTTGTAGTCGTGATGCTGTAACATTCGTTCTGTGAAGAAGCTGTGTCTCTCTGTCCATCTGTCCCCACAGAGAAGGAACCCAAGGCCTGCCCCATCTGCTCAGTGCAGTTCCTGAACCAGAGCGTCCTGGATAACCACTTGCTGCACTGCTCGGGGAAGGAGGACCGCAGCCAGGGTCGGGGGCGGGGCCAGGGGCGGGGCCGCAGCATGGGCCAGCTGGAGTGCGACATGTGCGGCCACTGCTGCGTGACCCAGGAGGGCCTGGAGCTGCACCGCCTCTCGCACACTGGCCAGACCCCCCTGCGCTGCCCGCTGGGCCGCTGCCGCCGCCGCTTCCTGTCTGAGGCCGCCCTGGAGCAGCACGTCATCACCCACCACTGCCAGGACTCCTCCAAAGGGGCCTACGGCAAGGAATACCGCTACCGCTGCGAGCACTGCGGCAAGGGCTTTGCCTACGCCTCCACCTTCAACCTGCACATGAGGATCCACACCGGCGAGAGGCCCTACGAGGTACAGCAGCATGGCCGCCGGGCAGGAAGTCCCACTCGGGAGAGCTTCTTTTTTAAGTTTTAGAACTTTACAGCAAAATGTTCAGAGTTTGAACTTAATTTCAGCTCATAACATAAGGGAAACGATAGTGAATTCATACTGGGCATATCAGCATACCAGCGCTTCCCCTGCCCTCTGCAGTCTTATATTTAACTTGGAATTATTATATTTAACTTTAAATTTAAAAATTCTCTTAGAGGAGTCTACTTGGTTCCTCTCTGGCAAAAGTGGACTCAAACTCTGAGTTCATTTTACTCTGTAAGAGTTGAATCAATACAGCGTTTTGCTGTGTTCTGTTAGGAATAGTCCATCCCGAAATATAAACGTATAAAATATTAAGAGAAAAACATGAAAACTGGCGATGTTAGATGCTTCTCTTGAACCTGGAACAGTGTTAAGATTTGTCCGTCTCGCAACTAATTATAAGGATTACATTGCAGCACATTATATTATGCAAATATGTATTTGCCTTTGGCCGATTGACACTACATGGGGGCTAATATTTGTTCAAAATCATTAAAAGTACTGAATGTATGCTAATTTATGTAAACAGTGAACCATAATTCTAATACAAACAATAGAGAACATAATACAAATATAATGTGCAATAACCATTCACATAGCTAATCATGGCAGACATCCATATAGAACCATAAAGTGAGCTGTAGTGATTGTAAATCAGTTTTGTGAGAATTGGGTGCTTGAGGGTAGGAATATGAAGATGCATTTTTTGCCGAGACTGAGGCGGATTGACTCTGTGTAAGTGCTAGATTATGTAATTCTTGTTGAATATTGTCATAGCCGTGGATAAATGGCACAATGAACCACATCATGATTTTTTTAAACTAATCATCCTTTATTCAGTGGAAACAGTCGAGCCTTGATGCGTGGACATAAAATGTTAAATCCTGGCAGTTTGTAGTTTTGCTGTCTGCTCTCAGTCCTAATTAGCATTCATGCTCTGGCTCACTTTGGTGCATCTCTATGCCGACACTTAATATCATTAGCCTACTTATTATGATAGCCTTTATAAAGTCTCACTGAGGCTCAGCTCAATATGCTTGCTAGTCTGGTTATGTCGCTGACCAAATTCGGTACCTTTGTACTATTACTCTGGTGTAGTGCTATGAAAACGTATTTGCCCCCTTCCTGATTTATTTTATATTTGCTTATTTGTCGTAATTAAATGTTTCAACTAATCCAACTCATCCAACTGATTTTAATATCAGACAAGGGCAATGACGGTAAACACAAAATGCAACTTTTGAATGATCATTTCATTTATTGAAAGCAAGTTATTCAAAATCTGTATCACCCATGTGAAAAGAAATAATTGCACCCCTAAATCTAATAACTGGTTTTGCCATCCTTGGCAGCAACAGCTGCAATGAAACATTTGTGATAACTGGCAAAGAGTCTTTCACATTACTGTGGAGGAGTTTAGGCCCTTTTATTTTTGCAGAATTGTTTTAATTCAGCCACATTTTGGAGTGTTTTCGAGCATGAACTGCCTCTTTAAGGTCTTTCCATGGCATCTCAATTGAATTCAAGTCAGGAATTTTACTAGGCCACTCCAAAAACTCCATTTTCCTTTTTTTGAGCCATTCAGAGGTGGACTTGCTTGTTTGATTTGGATCATTGTCCTGCTGCATAACCAAACTGAGCTGGATCTTTAGATCACAAACTGATGGCCTGACATTCTCCTTCAGGATTTCCTTGTTGAGAGCAGAATTCATGGCTCCATCAATTATGGCAAGTTGTCCAGGTCCTGAAGCAGCAAAGCAGCACTCAGACCATCCCACTACCACCAACATGCTTGATTGTTGGCATGATGTTCTTATTGCGGGGTTAGCTTTATGCCAGATGTAACCGGAACCATGTCTTCCGTAAAGTTCCACTTTTGACTCTTTAGTCCACAGAATATCATCCAAAAAGTCTTAGGAGTCATCAAGATGTTTTTCGGTAAATTTAAGCTGAGGTGTTGCGTTCTTTTTGGTCAGCTGTGGTTCTCGACTTTCAGCTGTCCCATGGATCAGTTTTTTATGGTGGAATTGTGAATACTGTCCTTAACGGAGGCAAGTGAGGTCTGTAATTCTTTAGATATTACTCTGGGAAGGTTCTTCGCTGTTCCAAGGTTTCTCCATTTGTAGAAATGGCTCCCATCGTGGTTAGCTGGAGTCCCAGAGCCATAGAAATGGCTTTGTAAGCCCTTCCAGACTGATGGATTCTCACCTGTTGAATGTCTTGATCAGGTAATAATGCGGTGCTCTTGCCTACTTCAAATTGCTCGACAGGTTCAATTTAAGTGATTTTTAGATTCATCTGGGCTGGCAGTAATCCTGTCCAGGTGTGTCTTGAGAAATTGAACGCAGTAATCAAGTACTTTTTTCTTTTTTCTTTTTTTTTTGATGTATTTTATTACTAAGGGGCCACTTACTTTTTCACATTGGGTAGGGTTGGATAGCTTTTTTTTTTTTTTTTTTTTTTTTTTGTTCAATGAAATCACTAAAAACTGCATTTTGTATTTACCCAGGTTATCTTTGTCTAATATTAAAATTAGTCTGATGATCTGAAAGACTTGTAATAAACTTGCAAAGATGAAAGAAATAAAGAAAGGGAAAATGCTCTTTCACTGCACTGTAATTAACTTTGGTTTAATTAATGTCATGTCAGCAGACTGAATTTTTGAGTCCTTGAATTGATTGTGTGAAATGTTCTCTCCCTCTCTGCACTCACCCCGCTGTGTCCTTCCTTCTCCTCTTCTGTCACTCTTCTCCCTCCCTCCCTCCCTCCTCCCGCTCTCCGCCCGGCCCTAGTGCTCCCAGTGCGGCAAGCGCTTCCGGCAGCTTCCACACCTGCAGGACCACGAGCGCATCCACACGGGCTCGCGGCCCTTCTGCTGCTGGGTGTGCGGGAAGAGCTTCTCGGTGGCGGCGCGTCTGACAGAGCACGCCCGCACGCACAGCGGCGAGAAGCCCTACGCCTGCTCCCAGTGCCCCCAGACCTTCCGCTCGCGCTCCAACCTGGACAAGCACGCCCGCGCGCAGGGCCACGAGCCCGCCCCCTCCCCGGAGGTCACCATTCCAGTCTCCCAGGCCCCCGCCCCCGAGGGCGAAGGCGCCGTGCAGACCATCCTGCTGGTGCAGACCCCCGACCCCACCACCGGCACTGCCACCGCCACCACCGCTGTCTACCACGGGGACCCCTCCTCCCTCGTCGTGCTCCACCCCTCTGTCACCATGATCACCGACCAGGAGTACCAGCAGACCATCGAGGTCATCATAGATTAGGACAGAGATGGAGTGAGGAAGAGAGGGAGGGAGGGGGCGACAGTTTACTTTTGAAGTCCCTTTGAATTTGTGCAGTTTGAAAACCCTGCGAGAGACGGTGTGCAAACTTAGGGGCTGGTAATTGTCTCTGCAATTTATTAGAGTGTGTGTTCGCATTTATTTGAACGCAGTTGTTTTGGGGTAAAATGTAGGGAGTTAAAAGAATTGAGATGTGAAATGAAGGATGTACACCTGCAGGGGAGGTCAAAGCAGCTTGGGTAAAGAAAAGGGGAGGAGATTCGCAAATGATGACCACCTGAGAACATTAGCTTACAGAGAATGCATTGGCAGTAACCGGAAGAAATTTGCTTAATACGCTGTATAGAATATCTGTACATAATAGCAAAATTTGCAGTTTTGAATATGTGTGGTTCTGAAATCTGTTGCAGTTCTTTTAATAAAACGTCTGCGCTTTCACTTCCATTTGTGGTCATGATTTCGCAGGGCGAGCGGCGTGGGAGCCCCGCCGCCGGTCCGTCTCTCGCCTCACTTTCTGTATGCTTCGCTGGAACGACTCCAATCTGCCTGTGCGTTCCTGACGGAAGTTAAGCACAGACACGCGCCACTCGAGTCATAAACACAGCCCCACCTCTTAGCCTTTTAATCGCAGTCAAGGTCATGCGTTTGGCTGCATGCAAAAGTATTTGGAACATTTTGCCTAGGTACTCTCGCGTGTCGGATTTTCAGCGCGTACTCTTCCCCTCATTGTCGAGGAGCAAAAATACTCATTTCGGAGGGCGAGTGGCGTGGGAGCTAAACTGCTGGTTTGTCTCTGACCTCATGCTTGCTGGCATATTTCTAAACTGCCAGAGTGCGTCTCTGACCAAAGCAATGTGCAGGAGAGTGCTCTGGGGCCACGCCACGAGAACAGGGATCGCCAGTCCCATTTCTGCAGGGCCGGTGCTTATGCAAGTTTTTGTTTCCACTAATTACTCTGACTAAGTCGGCAGATTGGCTGTGTGCACAAACATAGGTTTAGTCATAGATTAGATCACAGTAAAATGTTTCATTTAGAACAAGAACAGCCTTTGGTGATTATTCAAGAGCTTAAGCAGAAATGCAGCCACAATATCTAATTTAATTTATGGCTTGGCCAGAAGCTTGCACTAAAACCAGAAACTGATATGACCCTTCTTGTGCACCGCTGCGCTATAATCGTTGACGTGATGATCGGTAGTATTGTGATAAATACAAAGGAACATTTTTGGCTCTTATTTGATTTTTAATTCAACAAATTTGAGGTTGAATTTCAAACTGTCAGCTTAAATTTTAGGGCCTTTGAATCAATGTAATGTTGGGAAATAATTATTTTAATATGTAACCTCCCTCTATAGTGGGGGGGTTGGGATTGTAGGCCCAGTTAACATCATCTGAAATGGTCTACCTACACCACCATACATGCCACTTTCTGTCACTTTGACACAGGTTAGTACTCCTCTGTCCTTAAGATTTTTTTCATCAAACTCTGACCTGTCTATGAAGTTCATGTGCCTTACCATGGGTTTGCAGCATGTTGTTACGCCAGTTGAGTTATTGGATTATTTGTCATGCTGTGCCTGCACTGTGGAGAAGGTTGAGTTTGGTTGTTATCTGTGTTGATCTTCTGTGGTCTACCAGGTCATTTTCTGCCTCTGAGCTCACCAGCATGTTCTTGCATCCAAATGTATCAGTTTATTTTGACACATTGATGTTTTGGTTGTCTGATTGGCACTTAATGTTTCCTCACGCACAGAAAAAGTAAAGAAATGGAAAATCTGCTGCAGACCTTCTGTTGGCTTTTTTGTGCTTAGTGCAAGAGTACACAGCTGCAAATAATGCAAAAATTTTTGATCCTCTAAAATGGTGAAAATACATGCAAATGGTCATAATTCCATCGGGGATCCCCCCAATATGGATTTCAATGCCATAAAAACCCAGGGCAGATGAGGTATACTTCCCTTTGTACACATATCAGGGGTGGGCAGTTCTGGTCCTCGAGGGCCAGTGTGTATGCAGGTTTAGTTCTAATAATTACCCAGACTGATTGAGCTAATTGGTTATATACAAAAACATAGATTTGTGCATAGATTGGCTCAAAGAAAAATGCATTATTTTTATGTGGGGAGACAAGATCAGTTTTTTGGTGGTCATTAATGATAATTGAAAGAAATGCAGCAGTAAATCAGTTCATCAATTGTTTGGTTAATTAAGATAATTCACTAATTAAAGGCTAGAAGTTCAAGTGAAAACCAGAGAAAGATGCGGTCCTTGTTGCCCACCTCTGACATGTATGAACCATATACCTGGTATTTGCTCTGTCTTAAGCATTATTTACTTGATTGTCAGCCGAAAATGTTGATTGTCAGCCAAAAATGTTTGTGACAGTCCTAATGGTTGTTGATGGTAGGTCATTTCATTTCGGTACAGTCTGAGTGATAATTAAAATACCCATGAAGCAATTTCCACTGAGCAGTTTGTGCATACAATCCTGCTCAGCCAGAGATGGGGCCATATTGGGGGCACATTTTCATATTTAATTTTCGGGTGCAATTCTTTCTCCCATAATTGTTTCCAAGCTGTCGTACGATAAGCTCATAACTAGCCAAACCAGATGAGACATGCACTGAAAGTGAATTAATGCCATGCATCTGTGCCCAATTGAGATGAAATAAGGATTTACATGCATTTGGTTCTACAGTGCCTTTGTTGGACTTACTTGCATGAGCAAAGAATTTAAAAAATTGCACTCTAACTACATGCACTTTTTTGGCTCATCAATTAATCATTTGTTTCCATGATAATATTCTTGGGCCCATAAAGCACACAAGTCAGGGTTCAATACACAGCCCCACCTCCAAAAAATTTGGGACTCTGTTAAATTTAAAACTGAAAGCAAAGATTTGTAAATTCTGACCTGTGTTATGTTGGAAACAATAAGGCAGCACGTTATTTGGTGTTTCAAAAGATGTATTGATTTTTTCAAGATAAACATTTTAATTTTGTTTTGTTTTTTTTTGGTTTTTTTGGGGTTTTTTTTGGCGCATTTTGCATTCCAAATTTGAACACACATCTTTGCCATTTTGTGACAGGTTTGGACTGCAGGCCGGCCAATCCAGCACCTGCACCCTCTTTATGCTGCCAAGCCTGTGTAATGCGAGCACAATGCAGCTTTGTGTTGTCTTGTTGAAGTATACATGGGTGTCCCTGGATGACATCTTTAGCTTACAACCCCTGGGAAAAATTATGGAATCAGCACATATGAAGAATGTTCATCCAGGTTTTTTACTTTGTGGCAAATGAACAAATCCCAGATATGACACAAAGCTATTTTTCTTAATTAGCTTAACTTTCTGGCTTCATGAAACACGCCTCAAACAAATTTGATTTAATTTTTTTCCAAGATCAAGTGAAGGAAAAAAATGTTGAATCACCTTAATATTTAATTTAAAAATGCCAATTACAACACAAATTTGAATATGCAAATTGGTCTGAAGTTGGAGTGCTTTCAGACTTTAATGAGGTTTTGGACTTTGGTAATTAAGAGGAAACGTGGCACCAACAAGAGAGCTGGAAATTGAAACAAAGGAAAGGATTATAAAACTGCTTCAAGAAGGAAATTCAGCATGCAGTGTGGCGAACTATGTTGGTTTTTCCCTGTCAGCTGTGTCTAAAACTTTGTGCAGCTATAAACAAAATGGGAAGATTATTAAAGGAAAACATACGGGTTGACCATGGATGACGCCAAGAGACAGAAAATTTGAAGCAATATGCCTTGAAAATAGAAAATGTGCAACAAAACAAATAGGCAGAAACTTGAGTCAATGTTGGTGAGAGAACTCAAAGAAATCGACTGAATGAAATGGGGCTTGCATCAGAAAAGCCAAACAATATCCAGCACTAACACCTAAACGGAAGGGAGGAAGGTGACAATGGGCTGAAGAGAGGAACTTATGAAGTGTGGATGAATAGAGGAAAGTGATATTCAGCACTGAATCATGAATCTGCATTGGCCAAGGCAATGATGCTGGAACTTATGTCTAATGTCATTCCAATGAAACGTAGAAAGATGACTACCTTAAGAAAATGAGCATATTTCCCCATTCATTTATAATACTGGGTTTCATGTCAAGTAAAGGATCAGGGGAGATAGCAGTCATTACCTCAACAGTCAATGCACTGGTGTACATTAAAATTTTGGCCAATTTTCTCAACTGTAGAAATAGGTTTGACGATTAAGTCATTTTTCAGGATGACCATGCATCTTGCCATGGAGTCAAGACTTCAGATGCTTTTCTTCAAGAAAAGCACATCAACTCAATGACGTTGCAAAGACGTCGGCACTTCTAGATGCTGTTAACATTAGAATTCCTTTTTGCACAGAAGAGTTTTAACTTGTGCATAGTTCTTCAAAAGGCTTGCCAAAGTCACCTGAGCCCATGTGGTTATGTTACTCATAGATAAATAACGTTTCTTGATGCAGTGCCATCTTGGTGATCGAATATCAAGGGTATTCAGCTTAGGCTTACATCCTTGCTCTCTACGCACAGAGATTCCTCCTAATTATGATATGTACTGTAGAGCGTAAAATATCCAAATCCCTATCATTGATAAAAACTGTTTTTAAACCTTTAAATGATATTCTTGCGTGTTTGTGGATGAAGTGGCAATCCTCTGCTCATGAAGGACTAGGCTTTCCTGGGATACTGTTTTGTATCAAATCCTGATTACAATCTCCTGCTGACATCAGCTGTTTGAAATCACATCATTTTTCTAATTCGGTTTTTTTTTTTTTAAATTTAGCTCATTACTAGTCCTAAATTTCCTGCATCCCAACTTTTTTTTTTTTTTTTTGGAATGCATTGAATGGCCAGATTTGGTGTGTATTTACTTAATAAAATGAAGTTGACGAGACAGGACATTAAATATCTTGTCTTCTTACTATCTGCAATGATATGCAAGTAAAAGAAAATTTAGAAATTTCTACTTTCTGTTTTAATGTGCATTTTCCATACCGTCCCAACTTTATCCGAGTTGGGGTTGTATTTCCCAGAAACTTGGGCGATGTATGCCGTAGATCCTCCATAATTGGAGGTGAAAGTGCTGCCATGCAGTGCTTTGTTCGCCGGAAGGGAGGCTGCTTATTCAGTCCCAGCAGCATCTTCATAATACACAGCCCAGTAATTTTAAGGAATCGCAATGTTGCTACACTGCAGCAACTGAAAAGCTTCATTGTCTGTTGCAAATTACCCAGCCGCCTTAAAATCGCGTTCTGTACTTAAGCTAAATGAAGTAAAGCTACATTATGTGCTTTTACTGCCGTAATTCACATGGTGCGTGAGAATGTAAGTCACTTTTGTAACCTTTGTGAAGACATTCTCTTTAAAAATGGAAATGCTGCCAAGTCTCCAAACTCCTTTTATTTAGTCAGTATGTAAGAGCACTTAACCTGGATTGCTCCAATAAATATCCAACGAATGCTTTGTTAAAAGTTATGCGAGGTGCTCCAGCTATTCGAGTCAGCCTGTTATGTGGTGTAATGACAAAAAAGGAAAAATTATTTATTGAATTTAAGCTCTTTCCTTGTTTGCACAAATCCCTTCTATACTAGTATTCCTTGATGCATCTTGCCCTCAATGACGAGTAACTGTTAAAACATGCACTTGAGCAAACCCTGCCTTTAGCTATGACCTCCTCTCTTAACCCTAGGTTGTTAAGTGCCCAGGAGACTTTGAAAGACCAAAATGTGGGCTTTATGCACCAAAAAAGGCATGACTGTTGCAGTCTGTGAGAATAGCAGAAGCCCCAGAGCACAGAGACTCAGCATATATCCTGATGCAGCTGCGGAAATGTGGCTATTGAACCCCTTGCTTAAGCTCTGCCCTGCATCCCTTTGTTAAACAGCAGTCAGCAGCTGAGCAAAAAATTCAGCCCTTGTGTGATCTTGATATTCATCCGTAACCTAAGCACATGTCTTTCTGCAGGCTGTAAAATCTTATCCCCCTCTGGGGACTGTTATATTTTAAATGATAAACATCTGTGTAGAATATATGAGGCAGTGACACATTACTAATGTTTCAAATTAAGCATGAGGACAAAACCTGTTGCATTAAATGGGATATCAAATTTTTCCTCAGGCTTGTGTTCGTTTCAGTGAGGTTCATTATCCAGTTTGCTGTCAGTCAACATATAGCCCTCAGCAAAACCCCTTGTACCATTACTTTAGGGCATGAAACAATGCAATACATTTGCTGTAAACTGTGCAAGTACAATAGGCTCTAAAACTATGGGTACCACTCACAGGAAATGCACAAAAAACACTAGGAAAAAAAGATAACGTGAGAAGTACTTTATTAATGTTTTAATGGATAGAAACAAAATGACTTATTAATTATTTATTGACGATTATTGTGAATAAAATCTACCAACTTAAAACCAGGAAAGTTATTCAACTAATTTAAGTTCATCAAAGTTCTGAAGAGCTATATTGCATCATTATATGACTTCCTGTTTCACAAAGGTACGAAAAAGAGGTAACATGCATGGAAAATCCCTTTGTCATCCAACATCATGATGAAAACAAAAGGGTTGTCGCAATAAAGGGCCTTAAAATTGGAATCCAGTGGTTAGATAGATGGGAGGACTGTTTCCATAGCATTTATATTTTCAATCTCCGCATTTATGCCTGTTTTTATAACATTTCAGTGGAGACTTTCTATTGGGCCTCTGGCCTACACTGCAGCAAACAAGGCAACCCTTTCCTGCCTCCAGGAAGTAATCCTTCCATATAGACTTGTTTGGCGACTTTGCTCCACTGTAACAGGACGGCTGCATCAGCCTCCCTCCATCTGTTCGAGAGGCCGGTGCTCATCCCAACCACTGAACTCCTCCACAGCAGTAGAATGACCTGCCCAGACCTCTACAAGCTGCACGGTCTCTGCAGATCTTGCGTTGTTTTTGTTGCAGTTTGACTACTTATCTCTTCAGCCAACATCTGACCTAAGTCTCGATCTAACACTCAGTACAAACCCCCCAAAAAAAAGAAATAAAATAAAAATATATAACCATTGTCTGTCCCTGTATCATAACAATTGCGACAATGCTTCACTTGCTTTGTGGACCACTGATAGCTCTTTATTGTTCGTAGTATACTAATTGCTTTTTATTGTAGTTTTTCATTTTATTACTTGTCTTTGGTAATCCTCCGCTTTTGCTGACATACACTTACCACATAGTCCATGCATTTCCTGTTAATGCCTGAGCTGAAGGGTGTTCAAAGGGTTGTCTGATCTGTTGTGTGGACATTTTAATGATTACATATCACGTGCTTTCCATTGTACAATCTCTTTTCTGAAAAATATGAAAAATGCAAGTACAGGAAGAACTCAGTCATTTGTAATTCATCTTTGACCTGTATCACTTAAACTGAAAAAACAAAATATTTTTAGTTTTACCTTATCAACTTTATTGTTTATATTTTTGAAATGCACACTTCTATATTTGATGCCTGAAGCAGCACATTAAAAAAAAGTAGGTAAAGGAGCAATATAAGACTTTAAAACTCTTGGAATGCTAAAAAAAATAGGTGCAGAGGTGTTGAACAGGGGACCATACCACGGTTGGATAAAAAAAAAAAACATCTAAAAAAGGTCCAGTAATTCACAAGCAACGAGTTTAAACACCAGCCTGGAGTGCCGAGGACAAAACAGCGTGATTGAATAATCAAACAGTTTAAGAACATCTTGATATGCAGTTGTAAAAAATTAAGGAATTTCACGCTCTACTATGTACAATATCATGAAAAGATTTAAGGAATCTGGAAATCTCTGCATAAAGGATGAGGTTGAAAATCGATACTGACTGCCCCTGATCTTCAATCCTTCACTTGGCACTGCACTGAAAACTGACATGGTTTTGTGATAAATGCAATCACATGGGCTGGGAAAATTATCTCAAAACCTTTGCCAGTTAACACAGTTCATCATTGCATTCTCAATTGCAAGACTGTTCTGCAAAAATGTCCAGAAATGCCATCTTTCCTCACCTTGAGCTCATCTGAACTGGCTCATGCACAGTGGAAATCAGGTCAAAGGAGAAAAGGACCAACCCGTTTGTCACCAAAGCGTGTTTTAAAATGCTTAGTCTGTAATGGTCTGGTAGCGTGTTATTGCACGTGGCATGGGTAGTTTGACTATCTGTGTAGGTGTCATTGATACTGAAGGACACATGAATTTTAAGCAATTTGTTCTGCCTTCTAGATGTTGTCTTTTGAGGGACACCCCTGCTTATTTTAAAAAGACAATGACAAGCCACATTCAGTTCCTGTCACAAGAGCATGGCCTCCTTATCAGAGAGTGCACCTGCTGGACTGGCCTCCCTGCAGTCCAGATCTGTCTCTGCTTGAAAATATGCAGTGCATTTAGGAGCGCGAAATAAAACAATGAAGACCCTGAAAGTTTCAGCAGTTGAGGACATTGATTAATGAATAATGGGGGATAAATCCTTCAGAACTGGAACAACTGTTCTTCTCAGTTCCCCCAAATGATTACTTGGCTGTCAAAAGGTGTTGTAACTCAGCAGTTAAAAAAACAAAAAACAAAAAAGTTATAGAAGGAGGAACATTAAATAACTCCTCTGAGCACTGTTTTCAACTTCAAACAGGTCAAGAATGAGTTTCAAATCAGTTTTCCATTTTATTGGGATTTTGCATATTGTCCCAGCTTTTTTTGGAAGTGGAGTTCTATGTTGCTTTGGACAGCCCCTTCCTACCTGCAAAAAGTAATCTTTCCATTTAGACCTGAAATCATTCTGGACAGACCTGCGTGAATAAAAACGTCAGCCAAATTAATATAATGAAATGAAATGCAATGTAACGTGAGACAGCCTGCCCCCAATATACACCGTATCTCAATTCCCTAAGCTTAGCTACTAAATTATGTTGGAAAAACTGCCTCTGATTGGGTTTAACAGTTGGCCAGTCTTGTGGCAGTGCAGTATCAGGCATCCAGCCGAAAGTGCTAAAGTAGGCAGGCCAATGTGAGAGCCCTCAAACGGTCTGGACTCCAGAGCTGGAGTGCTGGGATTTATGTTGATTGCTAAATCTTGAACCAGAATAGATCCAGTGTGGAAAAAAGAAAAGAGGACAAACATAGCATTAAAAGATTTTTTCTCTCTCTCTCTCTCTCTCTCTCTCTCTTTCTCCTTGAGAATCTTCTTAATTGGTTTACTGGCAAGAATTACATCTGCGTGTATATTGCCAATGCTTATTAAGTGTTGATTAATCACTCCCTTTTTCTAGCCTTGGAAATAGATGTTTCTCATGTAATCAGCTTCTGTATTTGAGTATGTGTCTCTGATCAGAATTTCCGAAGAAGATTTGTGCATGTATGCAGCTGTTTTTCCCTTTGACCTCCATTTAGTTTGTTCACTCTTTCTCTGGTCACCCATTTTCTCACCTGAATACTCTCCATGCTTTATCTTCTCTCTGTTATTTTGTCCTCCAGCACCTCACTCTCTCCTCCCCCTGTGGAGTGTGTCTCTTGCTTTGCTGAGGTGGCTATACCTGCCGTGACTTTGACAAAGTGCTCCACCTCTACGTAATGTGTATGTGTGTGTGCCTGTGGGTGTGTGTGTGTGTGTGTGTGTGTGTGTGTGCATCCCTGTCAGTGTGTGTGTATGTGTACGTCTGTGCACGTGTGTGTGTACGTGTGTGCATGTGCAGGTGTGTGTCGGGAAGTGTGTGTGCATATGTGTGTAAGTATGTATCTGCGTGCATATGTGTGTGCGCGTGTGTGTGTGCATGAGTGTCTGGGTGAAGGTATATTTATGAGTTTGTGTGTTTGCGCAAGTGTGTGCATATTTGCACACCTAAGTGCATGTGTGTGCATGACTGATTATATTTGTGTATGAACATCTCCCCAAATTAGCAGCCAGGACCACATTTTATTCCTTTGAACCTGAACGAGCAGCAAATGTGTGGAAAGGCAGTGGAGCCGCCAGGCCAGGTTTTGCATGTGATTACATGTGACACGCATGTGTGGCTGTGCGCCGGGTGACTGCAGCATGCCGTTCTCACCATGTGTGTCAGCCTGACATCTGTCGCCCGGCCACAACCAGACGTACTGTCCTCCCCTCTGTTCTCCCTTCCACCTTTCCTCTTTTGCTCACCTTGTTTCCTGTACGTGTCTCTCTTTCCCTCACACACACACACACACACACACACACTCCCTCCCCCACTCCCTTTCCCCTTCCGCCCTTCCCCCCTCCCCCGCCCTCTCCCTCTCTCACTCTCATTGATAGTAGTGACTATGCGCCTGGAATACTGAGTAGCTGATCATTATTCTACAAGCGAGGCGCAGTGCTCATGCTGAATGTCAATTCCTCCCTCCCTCTCTCTCCCTCTCTCCCTCCCCCTTTCCCTCTCTCACTTTCTCCCCTTCTTCCTCTTCTCCACGCTGCTCTCTCCACCTCTCTCCCTCGGCGTTACCGGCTCTGCATCTTTTCCCCGCTGTAGCACAGGAGCAGCACTGAGACGCCCAGCCAGTGCGACGGGGGGAAAGAGGAGCGAAAAAAAGCAGAAGTCGCACGGATGGAGCTGAGGGCGCCGCCGGCATTTGCTGCAGGAATGCCGGCTACTCTTGTATTGCCTCGCATGCGGGCGCCGCAGTTCTGCGTGTCGAGCTTGTGCATCGATTGTTTGTTTGCGCGTGTGTGTAAGTGTGTATATGTGAGCCCTCGAACGGTCATTCGTCTGCGTGGGCACCTGTCTGTGTGTGTTATATGTGTGTATTCTGCGTGTCCCATTGTTACTTAGGAAAAAAATGTGCATGAGATGGAAGGGTGGGAGGAAGTTGTAAGCTGGCAGCTGTTGAATGTGCAGGAGAGGTGGACTCCTCGAGCGGTAGAGAGGGAAGATTAGGTGGCTTTTCACACTTACGACAGATATGGACACTACAGCAAACAGTTTGCAGCAAGCAGCACCCACACACCGGCCTTCCCTGCACACTGTTCCACGGCCACTCATTCCACAAATTTTATTTCAAAGACTGAAAATGAGGAATCCCTGTAGACAGCAGCTCTGCTCTGTACCCAATAATGGCACTCACTACTATACCCAGTGGGCCCCAACGTTTTGTTGCCCTTCTCAACATCCATCCATCACTTCTTGCTCTCCTGTTTTTAAATATGTCACATGGCTGTTTCATTTGTCAGTTCGCATTGCTCCTCATTTTGTTTCAACATTTGTATCAATTCAGTGAGTGGATGACAAATTCTTCATAGACTGTAGTGTGTATGTACATGTGAGTGATACCTGATCCTTACTGAAATAATGACTGAGTTAATACATGGTTCAATCTATGCCTGACAGTCTAATTAATTTGAGGCTCACTTGGAGACTTTAATTGTTCCCAATGAAATAATTTTACTGAGTGTCTTGTGACAGATTTTATCTCTATATTTTCAACTCAATATCAGAGTATCAGAGTCCAATATCAGAAAGGATATTGAAGATTTCTGAAGATAAAATAATAAAATGATAAAAAGTGTCCATTAAATCAGTGTGAAGCCATTTTAATGGTTTGTGATTGGTTAAGAGTGCTTGGTGCGTCCTTAGTTCGCCTCCATCGACACATAGGCTTCTGTCAAGACTTCACTTTTGTCGTGTCCCTCAGTATTGTTACTGTGCCATTGTATATTAGCATGCCCATGAGCTGGTGAGACTTTGTGTGTCAGCCTGTCCATGAAGGTCTGCCAACGCATGTCATGGCTGTTTATTTTTAGAGTGGCAACAGCATGGTCTGTGTTATTAATGTGTGCATTTTTCTCAGCTCATATCCCTGAGATTGGCAGAGGGAGGAAAGGGTTTGGCCAGTTTATGTTTGTCTTTGAGGAAATCAGAGACGGAGGGAGAGGAGAGATGGAGGAGTGGGCGGTAGAAACAGGGTGGGGGGTGGGCTTCAGGGTTGGAGGGAATAGAGGAAGGGAGAGGAGGGAGTGCTGATTGGACTGGAGAGAGAGCTGAAGAGGTATGGAGATACAACTGAGAGAGAGAGAGAGAGAGCACGGGAGAATGAATGCAGTTTTCAGTCCTGTATTGTGGAATTACGGCAAGGCGAATTTGTTGGGACCAAAAACAGCAGGGAACAAAGCGAATGAGCAGAGAAAACAGCACCTCGTTGGCTTTCACTGAAATGCTAAAATCCCTTCTGTGAAGACAGTGGCGTAACGTTAAGGGGGGGCGTTATTTCTGTTTTCTGTTTTCTGCCGTCTTCTACCACTGGATTGGCCTGCAAAAATCCGATGTCATTGCAACTGCATTTCATTGTGAGTGTGAATGTGTGTGTGTGTGTGTGTGTGTGTGTGTGTGTTTGTGTGTGTAGGTGCCTTGTGGGTGAGTAGCTGTTTTTGCCTGCCGGTGTTTGTGTGCAATAATTTGTCTTTTTTTGGGGAGGGGGTTGCCGTGGAGAAGACGGGTAAAAGGGGTCGGCTGTGATTCGTTTTTTTCCTTTCACGAGTGGTAATTTAGCGCCTTTCGAAATGAGTTTTGTTTCATTCTCTGTAGTATAGCTGCCTCCCAGTATCGTTGCGTGTTCATAATAGCGATCCTATTGGTATTCCAGCGACAGATCCCTGGGATCTCTCCCCACTGCTGCTTAGGATGAAATCACAGTGCCGGGATTGTGCTTGCCTGTGGATGAGAAGCTGAAATGGGTGAGTGTGTCCCTCGCCTACCCTTTCTCTCCCTCTGTTTCATTTCTCCGCTATCAAAGTGCATCTGTTTTCTTTTCTCCTCCTGTTTCCATCTCAGCATCGGTCCATTTTTTCCCCCCACCTCTCATTTTTGTTTCATGTCATTCTCTTGCGTTTACTCACCACAGCTGATTACCACCTACACCAAAACAATTGCTCTTATGGTGTGTGTGTGTGTTTTTTTTTTTAACAGAAGAGATGAAAGAACTCCGGTTAAATTTGTTGCTCTCGCACACCCATTTTGCTCATTTTCTTTCTCTCTCTGTCATGCCCCCTCCTCCCCCATTGTCCATTGCAGTTTGAGCTCTGAACACATTTCATTTGTAATTACATTACAAATATAAAATCCAAATAATGCTTTCTTACTTCATATACAGCAGTGTTGAGATATCACATCCACAGATAAGATCTAGAGCTGTGTTTTGCCATACAAATTTGTCATTTTCATGCTCAATTAATCTTCTATACACAGCAAGTACATGTTGTGATGGAAATGTGGAGGTGATAGGGTGAGAATTAATGGGTCAAGCCACTCGCTCCACAGTCAGATACATTTACACACTACATATTGTGCAAAAAAGATTCCTTTTTCTTCTTCTCTTCTCCCAATTATTTTAAGTCTGATTTCTACAAAACACCTCAGATGCTCTAACACTGACCTGGAAGAAAGACACACTGATAGATGGGGTCCAGCAGCTTGGTGACTTTTTTTTTTTTTATCATGGAGGGAAACCATATCTTTGGGGAAAAAGGAGAGGAAAAGGTGAAAGCAAGTGAATGGGGGGGAGGAAAAGAGCGATGACACGGCTGACAAAGTGAGGCAGGCAGAGGCTAGATTTGACTGGGGAAAATGACAGCAAGAATGACACCCACGCCAAGCAGAATGACACCAGTGTGACTGCACTAACCGCTGGCCTCCTTTCCCCCAACAGGGCCCAAGCCTCCTCTTAATACTCGTCCATTCTGGAGCCACTTCCTCCCGTGTCAAGGGCCACAGTTTCCACCATGGGGCCACACCTGCTAGAGTTCACCGGCCACGCCTGGAGAGACCCTCCTGCTCTCTCGGATCTCTTGCTTACGTGCTAACTCTCCTGGACAGGGCCAAATAAACCATCATTTGGGGAGGAAGAGCCTGTACCGGTTTGGTTCACAGAGCTCTCATCCAGAGTGAGATTTGGATGTAGTGACCGTGAGCTTCCTCTCCCATTTTCATTCATAACAGATAAAGACTGAAGTATTTGCCCTCCACCTTTTGGCCCGAATTTTGGGTTTGGAGCCCGATTCAGCCTGCAGTGTGTCGATCCAACTGTGTCCACTGGTTAAAGTAACCTGGGCACTGTCTTGTGTTGGGTTGCTAGCGAAAACCTGGAAATTCAAACCTGTTGCACTCCAGAGGCTCAAAGAAATAATCTCTATTCGCAATCCTATTTTACCTTCATTTGAGATTTCATGTTCGGGTTACCAAGCGAAGATGGGGCTGATTTGAGGGACATACAAATATAAGACGTTTGTGTTACAGGCCCTGATGCAAGATTCTGGGCCCACATTTCTTGCTAATACTGTCTTTTTTCCCTCACTATTTTGCTGATTTTTGGGATTTTTCTTTGTAAGCACACTGTGTTGTGTGGAAACCTTAGTTCTACATGTATTTCTTCAGCGGGAAATATTACTTTCATTCTTATTTCATCTGCTTCTTTCTTTTTTAAACCACCCGAGAAACTGAGCTAGAATACATCTTGACACAAAACTCAGTTCTCCAGATATTTCTGAGATGAAGGGGAAGAGAGAATGAGGGAAAAATATGGAGAGATGAATCATTTGAAAAAAGACTGTGACAAAGAGTGACTGAGAGGGCAAAATAAAGTGAAAGAAAGGTGATTGTAGAACAAGTGGGGAGGAGGGGAAATCAAGAGAGGAAGATCACCAAATATATGCCAAGGCTGTGTTTTTCACTCTCTCTCATTCCTTTCCCCATCAGAGAGAGAGGTGGAGGGAAGTTATTGGGATGGATGGTGAAAGCATTTGCATTGGGGAGAGGAGTCAATAAAAATAGTGAGAGGAGGGTAAGAGTCCCTAAGTCATACCGTGAGTCCCTGCCGCTTTTTAGCTGTCAGTGTCGTTCCAGGCAGACCATAAGCAGCTCATAGTCGACTGGAGAATCCAGAATTTGCTGCTGAAGGTTTCGGGTCATCACTGTAATCAGGGGCAATTAAGAGAATTTGATAGCGTCCCTCAGGTACAGAGTCCTTTATGGGAGTGCGTCAGAGAGGGAGAAGGGTCGACTGAGGCAGAGGACAGTCATCGGGAAAACTCGCCTTAAACATTTTTTGAATTTTGTTCTATTTTCTGTGCCCCCAGTTGTTTCAAAAAACAAGATCGTTTTGAAGAGTTTCCCTCAGCTGAGTGAGAAAGGCCTTCAAACACCAGAGAAATACAGAGCGGGAGAGAGGGAGACAGACAGGGGAGGCCTTTTGAATTGAAACGGTTTTTTTTTTACATTTTGTCCCCAATTTCTCTCAAATAAAGAGAGAAAGACCTCTCCTCCCTTTCCCTTTTCTGATTTATCATGGCTGCAGAATTCTTTTCATATCTTTACATGTGATTTTTTAAAACTTTTTTCTCATGAAGGAATATTGTTTTATTTGAAGTCAAACGCAACAGTTTGGTTCCATACCCCCAAACACGGAAAACCCCTGCTCCATCTTTGCACGGAGCATCGAACCCTCCCAAAGTTTTACCCCACCCCGGATTTTCTGTCATCCCTGCACTGGATTCTGTTTACATGAGTATCTGAGCTGCACAGACTGGCTACCTCACTATCCAGTGGAAATCTGTGGAAAGTATCATCTGATCATTCTGTGAGTATGTCTTTCATTTCAGTTCACTCCTCCCTCTTGGTGGGATGTGTGTGTCTTTGCTGTTCTAATGTTTAACTGCAAGCTGAAAGGTACTAGCTGAATGTGTGTGGGTGAGTGTGCCTGTGTGCACATGTGCATGTGTGAATATTTGCTCCTGGATGCATGTCTGTGTGTATTCCCTGTTTACACTGCAGAATTATGCTTCCATTGTGAATAGCTTTTGTTCCTGGTTGATGCACTTATTTATCTGTCAACATTTGGCCAATGGATTTTGCATCAGTATTGTGTCTCCAGTTATAATCCCTGTTGGCATGACTAAAAGCCACTCTATTACTGTAACTAATACTGCAGAGGCATGTCAGTACATGTTCATATCAGCCCACTGCACCACACAGAGCCGCACTCATCCAAATCCTCAACCCCACATAGAGGCATATTGACTCAAGATAGCACCTTCAAGCAGGCCCATTGAACTGTGGATAACACCATTACAGGAACTACCACCTCTGGTTTGTGAGATAAATTCAATAAGGAGAAGGGAGCACATAAAAGACCGCACTCTATGTGCAGTTTGTAGGCCCTGGAGAATTATGATGACTAATAACAAGATTACAAGCAAAGTACCATGATAATGTTGCCCACTGTTATATAATAACTGGATACACTTTAGAAAGGGAGTTCAATTCAATGTGGGTTATTATTATTGCTCTGTGAAAAATATCATAGGTCATGGCTAGAATGGTTTGCTGGCTGTAGGAATTGCTACCTACATTAAAAAAGAACATTTACTTTCTATGAACACCCAGGCCTGTACTTAAAAAGTATTTTATAGTTAAAGGCATACGTTCCATGTCGGACTTTCTTGTCGAGAATATTATTAAACAACCGAGGTCAGTGATTAGAATGGTATGTACTGCCGAGAGCTGGACTGTGAGACACTAGACATGTTCGCTGCAGATGCTAGCAAACTAGCCAAGTGGTCAGGTGATGTTAAAGTCCTTGGGAACACAAAATCAATCTTTAAAATTCTTGTGTCTCATATTTCAAAACTGACATTGTTTTGAAGCATCCACCAAATTTTGAATAGCAGGAAATGAACATACAGTACACATGATAAAGTCTGTTGCGAAGATAGCTGAGTAGATTCATCAGAAATTTCTCCTGGAATTTATTGGAAGGGCCGTCATGAAAGCTTCAGTGATTGGTTGAGACCATAGACTATGAAATTTGGATTACTCAAGACAGTGGGACATCACTTTGGGGCGATAAGGTTCATGCCCAATCTGAATCCAGCCACTGGAAAAGAAAAAACTTTCGACTGGTAATTTAATTTAGGGGAAGTAGTCATCTTCTCATACTTTGTGTCTGTATACTGTATACGTCCTAGCTAAAAAAGAAGACAAAAAGATTGATAAAAGAAGATTGATCATTTAAGTTCCCAGGGACTTTATAAGTAACTGTGTTTATTTGCAAACTAATTTGCTTTGTGTTTGGCAACATCAGCTGAATGCCTATGACAGCTCAATAAATTGCGAATGGAGTGATATTATCAACTAATTTTGTTTGGGATAGTGATAGAAGTGACTCCATCAGTCCCACTAACTCATAAAAGTTATGTATTTATTCCAGGTATGACTGCAGTTTGACCACTGCAGACCAATATAATCAGAAAGACACAATTCTTTTCAATTAAATTCTAATCGTAGGTGACTATGTAGTGGTGTGCCCTCACTGCCATGATATTTGGCTGGGGGTCCACAATCTGAAAATATAGCCTACTTTTCCTATCTTCTGTCGGGGCAAGGTGGGCCATAAATGTAGCTATGAGGTGGGAGAGACATGCCTCTGTTGTTGTATATATATATTTATATGTGTTTGATTAGATGGGTGCTAACATAGGATAGCATAAGCTTGTACTGTCACTATGACGCTAAGGCTAACTACCTCACAAAAGCCTCTCACAGCAAAGTGGAAGTTTTTGCAATTGCATCAGTCAGTCAAGCATTTTGATATGCTGCCTGACAGGTATGGCTGCAGCTATTGCTGGATCTTTGATAGACACGGCTCCCGGAGAAATGCACTGTTGCAAATCTGCCAACGCAGCCAGTGCAAATACTTGTTTTATTGGTGGGTGAGTTTTGTCCTCTTGAGGGAGTAGGTGAAATTGAGAACAGAACAGGCATGGTTTATGATTGTACATGCAAGACTAAAGCCAGAAAATAAATCATGTACATGCCTTTCATTCAACTGAAGGGTCACAGATCTTTGTGACTGAGTCGTAAATGTACAAGGATTAGGAAATGAAGGCACATTTGCTCGGGGACTGAAACTGAAGTATAAAATTTAGTTGAGCGAACAGACTTAGCAATCAAAGCTCTGTCTAATTACTATCTGTTACCCAAGGTTCATGTCCTTACCCAACCACAGGCTAAATACTCCATAACTTCATCTCAATAATTATATGGAGAGGGGACAAAGCAGCAAAAACAGCATATGTAGCGTATATCCATGAGCTAGTCAAGGCAATGCTCATACGATGTCCGTTTCCTGAAGGGGAAACAGAACAGAAATCATATGCAGCTGCAGCCATGCAGTGAGGGTAAATAGCAGAGGCTTGTTATGAGGCACATTAATTAAGTGCGCAATGGAAACCTCTCCATCCGTCCTCCTCCAAAGCCAGCCCCTGAGCGCAATATGCAGAGCGGCTCTATCTTGGCCTTAGCTTTGTTGCGGCCTGTGTCGATAATTGGACAACATGGCCAGGCTTCTGTGGTGTGGGGCTGTATGATAGAAAACGCTCTTTGTTGTTAAATGTGCTATAAAAATGAGTGCTTGCGAATCGGAAGGTTCCTGACGCAGACCGACGGAAGACTCGCCTTAGTGCTATGCTTCATTCGCCTGACACCTTATTCCCCATCATTCTTTTCCCCCAGCGCTGTGTAATGACGGCTTCAAATGGGCTTGTGTTTGATACCGTAATTACGGCGTAGGCAAGGAAATACAGCCAGCGCTTGGTGCTTCATGGGCAGAGAATATGAACAAGACAACTACTGCCTTACAACAGAATAGTGCTGGAGAGGCAGGGATAATTGCGTGCTTATATCAGTGGCTCAGGGCCATTTTTATAAAGCTTGGAAGCCAGAAGGGGAGCTAGGACACAGTGACACTCATCAGATTGGGGCTACACTTGGGGTCATTTGGATGGTAGGACCATCGGTGGACAAACTAGCCTCTCTTCTGGACCATGCTGAAGTGCTATAGTCTGTGACCAGAATTGCACCATAATCTGAGACATGGAACACTTGTGCGTGCTCAACTGACCTCCAAAATTAGCTCAGAGAAAGAGTAGCGAAAATCAAAAATATAGTAGCAAATAAGCTCTCTCTCCTCTCTCTGTCTCTTTCTCTTTCTACACACACAATTGGCTGCTCAGCTGTTTCTTAGCCAGCTGTGTCTTTGCATCATTAGCTCATGCACACTAAAGCTAACAGAAGGTCTTTAGTTGATCCTTGGAGAGGCATTTGCATTTGGAGTCTGCTGCTGTTTTCTCTCAACCTGCGGACCAACTAACTGTCAATGTCAGTGAAGCAGGCCATCATAAGGCCTAAAAACCAGAATAAATCAACTGTTTTGAAATTAATTAAGCCCAGAATGGGAAAGTATTCATAAAAAACATTATGTGTATAACACAATGTGAATGCAAATATTCTGAAATTAAGGCTGACATTTTTACCCATGCCCATAAGTGGGAAGTTTTTAAATTTGGATTTTATAGACTCTTAGATTGTTCTGAAAATCTCCTTTCAAAATCTGTGCAAACTGTGTTAATATCTTAATAAAACAATATTAACATTTTCAACCCTAAAACCTTTTAGCAAGAATAATCCGTGATAAAATCCTTTTTTATTCAGCTCCGATGCAATGTGCAATCTAAAATCCATTTTCTAGGTTGGTTGTCTTCCCTTTATTGCACTGCGCTCTTTGCATGTTATTATCAATGGATTGGAATTTAATAAACCACTGAAGATTAAAAAATGAAATTCTGTTCTTTTTTGTAACAAATATGTGAAGTATAAGACCTTTTCGAATTCATTCATTGAAGTTAATATTAAATATGATTCGAACAATTACCATTTCAAAAAAAAAAAATGTATTTCAATGAACCTTTAGTAGAGACACTTGAACACCTTGTTACTCAAGCAATTATCTAATCAGCCAATCAAGTTACAGCCATGCATAAGATCATGGAGCTTCAGTTCATGTTCACATTAAACATCAGAATCGGGGATGCAATGTCATCTCAGTGGCTTTGACCATGGTGTGGTTGTTGGTGCCAGACAGGATGGCTTGATATTTCTGAAAATTTGAGGTATTCCTTTTTTTCCCCACAATTTCTTGATGCAAAATCGATTCTCATCCTCATTTGGAATTTACAACCTCACAACTTCACTTTGTGAAGTTAAATATTTGCTGTCTCAAGCCTTAGTCCACACTTACACCTGCATTTTTAAAAAATAGGGTTTAACCTCCTACATATTCCAAAAAAATCTCTGTCCACACAAAGATTTATTTTGTTATTTAAACCTTTGTTTCAACAGAGAGATTTGCTGAGAACTCAGTCTCATTTGTGATGGTGCCCTGTCAACAAACGTAATCACAAAATCATAAAAACATGACATAAAAACTATACTATATACAATAAAATTATCATTCAGCAGTACATTCAACTAATAATGCTATTGCAACATTAAAACATACATGAACCACGACTTTCAAATCGTTTATCACTTTTTTTTTTGAAATTATCTAATGAGATTTTGGCATCTAATTTTAAAATCACCTGAAAACTATTCCATGCCCAAGTAGCACAATAGGTGTTGACTCGAAGGACCTAAAGAACAAACCAATCTTGACACCTTGCCTGATAATAACTGGAACGCCATGTGATGAAGGATGTTAGGTAATTAGGTAACTTTAGATTAGTTTAACCTTAGAGAGTAAGATTGTTTTATCAAGAAATGTCAGCCAACGCTGTATTCTCCTATTGGCTAGGGACAGCCAGCCCACTGCCTAATACAAAGTACAATGATGTGTTCTAAAATTATCCCTCGTAATAAAGCAAAGTGCTGCATTATAGACAGTGTCAAGCTGTTTCAAGGTGGTTGGAGCAGCATGCATATAGATAATATTGCTATAATCAAGTACTGACCGGGAAGTAGACTTAATTGAAAACTTCCTATTGTTACATGAAGAGCAAGATTTATGTCCATAAAGGAACCCAATTTTACTT
Source organism: Gymnothorax javanicus (assembly GCA_029692085.1). NCBI lineage: Eukaryota > Metazoa > Chordata > Actinopteri > Anguilliformes > Muraenidae > Gymnothorax > Gymnothorax javanicus. The sequence continues at coordinate 44,112,648 of CM056193.1, read as the reverse complement.
CTTGACTTTTTTTGTTAGCTCATCAGCATGTGTATTAAAAGACAGCTTTTTATCAATAAATATCCCAAGGTACTTGTAAGATGGCATTTGTTTGATCTCCAAGCCAACCGAAGTGCACATTTTTAATTTACTTTCTCTCAATGAACAGGCACTAGAGAATTGCATGTATTTTTTTGCTGCATTGAGAACAAGTTTAAGCTCGAGAAACAAGTGCTGAAAGGAATCAAAGGGTGTCTGCAAGGTGGATGACACTTCATCCCTTGAAGAAGCAGAAGTATAAAGCACTGTATCATCAGCATAGAAGTGCACCTTACAGCCATTTTCGAGAGACTATATTATGCATATGCAAACTAAAAAGTAAAGGTCCTAAAATCAAACCCAGTGGTACACCTTCAGTGACCTTCAGAAGCATGAAATGAGTACAATCGGCAACAATACCTTGAATTCTAATTGAAAGATAACTTTCAAACCATTGGCAAGCATTCTGATCCAGGCCTACAGAGGCTAGTCTATCTACTAAAAATTTATGATCAGCTGTGTCAAAGGCCTTGGACAGATCAACAAACAGGGCAGCACAGTGTTGTCCCATCAAGAGCACTGACAATATTATTCACTAGAAGATGGCACTGATGCAAAAACACTATTAGAGTGCTGTCAAGAGCATGCCAGGCTAACAGGCAGGTACGACACACTTTAATGTAAGACCATGTAGACCAATCACAAGCCTTAAAAACTCAATATAAGGTGCACATACTCCTGCACATACGATGTCACTAATAAAAAACTCTATTTTCTCTGTTCACATGAAAACAGTGAAAATGGAGTTTTAATAAATCTTCACTCTGGAAGGTGTTTTCCAAATTTTCCTTTTTCAATGACGTAGTTTGAGTGTAAAAGGCCGAAATGCATAGAAAATACCTGTACTATGTTTTCAAAAATACCTGTGTCTGTGTGGACAAGGCTTCCGATAGACAGCCATGCCCTTCAGCAGCTGATTCAAATAATTGACTAATAATGGTGTTGAACTAAGACGTTAAGAATCAGGTGTCTTACTTTGGTAAAGACTGGGTGTTGAAAAGTTAGAGAACTATAAATTTACAATGAGAGAATACTGAAAAGGTGCAGCTGAAGACCTGGGGACAAGATCAATTTTGGGAGACGTGATAAACTGGTGGTGAAGAAGAGCAGAGTGGTTAATGCAGTGCTAAGTATTGAAGAAGTAAAACTTATGAAGCGAGCAGCTGCTGCCGGAGAGCTAGCAAAGCAAACTGAATGGCTCAGTCTGAGCTTATGAGACATGATTTACAACAACAATATGGAAAAACATCTTTACTGCCTACTTGACTTGAGCATTAATTTACCACCACAGATATTCAGCATGTATCCCAGAGTGCAGTTTGCTTTCTGGTCTATGTGCAGCCATTTTATTCATAATTTGTTGAAGTAACTATTGGAGTCTTCTCTGTTAAGCAAGGTCTAAAGGACTGATGTTCAAAATGAAGTCGCATTGATTTTGGCTATCATTAATGACAGAGGTATTGTGGGTATGACTGCATTTTTGTGGTAGAGCATGTTTGCCAATGTAAATGTGGCAGGTGTAGCACTGTCCTTGTATCATACAATGGTACTTCACACTGAATAAAATGCAGCAACTGATTCAAAATATTGCTGAATACCTTACGATTGTCAGATTTACAAAAGCATGGGAAGCCAGAGTCGTATTACATTGTCCATAAAGGTGGATTATATGCTGATCTTCTTGGGCTCACTGCGCCTCATGACACTACCAGAGTAGCTTGAAGTGTTGTGCTGAGCACAGTGTGAAAAGCATTAAGCTTAACGGCTTGGCTGAGCACACCCGTAATGCAGCTAGTGTGCACGTGAAACAGGAAAAGGCTTATACAGGCACCTTTGTGGAAACAGCCAAGCCATCAATTCCCAGTGCCACCCATGGGATAATGTCTTAACTAATTTGCTTGTACTCTAAAGATGACAGTGATTGACAGTCTGCCTAAAAGTGCTGTGTCTGAGACAGGATGAATGGTGAGATCCATGTGATACTTAAGGTTTGAGAATTTTATGTGAGCCCTGATGATGGAGTTTGTCTCTACCTTCAGTGAGGCAACTAGGACCCCGCTACCTTCAGTGGGGTGACAATGGTGCTCAACCCCTCTTTTTTAAATACATACTTTTTGAGGCTTTTTCCAGCTTTATTTGAGAGGACACTATTGAGAGGCAGGAAGAATTGAGCCCCTGAGAACAAACGTGGTCTAATTCCAGAGTTGTCTTTTTTATGTTCTAATGTTAAAATGATTCCTTAGTGGTCAATCTGTTAAATACAATTATGGATTAACTCGGTGTAGTTGCAGCACTTTACAACAGGCGGGTTATATGCTCCACACTTCAAGAACGCATAAAATGCTCAGTGCAATTGTGGTCCTAAATGAAAAATGAAAAAACATTAGTTGGACCACTCTTGTTCTAAGGGGCTCAATTAGGTGTGAAGGGAGATGTGAAAGGATGAATGGAGGCGAGGATAAAAGGCATGCATTCCAATAAACAATAAAAAAAGTTATTTAATGCAAGTACTGTTTTCTGCAAGTGACTACTTAGAATCAGCTTTATCCCTCACCAAATGAATAACCAACTTTGTTTAAAGCATGTGTGCAAGGGCCTATGCAATACGCTGGTTCTGCCCTTGAAGACCGAGAACTCTAACAACATGGCAGACAAAACTCTTGCATAAGTGGGTGCATTTGTGCGTTTTGCTCCACAAATCTGCTCCGTTTCGGTTCTCTCTGATTCAAAAATCATATATTGCACATAGAACCCCATTAATCTATCAATGGCCCCATCAACCATTCTAAAATTAGAACGATCACATTCTTGGATATACCGTCCATCTCCCGAAGTGTACAGTGCAGGCACTGAGCGAACCCAAGACATAGCGTTCTGCAAGCAGTGTTCTGGGGGGAAAAGCTTGCTAAAAAACATGAAATCAAAACTGGCTGTAAAATCTAAAATGCTGGCTATTGCCAGTCTGAGACCCCGAGACCTTTGCTCCTCAAGTCAATGCATCATGCCTGTATAGGTCGCCTTTATAATCTACGTCAGTGAAGGCCTAGAAAGAGGCACATAATTTAGCAAATGCTTTTTCTCTGGGCTTTAGCTTGTTTATTACGCTCTTATGAGACCTTTCATCATATAATGACTGCTAATAGTTATCTTCTATAGTTCAATAGTTTCGATTTCATGTAATCTAAATGGTAATTGGGAAATGGACTGCATTTATATAGGGCTTTTCTTGTCAGATGACACAAAGCGCTTTACAATATCGCCTCACATTCACCCTGATGGCAGAGGCTGCCATGCAAGGTGCCAGCCTGCTCATCAGGAGCAGTTCAGGGTTCAGTGTCTTGCTCAAGGACACTTCGACATGACATCTATGTTGCCCCTGTGGGCATACACTGAGCTGCATGGTCTGTCTTTTGAGTTCGCTAAATTCTATATCAGATAGTGTCATATAGCACTGAAAATATTCTGTTTTCTGATACTACCTAAGGAAGTGATACCGAAATAAACTCAGCTCTAAATTACCTATCCGCGTGCAATATTTTGGTTCTGAAGCCTTTTAAGCAGTGTTTGAATTAATGAATGTTAAAAAATGTTTTTGTTAATGCCATCCATTGTTATCATCCTTCCTGTTGTTGATTAGATGTCCCTAATCGAGCTGTCACATTGTATGATCTCGACCTAGAATTTCTGGCTGTGTCAGTGATCTAGACGCTAAAGCCAGGGAAACACGTGAAATGACAACATGCATTTGCTAAGGCAAATTAGGTACGAATGCAAATAGATACAAATAAGGAGGCAACTGCCCCAGCTTTGTAAGCACTGATTCAGAGAGTTGCAGAAAGGTACCCAGGCGTCACCAGCCGACTATCAGGAGTCTGTCGGTTAGATGAATTCCCTGTTTGAGATTAACTGAATCAGTCTTCTGTATAAAGTGTGACAGAGAGAAGGATTGAGTTTTATTTGCCAAGATAATGACATGTTTTGCTTTGCCGTGATAAGAGTATTTATTCTAAGAGCGTCCTGAAGAAGCGTGTCTGGAAAATAGAAGAAATTGCAATTCTAATTGTGAGGTTTGGCTACATCCTTTTCAATTAATCTTGGCTCTTTCAGTCATCTTCAGAATAAATGTTAGAGATCCATACTGAGGACTCCGGCTGTGAAGCCTGTTTTTGAGATAAAGTCACTGCTACCTGTTAACTTTCGCATTCATTTCGTCTTACTTCTGACAAAGATTCATCTTAATAAAAAGTGTTGATGAAAATCATTGGATAGCCTCATTTATGTGAGAGAAATTTATCGGCTGGGGCAGTTAACTGTTCTCCACAGTGGTGGTTGAGTTCAGGGGAAATCATTGACCCAACTGTAATCAATACTCAGCAGGGAAATGGGTCAGTCAGATAGGCTGACTATGCGGAGTCAGAGGGCAGATAGACCATAGCCGAGTCATGGAAAATGGTCGAAATATCATCCAAATGTTCCATGCAGATTACTGCATACATCTCTCGCTTTCACCTCTCATAACCACCCCAAATGTCCTCAAGGCATTGCTCACATTTCAGTCTTGGCCTGTCATGCCAGGAGGGCACAGTGGGGTTGACAGGGCGAGTTTATCGATTAGCCATCAGGATAAAGCCTGTCTTTACTGACATCTTGAAGATATAGAGCAAAGTTCTCAGGTTACTGACGAGAACCTTCCCTCTGATCGAAATTGGGCTGAATTGAGAGGGGAAAAGAACCATGATCAGCTGTTCATACGTATTTAATCATAAAATAGGTGTGACTCTTAAAATGTAAGTATGTTGTTGGGGTAGTTATATTTTCACCAGGGAAGAAGAACAAAATCTTCAGGTCTATTAGTTTGAGGCTACAGTTGTAATTTACTAACCACACTGTCCTTTAAAGTACTCTATGTTAGCTTATCATAAATAAACTGGAGCAAAATTTGCTTTTGAGTGTAAGGAGCGAGTCATGACATACTTTATTGTCAAGGGAAGTGTTTGGGAAGCTTTTGTCTGCACATAGGGTCACAGCGGATGGTACATCCAACGTGCTACATTTCATTAAGGTCACTTTCCTTAAAGTGTGTGTCGGTCGGTGTGTGTGTAGGGAGGTTAATTGCTTTATCTGGAACGGGAAACTCAAAAGTGCTCTACTGACAGAGAACTTCAGGAACAATATCAATTTCTATCATTAGTCTTAAATTGATACATTGAAATGGAATCAGTTGGACTAATTTGTTTGCTACTCTCTGTCTGCGGCTACAATAAGATTTAGCTTCTGGTCATCTCTGAAATATGAAGTCAGCGAATATTTTACATTAATGACATCACGCTGAAATTCGATTATGTTTTACAGGGCCCATGATGTACTTTCTCTTTGAATTTGAAACAATTTGCCGCTGTCTACTGTATATAGCAGGTTTTGAAGCTTATGGTAAAATAAACAAACAAACAAACAAAAACCCCCCCAAATTGTCCCCTCATTAACTATGTGCTGTTTCGAGGGGGCAGTGAGTCCATGCAAATGAGACTCAGCCATGATTGGTTGCCTCATTGAGGTTAAGAGAAGGGAAGTGCAAAATACTTAAGATAACAATTGATCATGGTCGCAATTCCAGGACCTAACAAAATTGTACCCAGTAGTGTGTCTGCCAATGATAGGTTGAATTTTGAATGTGCCTATAGTCATTATATTACCCAACAGGGATGCTTTGTCCTAGTGGTCTTGCTGGCTCTCCAAGGGCTATAAGGTAGCACCGTGGTCAAGCCATCCACGCTTTAGAAACGTTTGGTCAAACTGCCTCATCGTCTAATCTAGAGCACTTGTACTCGACTCTGGTACTCTAATAAGCACCACGCTGGAAAAATGGAAGATTTCTTCAAATTTCATGCAAAGACAGTTTTCACATTGCTTCTCAAAAATTAGATAATGTAGAGTAAGACTGAGCTCATGCATTTCACTATACTATTGCCATTTAAGAATGCAACTTATTTGTCGACTTTGCATGTAATTGTGTTATCCCTCCTTGTCCCTTCCTTAGCAGCAATCATTTTATGAGTCGTTATTTTAACCAAGCTTTTCTGAAGATTGAACTTGACTGCAGTAAGTTCAGAGACATAATTTTTACACAACTGAACTGAAAACACAGTCACGATGAAACATTACACAAGCACAGTACTGCTCACAATTACAAAACCAACACATACTGAGGCCGTGCTGGCTGAGCTGACTTTTATAAATCGTAAATATTTTCACAAAGTGGAAATACATTTTTGATTTGCAAGCGGGTCTGCACAGTGGGGCTGGATCCATCTCATACAGGGTTTAGTGTTGAATCTTGCTTTGTACTGGCATGGTGTGACATGGTATGCTCAAACATTTAAGCTAGAGCCATTGTTGGTTGGAATGTTTTGGTTGAAAATATCTTAGCCACTGCTGGTGTAAGAGAAAATATATTTTTGTTCTCTTACTTCTGGTCGACCCTCACCCCCCCCCCCCCCATTTTTTATTTGCCGTGTTTGCGTCTGGTCTTAGACATAAATTAAACGCTTGGTGCACCTATTGTCTTGCAGTTAACACTGAAGGCCCAAACCTAGTACAGTAAAGGGGGCTGTACTAAGCAAATTACTCCTCTCCTGATGTCAAGAGGAATCCAGAATCGAAACAGTTCTTTCAAGCATATGATTTATTTGGAAGGGCTCTACAGCAGATGGCGCTGAGACAATCTGATTTTAGGTTTTGTCAGATATTGGGTCGAGGGAGGATCAAAGTATTTGTGTAAGGGAAAGGGAAACAGTGCTTTCTACAGAACCAACAACATGTTCCATATTAATCGCAGAATAATTACTAAGGCAGTAGAAAATTTTCCTTCACACATTGACGAGTGTGAGTTTGGACAAGATGGCCATTACCCTTTTTACGAGGTAATGGGCAAACTAAATCTGCGGTGTGAGCAGGGATGTGCACCAGAATACAGTTTGCCTAAATTGTGGAATAATTATTCATGACATCCTCCCAATTATATCTCTTGCTATGATCGTCCCAACACCTGCACAAAAAAAATAGGAAATAGCCACCTGATGGCCATACGATATTAATATGCTCGTTTAACAGAATGCAGAATCTCAGTCAGCTCTATGAAGAATTTTCTGCAATGTAAGGATACATCGCTGAACAGAAAACAAGCCAAATTTAAATGTAAATATTGGAGGAAGTGACAGCGCAACATACAATGTGGTGAATCAATACCACCATAAAGAACAATATGGAAAATTTTGGAAAAATTGTTGGAGACAAGTAGACAAACTTTAATAAGTGGAACCTGTTTCAGTCATTTTCAGGTATTATCAATGAAATAATTAACTAGAGGCACTCCAAGAGTGCAAACCTCTGCCAAGGCAGCACAGTCAAAATCTTGCTGAGTGAACATGGCTCATAAGAAATTTAAGGTATCTGCAACATAGGATTTCAACAGGGCTCCCATGGCGGCCATATTGTTTGATACAGCGCATTCTAAACCGATCGGTTCCGTCCTTGATTCGTGATAAATCAACCCACAAAATTTGAGTGATATCATTGGGAGTGAAGCTCAGGTATCGCTTGTCATAGGATTTCAAGGTGGCTGCCATGGCGGCCATATTGTTTGGCCGATCGCGGTCAAAATCAATCGGGTCTATCCCAGATGTGATAGCAACCCACAAAATTTCAGAGATATCCGTTCATTACTTTTTGATTTATCTTGTGCACAAGCAGACAGACAGACAAACAGACAGACAGACAAACCAACGCCGGCAAAATCATAACTGCCTTGGCGAAGGTAATTAATTCTTGATAGCTGCAATCTGAGGGACCTGCTATAATTGAAATCATTAAGTGACTTTCAAATATAATTTTAATTTTCCTTGAATGTCCTCCATTTGCCGTGAGTTGTTCAAACTGCTGAGGCAACCTATTCATTATATTTTTTTCACTGCAGGGTACATGACTTGTTTTAAGCTATCCAACTGTATTAATTTTTATATAAACGTCATAGTGTGGTTAACATTTCACAGTGAGGTCGTGTATCCGTATTTGTGTTTTAATCAATTTTTTTTCCGGGTCATTCCATGTCAGATCATCAAATGGGTCTCACCACCACCTTCAAAATTTTGCTAATTTTTTGTATGCAGCTGCATAAATATATATCACTGTTAAATCCGAAATTTCAGCTCATTCAGACCAAAAATGAATTTTTGGTGAATTATTTTCTAAGGGTACTGTTCGTCAGTTGTTTTGTCAATTGACAATTTTCTTGTATTTATCATGGCATAACTTTTTTATTATTACACCTATAGCTTTGAAACTTTGCATCTAAGCTAATGTTATACTGCTTAATCAGAAAATCCAGTCCAGTTTACTTTATCTTTCTTGGTTGTGGAGCTATGAGAACACCAAAAGTGCCCTTTGTTCAGGCAGTTCCATGTTTAGGTCTCCAAAGCACCCCCAATATAAAACCTAGCATAGGCTCTCTGGCAATTTTTCCATTCATTTGTGTCTGCTGAGTATAAATCAGGCTGAATTCACCATGAATTCATCACCAACTGCAGTCAGTACCTTGCCAAATGTGAAAAAAACACTAAAATGCCACCTGTTCAAACCCCCGTATCTCCAGGGGCACACCTTGGATTTTCTTCTATTTTTTTTTTTTTTACTGATTCCTCTATTATAGTAGAGAGACCACTCCAAAAATTGTTGATGTGTTTTGACCAATATAAATTTTGCAGGTGTCTGAACAGGGGTGGGGTAATCTCAAGAATCGCTTGGCATTCTCAGCTTCTTATACAATGTTAATGATTATTGAATCACAATAATTGTAAGTTCTCAATTCATCAATGCATGACACATTCACAGAAAGGTCAGTATATGCAGGTTGGTAGATCATGTTGGCATGGAGAAACCTGAACCTGTTATTGATCAATAATTTCTGATTATTGCTATTGTCTTTCATGAAGCGAAACAAGAGGACACAAGCATTAACATGGACTTCTTCTGAAAAATGCTGGGTGCCATTCAATAACATTCTCCGAACTGTTCCAACTCTGGATGTCACTGGACGCACAGCCCGGCAGTATTAGTTGGACAAAACTGGGACAGACAGCATTCTTGTGCTCTTTGCTGCATTTAGGAAGCAATAACACTGTTAACATAGCATGGAAAACAAAGTTTTCATTTGACAGTCAGTTTACAAGAATTAGTGTCAGTAAATTTTATTGATGCAAAGAAGTGTGATTCTCAAAAATTGCCTGACCCCTATTTAGACAGTTCTGAAATGTATGTCTTTCAAGTCACATCAACAATTTTTGTTTTGTTATGTCTACTATGATACAGGAATTAGTACAATTTGGTGTGTGATTGCCTAATGACTGAAAACACTTAAAATTTTGCATAGTTAAATGTGTAAGAAGCTGAAAGTGCCACGCGATTCTTGAGATTACCCCACCCCTGTTCAGTCACCTGCAAAATGTATTTTGGTCAAAACACATCAACAATTTTTGGAGTGGTCTTTCTACTATAATAGAGGAATCAGTTAAAAAAAAAAAATGAAGAAAATCCAAGGTGTGCCCCTGGAGATACGGGGGTTTGAACAGGTGGCATTTTAGTGTTTTTTTCACATTTGGCAAGGTACTGACTGCAGTTGGTGATGAATTCATGGTGAATTCAGCCTAATTTATATTCAGCAGACACAAATGAATGGAAAAAATTCCAGAGAGCCTATGCTAGGGTTTATATTGGGGGTGCTTTGGAGACCTAAACATGTAACTGCCTGAACAAAAGGCACTTTTAGTGTCCTCATAGCTCCACAACCAAGAAAGATAAAGTAAACTGGACTGGATTTTCTGATTAAGCAGTATAACATTAGCTTAGATGCAAAGTTTCAAAGCTATAGGTGTAATAATAAAAAAGTTATGCCATGATAAATACAAGAAAAATGTCAATTGACAAAAAAACTGACGAACAGTACCCTTAGAAAATAATTCACCAAAAATTCATTTTTGGTCCGAATGAGCTGAAATTTCAGATTTGTTCATCACTAATACAAATTTATCTAATGTGAAAATATGGAAGCAATCTATGACTACATGGTAACAGATGTTTTGAAAATCTGATGATTTGACATGGAATGACCCTTCCTTATTTTCTACCGCCCTTCATTTCTACATGTCTGTTTCCTCTACAGTATACCCTCATCCCTTTTCCCTATTTATTTAGATTTCCTTTTGATCTTTCTACTGTTTCAAGTTGTGGCCGATTTTCTGTCTCCTACCATCTATTCGCTTGTATCTGTGTTTCTCTCTGATGTATCATTTCTCTGAGTACTCTCTTTATTTTTTTATTTCACCATTCCCCCTCTCCTCCTCTGACTAATTCTTTCTCTTTTCTGCTCCCTTTCATCCCTCAACAGTCCATTTGCATTTCTCTTATGAAGAGTCATTCAGGTGTAACACAGTAAATTAGAACACGAGCATTAGCCAAACACATGCATGAGAAAGTCTGGAGCTAAAAGGCAGTTTCCCTCACCACATTCACATTGTTAAACACTTGGGCATTATACACACGCTCTGCTCCTCACGCCTGTTTTGGTTCTTTATATGCCATTGTCAACATTAATTGCTTTCTTGGACCCTGGTTAAGCCACTGCCCACGGCAATCATTTAAGAGTTTATAGCACCAGTCAGTTATTTAACCCCTGATAAGGAGCACAGCACTGAGATTTTCAGCACTGTTTTGGCAGTGTTATTACTTCCATTCCGTGCCACCCCCTCTCAACTGAATTGGGGTGAGTACTGTGAGTACTGGAGGTACTTGGCATTACATGTTATTTGACTTGTGGGGCCTAAACATGCATACAATCGTCGTCTCTGTTCCCCTCCTCTGGATGTGTGTTACTTTATTAACTTTGTTCTTCTTTCCCTAAATGGCACATTCAAAGTTGCTGCTCTTTTGTGCGTACATTAACGTGAAAGAGCCATTGTCTGAGGTGGCCTGCAAACAACTGAACTTACAAAATATGTTTCTGGTCATTTAAGACAAAGTTGAACTGATTAACAAACACTTAAACACCCGTATTGAAACATCCATGTTATCCACCATTTTCCCCTTAACAGCGATGCCAAATGTTCTATATCTCTTTTACAGCAAGGGATCAAAAAAGCTCTTGTTGAAGACCCACATTTTCTGCTTTCCTGTCATTGTTCTGTCACCCAACAGCTGAACTCACTTGTAATTTAATGAAGAACGTATCCACCAATGTAACAGATGCTTTGCTTCAGTATATAATCAAACTCATGTGATTGTAGTGTTAAGTAACCTATTGCACATGCGTAGTAGTCTAACAATGATGCCAGCTAAGCTGAACACACAAGTTTAAACACAATTTAGTTCGATAATGGCTAAACATGCTAATGACCACATTTGTGGCGAACTTCCCAGATCCCAGAATTATAAAAGGAGTGACATACAGCTATTAATGGTGTAGTGAGACACCGGAAAACAAGGCGCAGACTAGACGGGAGGCTGGGTGAAAACTGGTCCGCGTGGCGGTAATTTTATTAACGTTCCAATAAAAAAGGGCATGATAATAGCAGGCACATTATTTGAACTTAAGGCAAAAAGTAGTCAGAATAGCCAGCGCAGCCTTCTTGTGCGGGACTCAGGCTGCATGTAGTTACGGCGCCAACTGGATCAATACTTTTTTGGGTTTTTCTTGTGGTGTAGCCGTCGTGTTCAGACTTGGTGGTTCTCTCCCCAAGCCCCCAGTCTCCCCACCATTTGAATCTTAAAGAAGAAAAAACAAACGAGTGGCAAGACACAAGCTTTACGTCCGCACTCCTTGCCAGCCTCTTCAGGACTGCTCGGTTCTCCCTTTTAAGCTGTGGTCAGCTCTGATTATCATGCGACGCAGCTGCGTTGCCTCGTGAACTCTTTCTCCAGGCCCACCCAGCCTTACGACTTGCAGCTGGTGGGAACTGTCCAGCAACATCCAAGTCTAGAGAGTGCTGAACAAGCGCTGGCTCTCCCGCCGCTGTCCAGGGTGCTGAAATTTTGCTCTGCAGCGGGAACAAGAGGGAGGAGAATCAGCGGGTGTGCTGACGTGGTCAAGGGGCGTGGCCACGCCCCGGTTTGCCACAATGGTAACACCTGCGCCAATGTAAATGATGAATGCAAATCATGATGAATACAAAAGATAACTCAAGCATACTTCATACAGAAGAAATATTCTTCAAGAATAATTCTTGAATATGCCAAGGAATATTCTCCTTGTATTTACTTTGCAAATTTGTTTCACGCTTAATCGACTTATCCTGGTGGTAATTCTACCACCTCAATTCCGGAAGATGCAAATCCCTTATAACCTGTATTAAATTAAAAAAATACAAAGACAAAATGCTTAATGTTTTAACACATCAGCTTCAATGTATTTTTTTAAAATAATAGGTATTTAGAAATGAAATTTCTGCTAAATGTTCCAGTGAAGTTGGGACAGGTGCATCTTCTTCACTGTGTAGTTTCACCTCTCCTTTTATAACACTCTGTAGTCATTTTAGAATCAAGGACAATAATTGTTGGGAGTTTCAAAAGCTGAATTTGTTCCCATTCTTGCCTGATATAGCACTTCAGTCTGCCGACAGTCTGGGGTCGCCAGTGCTATATTTTGCGCTTCATCAGACGCCATACATTTTCAATGGGAGACAGGTTTGGGCTGCAGGCAGGCCAGTCTAGTACCTGCACTCTGAGTACAAAATCATGCTATTGTAATACGTGCAGAATGTGGCTTGGCGATATCCTGTTAGGACAAGCAGGGGCGTCCCTGGAAAAAACAGCATCTAGATGACATATGTTACAATGTGCATGTACCCTTCTGTGTCAATTGTGCCATCAAAGATGTGCAAATTTCCCAAGCGGAGAGAATTGATGCAGTCTCAAACCATGTCAGACGCTGGCTTTTGAACATGCTGCTGATAACAGGAAAGATGGTGATTCTCTTCTTTAGCCCTGAATGTCCATGTGTTTCCAAAAATAATTTGAAAAATAGCCTTGTCATACTAAAGTTCTCCTTTACACTCTGCATCAGTCCATTTCAGATGAGCTCAAGACTAGAGAAGTTGGGGATGCTTCTGAATGGGATTGATATGTGGCATCCTTTTTCTGTAGTACAGTCTTAACTTGCATTTGATGATGCCACAACTGTGTTCACAGACAAAAACCCTCTGAAGTAATTACAAGCCCATATGGTTGTGCCTGATACAGGTACAAGTTTGTTTTTAATGCAGTTATGTCTGAGGACTCGAAGGTCAGGCACATCCAAAACTGGTATTCAGCCTCGTCTTTAATGCACAATGATTGCTTTGGTGCCTCTGGATTCTCGGTATGTTTTCAATTCATTATGGACAGAGGATGGTGAAATCACTAAATTCCCTGCGATCGCGAATTGAAAAAAGTTCTTAAACTGTTTGACTATTTGTTCACGCAGCTTCTGGCAAAGTGATAAACCTCAAACCATCTTGCTGGTAAATGACTGTGCCTTTTGTGAAAGCTCATTTTACACACATTCAAAATTGAATCACCTGTTACCTATTCACCTGTTTACAAGTTGCAAATTGTTGTTTTATGAAAGATTCCTGAACAGTTTATCAGAATCTGCTTGAAAGACAGGTTACTTGTATTACCTTGCTCGAAATTTGTTTTAAAGATCCGCAAATTTGTTGTTCCCTGTAAAGAGAGAGAGAGTGCGTGTGTGTGTGTGAGAGAGAGAGAGAAAGAAAGAGAGAGAGAGAGAGAGAGATTGCTGACACTGGATACCTGCTTAACCTCACTGCAATGAGTACAAATTGCATGTGTGGCCTCAAATGTCATGGTCAGCAAAGTCAGAGAACAGGAGAGAGACAACTGTGAGGGAGCCCAGATTGGTGCCAAGAGGTAGGATTGTTGCAGCGAGAAACAGAGAGAGAGAGAGAGAGTAGATCGAAGCAGAAAGAGGTAGCAGCAAATTTGACACACTGAATCACCAGAACAGACAAGCATTTTAGAGGGGTTTATGAGCCTAATTAAGTCCAGTGGCTGTTGTCTTGATCCAGGCTCCTATGGCATGAGCTTGGGTTGCTAGACGAACACCTTGTACAGTTTGAACTGGACTCAGGAGAATACACAATTTACTGCCGGAGTCAGAGCTAGCAGTAAAATCATTTACCATCCTCACAGTCTCTGTAGTCCTTTAATAGTCTTGAAGCCTTTGTTTCTGCTCCGACACCCTTTCAATCCCTGGTATGTACAAGCCTCTTAAAACCAGATCTATACGCAATTAGAGTCAGTATTGCTAAAATTACATGAACTTGTCCTGAAGCCGTGCTTCTGTAGCCTCTGCCTGTTTCTGTGTATTAAAAGAACAAGAGGCCTCACCTGGCTCAGTAGTGCTGTGTCTAACTGATAGTAATCCTAAACATTTTGATCCATTTAAAAACATGCTGCGTGGCAGAAAAAAAAAATCTGAGCTCACACCGCTGTGCAGGATCCCTGTTATTTTATGCTGAGCATGTTATTATGTTTAATTAAGCCTGTTTAACATTAAATATTTACATTAGAGGATAATTAGTGATACTGAATATAGGACTCCCTGGGACGCAGTTCCTTTATATTACAAGAATTCGCTCTCAATTTCTACCTGTAAGAGGAATTTGCCATTCGAGCGCCAAACTATTTTTAACTGCCTTTTGTAAAGTTGTGCTACTCTGAAGGTTTCATTGATCACCAGAGGTGTAGCATGCAAAACCAAATAAATATGGCTTAATTTCAAATTTCAAAGTAATCATGGAGCCATTGTGTTAAAAGAAAGACAATGCTTGAACAGGTCTGGAGAATTCACCACTGAAAGTACATTGCCTTATGGGCAATGGTAACCAGTAGGCTTAGTTCTTTTGATAATAAAGAGAAACCTCAGCAATGGTGCTAAGCATGAGATGTACTTCAGATTTAATTGAAGATTCATAGCTTTAAAAATAAGCTGAACCCACTGCCCTGTTCCATTATCCTGTTCCAGTATGAAGCAATTACATGTCTGTTAAAATGTTGACCGTGCAGTTAAATGAAAGACCTTAACAAATTTATTAATGACCATTATGTCTATTCATTATACTTTTAAGTGTATTTCCAATTCATTTATTTGCTTTTGTTAACTGTGGTGTTTAATGCATTTAACCATTGTAAAATCAGCTGTTTAACATAAATATTACACACAATAAACACGCTCAGGAAGTAGTGCAACATTTACTGTATCTTATTTCATTGGCAGTATTGTCTAAAAAATGAGCAAAAAGGGCACTTGAAAATCTACAACTTGGGTCGTGAGTTATGCTGAATATTGAAATACTGGTAGGGTGCTGTCCACACACTTGTCACTTGCTCCAATGTTGGTAGATCACATTCAGCTACTGGATCTTTGTCACATCTTATTTCACATGATTCCTGTTTATACCGTCCTATCCACTTGAGCAGAAATAGCCATAAAATGCTTTAAAAATCTTAAATGGAAACCAATGAATAATCTTTTTGCAACAGCAATCCTTGCCACTCAAGGAAGTGATCAGTCCACTGGCAAAATCCAAAGGATCTCTTGGGTCTTGAAAGTACTAAATAAAGGAATATACACTATGATTCAATACGATCTGTGTGATCGTTTGGTGGACCACTCCACAATGTTGCCTCTCCAAAAGTAGTGTGGACATGAACAAGGGTTTTTTGACATTTATCATTTTGGGAAATAAAATCTTTATTTCTTCAGTTTGGCAGCAGAAATGGTACACTGGGTAGCATTGTTCCTGCTCAGCAAGAGGGTTGTAATTTTGAGTCCAGTTTGTGCATTTCTATGCAGAGTTTGCATGTTCTGTTTATGTTTGCATGCTTCCTGCATCTTTCCTTACACAGTCTAAAAATGTGCATGTTAAGCCGCTTTCACACCGGACGCGAAACAAATTTTTCGCACGACAGATTATATTCAAAGTCAATGCAAAGACTCGAATACACGCATTTAATTCATTTCGCGTCCTGTGTGAAAACAGCTTTAGGCTTATTTTGGATGCTGTATTACAATTAGGTGTGAAGGAATGGTTAGTGGACTGCAGTAAGTTGGGAAACTGTACAGGGTGTGTTCCTGCGTCTTGCCCATTTACTGTGATAAGCCTCTGAGCTTTAACAGCTTTAATAATTGGCACCCTTGATAAAAATGAAGATAAAAAGCTGATGTAACAATATGTAACAATAATAATTAATAATTAATGAACAAAATGGGCAGTAATCCATATTTAAGTTCAGAAGTGGGGAAAAAAAACTTTGTACTATCATTTCAATAGATCTACTCTTATTTTTTTAAATTGCCTCCATATTGGATATATTATACATACTGTATATTATATTGGCACCCTCAATAAAGTGAGCAAAATGATTATGAAATAATGCCTTTTTCATTTTTCACCTTAGTAAATTAAAAATATTAATCAATATAAAGCATTTAAATGAAATACAGTGATTTAAACTAAAATAATTATCTCATGAAATAAATGTTTTCTCAAAAACGTGTGTCACAGTAATTGGATCAATGTCATTTAATACTTTGCGCAGCCTCACTTTGCCAAGCTAACAACTCTGAATCTTCTCCTATAGTGTGTAATGAGGTTAGAGGAGACATAACAAGACATAACCATTTCTGCCCGCAGAATCTCTTTAGGTCGTTCAAATTTCTTAGTTCACATTAACACGTTGACTGCCAACTAATGGCGGGTCAGGGCCAGCGCCAGAATTGAAAATTCGGGGGAAATTATCCATCCCTTTATTGACAACAATTGGTCCTGGCTAATTCTAGATGGTTTTCCTTTATAAGCACGTTTTCTAATTCAAGAATAATCAAGTGGCAATTGAAGACACGGCTTCTCTCCCCCATGCGATCTAACAGCAAATAATGGGCTACATTCAGTGCAGAAAAATAATTTAATTATAATTAGGTCTATGCACAGGCACTCAGCAACGTTAATTTTTTTTCCAGCAAGAGCGGCATTTCAGAGCTCATTTGCGAATGAAGGTAATTACGGCAAGTACCTACACCTGTTTTTGCAGCACGGTCACGCAACTTGCTGTAAAAAATAGCCAGCTGTTAGACTGGAAAATGCAAACGGAGGAAACCACGTATACTTGTCACCAGAATTACCTTCATTCGCGAAGAGTTCGGAAATTCCGCTCTCGCTGGAAAAAAAAAATTACCATTGCTGAGTGCCAGTGCATTGACCTAATTATAATTTAATTATTTTTCTGCACTGAATGTAGCCCATTATTTGCTGTTAGATCGCATGGGGGAGAGAAGCCGTGTCTTCAATTGCCACTTGATTATTCTTGAATTGGAAAACGTGCTTATAAAGGAAAACCATCTAGAATTAGCCAGGACCAACTGTTGTCAATAAAGGGATGGATAATTTCCCCCGAATTTTCAAGTCTGGCGCTGGCGCTGGCCCTGACCCGCCATTACGAGTTATCTCGTAGTTGGTAGTCAACGTGTTAATGGATGCTCATGTACAGCTGAGGTTTTCTGTTGAGTTTGGGTCAGGGTACTAGGACGGCCATGGCAGAACTTTCGTGCTCTGGTCAGTGGACCATTTTTGTGTTGATTTCAATGCATATTTTGGACTGTTTTCCTGTTAGAAGATCCAACCATGGCCCAGTTTATGCTCTCTGGCAGAGGCAGTCGAGTTTTCATTTAGTATCTGCCGGTACTTGATGGAATTAATGATACTATGAATCTTAAGAACTTGTCCTCGGCCTTTTTTTTTTTTTTTTTTTTTAAAAAGGAGCTCTGTAACATCAAAGATCTACCACCATACTTCACAGCGGGAATAGGGCTCTTCGCAGAATGGCTATTATTGTTTTTACACAAAGCCCACCTCTGGGGTTTATTGCCAAAGACCTCTATTTTAGTCTCATATAATTGTAAAACATGGTACCACTGAAGGTTCCAAAACCGTTTGGCAAACTGAAAGCAGGTGTATGTTTCTTGAGGACAACAAAGGCTTTTTTCTAGCGACCCCTTATTCAGCTTGTTGGTGTGTAGATGCCTTTAGCTGTCATTTTAGGAAAATTCTGATCCTAAGACTCAATTAATGTCTATAATTCTAAAAATGTGATTTTGGAATGTCCTTTACCACTTGCACCATCCTCCTCGCAGTGAATGCATTCCAAATACGAGCACACCCTCTTCCAGGTGAATTTTAACTATGCATTATGCCATAAACTTCTGAATTATTCCACCAATGTCATAATGGATGTTTCCAACTTTTTTGCTATTTTCTTACAGCCATTCCCACATTTGCAAAAGCTAAACAATGTCACACATCATTGCTTTAATCACTTTAAACATGGTGATGAATGACTCAGAGAAATGGGCCTATTTATCCGCTCACATAAATACCCCTGGGAAACAGGAAGTTGTGGGGGAATAATAATATGAATGGGAATAATCTCCAATTAGATTTTTCATTTAAGATTTTCTAGAGGTGCCAATGATAGTGGCACACTTTTTTGGAAAATATTTACTTTAGATCAGGCTAGTTTTTAAACCTTCAATTATTTTCTTTGTTAATTTTGAAAAACAAATTGGGAAGATTAACGGCAAATACATTATTTTGTGGCCTTTTTTAGCTAATAATTGCCGAGGTAGCCCGTATAAGTGGAGGGCAGTGTAGTTACTTATATTTGAATACATTCTTCTTTCGCCACTGAACATGCTGATGGAGTGTGTGGCATAAACTTTCAATTTGGGTCTCATCTGAATGCAGCATTCTTTTCTAGTCCTAGTTACAACGATTTATGACAGACTCCAGATGCCTGGTTTTGTTTCTAGTGCTCGGGAAGGGCTGCCTTCATGCAACCACTCCAAAAAAATTTTATTGTTATGGAGGTTGCATATTATGACACAGCTCCTGTGGTCCTTTAATTGTTCTAAATACCTTGTTTCCGCTCTGAAACCTTTTGAGTCTCAATTATACATGAGCCTCTGAAAACCAAATCCACATGTGATTAGAGTCAGTATTGCTAAAATTGTATAAACTTGTCCTGAAGCTGATTTCTGTTTTTGTTTGCTCTGCTTGTTTTTTTTTTTTTTTGTGTATTTATAGAATAAAATGCCTCACCTAGTCAGCTTAATTGTGCTGTGTCAAATTGAAACTAATCCTGAACATTTTGATGCTTAAAAAAAGAACATGTTGCACAGCAGGTTTGTAAAAGAGCATCAAAAATCTGAGCTTACATCGCTGTGAAGATCCCTGTTATTTTATGCTGAGCATATTATTGTAGTTAATTAAGCCTGTTTAACATTAAATATTTACATTTGATGATAATTAGTGATACTGAAAATGACTCCCTGGGACTCAGTTCCATCAAATTACAAGGATTTGCTCATGATTTCTATCTGTAAGTGGAAATTGCCATTCAAGCACCCATCTATTCCTTTCACTGTCTCTTGTTAAGTTATGCTACTCTGAATGCTTCACTGAGCACCAGAGATGTTACATGCAAAACGAAATAAATATTGCTGTAATTCAAATTCAAAGTAATCATGGAGCCGTCGCATCAAAAGAAGCTAGCAATTGAAAATTCACTACAGAAAGTACATTGCCTCCTGGGCAATGATAACCAGAAGACCTGATGCTTACGATCTTAAGAAAAAAAGAAAAAAAACCTCAAAAATGGTGCGAAGCATGAAATGTGCTTCAAATTAATTCATAAATTCACAGCCGTAGCTTTAAAAATTAAGCCGTAACTACTGCCCTTTTTCATCATTGAGCCATTTCCTGTTTGTAAAAGAAGACAGATTCCACAGTTAAATGGATGACCTCATTAAATTTAACAATGATCAAGAATATTTGTGATACACTTAAGTGTACTTGGTATTCAATTTATTTGCTTTTATTAGGTACTGAATATTCATTTAACCACTGTAAAATTTGCTGATTACCATAAATATTACATAACGCAATAAACATGCTTATGAAGTTGAGCTGCATTTATTATATCTTATTTCATTGCTAACATTGATTTAAAGAATGAGCAGACTGGGCACCTGAAAAATCAATAACATGGGTGATGAGTTATACCCAAAGTTCAACATAATAGAAAAGCACGATCCACGTGCATGTCCAATGTTGGTAATTCATGTTAAGCTTGACATTTGTTGCATCTTCCACTCTGCATCATTCCAAATTATTCCTGTCCAATAGAGCAGAAATGGCTGTAAGATGCTTTAAAAATCTTGAATGGAAACAACAGAAAAACCTTTTTTCAATAACAATTATGATACTCAATGAAGTGATCAGTCCACACACAAAATCCAAAGGATCTGATGGGTTATGAAAGCACTTAATAAAGGAATATACAGTATGATACAATATGATCAGTATGATAAAATGGTAGACCACTCCACCAAAAATTTTCCAAAAATAGTGTGGGCAAATTGATGAGGTTTATTGACATTTATCATTTTAAGATGAAAAGCCCTTTTTTGAGCGGGGCAACACAAATGGCACAGTAGGTATTTAAAAGCTATGTTTTCAAATCCAGCTTGAGATTTTTTTCTTTTTTTTTTTTTCTGATTGGAGTTTGCCTGTTCTGCCTGTGTTTGCATCCTTCAAGCCGGATCTCATCTTTCCTTACACAGTCTGAAGACATGCATGTGAAGCTTATTTGAGACTCTGAATTGCCCATAGATGCGAGGGAATGGTGTGTGAGCGCTGTAAGATTGCCTGGCAAAATGTCCAAGGTGTTCTCCTGTCTCTTGGCCATGGATGATGGGATAAGCTCCAGCCCCCCTGCAACCCTGACTGAGAATAATGGATGTTAGATAATGGATGGATAGAAGCTTTTTTCTAGGCATAAGCATCAAATATTGGCGCCATTGATACAAAAAGGGTAATAATCCACATGTTCAATGTGGAAAATTTTCATCCTACATAGTATAATTTGAATAGATTGATTCTCATGTTTCAAAATTACCTCCACATTTGATTTTATGTTCTTCTTGTATGCATTCCTTTTTTTCTGCCAAACATGCCAATGGTCTAGTAGGCCAATACTTATGTAGCTTCATCCAAATACAACACTCTATTCCAGTCCTAGTTTCACTGATGTAGGGCAAACTCCAGATGCTTGTTTTCTTTATTTTTTTTCTTTCTCATGCTCAGAAAGGGCTGCCTTTGTGCAACCCTTCCAAAAAAGTTAATTGCTATGGAAGTGGCATGTTATGGTTGTTTTTTAAGCTTCATGACCTCAAAATGCCACTAATCACCACATTTCATGACCATGACCTATGTATTCTTTATTGCCTCCCTTACCATCTTGCCATCTTCCTTGCAGTCCATAGGGAATACATGCAGCCACATCCTCTTCCCACTTCTAAGCCTTTTTGCTTCTATTCCCAGTGTTTTGCTTTATTTATTTATTTATTTATTTATTTATTTTTGTATTTTTGTTTGCATATTCTTATAGACCCATTACCACACTCCTACTGGTTAATTGACATTACATTTTTTGAATTACCAGATTTTTTTTGCTTTTTGCATGGTGATGGATGACTGGGCGATTCTACAACCATTTTCACTCATTTTTATTCTCTAGTGAAACAGTAAATGATAAAATTACCCAAAATTGCTTGTTTAGCTTTGAGGTAGCTTAACCATGTTGAAAAAAATACGGATTTAACTTTTTACAATTAAGTTAAAAAATTTTTCATGGATTCTGATAATTATGACAATGTTTTTACTCTAAAATGGGACTGCCTAAAAGGAAACTTGGAAACGCGAGAAAAAATATGTATGCAAACATATCGTTTTCCCATATATTTGCGGCCAACATACTGCTTCTAAATGTAGTTGTTCTTTATATACAGCTGTATTCTTCATTTTATTCCTTCATTAATCCGGCACCTGACTTTTCTATTTGCTTTTAAATCAACCATGGAGTCTGTGTGGGAGAAAAGGTGGAATGTTCTTGACTTGTCAAGTCAATCACCAATCCTGAGTTCACATGCAATATTTCTGTACGTATAACCATCATAACTGTCAAAGTAAAACTTTGATTCATTAGTATCTACAAGATTAAATTACATTGGAAGGGTTTTCTGAGTCAGAATTAAGCACACTGAACTATCATTATCATAGGCGCCATTTGTGGGGGAGGGGGGAATTGGGTCTCCAAAGTTAAGGTTGGGGGTGCAAAAGCCCCGCAATATTAAAACCGCAAGTTTTCCTAGTTCGTCTGCCCCGTTCAGTCAAGCTACTGATTAAGGTAATGCGGGACCTTTAAAAAAAAAAAAAAAAAAAAAAGTCTAATTCAAGCCGTCTACAATTGCAGTTTCAGGTTTAGAAGCTGAATCCATATTGGAATTAATATTCATGTCCAGAAAATGAGCGTCCTTGATTCGTTGCCGTGGCCTACTCTAAAAAAATCTGATAGTGAATAACACATCGTCTTTAGCTGTTGTTGTTGTGGCCAAGCAACTCAGGAAGATTGTAACAGACTGTTGGCAACCGTACTGCAATTTACTGAGCTGGGGTTATGCTTCCCAAAAGCGTTGCTATTTGCTAACTTTCAGCAACTTCCATAGTCCGGTTCAAACCAAGGTTTTCGGAAACGTACCCCTGAACGGTTACTTTCAATGTACTTTGGTTCGTTTTAATGCTTTCGCGTACGTGAATTGCCTAAGTTAAGAATATGCAATCGCCTTAATAAGAAGTGTTCCCCACTTCCATTTGAGCGCAGGCACGACAAACGGTAGGGGAGAGCTGGTACGAAAGTTACATTTTTCACATGGACGTCATTTTAAAAGATAACGTTACAGACCGAAAAAAAATTTCGGAGCGATTAACTACTTTCGTGTGTGCTCTGTCAATATCAGGTGCTAAATCATCACCATATATATTGACTTCGGCATAGTTTGACGTCGAACGGAAGTTGCGGATTGCTTCTTTCGACCCATCCAGCCGGGATGAAAGTAATGCACGGGCAGGGCAAAAGTAACGTGATCAAATTTACTGGAATCTTTTCAAATTTCTGTCGTTAAAACAGAAGCAAAAACAGCCAGACATTTGTTTTAAACATTTTAATTGGCTTCAAATGTTCCAAAAGTGAACGTGAACATGTTTAATGTGCAAGGTCTATTTATAAAAATGAAATTACTCATCACAGTTGTGACAGATATAATGAGTGGCACCCTCAGTGCATGCCTCATGCGACCACAGCGGACAAAAGATGCACCGCACCCACACTTCTCCAGGCAAAGATGAGGCAAATGTCTCCCCACAAACAAGACATTCCTCATCGTTGCCCCGGGAAACTGTGGTTGAGTGTGTCCACTAAGCCTCGTTTTCTTTGGAAGTTTTGAAGAGGACTGTTTTCTCTGGCCCCTCTGCCGACTCTCCTCCTCCAAAGCAGCTTTCACCGGGGTGTCGGTCAGTATTGCTGTTGACCTGCAACATTCAATGAGATTATAGTCAGAATCAGCTTGTTTTTATACAAGCAAGAGAATCAAGACGAGTTAAAAATGACACTATGCTCACCTCTTTCTGCCTCTCCTTTTATTTTCTTTCCTCGAGCCAGCCTTTGGATATGGGCAAAGCTTTTCTGGGCTGACCCTCTGTACTGGCGTGCCACTAGATGTTCCTGGAACCACTAGCATACCTGGATAGATGATATGCGCTGGCGATGGAGCTGGCGCTGGTGATGAAGGGGGCGCTGGTGATGGAGCTGGCCCTGGCACTAGGGATGGAGCTGGTGCTGGTGCAGGACGGTCGGTCACAAAAGCTGGAGCAAAGTCTGCTTCACTGAAAATATCTGGATTCAAGGGCCAGATACCGGAACACTCGAACCCAGACGAAATGCTGCTTGGTGTCGCAGCTTGAGGCAGAGCTTTAGCCACAAGACTTGGGATGTTGTAGATGGTCAAAGTTCTTCCAGGGTTCATTCGCATCCAATTGTCTGCTGCACTGTTAATGTAGCGCTTCAGAGGGCCAAAAACGCTTCGGTCTAGCGGCTGAAGACGGTGGGAGCAGTGGGGTGGAAAAGACAGGAGTACAATGCCCTGTGACTTGCAAAAGTCAATAGCTACCACAGAGAGGTGTGATGCATGATTGTCTAAGAGTAGCAGCAACTTTGACTCCGGGGTCACGCGGGTGTGTCTTGCAAAATGCTGTAAAAAGGCCAAAAAATCTGTCTCCTCCATCCACCCTGATCCATTGGCAGAACCAGTGGAGCCAGGGGGACCATCCCGGATGAAGTGGTCATGGAACTTCTTCCTTGGGAAGATAAAGTAAGGGGGAACAAAGTTGCCTTGTGCGTTGGCAGCAAAGGCAACGGTCACCAATGTCCCTCTTTCCCCGGAGGTCACAGCACCACCCTGGTGCTGGCCCTTGGTTGCAATGACTTTGTCTGGCACTTGAACCGTTGTGGTACCTGAAATAATGAGTGAAATGAATTATTGCTGGTGCAAATCACTGTTGCTTTTAAATTTATCTAAATATAAATTTTTACCTGTTTCATCCATGTTCCAGATGTCATTTACCTCAAAATTATAGCGGGTGAGGACAGTCTTTAGGTTGTTAAAAAACGCGGTCACGTTGGTCTTGTTGAAGCTGGTGGAAGGGGACATGCTGGTGGCTTGAGGTCGACGGATGGACAGGGTTTTGTTGTGCTCGAGGAAGGAGGTGAGCCAATTCTTCCCTGCCATCTGGTTTTTCTTCCATGAACATGGAGTTTTGAGGCCAATATTTTCGGCCAGCTCATATGCAAACTTTCGCACCTAAAAAAAAGCATAAAAAAGAGGTTAATTCCCAGATAGCAAGCACCTCCGCTCCGGATCTGCCCCGGATCTGCCCCGGCTCCAGCTGATCCGGCTCAGAGCCGTGGCAGATCCGGAGCGGAGGTGCTTGCTATATGGCGGTAGAGGTGTAGCTCTGGGGTGTTACTCGCACCTCTTTAGGACTCAGGCCAAAATATATATTGGCTGCTGTCTTTATATATGCCTGCAGTCTCTTCTCCTGTTCTTCTGTGAAGGCTTTGTTGTGAGCCCTGTATCCCGGGGCCCTGGTCTGCTGCCCTCTTGCCTCTGCCCTCCTCTTGCAGTAGCTGAACAGGGTGACATGACAAACGCCATGCACCGCTGCTGCCCTCCTTATACTATCGCCTCTTCGGACATCAAAAAAGGCCCTTGCGTAAACCTCCGGGTCAACCGTTCCTCTCTGGGTAGTTCTGACCCTAACTCTTGGCATTTTCTGTCGGTAAAACATAACACACATTTTTATGGAGCTTTTAAACACAAAATGCAGCCGCATTAGCAGAGAGGGACGAACATAACTGTTGCTACTTCAGTCCCGACGGTGACTCCTGACATTTGAACGAGGATTACTTCCAAAGTGGAAAAATTCTGACATTTCAAACTTCACCATATGTTACGGAACTAAATCACCTATCATTTCATCATAAATATGACACATGGAGCGATAAAGACAATCTTTAAATCGAAAAAGTTTAGCATTCGTCTGAATTAACTCACCGCTGTGGAAAACAGTCTTCTCGGTCTTGTGCCGCGAGGAAGACTGGACGCCTCAAGAATGTTCGCGGTTCTGGAGAGGGGCGCGAGCTGCACATGCTGACCTAGTATGACGCATCGAAGTGCGGATGGCTGTGAGTAAATCGCCGTGTTACTTTCGTCCAGAGTTACTTTCGTACCGGCGCTCCCCTACAATTTTATTTTTCACAGAGATGTGGATAAATAAATAAATAGGTTTTTCAACATGATAATTTAGACGTGTGCTTTATATGAAGAACGTATGCAGGGGCGTCTCTAGGACTGACGATTGGTGGGGCCCAGAGCTCCCCTCTAAAACAATTACTAACCCTGACTTGCACGCAATCATTCGCATAATTGACAAACAATCCTTCCAGGATTTTCCCGGCTTTTTTATTGTTTTATTGATTTTTTGCGGTAACTTTTTCAAAAAGTGGCAATGAAAGTTGCAATGTCTTGGCGATTTATTTTTTTGTCCGCGAGAAATTTGCGTGGATTGGTTGAATTTGCTTTAATAGTTGCAATCGCCACATGCAACTTCCTTGAGGGACTGAGTAATAGATTCACTCCGAGAACACGCTGGTACGGTACGGTACATTTCGGTACGGCGACAATCATTAGCCTAATCTGGACGCATAATCTCGTGCATTTAAATCAGCGTTATTCAGAATTGCACACAGACGTTTCAAATGTTCTTTTATTTTATTTAAACAAAACGATCATGAAGCGCCAGTTAAATCACTTGATGTGTGGAAAAGGTAGCGCAGACGTTTGAGAGCAGTTTGTCTTTCACAAAGCGTTGAACAATTTTTGAGTGGCCTAAATAATTTTTCTGATCTGAATTTATCCCATTATTTAGTCGTCAATAGATCGCATGGAGAGAGAAACCGTAACTTCGATTGCCAGAGGATTATTGTCATAATTGGAAAACGTGTTAATAACGGAAAATGACTGAGTACAAGCCAGGAACAATCATTGACGCAAAAGCATGGTCCGGGCCCCACCAATTATCACTTCCAGAGACGCCACTGGCTGAGGTTATATCGGCTTTTAACTTGTAGCTTGGGATTTCATTTTCATAGTGGAGATAGGGTGTACTATTAACCATGCGTCTGCAGCATGCGGAACTATTTAAACACAGCAGATGCGTGGATGATGGAAGATATAACCTATAGCGTTGTAGTAGGAGTAGCATTAAGAGACAACGGCCTTGGCCCATGAACCACGCGTTGCATGCATAATTATTGTGTGCGCATATTGCGTGCGTCTTGAAGCAGGCTGGAAAAAAATGCGACACATGAGTATCCTATAGGCTAACGCAATGTAAGGGCCCGTTTGCAATTTCAAATCCTAGGCTAAATAAATGACTGAAAATAGTTTAGCCTATGTCCATAAATGCGGGTATGGAAAATGGATGCTCCCTCCGACATTCAATTCGTGTGTGCCTTCATACATCGCATCCATTCAGCCAATTAACTTTATTCCACAGATCACAACCAGATTTAACATTCATCAAATAAAGTAGCCTACTTATATTTTCTAAATAAACCTTTTTAACATTCTTAAAGGCTGGACTTTGGACAAGGCAGCCTACCCTTGGGAATACAGCAGCCTGAAAAAAAATATTGTGAACCCCCAATGTTGACCTGAAGTTGGCGCCACTGATCATTATGATGGTAGGCTTCACATCAATCAGTTAATGCTGTATTCAACACAAAACTTGGTTATCAGCCATGTTATCTCTCTGCGGGTCTAGAGATATTAAATTCAGGCAGAGTAGTAATAACTTTCAGGATAAAGTCACTGTTTTTTTGTTGTTTAGTTGTTCTTGTTTTCATTTTTTCAAGTGTCGACCTGATTATTACTGGGTTGCCTTGTCTCTCTACTCGGTGTGTGTTCCTGCAATTCTTTTGCTGAGGACTAGGGAGCATTTTGGAGCAAAAGACATATTCCATCTTAAAGCCATCATTATTTTAAAGCTTAAATTCCAATAATCAAATTGAGTCATTGACACAATTCATGTGAGGTGAAGTGACTATGCTTAAATGACCTTGCCCCAAAAACCCCGGTCTTATGTGTTTATTCCCAGTACCACGCCTAAGTGTGAAATTCAGTGATTTGTTCTTATAGATCTAAGGCAAGCTAAAGGACCTTTAGTTATATTGACTCATGCCAGTATTTCATATTGACTCTGGTAGGCTGCGTTTGGAGGCAGTGATGTGAGAGGGAGATGATATAGGTGAGTGCTGGAGAGTGGGGGGTTGGGAGAGGGGGAGAGCAATAAGTGGCAAGAGTGAGAGAGAGATTCAATATTGACCTGATACAGAGTGGTTTATTAACTCTCTGCAGAGGTGAGCAGTGGTGCAGATAGAATTAAATACGGATAGTGAGTAACAGCAGGCACAGGGAACATTAATGAATAAATAAATAAACAAACAAACAAACCCTCGCCTTGCCTTGCCTCGCTCTCTTAATTCCAAATTCAGCTACACAACATGCAATTAACATTGGAGCTCGAGGGAAGTGAACCAGCCGAGCATCAACACTCAGATTGCGCAGAATACACCTCCGCTTAACCCTTGTATGCTTTTGTATGCTATTAGCACTGCCATTCTCTCACTACTCCTAGCTGTCCCCGTTGACTGGAGAATTTGTATTCACTCCGGATAATATTAATGTTCTTTGTCAATCCTATGGCAATGCTCCAGAAGTCCGTCGTGCCAATCAAGCATCTGTGAACCAAACTCAATTGAAGCGGGAGCGATTTATGCTGACATGTATTGTCGCTCTCTTTGCCAGCAGGGCGTGTCTGAGAGGCAGTTAAAAAGCAAAGCAAAGTCGCTGTTCATCGAGAGGTTAGCATCTCTGCTGTCCTGGCCCTGCCACCCTGCCCCTGCTATAGCTAAAGATAGACAGGCCGTGTTGTAACTGGTGGATTTAACCCTGAGCAGGCTTCGAGACAAGGATTTGATAAAGATTTGGATGACGTCCGGGGAAGCTATACTGAGAATCATTTTAGGAGAATGCAATGTGTTGTGAATATTTTGATTCTTGAAATAATATGATGCCATGCATACAAATTTTGATAGTTTTGTTTTTTTTTCTTCAGCGCATTGAATTTGAAATTAGGTAATATGAGATCAAAGTCCAAAATCAAGTGATCGGTTTAGGCTTTACAGCATCTTGTATATACTCAACCATTTTTTAGAACCGAAAGTTTAGGGACAAATCAACATCTGTGACCCATAGGTATCACTTTTCACATGCTACTTTGCTTGGCGGTGCTCTGCTTAGCTTGTGCTACAGCCGTCTTCATTCCTATGTCTGCTTTGGGGTTTCTGTGCCATCAGTCATGTTTCAGCTAGTGAAATGTGCGTTCAAATTGGTCCAGGTTGAGTGATTGACTTGGCCAGTCAATGTCATTTGGCTTTTTAGCCCTGAAGCACCCCTTGGCTGTCTTCACAGCAACTTTGAGGCCACTGTCCTTCTGTCATTGCAGTTCCTGAGACTGCATCTCAGAGTAAACCCACTGAGTCTATGTTGCTGTAATTTTCTTATTGTGCTAGTTTTTTGTCTTTGCCTACTGTACATCCTGAAGAGAGTTCTGAATCTCATAGAAATTTTAAACCATAGGCAGAGATTAAGTGGGGCTAGGGAGGCAAGAACCCCCTCCATCTACTACTGTCCATGATCATAAATCTCCCCCCCCCCCTAACCCCCCCCACCCCCCTTTCTCTCTCAACGCCCAATTCCATCGAGGACTTCTGATAGCCCTCTATGCTCTGGTCAAGCTTCCCCTTTATTCTGACTTAATTGCTGAAACCCCTCCATTCAGGTGATCCTTTGGCCTGTGAGCTGCACTCCTGCTGGGATACAGCTGGCACTGTTACCCAAACACACACACACACACACACACACACACAGAACGACAATTTAGCAGGATGAGCCAGACAACGCTGCCCATTAAATTCTTTATGGAAGAGAAAATATATTTCTCCGTTTTGCTGAGTAGCCCCTGAGAAGCTTTCACCAATCCCTGGAGAACCTCTAGCCTCAGTGAGGGAGTCCCTGTTTTATGTCTCTATTACAGACTGCTGCTCCTCTTGCGCTGTATAGAATGTCTGTCACTGTTCAGCTCTGTGCAAAAATGTAAAGTCGTACATTAAAGAGACAGAGCAAGAGCCCTATATGCTCTCTTTTTATATGGGTTTTCATGTTTTCTTTTGTTACTTTCATTTATTTTTTTTTTCCTCAAATGACATTTGAATCTGGCCAGCCAAACTGAGGAGAGAGAAAATTTTCAAATGCAGAAAGGAGAGAAGGAGAAAAAGAGAGAGTAGCCTCATTAGAGGAGGAGCTGTGGCAACATTAGCCTTAAGGGAGGCAGTGTTCCACTGTGCCATGGTTGTACAGTGATGTACTTTCAGAAAGAAACTTCAAGAAGCAAACAAAGAAAAATCAAAGCTGGCACAGTGCTAGCATGTACTCACAAGAGCACTCAAACACGCACCCTCACACATCCATACATTCTGAGACATTCCACTCAAACAAAAAATGTACAATATTTATATTCCCAGGGCACATGAGCATGTGTTCCTGTGTGTGTATGAATGTGCATACATGCTAGGAAACCCTTCAATTTGGCTAAATTAAAAAAATTCTGCAAAGAAGAGTGGGCCAAAATTCCTCCACACCGATGTGAAAGACACATTGCCAGTTATCACAAACGTTGTAGTCGCCGAGGGTGGCACAACCAATTATTTGGTTTAGGGGGCAATTACTTTTTCCACATAGGGCCAGGAAGGTTTGGATAGCTTTTTTCCCTTAATAAATTAAATCATCATTTAAAAACTGCATTTTCTATTTCCTCGGGTTATCTTTGTCTACTGTTAAAATTTATTTGATGATCTGAAACATTTAAGTGCGACAAATATGCAAAAACATAAGAAATCAGGAAAAGGGCAAATACTTTTTCATGGCACTGTATTTGGACATTGACACATTGTCATTGTTTTAGCTCTGCACGCCACCGCAATGGATTTTAACCAATCAAGACGTGCTTCCAGCACAGACTTTCAGTTTAATTCAAGGGTTTTCTCATGAATATTGCAGTAACCGTGAAGCAATTGCAACCATTTTGTAAATAGCACTTCGGTTTTAGGGGATCAAAAATTAGTGAATGAACTAACAAAATCATAAATTTAATTGTTTCTTTTATTCTTGGTCGCAATTCCTTCACAGTCAATTGCTGCCTGAAATCTGGAACCTATATACATCACCAGATGCAGGGTTTGTTCCCTGATGATACTGCTGAACATAAAAAAAATTCACAAACACATACTGACTCGCATAATTGCTCACTGACTCATGCCTCTCATAAGAACAGGAATACACACACAAACACACACACACACACGTAAACACCCTCTTCTCTCCCCCCGCCTCACAAATGCACATACACACACACACACACAGGTTTCTTATCCCTGCATTTCAGTTCTATTTCAGTAAGACTAGGGTACATGTGAGTAGTCATTATTTATGCTCACATGAAACAGACACATCTGACCTTCGTTTTTCACTTGCTGTCAGTCTTCCCCCCTCCCTCACTTGTCTTCCCCCCGACACCTTTGTTCTCTAGAGTAATTACACGAGCAGTTTTTTTAGGTCTGAATGAACGAACTCATACCCAGCACACATCCTGAGCGTCTGCTGCTTACGCAGTGGAAGACACAACAGATTCGGCAGTCAAACGGAGCATCTGCTTCACCAAAAGTAGTTTTTGATTTCAGATTTGGGTTCCCTGCAAATTATTTGCTTTGATAAGTAGGCCGTTTGTTTTCAGGTACAAAGAGTCAAATGAATTGTCATAACATAACCATGGAAACCGGGTACTGTGAAGCAGCTCCCCCGTGCAGCCTTTTTCAGACGCAGTGCGTCTCAACTGTGTGTCTCCCCGGCTGTTCTAACACATGCCGGCAACTGATTACAATGAATGAGGCGACATGGGGCACAACTAGTAAGAGCAGCAGCCACTGAAGGCTGGTCGTAAGGCAGATTTGCACCCAGGCGCTGAACACAACAAATTTGCAACCTGCGACATCGGCAACACAAATGCCATTTACTACCTAGGGTGCCATCCTTCTAGGGGGCGATGGAGGGCACCAAATCGATCAGCAATCGCTATATCCTGACTCCAGCACATGCCTCCCACCTCGGTCCACAATCTGGCCTAGGCTGGCAGAAAGGCTATAACCGTTTCTGGATCGTTACATTACCCATATGGCACTGCAGACAGCTGCAGTCCCATCCAGATGGCAGAGGAATTGGCAAATCTGTGCAGGTCTTGCACATGCCTATCTTCGTGTTGTTTACAAAACAAGGCAAAGGCTATGACTATATAAGAAACAACACTGTCTCATTCCGCTACCTCTCATTTGTTTGCTGCATGCACCTGGCATCATGCTCTGGCTTTTCCGTGCCGATTTGCATAAATGCAGTTAGCATAACGCTGGTTTTACATGGAATACTGCCAACTCATTTAATACAATATGCTTCACACTGTCTGCAATAATGTGTCATTACGCTGAAGAATAATCCTTTTAATTTCTCATTGTGCATCAAAGTGTTGTTTGTCGTATTCACACAGTGACATCCACTTAAAGAAGTGGGTTACTTCCTTTCAAACTAATTACAGTAGAATGCACCTGCGTCAGCATTTAATTATTTCCACAGAATGACATTTTCTGGTTATAAACACATCATACTTGACAGTTTGGGCAAATATCATCAATCTTCCTCATCTGCTATCTTCACATGACCTCCCTAGTTGGCTAGTGTGTTGGTTTTTCTTGTTAATGGACCTATAGCCTGGACCTATAGATCCACACCGCAAGGTCCTGGTGTAAAATGACAATGCAACAATCCCTTCTGCCCTAGCAAACAAACTGTGCCAAGCCATTTGAACGTAGTGTTGGCCAATTAGATTTGATGCCAACGGATCAAAGTAATTAGTGAGTTGATGTGCAATGATAATATTCAGCTGGGCACACACTTTATCCATGAATCGCTCCTTGTGATTCGTTAAGTAGTATATCCACATTACGTGCTTCACTCCCAGTGCTTTATCATGCATCACCCGTGAACACTTTGCAAATAGTTGCATTGCGCATAAAGGTTATACAGTCAATCTATTTGCATTTAATTGGTGTTATTATTTGTGCAATTAAATTTTCTGCTATTTAGTGCTGTGTGTCAGGAAATAACCTTGTATTTCTCACTTTCTTTTTTACTCAGACTCATTTTCTGTGTGTGAGCAGTGTAAAAACTTCTGTGACCCCACTAAGAAGTGATGAAGATAAATTAATTCAGAAAACAGTTTCTTCTTAACCCTTTGAGCACTGAATAAATTTTCAAGGAATTAAAAATGTCGTTATCCTGAGCTGTTGAAAACCTATCATGTGGCGACTTGTTTAAGCCCTGAGCCTCTGACTTGAAAATGACATGCCCAAAATGAAATGACTATATCCAGTGACGTGCCGTCGGAGGTCAGTTAGGGTAGGCAGAATCCTCACCGTTAAACAAACAACAACTCTATTACTTGGCTTGATTAGCAATCTGAGAATTGATTAACTAATTTACAAGACTAAATGGCAGATGGCGTGCCAGTTCCATCCATGACATTAGTGCATCGAACTTAAAATGCTCACGAGACAGCAAGTTTGTTCATATTTGCTAAGAGGAAGCTAATGCAATGCCATTAACAAATATTAAAACCTTTCTTATGCGGCGGTCAATGTGTGGTCAATATGTTTACGATAATATATCCCCCCTTAAACACGTACTTTTTAATGCCATTTTTAAAAAATAGGGAGTTTATTTTCAGTCTTCTTTCATAATCCAATAAACAAAAGATCAAAACAATATACAGAGCTACCGAGAGAGTTGAGATTTTTTCCTAATTAATTATTAAGATTTACTTCCTTGCAGTCTCGAATCAAAGCATAAAGGTAAATTAATCTTTTTGTCACTATCACCTCTTAATCATTACTGGCTTAATAGACGAGAAAAAAGGTCAAATTGATTGATTGACAATCAGGCATAGGACGTGGAAACAGGTTGACAAAATATAGTGATAAAAAAGGAGAAGTCACTGCCTAACCTGACCGCACGTCCCTGACTATATCTCTGCAACAAATTGGTCGATTTGAATAATCTTGGTATCATAATAAAAGTAACACCTTGGGGATTTTTGCCATGGTGTAAAAATCAGTGTATATGTCCCTGAGTGTGAGTAAATGAAGATGGAACACTGCATTAATTAAACATCTTTTTTGCACAAAACAAAATTTTACTTTTATCTGTCTTAAAATTATTCAGTAGCAGTCTGAAGCTCCTAAAAAATTACAGCACAGAATCTCACCATTATCTGTGCCAAAGTTTATTCTAACCATGTAAATCAGAGCAAAATTAGAGAGGTTCTAGTTCAGGAATGTCTAGGTGGTCTCTCCAAGCTGACACTGTGCTGTTTCATATTTTCAGGTACCGAACAGTAAAACTCATCTAATTTCACTTATATGTCACTACAGGCATACATTCCATCCAAATACAAGCACTTTTTAATTTTTAGAATTTCTTTTTTTAATTATTATTTCTGCCAGTCCTGTAGCCTATACAATTTTCCATTCAAAGATAATACATACAAAGAAAATGAAGTTTGACTCCACTGGAGCAGATTTACCGAAAAAAAAAAAAAAAAGCAAATGAATAAAATCATAAATACAAATGTAATGTAAAAAAATGGTTAAAAAAAGTAAAAAACCCCAGCAATTACAACCCCAATTCCGAAATAGTTGGGACAAAGTGTAAATTGTGAATAAAATCAAAACGCTTTGGCCCTCATTTATCAAACGTGCGTACACCAAAAAAATGGACATACGCCGAATCTCCTGCAAGGATCGGCATTTATCAATCTGAACGTGAGCGAACGGTCTGCAAAAATCTCACGCCAGGTCTGACCAGGTGTACGCAGATTTGAAACCAGCGAACAACATGCAGTAATGAGTGCAGCTGTCAAAATGAGTAATAAACCATATGCAGCAACGTGGACATCATGCTGTTGTTGCTCTTATTAGTAAAATGAATCAATAAGCTAAATAGGCTAAATTAATAAATGAATGAATAAATAAATAAATAAATAAATAAGACACCTGTGTTGAGAAATTAATTAAACTTATATTTTGAGACAACCTGCTTGTCAGGCCAGACAGACGGCTGAAAATAACAATCAATTTGATTAATGCGTGGCTTGGCAGATTTGCAGTGTGGTATGTCAGATGCTCATCCAGTCAGATATATGCTGAACAACAAAAGAAATGCAATATAATTAAAGGCAGACTAGAAAATAAGTTTGCGCGTATTTAGAAAATCAAATTTATTACTAGCGCAGGCATATTTATAGTACACTCATTTCATCAAACTTTTCTTTATTTTGCAGTCACTCTGAGTAACCATAAGAGTACATTAACTAACTAGCTAACTTGCGTTTCTTTTGTTGCTCAGTATATATAGGCCTACGGACACTTTGACCGTGATAACATTTTGACAATGGTTGATCTGCTGTTGTAAGAGGAATAAGCTTCTGTCCAAGGTGAGTGGAACTTTCGACACAGAGAAAATCTCCTCCGGGAAAGTGACGAGTGGCTGCTCATTTTGCGTGGCACCCGATAAAATGTCATGGAGTAATAGCCTACTAATAGAAGTACAATGAAGAGTGATCTCTGCAGACTGTTTTTTAACAATTACCCTCATGCAGCTCCGATCGAGGTGGTGGGGACTCATTTGTCTCCCCACCGCCTCGTATTCCCACGATGGAGGGGGAGCCCTGCTCCTCGAACGGTGACAGCTGGAGGTTCGAGTCTGGTTGGCCTCCACCGGTCCGTGCACTGCTGCGCCTGAGCGCTGCAACCACTGATCTAGATATAGGGGAGACCGGGGTTACTTCGGCCACGGGGTTAGGTTTGTCACCCCAGTTTTTTTCATTGCAAACGCACTGACAGGAAAACGAAAATGTACAAATTATGCGACATCCCAGCGACGTCATCTCTTGGAAAGAAAAAGGATTAATAGTGTCATGTAAGTGTTTTCTGCCTAAATAACTGAATTTTGACCCAAATTGTAAACTTTAAGTTTCTGAAAGAAATGCGTCTAGCTTCTTTGAAGACAAAGATTTCCGTTTTTACTGTTTCATAAACGTATGTAACTAGAGTTATTAACAACACATAAGATAAAGGCCTGCTGCGATCATGAGATAAGAGATGCGGCCTGATTCCCAAAATGGAAGCACAGGGCTACACTGGCCAAGCAGCATGGAGTTAGTTTGTCAGGGTGCTGAGGTTGGCCCGCTTGTAGGTCCTGTGTTAGGCCTATATTAAAATATTCCAAAGTCAAATATAGGAGCCGATTTATTGTTTTTCAGACACCTATAGTGTCTTAATAATTCTAAAATTTGCATTTATTTTATATTTATGATAGAGGACCTATTAGGGCCTTTGTTTGGAGGACACAAGTATGAATGTGTAAGGGTTTGCTCCTTGCAGCCCCTCCCCTTTCTCATTCTTTCACCTCCACCTTAATGGGCCACAGGTGGGGCCCATTAAAGTGGAGGTGTTGGCACAGTATTGAGGGTTAGCAGGTGCCAGCCCTGGGGCCTCCGTATTTCATTCCATTCCTTTGTCAGTGGGAATGTTTGCTGCTCCTCTTTGGTGCCTTAGTCCTTACTCATCATCCAAAGGTGGAGAGGAGTGGGTCCAATGCTTCTCATGCAAAGGGTGGGCACATGAGGACTGTGCAAATGTCAGTGGGCTCGCCTACATATGTCATAACTGCAAGTCTGATGGTAATTATGCATAAATCATAGCTTGTGTTGGTTCGTTGTAAAAATAAAACAGTTCTCACCATTTCTGTTATGAGAATATTGGACTGTCTTTTTCAGCTTCAGCTGATTGCCAACTATAACGATTTTACCCCTCCCATCTGACGAAGTAACCCCGGGTATGGGGTTACTTCGGCATGTTTGTGATATATCGAAAATTAAATATTGCGACGTAAATATATGTTATATTGAGATTGTATCAATACAAGTTTTGTAGGCGACATTCTGCACTACACATATACCATAAAGGTATTTCTGTAAGTTTTAGCAACAAAGAGTTATGGAGCCAAATACAAAATCATGACGAGGTAACCCCGGTCTCCCCTAATTCTATATAGATCAGTGGCCGCAACCTGTTTTTTTGTGGCGATCTTAAAATCGGACCACTTTTTTAACCTACATCTAAAGCATCTGGATTGTCAGTTAGGCTATATGACATGAAATATCATGGATCTATAAATTGAATTTATTAAGGCCGATGTTATTCACACTTATATGTGAATTGATTGTGTATATTGTGAATACGTTTTACAAATTACAGTGTAGATTGATGGTGAAATGTAGGCTTAATAAGTTACCAATATGCGAATGTGAGATATAATTAAGTAGGCCATAAGTTGATAAAATATATATTAAGCCGATGGTGCAAGGTAAAAAAATGTTTTGAGAGATAATGACCGCTGAGTGAAGAAGGGCTCCCCCTCCTTGCAAAAGCCAATTTAACCACTGCCTAAGAGAATACACGCCCATGCCGGAAATTGCACCCTCTTCGGCTGGGATGCAGTGCTTTAATCTAACCACAAGGCTACACCACATCGCACAACTTTGGAGGTCAAATTGCCAATACAAAGAATGATTAAAGAAAACACGTCACTCACACCGCTTGTACTGTTGTGTTCACAGTATTCATGCAGAATGGCACAAAGATTCTGTTTGAAAACAACTTTTGAATATTTAGCAGATAATTGATACCAAAAATATCACAAACAAACCAGTTAAGCATCTATATTGTCGCACTATTTAAGTACATGCAAATGGCCCATGGACTCAGTTTGAGGCACTGGGAACACAAGGCTCCAGCTCAGGCTAGGTTTGTGCGGTTAAGGTGGTTTAGAGCTCATTGGAAACATCAGAACCCATAGAATCAAATGGCTACCAGCAAAGTCTTACTGACAGCATCACAAGCCGATCACAGAGGAAAATACATTGCAAGCAAGCTGAATGCTGTGGAGCTGAGATCTTTGAAGCAATGCCCCGGTATGGGTTAAAAGTGACAAGGCTTATATTGTTGAATTCTGTGGACTTTCCTCTTTCATTTGAGGTATTGCTTGTATGCATAGTACAAATTCAGTAGAAATGCTAGTGACACAGCGCTAATATGATTTTATCCTATGTTTGGCTCCATGCTTATTTACTTGCTTGGTGCTTGAATTGTGTTCGGTTGAGGTAAAAATGGTCAAGATGAGCTTTTTGCCGAGTTTCTTTGCGTAAAGTGGATAAGCCGCTCAACGAAGTTGCGATTAGGAAACATGCTGTATTTATTATGCGTAACGACCACCCCCGGTACCAGCGGCATTCAGGTTTAAGGGTTTAAACAAGCTTCCACATGATAGGTTTCAACAGCATCTGATTTGGTATCTTACATCATTGGGCAACTACAGTTGCCTATAGCGCTGAAAGGGTTAAATCAAAGTACAGTAAGTGACAACCACGGCAGTTGTAGTGTAGGGGAGGGGTTAGGGTCTTTATTCATGCCTTGTGGTGCCAAATGGCCTGGAGGGTGCAGAGAAAATGTTGCAGGAGGGTCCTTCACTGTCAGTGGTCATAAATAGCATGACATATGGCAACCGCCCTTGCTAATAGCGGGTTTGGCAGAAAACAAGAATAATTTATATGGAAAAAAAATCAGTATCTTCCAAGAGTATTCATTCACGTGAACTATGGACAAAAGACTGGCTAACTGTGGCATTTGTAATAAACATGAACAAACTCAAATTTGTAATGAAAATGGCTGCATAGGTTTTTAATCCCCTTGGGGTGAAATCATAGTAAATATGCACATCATTGCTTACTAATGTTACTAGTTGAGATTAAATGGAAGGTTTAACAGGGATTCATTTGAATGATGAATTTCACCAAATGTAATGAAGGATTGTCTGATTGTTTTTTTTTTGAGTCTCGATCGGAAGAAAAAGCTCCTAATCACTGTCAGTGCAGTATATGTTTTCAGCTGTGAATTACTGTACATGTGGGAATTCATCTGAGAATGAGTGATTACTCCAAACAAAGCACTGTGGCATGCTGTGAAACATATTTTACAGCTTCTCAATTCAAGACATTCAGTTCACCAAGCCACAAGGCTAAAGTTGACAGCAGATGTCTGCTAACATAAAAAACAAAGTTGCTAAGAAAGACAAATGAGGAACCACACAGTATCATTAATTATCCTGAGGGTAAGTAGTTGCTTTTAACAATAAAAACACAAATATGATTCTGAAATGTACGGATGACAGGAGGAACAAATATACTGTAGCTATTACTAGGAAAGATAATATTACATGGCATCCGTGCTTCATGTTAAAATCAACCTCTTCTCTGAACTGTCTCATGTAGTTAATTGGCAGAAATCAATATGGTATCCAAAAAAAAAAAAAAAAAATGCATGGTGATGCCAATTCCCTTTTTAAACAAGGGGTTGAACAGAGCACAGGTCACAGTCAACAAGCGTCACATCTCTAAAGTAAGAGAACAAAACCCATATTAGGCCAGGGGACCTCCCCCCCAGACTGCAGGGAAAGGCTCTTTTTGGGGGGAAGTGGGCTGTGATTATGATTGGGCCCAGCATTCTCCCTGCTAGAGCCCATCATCCTACTATGGCTGAGCTCTTTAGGTGCGGTCCACTCTAGAATCGGGCTGGTGGCGCTAAAACTCTGCCGATTGTCCACGGTACTGGACACTTTTCTGGATGCGAATGGCGGATGTTGGCCGGCGTTGGACTGGATTTGGGATTAGGGTGTCTCCTGGCCCCCCGTCCCACAACACACTCTGACTGCAGTACACTTTTGAATGGTGCAGTTTTTTGTTTTTTGTTTTTTTGCTTTAAAATTTATTTACATGGCACAAAAAACAGAGGTTGAAAATTAAATTTAATTTCAATGGCGTTTATGTGTGTAAATGATTGACATGCATGATAAATGTTAAAGATAATATTGCTTGATATTTTCCTGGAGGTGTCACAACACGCTTGTCTGCTTCATTGTTTTTTTCCTTGTTCCAGCAGTCTTGCGGGGTGTTCCTGGTAATTAATTGATTGGCTTGTTATTCCTTTGGTGGGAATATATAGGTTGTGTATATGTATACCTGTGTATATAGGTTGTGGGATTTTGTGAGCTGTATCATCGTACTAGTTGGGCTGACTCTAACCTCTTGCTGTAAATCCCAGTTTTCCTCCTTGGCATCTCCTCCAGAGAGCTAAATTAGAGATGAGCAAATTATTCCACATGGCAGTTTCATGAAGCCTTCATCCATTCCTCCTTGTCCTCCTCATAATTATTGCGATCAAGATCTTTGTTGATCTTGCGATTGGCTGTCCCTCTACCCAGTTAGAAACAGGAAGTTGTCCTTTTTCTATGAGATTAAAAGAGAAAACATAAATATAGCTACACATTTAAACATTTATACATATTTTCCAATGATCACCTGTTCAATACTACTTGTTAAATGAATAATGATTGTAAAATATCATGACAATACTCAGATTAAATAGTCAATAGTGTTTCACCATCTGGATTTTATGCTCAAATGAAGGTAAACAGAAAATAACTGGCTGTTCTCGTTCAGTGTTGGTAGTGAGCACTACAAAATGTTAGTGCAGTAGAATTTTTATGTGATCCACGTAATTTGTGAAGCTGGGGGATGATGGGGGATGACGAGTGTCTGTCGTGGCAAAGTCCCCATATGGATAAGAATGGGGTGGATGGGTGAACTAGAGGACAGTCTTTCAAATGGGAGACCTGTGTCTATGTCATGATTCTGATGGCGAGTTTAATATTAGTTTTGTAAGTGTGAGTCACGACTGTCAAAAAAAAAAAAAAAAAAAAAAAAAAGCGCGATTGCCTTTCCCTGACCCTGAGCCCTAACCTTAACCAAATGTTACTATATTTGCCTTCTTCTAAGCCCGAATACTAACCTTAACCTAACCCAAACAAGATCGCCTTTCCCTAACCTGCAATCCTCCTTTTAAACTAACTGGAAAGCTCACCTTTCCTGAAGTAGTAAGTGTAACTGACGCCTCATTGGTTTTGTAACCATTTGTTCTAAAGGTGCAATGTCGATGTTATTTACGGCAATTGGGGAAATACTTGTTGAGCAATGCTGCTGGTAACTATGGTAATTACATGACCGTGTTGTGGTTACTGTAAGAGTGTATGGATGCAGCCTGGAGCCTCTTGTCTTATGCCCTCCTACATCATGCCATGAAGCAATGCCCCCTAAGCTTCTTGTTAGGGTTAGGGTTAGGGCTAGGGGGCGTGGCTTCATGGCACCAGGCGAGATGGCATGAGAAGAGAGGTGACCATGAGCTCCAGACTGCATCCTTACCTGCCCCGCTGACTGAGGAAATATAGTACATGACTGTGTTGTTGAGACCATAAGCTACAGAGAATCAGCAAGATTAAGTAT
This sequence comes from Gymnothorax javanicus, assembly GCA_029692085.1. Classification (NCBI taxonomy): domain Eukaryota; kingdom Metazoa; phylum Chordata; class Actinopteri; order Anguilliformes; family Muraenidae; genus Gymnothorax; species Gymnothorax javanicus. The sequence continues at coordinate 44,071,330 of CM056193.1, read as the reverse complement.
GAATTTGTAGGCTAAGATATACAACATTTTTATGTGAATACGTTACAGATGGATATTCTTTGGCTAGGTTAAATTATAACGCCATCTCAGACAAGGTTGGGACAATAAGGAAAACATAAAAACAGAAATCGGTGATTTAAAAGTTTTCTTCGGCTTGTATCTCATTACAGACTGCATGGTGAGAGAATATTTAATGTTTTGTTGGCTCAACTTAATTTTATTTGTAAATATATACATCCATTCTTGACATGTTAGTCTGCAACACAAAAAAAGTTGGGACATGAGCAATATAGGAAAAGTAATGAGGCAAAAAAAAAAACTGAATAATGATTTGATTATAAACAGCTGATGACAGAAAATCAAGATTTAGTATAAAAGCAGCACCCGGGAAAGGCCGAGTCCTTCAGGAGCAAAGATAGATCAAGGATCACCAATTTGCCAACAAATGCTGAAAAATTATGTATAGGTTTGAAAACAGTGACCGTCAAAGAAATGTAGGAAGGGATTTGGATATTTCACCCTCTATGGCATATAACTTAATTAAAAGATACCAGGAATCGTGAAGAATGTCTGTGCATTAACAGCAGGGGCGCAAGCATAATTTCAATACTTGTAATCTCCGATCACTCAGATGCATCAAGAAACTTCAACTATCTAAATGATATAACCACATGGGCTCAGGATTACTCTGGCAAACCTCTGTCAAGTTCTACAATTCTTGATTACATCATCACATGCAAGATAAAACTTTCCTGTGCAAAAAGGAAGCTTTATGTTTATGATGTCTAGAAGCGCTGTTGACTTATTTAGGATTGGAGGGATCTGTGGAAACAGATCACACAGTGGAAACATGTTTTGTGGTCAGACTTTTCAATCTTTCAGGTCTTTTTTGTAAAACATGATCACTGAGTGCTCAGGAGTAAAGGAGAAAAGGCACATCCTGACTGTTACCATCAGTAACTCTAAAAGCCATACTCTATCATAGTATGGGGTTGTGTCAGTGCCTTTGGGAAGGGTAACTTGCACTTCTGTGAGGCACCATTAAAGCTGAAAAGTACAGAGATTTTGGAGCAACACATGTCATCTTCAAGATGACATCTTTTCTCGGGACACCTGTGATGAGACTTCGGTTTTTGCCATTTAGCCATTTTGACTGCAGCTGCTCACATGGCATTGATTGTGCCCACTGCTCTCCCATGATAAAATTATTGAGGCACACTGTGATACACCATGTAAATTTGCAGCAGCCGTTGCGCTCAATGTTGCAAGGAACCTGAATTATGAAAGTTTTCAGCGGAGCACTGCTATTGATAACAACTGAGCAAAATGAGCAAAGAAATGTCCCATAGGCCATGTAATAATTCAGTATTGTTCCAGTTTATCGTAATTTAAATGACATCACATTATTTGTATGTACTTGAACATAACGCATTCTCACCTTCCTTATTTCTTTGGCATGCTCTGAAGAAGGTAGCGGCAGGTTTTAGAGTACATCGTTTTGTCTCAGGATTGATGCTATATTTTAAATACTGTTCCTCTCAAAAATAATGAGATAAAAGATGCTCTGAGCATAACCACGAATTATTGTGATGTTTGAAGCCAGCACAGCCCACATTTTTCAACCATTGTTTTAATATGACAGGTCTTGATATGGGGGACCTGTAGAGGGTCAGTTCAATGGACTAAAAACTCTCCCTACTTGAATCATAAGTCCTATTTGAATATTCAAAAATCTGCAAATTTGGGATTTATGGTTGCGCCAACTCAAGTCTGCAACCAAAGTTTGCTGAAGTGAAATTGTCTTCTCATTTGATCACATTGCATTTACACCACTTGTCATTCTCACAGAGTTTAACTTGTTATGATTCAGCCAAGGAACCAGATGCAGTGGCAGATTACAATCCACTAGCGGGGTTTATTGATGGTAATATAGTAATGACTGTGAGGGATGGAGCCCGCAGTAGAATGGCGCTGTTCAGTTCAGATGGTAATACGCTTGAGTGTAGGGTGTGTCCGTGCTCAGTTAGTGATGTCCTGGGGCAGCCAGATGGAGAACAATCTCGCCAGAGCAGAACCGTCAGATGGCAGGACAGGAGAGTTCAGCAGGAATGCAGTCCCAATCCTGATGACCGCTGAGGGCTTAGGAAGAGTTCCTAATAAACTGGGCAGAGGAAAATACTGAAGGCGATTAACAGGAACGCGATCCCAATCCTGGAGACTGAAAGCAAGGCTTGGGAGCTTGTTCCTATTAGTAAGACTAGGAAGAGCACTTCTGTATTTAATTACTATTGAAGATTACAAATACTTTTTGAAAACAAAAGAGCTCTGATCTTGGAAGATGCTGACTGGTTGCTCAACCTTTTCCACTCTGGACTTGCCATCAGAGGGACTTTGGTACTGCTCTCACCTTGCCTTAAAGCACATTACATCTCCAAACCCGTTCCCATTTAGGTTTCTTAAATAGCAACTGAGTGTTAAATTGCTCAGTTTTGAGGATCAATCCGTATCCATTTCCCCTCAGCTTGCATTATTGTTCCTTGCAATAATTATCAAGCATTTTCCTATCCACATTAATGGTAACATAAAACATCAGTGTCTTACAAAGCTTCTGAATTCCTGCAGCTCACAAAACGGTATTTTTTTTCTGCATCCAGGTCCAATAGGCTTGATACGCCGAAACAAACGTTTCTAAAATGTGGATTTGCCAACTCAGGTCCACGTGTTAAGTTTGCTTATGTAGAAATGAAACTGTCTTCGACCAATGACATTACCATAATGCAGGTTTACACTCAATCTTTTTCCAAGTAAGAACCGGATAATTAATTTAATTGCTGGGCAAATAGGCTTCAAACAGCCTGAGCTGCCTTACCATTAACAGTTAAGACATACAGCTTTGCGTCAAAAGAGGAAGGCTACAATATGAGATTGCATGAATGGCAATTAACTGAAATTTCTCGAAATTCCATCTTGAAGTAGAATAATATGTAGTTAATGCTGCTGAAGACGGTATTTAGATAAGGTTTAGACTTACTCTCTACAACTGTAATAAATTAATCAGATAATTACAATTTACACAATCTCATATTATAGCCTTCCCACAACTTTCCAAGAAGCAAGTATAAAGACCTCATGAATGACTTTGCTACCTTGAATGTTCAACGCATGGCTTGCATTTTAAATGATTTTAAATGCATGCCATTCATTGAATTTTCAAGAATTACAAATAACCACTTTACTAAATTATTCAATTGCCAACACTTTGCCATAAGAAACATTGGTAATTTAATAAATTGATTATTATCGCTTTGCGCAGCAGCCAGTGTGCACCTACACTTCCCAGCAAATGCAGCCTATTCTCTTGAACACTGAAAAAATTTTGATTTTGTGCTGTCTTAATATAAATGTGGTTGCACTGTTGAAAAAATCCGAGAACAGGAGATGAAATTCAGGAAAAGCACTGGGTCAATTAGCTATTTTTTTTTTCCCCATCTATACAATGTCACTAGTGCGTTGTCAATGTCGCCCTTCAGTGATCCGTCTATTCTTAATACTTCCTTAATAACATAACATAACATAACATGAATGGCAAGAACAGGCCGTTCAGCCCAACTAGGCTAGCCAGTTTCTTTATACTATTGTGAATATATCACTTCAGATACTCAATGACTCAATGGTATCTAGCTTTAAGTCAAGCCTGCTCTTGAAAACTCCTAAGGTCTCTGCCTCAACAATATGGTCAGGCAAGCTATTCCACATTAATAATTAATAATTAAATGCTTATGTATTGGTCTTGATTATTCAGTAAATAAATTGTGTGATTATTAATCAAGCAATCTTAAACAGGAACAGCTTGAAAGTAATTATGCGTTTCAGGGTCAGAGGCTCAGGGCAAGTGATTTGAAAATCCTGTAATACCAGCATTACCACTAGGGGGACGTTGGACTTCAGGAAGTTAAAAGCATAAAGAAAGTGACAATTCCACAACTTGCACACTCAAAGTAAGGGGTGTATGTTACAAACACCCCTTACTTACTCAAATATATTTCAATCAGGAAAGACTAGAACAAGGTGATGACTTGAAAAATTTTAACAATGTTGTTTCTTAATGAACATAGAGCATGATCTTTGGTGGTTAGACCCCAGCATGGAATAAGTATATAACATTGTTGGTAATTCTGTAGATTCTATACTCAATGAGTGACGAGATTCCCCCCGGGATCTAAACGCTGGTGGCGGTGGTGAGAAACTGCTGCTGGGACAATTCCCGAGAGCCATTTTGATCGAGGACCTGATAGAAGAGTCAGGGCGTTCATTAGAGGATAGCGTTGGGGTGGAGTAGGGTCACAGAACGTGTAAAAACTAGTTGACAGCTGAATGACTGCAAAGAGAAAGAGAACTTCTAAAATTTGACAGCAAGCAGATGATCCAGTGACGCCGTGTAGCATTCTGATTAGTTAATAAATGAGCCAGTGTAATTTAAAGGACAAGCCGGGAATCTATGCTAGAGGCTTTGAGAGCATGTGCGAGGAGATAGTCTTCCTGCTTGAATTTTTGCTAAGCTCCATATACCACACTCACATAAGGGAATGGGGAATCCAAATGCATAACACCTAGCAGGGTAGGCACACAGGACGTCAAACCAATCAAAGGAGACAATATATCTAAAAGACATGCTGGATGGGAGGAGACATGAAAGGAATTCACACGAGGGTTATGAAACCAACTCTAGTTATACCGGAAATAGTACAGGACTCCTCCGATTGGTTAATGCTCTAACATGGCTGTACGCAAAGATATGGTCCAAAGACCAACTTTGGCAGCTTTCACTGTTGATTTATTTGGCAAGAAAAATAATTATTATTGAAAATAATTATTGTTCATTTTGGAGCTTTACACTTCAGTGCATTCGTTTTATCCATTGTCTTTTCTTTTCATGTGCTCCTCCTTTATTTGCAATGTAGTACAAGTCAAAGATAATTTAAAAATGACTGCTTTCAGTTTCTATTTTAATTTAACATACTATCCCAATCTTTTTTGATTTGGTGTTGTACACAAGTACCCTTCCATGTTATGTTTGACCTGTCGGGTGGCCATCATGCTCAATTAGACTGGACACCCTTGATCTAGTTATAATGATTAATGTAAAATGTTCTGATCAGATATTGTGACTGTCTGCTTTCATCTTACAACCCCAATTCCGAAATAGTTGGGACGAAGTGTAAATTGTGAATAAAATCAAAATGCAATGACTCTCCGATCACATGAGCCAATATGTTATTTACAATAGAACATATGTAGATAACATTTCAAATGTTGAAACTGAGACATTTGACATTTTTATCCACAAAATGAGCGTATTTCAAATTTTCTGGCTGCAACAGGTCTCAAAAAAGTTGGGACACAGGCAAAAATGGCTGAAAAAAGCAATTAATATGTAAGAGAATCAGCTGAAAGAACATTTAGCAAGTAATTAAGTTAACTGGCATCAGGTTTGTAACATGATTGGCTATAAAAGGGATGTCTTAGAGAGGCTGTGTCTCTCAGAAGTAAAGATGGCCAGAGGCTCTCCAACCTGTGAAGGCTTTGTTAAAAAAATTGTGGAATATTTTAAAAACAATGTTCCTCAACGTCAAATTGCAAAAGCTTTGAAGGTCTCATCATCGACAGTGCATAACATCATCAAAAGACTCAGAGAAACTGGAAAAATCTCTGTGCGTAAGGGACAAGGCCGAAGACCTTTACTGGATGCCCGTGATCTTCAGGCCCTCAGACGCCACTGCATCACTCACTGGCATGATTCTGTCATTAACATTACTAAATGGGCCCAGGAATACTTCAAGAAACCACTGTCTGTAAACACAGTCTGCCGTGCCTTCCACAGATGCCACCTAAAACTCTATCATGCAAAAAGGAAGCCATTGTTGAGCATGATCCAGAGGTGCCGCCGTGTTCTGTGGGCCAAGGCTCATTTAAAATGGACTGTAGCAAAGTGGGAAAGTGTCCTGTGGTCAGACAAATCCAAATTTGACATTCTCCTTGGAAATCATGGGTGCCATGTCCTCCGGGCTAAAGAGGAGAAAGACCACCCCTCCTGTTATCAGCGTTCAGATCAAAAGCCAGCATCTCTGATGGTATGGGGATGCATTAGTGCGTATGGTGTGGGACACTTGCATGTTTTAAAAAGCACCATGAATGCTGAAAGGTATATAAAGGTTTTAGAGCAATATATGCTCCCCTCCAGACGATATCTATTCCAGGGAAGGCCTTATGTATTTCAGCAGAACAATGCAAAACCACATACTGCAGCTATTACAACAGCATGGCTTCGTAGTAGAAGAGTCCGTGTGCTGAACTGGCCTGCCTGCCGCTGATCTTTCACCAATTGAGAACAATTGGCGCATAATTAAATGAAAAGTCCGTAAAAGGAGACCCAAAACTCTCCAGCAGCTGGAAGCCTGTATTAAACAAGAGTGGGATCAAATTTCAATGGCTAAACTCAAGAAACTTGTCTCCTCAATGCCCAGACGCCTCCACTCTGTGTTAAAAAGAAGAGGGGATGCTACATCATGGTAAACAGGCCCCTGTCCCAACTTTTTTGAGACCTGTAGCAGCCATCAAATTTGAAATGAGCTCATTTTGTGGATAAAATTGTAAAATTTCTCAATTTCAACACTTGTCATGTTATCTGTGTTCTATTGTGAATAAAATACCGGCTGGTGTGATTTGAAAGTCATTGCGCTTTGATTTTATTCACAATTTACACTTTGTCCCAACTATGTCAGAATTGGAGTTGTAGTTGTGCTATTTATTAATTTTCTTCTCCCTGCTCCAGTGTTTTCAATGTGTCTATGAGACTCTTTGGAGAGGACTGTGTTTCAGGAAAACTGCCTAGCGATACAATCACTCCTTCCACTCTCTAAATCTGGAGTCAACCCACAGCCTGCTGGGGTGTTTACTTCAGAAAGCTAGACCTTTTTATCTTGCCAGCTCAGTCAAACATTGAAATTGTCTGTCCTTTTCAGCACAGGCAGCTCTAGAAATTCTTGCACTTCAAATTTAAGGCTTGTGAACGCGTAGCTGGTATCCTTCTCCGGAAGGGTTTGCACAGAAATCAATTGTCGTGCATAATGTATCATCGTAAGGGTGCCAAGATTGCCATTTTACCATAGAAGGACTTCGTTGGGGAAAGTAGGACACATGTACCATTATTACCATGCTGGAGTTGGTGGTTTATACCCCTCTGCCTTTGGACCCTTCTGTCACTGACCTGTACCAGAAAATGAGAAGCTATTTATGCCATCTGCCTTCAGGAATGCAGAAACAAGAGTCTCATCTCAGCGTGTCAGAATACAACAAGCAGAAGGGTGTCAGTATTAATGCCCTGACCATCTTCACAAAAGCACTTCAAAGAGAATGAGGCTGAATTGCGCCTTCACTTCAAAGCACTTCCAAACCTTTGGCTTACAGGCTGCTTGGTAAAGCCGCTCAGGGCTTTTGGAGGAAGATATCTCAGTATAAAATAGAGGGCTGCTCTTTTACCTGCATGTGCACCTGTTATATTTCCAGCTGAGTGGATATGACAAGATCCATTGTACCTACCTAGCCTTTGATGGTGCAATGGTATTTATGACATTCATAAGCAGATAGTGTTCCTTACCAGTAGGCTATTTTGTGCTATCATGTAGGCAATTATTGAACGCAATTTTAATGAAAAAAAAAAAAAAAAAAAAATCAGTGGTTTTAAACGTTGCATGCACTATTGCAGCAAGTTTGGCCCCAATCCCACAATGTGTTGGCACATTTTAGAAAAAGTAAATAAAATCAAAATGGGGTGATTTGAAAAGTCCATTAAAAGTCCATTCTGCATTAAAAACACTACAATGATGCATTATTTGATTATATAACTTGTGAATTGAATTGTTTCTTGAAAGTATATGCCAATTTCAAATCTGCAACAAGCTCCAAAAAAGTTGGCATGGGGGCAATTTAAGACCAGTAAAGATATGACTAGTTGCAGTATTAGGGGGATGTGAAACAAGTGAGCTAATCTTGTTATAATATAATATGATAGAATACAATATACAATAATATTAAAAAAAATCTAAAAAAAAAAACCTCGTCCCTCAACAGCAAAGATGGGTTATGGTTCACCAAGTACCTGAAAGGTATGTAAGCTTATAATCTATCACTCTGAGAAGACTGTCCCCCCAAAACCAATCAGTAGGATTTTGGGCATTTCACCTTCTACAGTGCATAATATAATTAAAAGATGAAAGGAATTTGGTTGAATCTTGGTGCATTAAGGGCAATGACGAAAGCCACTTTTGAATGTGCATGATCTCTGATCCTTCAGATATCACCACCTTAAGAGCTGTCTTGGGACTGTAATAGATGTCACAACATTTGCGCGAAAATACTTTTGTAAACCTTGTCAGTCAACATCATTCACCGCTTTACCCAGAGGTGCAAGTTAAATATGTCAAGCCAAAGCATTTGATCAACACTGTCCGAAAGCAGCATCGACTTCTTTGGGCTCAATGTCATTTGAGATGGAACATAGCATAGTGGGAGCATGTTTGGTAGTCTGATGGGTCAACAGTTGGAAGTTTTTATTTTTATTTTATTTTATTTATTTATTTATTTTTTAAACTACAGCCCTGTTCTCCAGACCAGAAACAAGGATAAACCAAGCTGTTATCAATGTAAGGTCCAAAAGCCAACGTCTTTCATGGATGTGCAAATATATGTGGAATTGGTGACTTGTGAGGGTACCATTAAATTGTTTGCACAGATGTCGATGGCCTCAGACTGCTCTATTTATGCACGCAGTTACACTATCCTATCAATAGGTCATACACCCATAACAGTTATTGAATATTGACAAGCAAGTGGTGCCTATAAATGATTTAGAATATGGAAGAGTTTCGTCCCATCCCTGTTTCTCAGGAATTGTATGAATTAAATTCCTCAGCCAAGCCTGATGTGCAAACTGCCTAATATACTTGCCCATGGTATCTATCCAGCAGTTAATAAAAATGATCTCTTGCGACAGAAAAAATTGCTATCCTTTGTTGCAGCCATTTCAGCTATAAAAGGCCAAAGGTATCCCAGTTAAGTTGTGAAAACAATTAGTTTTCTGAAGCAAAAATTCAACATGATATTGATACTATGTCATTCTACTATCAATTATAGTAATCAAATATTAAAAACATGTGACTCCCTACCATTAATTGACACATAGATTCATCCCTTGAAGAATTCAGTGGTCAATTAAATTGTCATTCGATCTATCACTGAAATCCAGTCATGCTGGATTGCTTTAATGCTTGCTCAGGCTTATCTGCGTAAAGCACAGTTATAGTTCACACCCACGTGAAACTTTCCTGGTAATTATGCCTCCACCCCAGAGGGAGAGGGGAGACATATTGTTTTAGGCTCAGTTCCCATTCACATTAGCGTCGGTGTTCCCACTTCGTTTCCGGAGCTGTCTCCAAAACCGTTTGCATGATCTTTCCAAAACTTTGCATACTTACTACTCAGGTCCTGAAGTGGTGCCTTTTGGAATGTGCTTGTCTGTCTGTCTGTCTTTCTATCCGTCCGGATGTGGTCAATTCTTGTCTGGAGCATAACTCCTACACAGTTTGCATGATCTTAACGAAACTTTGCATACCTACTACTCATTTCCTGCAGTGGTGCCTTTTAGTGTGCGCCTGTCTGTCTGTCCGTCTGGTGGGTAAGGCAGGGAACAGAGCCAGGGGGGGAGACATCTGTTTTTATGAGTAAAAACACATTCTAGTTATTTGTTGATTGACATGTTTTTTATCCAAGACAGTATAAACTTTCCACACTAATTGAAAGAAATTGATTGGACCCTCAGAGTAGTATTTAAACTCTTGCTTAACAGCAAGTTAGGTTGTGTCCTCTCAAGTGTGCGCATCTGAATAAGTCGAATGAATTGAAAAAATGACTGCCAAAAGCTAGCCAGAAGTGCTTAGGTTAGCTTAATGTGATGGAAATGTTATTAGAACATGGATAAGAGGAGTCATTCCGAATGGAAATGGATTGGAGGACTGATGGTGTTGATTCTTCGGAGTAAAAATTCAATGATGGAGATTTTTTCTTTATGTTGTGTCAGTACTATCTTTGTACATTAAGGCTATATATTACTCATAGCCAGCTAGCTTGGTGCATGATGGAGCAAAATATACGACAATGAAGGCCCAGCACAATTTTGCAGCTGAAAACCTTCATGTTGGAAGAGTGAGAGAAAATTGAGCTTTCTAGGCTTGACTCACTGGTGTCTATAGAGCCGAAGGTTTTATGCATGTGATTAAAAGACAAGAAGTTGTTACGCAGAGGTGAACAGTAAACTGTGCCAATTTTTTTGGACCCTGTTGCAGTCATCAAATTGTATATTTTCAGTATGCAATTACATTCCTGAATGAGCATCCTATAATGTGTTGTTGGTCTGTTTTCAATATAGCAGATGGTGAATGGACTTTTTCAATTCAGTTCTTTTCGATTTTATTTGAATTTCCCATGATGTTCCATTGTTTTCAGAATGGGACTTGAAAGAAAAAAGGAAGGGACAATTCCAATCTTCATATGAAAAATGGTGTTTATTTCCAGCAAAAACAGCAGTGGTCAGAAATACGGGTAACGTACTCTGGGTTCAGCGGAGTCAAAGTGAACCTCGAACAATCGCAAGGCTTTGCCATTTATACCATACAACGTGCATATGCATATCAAGTAAAGGGGATTGTTCTTGACTGCAGTGTATAATAATGAGGTGTATCACGATTAACAAATGGTCAGAAGACCATAGTCTACTCAGCAGTGTAGCTGTTTGGGTGCTTATTAAATTTGAGTGGTCTCAGTTTGGCTAGGATGGCTCTCGGTATGTCTCCTGCGATAGTTGATGGCCGTCGTTGGCTTTTCCTGTCTGCAGGTGTTACCAAGGGGCCAGGGTGTGGGCCCTCTCTTTGGTACATTGACAAGATTTTCATTTCAGAGCATGTGGCAGGTCCATGCTTGTGTATTACCAGGGCTAACTAGATTATGAGTTTCCCGCTATCCAGCAGAATGATTCACAATTCCTTACAGGCTTATACTCTATATATTTTCATATTCATCAACCTCCCCATTTGCCAGGCTTTTAGGTGATGTCCCTTCAAAGTGAATGTTTGAAAGAACAAGGATACTCTATTTTTCTCTGTCATATTCCTTCTCATGCAATTACTGGTGTTGCATTGACATCACCAAACACAGGGTATCTGGTAATGCTTTGCCAGGCCTGCACTGCAGCCATCTTCAGTTCTTGCTATTTTTGTGGGACATTTTGGCTTCAATCCCCTCTTCAGCATGTAAAATGTATGTTCAATTGAATTCAGATCACTAATCATAATAATAGACAAAGAAAATGTGAATAAACAGAAAATCCAGCTTTTAAAACATCATTTCATTTATTGTAGGTAAAAGGTTGTTCAAAACCTGTATCACCCATGTGAAAAAATAATTACCCTCATAAACCTCATTTTGACTGGTTGTTCCACCCTTGGTGGTGACAACTGCAAGCAAATGATTATGATACCTGGCAATGAGTATTTTACATCGCTGTTGAGGAATCTTGGCTTGCTCTTCTTTGCAGAATAGTTTTAAGTCAGCCACATTGGAGGGTGTTGAGTCAAATGCCATTTACGAATATGATTTAAAAATGTGATGTTCTGTTATTATGAAATTCATTCATCAGTTCAGCCTTCTTTGTCGCCTGATAGATCAGGGTATTTAAACTTGGAAAAAGGGATCATAGCTCAGCAATGTTTCTCTTCTATGCTGAAGTGCTAACCTTTCAAAGCCCAGCACTTTTTAATTTTGTCTTTTTGATGTTCCTAAATGAAAAGCTGTCTGGTCCAAATGCATATATATAAAGATTTTTTTTTTTTTTTTGCCAGATGCAGTGGGTTCTATCAGGGTACGTGAGATTATTTTTTCTTTGTCGCAGTGAGGAGGAACCAAAGGGACAATCTTTTGTACCGAGTGAGCTATGGCTTCATAAGAGTCCCTCATTTGCTGCATCTGGAGCCCTGTTAGGGATCTGGCACTCAGTTTGCGCAATAGCTAGCGAGAGATTTCAGGCACTGTGCCATTGTTTACACGAGTGGCGTGTGGGCTGTGTTTATTTGTCTTATCAATTTAAGGCAGATGCTGACCTTGTAGCTACGAGTACTGACAAGCACAAATATGGCGCTTCGAGGCGCTTCCTCCCGCTGCATGTTTATGACTTTTACACAGAGCTGAGTTTTAATGTTACTGGCATACACCATGTTCTGGTGATCGCATACAGCGGAACAATCACTCTACTCCTGAACCCCGCAATTAAATATAGCACTTTCTGCCTCCCACTCCCTCTCTCCTCTCCCCCTGAATCTCATTCTCTCCTTCAGTCCACACTCTAGTCCACTCTCCTACTCTCACTCCTTCTCATAGTTTCTCACTCTACCTAACACATACACTGTAGTTTTTCACTGATGAACAGAAGTACACATTTAGTATGGCACATTCAATACCAGTGTACTCCAGGAATGGTCTTGAACATTTGGGTACAGGTATGTGTAAATATACTTGTGTCTAGCTATTAATTGTACTGCTTTTAAAGGTGTGCTTTACTATATTTTGCTGTATTCCATTTACGTTCTCTTGATTTTACTGTTTTAATCTCTTATTTTCATACAAGCCTTTCAAGGGATGGATGTTGCAAATTAGCATCCGCTATAAACACTATCATGTTTTCACTGGATAGCTGTTTACAGTTTTTCTATGTAAATTTTATCTGTCACTATCAAATAAACTATTTATATATAGTTTATATATTAATATATGTGGGCATGGGGAGTGAGGGTTAGGCCATCTGGTCCAGTCACATGCTCTTCTGTATGACCAATTGCTGAAAATGTAATTCTGGCTGTGTTATAGAAGTGTCAGAACATACAGTGCATTGCAGCTTGCTGCATATTGGACTGTGTAGCTCCACACTGGTCACAGTGCCCCCATGCTGGTCCTTGTCCACTACTGAATGCATCTACAATGGGTACGTGGACTACGGAGCAATGGAAGGTGGCCTAGTGTGATGAATCACATTTTCTTTTACATGATGTAGATGGTCAGGTGCATGCATGAAATTTACCTGGGGAAGCAATGGCACCAGGATGCATTATGGTAAGAAGGCTAGCCGGCAGAGGCAGTGTGATGCTCTGGGCAGTTTTCTGCCTGGAAACCTTGGGTCTTGTCATTCATGTGGATGTTACCTATGGTGACCAAGACCGTTGTCTAACTCGTTGTTCCAAAATCTGCCATACGAGTTCAGCTTTTTGAGATCTGATGACTATGAAGCCGGTTACATATGCTTAGGATCATCTTCATTCCATAGACTGTATAAAAAGATGGACGAAGCTACCGTGACGTCACCCATTTGGTTTCAGCATACCATAAAGGAAGCCTCGATTTTGGCAATTTGAATTGCGCCATGTTGTCATTTTGAAACTGGATGTGATTTCTATTGGACAAGAGCATGTATTGAAGATCCGGGGAGGACCGTGGCTCTGGATCTGACCGTATCGGGCGAGGACCAGAGGATAACCACGCCCTTAAAGCATATTCTGGCTTTATCCTTTATTCTAGTCTATATGGGACCATAATTTACAAAAATGAACATTATGATATATCAAATGAGACTTGAAACCTGCTATAACTACAGTAAAATAATGTGTAAAATCATTATTTAAATGAAAAATCAGGTGGGAAAGTAGGGTCATTTTCTCAGACTTCTATAGCATTGAACTTCTTTCTGCAACCACCGACGTTGCCATCTGCTGGCCATTAAATAGAATGCCATTTTACAGTACTTCCGCATGGGCTTCATTTTTCAGACCAAGGTGCTGCGTCCATCTTTTTATACAGTCTATGCTTCATTCTCATATGAACCATTCAGTGATCCCTTGTGCCCTGTGAGACTTGGGCCATTGTCATTCTGGAAGAGACCACTCCCATAATGTTGGGAATGCCACATTGTTGGCTATGAAGATAGTCGAACAGAAAAACTTAGAATTGATTTGCAGTGACCCCTCAGCATTTAAGGGGACGAGTGGACCCAAACCATGCCAGGAACAGAAACAGAAGCATCTGCATTTGTTAGGTTTATCCATGTGTAGAACTCACACAGCTAAACCAATGACGGAAGAGCTGGGAGCGACTGGCAAGCCTAGTTGGGCTGAACGGCCTGTTCTCGCCATTCATGTTATGTTAAGGTTTTTGCGTGTGTTCCAGCTCTTGTGAGGAAAATAGGATAACGTTAATAAACTTTCTCTGTTCGCAAACGGGGCCATGCTGTAATCACAGATATATCTAATCTGCCGCCGTGCTGTGAATAATCCAATGTGAACATTGGAATATTACACAGGAACGAAGCGAGACATCAGATATATCAGTGACCACGGCAAAAGAAGTGTAACAGTTACTGTATTTACTCTTGCTTAAAATCTGACTCCAATTAGAATTGCAATTTATAATTTAATGTAAATCTGCGCGAATCTCGGGGTGGTTACCCCCTGGACTCTTCCGTGAGTGCTGCCGTTATTCCATATATGCCCCCGGGTATTAGCATTATGGCCAAATCTTAGTTCGTTGGTAGTCTCAGAGGATGGAAGTCAATCACTGCAGCACTAGCATCTTGGCATAAATACTGCGAACCCACATCAATGCTCGCCCATGGGTTCCTTCAGGCGAATTTGACAGGAACTGGCTTTATCGCCCAAAGGTTCCCTCAAATGCCAAACTCCAAGAACCAACGCTATATAGACCCTTTATATAAGTAGACTGTGATCATCTATTCAATTTGAGAAAGCCAATCCACGTGCCAGGCCACTGATCAGTTGGTCCTTCGCCAGGATTATCCCCCTAAGTATTGGTCGTAACGTGGCTGAAAAGAATGTTAAAAGGATTAGAGTCATAGAGACCACGCAAGTTTCAAGGAATAACAACAATTTCATTTGCCAGGGAGGCAGAAACTTAAATCAACAAACGAAACACAAGTTACAGTAAATTTAGACAAAGAGGGTAAAGTCATACTTGGCGAAAAAAGTTACACACGGAAACAGGCGTGCGGGAAGTCGATTACGAGCTTCTCCCTTGAGTTTGCGTTCTTTCCTTTTCTGCCAAATCGCGAGTTTGATCCAGGCGGCAAAGCCATAAATTAACCTGGACCGGTGGCCAAATCCAGAATTTGGACCCCTCATTTGGAGGATGTAATAAAGCAATTAATTGGGGAATAGGAAATACAAGCAATACTGAGAGAGGTAACTTTTTTAGGGACAGTTTTTCACTAAGTTGTTAAAACTATGTTTTCTTAAAATACGTTTGATATGAAATGCATCTCATTCAACTCCTGAATTTAGCTGATGAGATAAATATCACACATGATGGCATAGGGTACTATTATGATGTAGTTGTCATGAAATTCCTTCCTAAAAGAACCATTTCACATGTAATTCATATCACTATTACCCCAGATATAATACAGTAATTCAATGATTACATGTGTGCTGTTTGGACAGTGCAGTAGTGTTTTTTTGATTATTGAAACAGACATTGAGAGGTTTGACATAGGAAATGTCCCAGTGAGGGGAAAAAGGGTGCAGTGACAGGGTGTCCCGATGGGGTCACCGTGGTACTAGCCTGGAGAGAGCACAGATCACACCTGGCTTTTGGGGAAATTCCCTCCCGTAATTTCGCCTGGGTGGGCTACCCTTCCCGCCTTTGATGTTCCCAAAACACACACACCCACCCTTCAGCTTCCAGTCCCATGCCCCCTTCGTGGTGTAGAAGTTCTCAGACATGCCTGATAGTTCCAGCTATGAAGGAAGTCTGAGTCCTTTATTTCTTTATTACCCTAATGGGTGTTCAAGAGCACAGGGCAAGTGTCCCAGTGCAGCTCGTCCTGGTCACATGTCCATGTTATCTCCTGGCTTCCCGCCTTGCACATGCACTTATTCAGAATTTCTCCTATAATTTGTCACCATCTGTAGATGCAGTTGCTGCCTTGGTCAACTTGATGTGCTGAGGGTCATTGTCATGTTAGAGTGTGAGATTCCTCCTCATCTTCAGCTTTCTTTCAGAGGCCAGCAGGCTTTGTGCCAAAATACTATATATTTATTGCAATTAATTATGCCGTCAAGGTTGAAAAAAGCCCCTGTCCAAGCTGAAGAGATCCAGCCCATGACACCATGCCACCAACATCATGCTTCACGGTCAGTATTGTGTTCTTTGAATAATTGAATCATATCTCTCAGGATTGAGCTCAAAAAAATCAAAATTCTGTCCCATAAAACCATAACGACACATTTTCCAACATTATTTTTGGTGATTTTTTGGCTCAGTTTAGCCAAACATGGATGTTCTTTTTTCGAAAGAAAATGTTTCAGTCATGTTGCTCTACCCCATAGCCCAGGCATGTACAGAATGAAGGACTTCTCACATGCCAAGAGTGACCAGTACTTGCTAGAAATTCCCGAGACAGGTCCTGTAAAGTCTTCTCCTCATCCTCAATCAACTTCGGAGGGTCACCATTATCTTGTCAATGTCTCCGTGGTGCCTCATTTTCTTCACTAATTGAGGATTGATTTGCTCCACAGGAGATCCAAAGCCTTCAATGTTCTTTTATGTCCCTCTCTTGATTCATACTTTGCAACAATAAGCTCTTGTATTTTTTTTTTGTTAGTCTTCGTGGAACATGGATGCACAATGCACAAAGGTATTAAATCTCACAGCTGACTTAGCCATGGCTTTAATCAGATTCACTATCTTTAAGGGCAGGTGTATGCTATTAAATGACAGGGATGAGTTTGATGAGTTTTTCTATTCCCATTTGTCCTTTTTTACATCCATTGTGACACTCAGCAATTTGTTTTAACAATTCATAATTTTTTCTTCAGTCATTTCCAGAATGCTTGGCAGTTATACTATATTATTATTTTTAAAATAATAAAAATACCAATGAAATATGGGAAAAGGTTAACAATTTATTCTAACTTTTGCTTGTGACTTTTGTTGAAATTGCATATCATGTCAACTATTTACAACCCCGAATCAGAAAAAAAGATGGGACGGTATGTTGAATTAAAATTAAAACTGAGAGCTGTGATTTGCAACTTATCTTTCACCTGTATTTCATTGAAAACAATACAAAAGCATACTTATTTGATGTTTCGCCACATGAGTTTGAGTGATTTTTTTTCAAAATAAATGCACACACAAAAACACACAAAAACTTGGGACAGTCAATTTACCAATTTGTAATCTAGCCTCTCCTTTTCACAACATTCAATGAATGTTTAAAGACTGAAAACACCACGTGACTAAATATTTCAAGTGTAATTTTGTCTCATTCTTCCAACAAAAAAGTCTTAAGATGGTCACATTTTGCGTTTCAAAATGCCTCAGAGGATCTCTATTGGGGACAAGTTAGGACTGCATAGATTTGTCCATGCATTTGTTCAGGTTCTTCCCTTTGTCACTTGTTCGTACATCCCAAATCACCTTGATCCCCCCCCAAGTACTTTTGCAATTTTTGCCAATCCCAAAAAAAAAAAAATGGCAAAGACCATCCCACACCCCATCCCACACAAGATATTGCCCCCTCATCGTAGATGAACACATTAAAGAGTCTATCAAACTAGCTCAGTTTGAGTTTCCACTCGAACTGCTTCCACCCTGGGCTGTTTGCTATTTTATGACCTTCCTTGTGAAAGTATTCCCTGAAATCATCATCTTAATTACACTCATTTCCAACTCCCCATGTTTAATACAAATGCATCACCAATCTCTGAAATCCGTACTTGTTGGTAAATTTTTGATATAACACCTTTGTTTCTTTGGTCGAATGAGGTTCCTGTGAAATATTGGTCAGTGTTTAATGGTGCCCTCTTAAAGATAGCCCATTCTTAGTGTGAAGTTAAATATTGCTTCACTTGTAGACCTAAATACCCAAATAAAATCTCTCCATATCCATTCAGAGATACAGAGCATGCAGAGCATGCACATGCTCAAAGATCATCTTTTGTTTATGGTTGTTTATGGCAGTTTATGGTTGTACGTAATACTTAAATTCACCGTTTGAACAAAAACACACGCACCGACGCGGGCACGCATTCACATGTACGGACACATGCGCGCAGGCACACGCACGCATACACACACATATATTGTATCTGATTCATTTCAGTGCGAATTAAGGAAATGCAATTGAATGTTCGCAATTCAGGTACATCAATTCAGTCGTTTCATTTTATATTCTTCAAAAAATGGATATTAGCATTGGACTAATGACAACACTCAGGATGGATAATGACCAGTTTAAAGGCAGGAATGTGGTTTTTATTCGAATTAGTCAAAATGACTTATGTAAAATGAATAACAGCACAGCATGATATTTAATTTGATAACCACATTCTGCTATGCGCTACTCATTGAATTATTCATCTCTATATGTAGGTGGTTTGTATGTTTTAAACCGTTGCATTAAATCCTCGCAGGAATCCTCGCATGTTGAATGCAGCTCTGCCTTGAGCCAGCCAGCATTTTATTTTTTTTCAGAAGAAGCTAAGCTGTTTCAGAAAAGCTAAATTGCGGTGCAGACACGCAAACAGCCTATTCTCAAAATATATGCACACAAGCTCTTTTGACTCATGAAGTCAATACTGATGTTCAAATTGTTTAGATGATGCCTACAGTATGTGCTTTCAGTCGACGCAAAAAAAAATGGCTTGAGTGTTCTGTGCCACTTGTCTTCTTTTTATTGCTCGAACTGACCATTTTTACCTTGAGAGTGACAGACTTATGCAACAGACATGCACCAGCTTACAGGCGCAACCTGTATTTCAGTGCTGAACACCACCGCTGGGTTCTGACACTCTGATCTTTCA
Source organism: Gymnothorax javanicus (assembly GCA_029692085.1). Classification (NCBI taxonomy): domain Eukaryota; kingdom Metazoa; phylum Chordata; class Actinopteri; order Anguilliformes; family Muraenidae; genus Gymnothorax; species Gymnothorax javanicus. The sequence goes on along the minus strand of CM056193.1, from coordinate 44,052,356 downwards.
TTTAACTACTCTATAGCGTATAGCCTTCGCTTGAGCTCCCTCTCTCTCTCCCTCTCTCTCCCGTTGCCACGGCAGCAGCAGTCTGAATCTTACAATGAGAGGCAAAAAACAACAGAGGAGAGAGCATGAAAGAGAGAGAGAGAGAGAGAGAGAGGCGTGTGTGTGTGTGTGTGTGTGTTGGGGGGGTCAGCCATTTCAGTATTTTCTGTGGTTTGTGCCTATATACAATTTGGGGGTACATCGCAGGATAACATGTATTTAGAAAATCTGCAGTGTTCATACAGATTTTATTTTCATCATTTTACTGAGTTTATGGTAGCTGGAAAGCTGGAGGCAATTTCAGTCTGGTAGAATTTGTGACAATGCCCCTTCTAACAAAATAACTGCAAATTTTTATTATTTATATCATTACATGGACCAGTGTTACAAAATCAAAACATTGTGCCCCGAGGGGAAAACAGTTTTGTTTTCTGTTTGTAAAATCTCTGAGAAAACCTAGAAGTGGCCCAGGTGAATCCATTCATCTAAATGTTCATTACCAAAGGTGCCAGGAGGTGTGTGGCACTTTGGGAATACACATGCATCTTTGCTTCATGCTAATTTCAGGTTGTTCATCCGCAAAGTGAAATATGCCTCTTAAGTGATGCCAGCACCTCTAACTTGCGTTGAATGTTAGAAGAGAGAGAGATCGCAAGACGGAGGGGTACTGGAGGTAAAAAACAAGTTAGTTTGTTGCTGAGTCAATAGACTCACAGACTTGCATGCTTGCTTGAGTGTTTGAAGTTTATTGAACGCTCAAAAAATAATCCCCCTGAGAAAGAAGAAGGTTAGCAGGATGCCAGCATGCTTTTTTGATTTACCCTCCACTCAGCCCACTGGAGTCAACCTTAATTGTGTCAAAGCAAGAGCAGGATTCTGCTATCTTCCAGGAAGCATCTCGCAGTTGAACAGGCGGAAAACTTCATAAGACGTAAGACAAAATGATGTAAGAACACTCCAGTGATCACGTCCTGGAACAGTGTGTGCTATATTCTCTGCAGGAAATGCAGTTCTGTTTTCTTGAACTCTGCCCTCTGGCAGCAGCGATGACGTGACCAGTCATGCAATGGCAGAACCAATCACGCCCAGGGGGAGGTATCAGAGGTAGAAGAGATAGGAGACAAATTTTATCTGTTGTGTTGCATACAAACAACACCATAAGCACCGGAAACATTGCTGTTAGATGTCATTTCGCCTCAAAAGTTCTACATAAGAAATATTCTGCCCAGTTAAAGATGTATACACAGGCGAACAATGGCTAGTCATTGTAGCATATGAAAGGATCCTTCTTATTAAATGGTTGAATACTTGGCAACAATATAATACCAACATTTTCAGTCTTTTTCCAGCCTAAAATTGAATTGCAGGATGATTCATATTTATATTATTACTGCTGTTGGATTTTCTTGTTAGGAACACAAGAAAAATGAATTGTTTGTGACATCCCCCCACCACCAACTCCCTATACTCTCCTACCCTCTTTGCATTCTGTCACTCACAATTGAAAACCCTTCTCCTGCATTACTGCCTCCTCTTCTGACATAATCTGTATTTCTTTCTCTAATCCTCTGTATACCCTTTTCCCTCCATTTCTCTATCTCCTTCTATCTGAATCAGTGCCTGAGGCTTCAGACTACGTTTCTCACTGTGTCTTTCTTTGTCTCTCTCCCTCTCACCCTGTCTGTCTCCCTCTCCCTTTTCCAGTAGATAATTAAGATCACGATTTTATGGTTTTCTCTCTTATAATAGAGACTCTGCAGACACCAAAACAGGCTGCTATGTCTCTGACGAAGCACAGCGCAGACTAACACTCAGATGCATTTACAGACACAAACCTCTGCTCACTTGTGATTTTTATTTTGTTTGAGTATGTACATGCTTCACCAGTGCCAGCCGCTGGGATAACTTACAGTGGCGAACAGAATTTAAGTGCTGCAAAAGAGCTTATAAAACAGCAGCCGGACCAGCTCTGTCCATGTTCTGATACCAATGGGCTGTATCCCAAGAGAGAAATTGTGGCACAACAGGGCAGGGACTGAGTGTGTGCAAAGTAAATGGCGAATGCTCTCAGGCTTTTGAACTAATGCATTCACGCGCCACTCTGTTCTGACCTTTTATTGGCTGCGTCCTTTCCTTCCATCAGTCTGTGGCTTACTGTTTGTCTTGGTCCATTGCAGTCTTTCTCTGTCAGTCAGACTATGAGTCACACTCAGCCACCTGCCCTATGTCTCCTTACAATTCCATTCACTTCTGAATGTCTAAGCCATGTCAGACTCCTTTGTCCCAAGTTTTCAAGGGTGGCCATTAGAGGCCAGGAAAAAAGTTTCAAGGACCATACTAATGTCCTTCCTCCACAGGGCCGCCAGTAACTGTGAGTAATGGTGATGTAGTACAGATTGCCTATGCCTTTGATGGGAATCTTTCCTTTAAACCAACCAGGAATAATCTGAGCCCCAGTAATAACCAATCATACGCTTCTCATATTATGCAGTGTACATGCCCCTCACATAAACACTGGTCCTTGATTTGATTGACTGTACACCAGGGCTCACTGTTTATTTACATTTGATCGATACAGACCTTCACTAGGTTTATCGTATCGTTAGCTGGAGGGTTGCTAGGGCCACGGGAATTTGTATGGAGTGATGGAATTGTATACATTTTCTATTATCTACGCTCCCCAAACAATTCTATCTCAGCTTTTGTACATTTTAATCCATTTGACCTCAGATTCGATTTCAATTAAATGTACACACAATTTCATAGGTTACCTTTTTGCATCTGCAAATCAGTGTCAACAAAACAGCATCCTGGAATGACACTGTGCCTCAGCACAATGATTAATGAGCATTAGGACACTGATGCTAGGGAGGGAGGGAGGGAGGGAGGGAGAGGGAGAGAGAGAGAGAGAGAGATATTAAGAGGAAGCGATATATTGTCCTATAATTTCTGGGGCCATATGAAACAGGTCAATCTGGGCCAAGGTAAGAAGTTCAGAAGCAAAAGGTCTGTAACAGTTGGGCTGTAACTCTTTAGCTGCTGGGCTCTCTGCTCTGAGACAGGAGGTTAAAGGTTAAAACAGGCCATTACTGTCTCACAGATTGACAAGATGCATGCTGACTCAAACCTGTGCAACACCGTTTTTTTTCTGCTACTTGTCAGTTTCTGTCTTAATCTGCCCTGCCTTAGCATATTTGCTTGCACTCTAGCGCTTGCAATCTATCTGAAGCTCGGATAGCCAACTATGACTGTCTCTGCAACAACATTAATGACCCTGGATTTTTCTCAGTTTATGATTTTGATTGTGTTAATATCATGGTTTAACAATTTTTGCTAATTGCGCAGTAGTGATGTGATGGGACCTACTGCCCAGCAGGTGGCGGAACAGGCAGCCAGAAGACCGTTCTCCATGAGGAGCAGTAGAAGATGCCGGCTCTGCCAGCGCTGCTGCTGTCGATTCACATTGTCCTGTTGATACTTACCATGGCTCCACACTCCTACAGTCAGGCCCCCGTGCTGTCTTCGGTCAGAATGGGTAAGTCACATGGTGCTCTGTGGCCATGTAAGTACTGAACCCCAAAAACTGAACATGGCACCGTTCGTTTTCGCATATGTGTTTATGTGCATCGGTCTCTTTTTTTCTCTTTGGGTGTGTGTGTCTGTGTCATTGTATGCGTCTATTTTTGTGCACGTGTCCTGATTTCCCTCTTTACCTAATTCACGCTGATTTGTTGTGCATGTGTGTGTATATTCCCTGTCTCTTCCTCTCTAACTCTAGCGGCCATCTTGGATGACCAATCAGCATGTGGGCGAGGTGAGCGGCATGCGCTTGCTCTGGCCCGCGAGAATATCAACAGCATGATGGAAGGTCCAGCCAGGGCTCGCGTTGAGGTGGACGTCTTCGAACTGCAGCGAGACTCGCAGTACGAGACCACTGACACCAGTGAGTGCTCCTCTCTCTCTTGCTCTGAGTGCTCAGCACTTACTTTACTGTCATTGCAGAAGATGAGCCGAGGATATATTTTCACTATATTTCTTTTTTTGCTCTAGTAGGTCAGTGCCTGTTATGGCTGTAGATACTTGACACTCGATATTTAATTTCATTCTATTAGGCCAATGTTGTATCAATGAGAGTGATAATATATTTTCAATATATCTGAGCTACTATCACCACGCAGTCAAGCAGTCAAGAATGCCTGACAGGCGCTATCAAACTTGCAGCAGCAGAAATTTACGATGATTCTCTCTGGCTTCCTCCCTCAGTGTGTCAGATATTACCGAAGGGTGTGGTCTCAGTGATAGGCCCTGCCTCCAGCCCCGCCTCTGGTTCGACTGTCAGTCACATCTGTGGGGAGAAGGAGGTGATGAGTCCCATCTGTCCGTGCTATGTCACTCTGTCGTTCTCCCGCATTGCCGGTCTTAAATTGAGCTGTCAGCCACATTCATCTTATGCTATGTTTCCCCCATGGGGCTCATCATCCCTTCATCCAACTCTTTGCACGACCGCCGCTTGTTTTTTTCTGTTACCATCCATTCCTACATCCTTGTTGTTCTCTTTCTACTATTTGTTTTTGACATTTTTCTCCCTCTCTTCATCCCTTTTTTATCCTGCTCCCTGCTCCCCTTGTGCCTTTTCCTTCCGCCTCCCTCTCGTGCTAGATTCCTCATGTTAAGATTGGGCCTGAAGAGACTCCTCGGCTTCCGTACCTGCGCTTCGCCTCTGTTAGCCTCTATCCGAGCAATGAGGACCTCAGCCTTGCCGTGGGAGCCATCCTGCGCTCCTTCAGCTACCCGTCTGCCAGTCTGCTTTGTGCCAAAGCTGAATGTGAGTGTGAACACTTGAGGCTGACACGCTAATGCTATTTACCTGTTAATTACTTGCAAATGTGATTCATCAGGCCTCCTGAGTCATGTGTTGTGATTTGAACACTGACTCTGCTCCTGAAATGATAGTATGCTGCTGTAGGTTGTAAAATAAAACTCTTGTGTTGAGGCTGTCTGCTGTTAGTTTGAACCAGTGAGATCCAGTGCTGTGGCAGTAAGTTGTTGAAGTAAATTTATTATCATTTTGTCCAAACCATGGTAAAAAACAAAATGAGAGAGTGTTTCTCAGAGATCCATGTACTGCGCCATTTATACTACTCTGTAATCTGTATAAAAGATAAATAAATAGATATAAATAAATAAAATGTGACATTTGAGATTGATAAATGAATAAATAACTACCAAACAAAAATACCGTACAGATACACCATAGATTAGAGTGCAACAGTGATGCAAGTCTAGCTATATTGGCATATTTGCTTGGCTGTGGCAGTATATTGTTTGGTCATTAAAGTCTAGTCTTGTTTTGCAGTTGTCTATTGTTATGTTTTACCAGTCTGGTCAATTGTTGTGGCAATAAGTTGCTTGGTTGTGGCAGCATATCGTGAGGTTGTTAAAGTCTAGTCTTGTTTTGTGGCAGTCGATTGTTATGCTGTGCAAGTCTGGTCCAGTGTTGTGGAAGTAATCTGCTTGGTTGTCGCAGTATATTGTCAGGTTGCGAAAGTCTGGTCTTGTTTTATAGCTGTCTATTGTTAGTTTGTGCCAGCCTGGTTACCTCTGCCAAGGAGGTTATATTTTCACCCTGGTTTGTTTGTTTCTTTGCTGTCTGTTAACAGGATAACTCAAAAAGTTTGAGCGGTTTGACGCGAAATTTGGTAGGATGATAGGTGGTAGTCCAAGGATGAGTTGATTCAATTTTGGAAGTGATATGGAACATATTCTGGATTCTGGATCTGGAGGGTAGAATTCAAATATATCTGTCTAACATGGGTCTGTGTGATGTTTCTGACTGGATAACTCAAAAAGTTATGAACAGTTTGGCACAAAATTTGGCAGGACGATCGGTGGTAGTCCAAGGAAGAGTTGATTTATTAATTTTGGAAGTGATCTGGAACATATTCTGTAACCAGAAAGTTAGGTTTTTGCAGTCTTGGTCCAGTGTTTGAGCAGTCTGTCGGATTGTGGTAGTTGGAAGGTGTGCTGATTGGCCCAGTTTTCTGGTGAGGCTGCTCATCCTTGCATAAAATGAAGTTAATGTGTGGGTCTGTATTACTATAAATGGAGGTAGAGTGACTTGCTCAACACCATGAGTGAAGTTATAGTAAGCAAGTATGGAAGATTAAAATATCAGGTGTACTGGTCTATAAGTGCGTCAGATGAAATTTTATGTTGAGCTGTATGTGTGAAGAAGCTCTTAGTGGAGACTGACTGTGAACAATATCATACCTTAATTGATTAAATTGTGCTGTTCCTAAAGTAAATAGGAGCACATAAATTCTCTTTAAGGAGAGTGGGGCTGGCGGCAGCCGGCTGGGCTGACGAACAGTCCTGAGATTAATGTTTTTCTTGTGCATGCAGGTGTGTCTAAATGTGGATGTGTAGGATGGAGCATACAGTGGCTTTGCCCTAGCTGGCAGTGTATGGATTGAAAAGGTGTTGCCATGACAGCGAGATGCATGCTTTCTGTGATCTATCAATCGGCTGCCTTGTTGAATGTTGCAGGAGAATACCTTACATAAGTTATTGGGATTTTGAGTTTATGATTTCAGGCTGAAGGTAGTAAGCTTGTACCTTTCTGTCTTTGCCCAAAGGGATTTCAAAGAAATCCAGCCAAGTAATATTACTCTCTTTTGAGGGAATGATTGCTAAAAATAAGGCTTAACTTTAACGTTAGAGTCATTAAATTTTGCAATCTCAGAAAATTGAATACTGGAGCTCATTTAAGTGTTAATTTCTTTTTTTTTAATATAAGTTCTTCACCATCACTTTAGGATCACTTTACGTGCAATTGTAGGATCAATGAACAGGCCGTGGATTAGTTTCTGATGGCGCCAAGCAACCGCCACTGTAAGGTCGTGCAAAATGGCTGATGGTGACGCAGTGTAATTAGTGCCCTCAGATGCGTGATAGGTTTAGTTGCATAAGTGTTTTCTGTGAAAACTCTGACCCTCTCCCATGAATTGCAATGATTGAGTGAGGACACTCACCCTCAGAATTTTAGGCCACAGCCTCAAGATGACTCCTGCTGGAGGATTTTAATGTCTGAGCAATATTGGCGCAAGATTTAGGGTCCTGTCAGCTTGCTGGTTAGAGTGCCGCACAAATTTTTCAGGCGAATAACTGTCTCAGCATTATAGCTGTTGTCAGAGGAATTATCAAAGGCTTCCTCCCCTGGTGAAGCATGGGTCACGGTGTCTTTATTTCATTTCGTGCTACGACTGGATGGATGTGGTTTTAAAAAGAACCTAGAAAAAAAAAATATATATATATATATATATATATATATTTTTTTTTTTTACCTCAAATTAATTAAACTTTTTCGGCTGGGTCGGGTGATTAACACGCTGCTTGCGGGTTTGTTCTCTGTGAAACGTGACGCACCCTCCCACCCCTTTCACTCAGGCTCCAGAGGCCAAGTGTCTTATTTACAAGTCAATTCATTTACGCCTCTTAATTAAGAGCACGCTCTATGCCCCCGCCCTACCCCCCTTCTCCGACTACATTTACCGCACCCCCCACCCCCCCCAAGGCCTACTGCGGTTGGAGGAGCTGGTGCGAGGCTTCCTCATCTCCAGGGAGACGCTGTCTGTCAGGATGCTGGATGACAGCCTGGACCCCACCCCCTTACTGAAGGAGATCCGCGACGACAAGGTGGCCACCATCATCATCGATGCCAACGCCTCCATCTCCTATCTCATCCTAAAAAAGGTCAGCCCCTGTCCACCATTCCCTCCTGGCAACAAACTTCCTTTTTTCAGGTGTGATCACAACACTACTGCGCATGATTAGCTTGGGTCAGGGAATCTAGCTGAGTTTGCCTTTTGTCTCCCGCATGGTGATTTGCATTGAAAGTGCGACCCCATTTTAAAGCCGTAAAGCATGGAAAATGACCGAATCAGAATGCCAGACGCCTCTTTTGTGTAAATGGGCTAAATGTGCCCCTCATGGCTGCTTTGTGGTCACAGCATAGGCAGCGCGCGAGGAGGGCAGAAGGTTAGCATGTGACAGCGATAGGTGGAGCCTCGCTAGAATAAGTCCGTGTTCTCAGTTGCAATTGGAACACAGCGGAAGGCTTAATGTTCATTTAGCAGCGGAGACCTTTAAAATGACATGGCTTTGAAGCGAGGAACATGCTGGCTGCCATTCTGTGAAATGTGAAAATAAGCGCAGTCCTACCCCTTTATCTGTCTCAGACAGAAAGGTCACCCGTGAGTATAATTGGGGTAATTGGCTGAAATCTGTCTCCCTCTCTCCCTCCCTCTCCCTTGTTCTCTCTCTCACTGTCCCTCAGGCTTCAGAATTGGGGATGACATCAGCATTTTACAAGTATATCCTCACCACCATGGTTAGAGTCTGCACCACCCACCCACCTCGTCCCCATCTGCACCTGCTCTGCAAGCTAGTACCTCGGCAGCAGCTAACAACGGGACCATTTGTCACTTTGTATTAAAGATGCATTACACGGGCCAGCCATGGCAGTGGGAGAAATGAGGGGACAGTCAGAGAAAAGATACAGATAAGGGAATGAAATCAAAGAGAGAATTCACAATTTGTACTATACTGCATCCCCCTCCATCCCCTTCCCCCCATTAGTGTTTGGATACACTTTGTTCTTTCAGTCACCTGCCTTGTTTTTCAGTGTACAGCATAATGACCAATTAATTTTGCAGCTCTGTAGGCACGTACTGAACCGATGAGCACTCTCAGTTTCAAATTCCCCAAAATGCTAGAGGTTAAACAGTTAGATTTAGCAAGCACATTTCTTCTCTCCCGTGACCCGAGTGAGGAAGCAGCGGTATAGAGAATGGATGGATATTTCCTCTCTCTCTCTCTCCTCTTCCTTCCATAGGACTTTCCCCTTCTCAGGTTAGATGACATTGTGGACGAGCAGTCCAATATTGTTGGCTTCTCCATGTTTAACACCAGCCACCCGTTCTACCTGGAGTTCATCAGGAGTCTCAATCTATCCTGGAGGGAGGCGTGCGAAATCAGCCCCTACCCTGGGCCCGCGGTCAGTCTTCTGTGCATTACCTTTCCACTCACTCACTCACTCACTTGCAAGCTCATTCACTCACTCAGTCATTCACTCACACACTCACTCACTCACTCACACACACACTCACTCGCTCAATCACTCACTGGCATGCTCATTCACTCACTCACTCACTCACTCGCTCGCTCACTCACACGCTCATTCACTCACTCACTCGCTCACTCACACTCACTCACTCATTCACTCACTTACTCACATGCTCACTCACTGAATCACTTGCTCACTCACATGCTCACTCACACACTTGCTTACTTACACAATCACTCACTCACACGCTCTTTCACTCACTCACTCATTCACTCACTCACACGCTTGCTCGCTCACTCACTCACTCACTCATTCACACACTTGAACACTCACTCACTCACTCACACGCTTGCTCGCTCACTCACTCACAGAGTGCTTACTAATTCATTCAAAATTAAATTCAGTCATATTTTTTTTTGAGTGAAAGATTATGTACACTTTGAAAAAAAGACCACTCAATTCACCGAGCGAAAATTGCATTGTTTGTATAGTGTATTCATTTACTCATTTACTGTGACCCATTCCCACACTTAATGATTTTCCCATTGACTATCTCACCCACATATTCTCTTCCGCGTGATTTATCAACTCATTCACTCGTCCGTATTTCTTGGTGTTATTGACTCGCCTACTCATTCACCGGTTGACCCACTCGCCCACTAATTTACTGATTTATTGTGTGATCTCACTCACTCACTGACGGACTCATTCTTATTCACTCGCTCACTCACCTACTCATTAACCCTCTTACCCTCACAAACATTCATCCTCACCCTCACATCCGCTACTCTCACGCCCTCTGTTGCGCTGCTACGAGCTTATCATTGTGCTATTCCCCCTGTTCCGCCCCGTAGCTATCGTCGGCCTTGATGTTCGACGCGGTGCACGTGGTCGTGGGCGCGGTGAGGGAGCTGAACCGCAGTCAGGAGATCGGAGTGAAGCCGCTCAGCTGCACCTCCCCCCAGATCTGGCAGCACGGCACCAGCCTCATGAACTACCTGCGCATGGTCAGTTCTGATGTTACTCGGTGTCTCCCGCCTGGCAGTCAGTTCTGCACTCAGTCTGTTTTTCTGAGTCTGTGTGAAAGGACTGGTCAGTGTTTGTGCGTCTTTGAGTGAGCTATTGAGTCTATCTGGTGTGGCTGGGCAGTTCTGAATTTTGAATTTAACTGTGTCTGCTGCATCCCTGCTAAAAAATACCACTGGCATTTTTTATTGGTGGAAACTGTTTTCGACCACTCTAGCTGGTCATAGGCTTGGCTGATTCACGGTAGAATTTTCAGCAAACGAACAGGTGGTCTGCACTGATGTTTATTGCTGTATCTGGGGCACACAGTCCGTGCTGCTATGATGTCTGTTGATCATCAACAGCCGTGTGCGTGTGTGTGTGTGTGTGTCTGGCTCCATTTTTCTTTTTGTGCCTCTCTGCCTTAGAGTATCTGTCTTTGTCTGTGCTTTAAGTCTTGTGATTCTTTGCTGAAAACATCATCTTTCACTTCATCTCCCCCATTTCTCCACCTGCCGTGCTCGTTGACTCATAAGGCTCTTCGTATCTCTCTCTGTCACCCCTATCTCCCTGTCAATCTGTCTCTTTACTCATATGTTCTTCTCTATCCATTTCCTCTCATTGCGACTCAGGTCGGAAGTCTTCTCGCTCGAGTTCCCCTGTTTTTCTTCTTCTGCGCGTTTCATGGAACCTGCTGTGGCTTTTCCACCTCTGCATTGTTTTTTTGACGTTCCGTTCTCTCCATCAGTTCCATTTCTTATTCTCTTATCGTCTCTCTGTTTTCTTTGCCGGCGCATTAGTCTGCCCTTATTCAGTCTGTTAGTCTGTCTGTCTGCCTGTGTCTTTGTTCTGTCTTATCCACCCCCTCTTTTGTCTGAAAAAAAAAAATCCTTTCTCCCTCTGTCTCTCAAAGGTGGAGTATGACGGTTTGACAGGACGAGTTGAGTTCAACAGTAAAGGCCAGAGGACTAACTACACCTTACGCATCCTCGAAAAACACAGAGGAGGCCACAAAGAGGTCAGTGGTCATAAGATTTTGCCAAAAGCTCCTGTTGGCCTGAACAGAAATGTCAGATATTAAGATGACATAAATGTGTGAAATGCATAACCTAAAACTAAGGGTCGTCAGTTGATATATTCAATTGTTATTGCCACTATCTACAAATAGTCCCAGTAGGATGGTGTAGGCCCTTGAGAAGAGGACTGGGAAAGCATATTATATTAATATTTTGTAAATCATGTGTCTCTCTGTCCTTGTCTGTCTGTCTCTTCATCCCCGCCTTCCTTCCTCCTTTAGATTGGCATATGGTACTCCAACAACACACTGGCAATGAACTCTACAACCCTTGACATCAATGTGTCAGAGACCCTGGCTAACAAGACCCTCATTGTCACTACTATATTGGTAAGGGCGGTCACCAGTGGCAGCCATGTTAGTGAGGACAGGTCTGAGGGGCTGAGGGGTGGGGGAGCTTCCTGTTTTTGGGTCAGCTGAAAATGGGGAATGTCTACAAACACCTGCGATTTTGTATGCCTTCCTGCAGGAGAATCCCTATGTAATGCGTAAGGAAAACTACCAGGACCTCAAGGGCAATGACCAGTATGAGGGATTCTGCGTGGACATGCTAAAGGAGCTGGCCGACATCCTTAAGTTCTCTTTTCGGATCAAGCTGGTGGATGATGGGCTGTATGGCGCACCAGAAGCTAATGGATCTTGGACCGGGATGGTTGGGGAGCTAATAAACAGGGTAATTAACTGCCGTGCCATTCCGCGCACGTACACCACATGGGCTCCCCTAAAGCTAGAACTCGGCAGAGACAAACTCGCGGGATGCATGCGGCGCACTCGTTAACTGGGTAATAAGCGGATCTCAGTAACTGATTTCGCAGTGGTGAACTTCAATTATGGCAGCTCTGCTGTGTCGGCTCGTCCGCACACCCGCTCTCCCTCTCCCTCACATTCCCTGTGTTCTGCCTCCTGGTATGCAGCAAGCCAGATGAAACTGGGTAATTGGTTCCCCCTGTTAATCAATTATAGTGTGATTAAAGTATATGAGAGGTATCAGGGGTGCTGTTCAACAAATACAACTCTCTACTCAAGCATAGTGACAGTGTTCCTGCTGTCTTCTCTCATATTACTCTTCTCCTCACTTCAGTTCTGAACTATCGACTGCTTTCTCGACTGCTTCTCTTTCCTTCTCTGTCCAATGTTTCTATCACACTTTCTCTCTCTTTCTTTAAATTTCAATATGTCCCTCTCTCTTGCAGAAGGCAGACTTGGCTGTGGCTGGATTCACCATCACATCAGAAAGGGAGAAAGTGATTGACTTTTCAAAACCCTTCATGACTCTCGGCATCAGCATCTTGTATAGAGTCCAACTGGTAAGAGGCAAGGAAGGAGAGGAAAAAGCGCAAGGGAGGGAGTTTCAAGAGAATTTGTTTGCTAATATGTTAGTTATGGAATGAAATTAAGGATTGCGCTGGTAAACCCAGAGAGCTCAATTTTTCATAAAGGCCAGGATGCAGTGTGAACTACTGCCCCCTCGTGGCCCAATGAAAAACTGCAAAAAAGTCTATCTGTTTGTGTTCTTAGGGGCGAAAGCCAGGCTACTTCTCCTTCCTAGACCCCTTCTCCCCTGCCGTGTGGCTCTTCATGCTATTGGCCTACCTGGCTGTCAGCTGTGTGCTCTTTCTGGCGGCCAGGTAAGGCTCACGCCTTGCCGATAAACTGTATTCTTGCACTGATTTTTACCCTCTATTGGCAGGGCTGTTGAGGGCATCCCACCATACACAGCATACATACACATATCCATGCACCAGCAGGTTCTTGGAATTGAATTCTTCCAAGCCTGTAATTAGCAACAGGCAAATATCATGTCTGAAATGCTGGCATGTTCTGTGTCCTGTTCCATAAAGCGATATTACTGCCTTAGTTAAAGAGTACAACTTTGACCCCCCCATTCAGATACTGAACATGGCCTGAACTACAAAGGGTTTTTCCAGGGTCTACTCTGCGCAGCTATCCAGATGCTATAGAATGGCTGTTTCTCAATGTCTATAATTGTGCGGACTTGTGGTCTTCTGAAACCTTTGGAGCATTTATTCAATGGCCCAAGTCCGATGTAAAACTCACAAGAAGCAAGATTGAATAAGGAACAAGGAAGTGGTGATGACTCTCCTGAAATATCTGGGATGCAACAATGCAAACTTGCTCAACGAGAACAGACCTCATATTTCATCATTCATTGCACAAATGACGAGATGAGCTGAGTATGTGAAGCTTAATTGAGTTCCTAATTTCATCATTTCAGCAATGAATATTTCCTAAATTTGTTGAAAAATGGAAATGAAGTGAGAAATATGTATAATAACTGCCAGCTCCTATCTCATTTTAAAAATACAACCTATAATTAAAAATATTTAACAAGCTTGGATGCTTTGAGCCAAACAAGTCTACCCTTGTGCTGTGGAAGTAAGTGCAAGGGAGATTTCGCTTGCTATATAAATAATCATGAAATGTTGAATTGTGCAGCCTAATGTGAGTGCATTCACTAGCTTCAAAGGAGTGAGTGAAAGACACGATATCCATAGCAGGTGGAGAATGTCGGGATAACCAGCTGCTGCCTGGTTGTAAGCTGAACATCACAAGCTCGCATCGTTTCTCGAAGCATTTAACAGCGTTCTCTACACTTCTGATCCTGCAAGTGTGCTCTCCAGGGGGCACAAACAAAAGCATTCTTCACAGCATCAAAAAAAAAAAAAAAAAAATGCAGATGCAGACTTCACTATCTCAACGCTCATTCTAACCCATTCTAGTGAACCATTGGGAAATGCGCACAGTGGGCTCCAGAATTATTGGTACCCCTGACCAGCAATTCATTAAAACACTATAGAAAATAAAATAATATTGTAGAGATAAACTCAAAATGCTGAGATGTAAAAAATTATGTAGTTTATGACCCAAATTAATGAAAAGTACATATTTGTGCAATTAGTAACAAATTCACCAAAATTTAGGTTTCATAATTACTGGCATCTGAGATTAAGAACTTGGTGCAACCGTGTCTGGCAAGGATAACAGTCGCGTGGATGCTCTTCCTATACTGTTAGTCAGGATTAAGGCTTACATTTGGAAGGATTTTGGACCATTCCTTCACGCAGATACTTTCAAATCTGTCCTGTTCTTTGATTTGTGTTGTTTGCAACTGCCCTCTTCTATTAAGCCCTCCGGGTTTTGATTAGATTGTGGTCTGGTGACTGAGGTAGCTATTGCGGGGAAGCATTGATTTTGTTGCCCCGGAGCCATTTCTATGTTAATTTTGAAGTGTGCTGGAGTCACTAGTCTTCTGGCAGAGGCAACCAGATCAATCAACCAAAACTGCCTGATGCTTGGTGGAGTCATTAAGCATTTGATGTTAATTATTGCCCTGGCAACCCTTGAATTACTACAGCTCCTATACATCACTGCTCTAACACCTAATTTCACCATGGGTATGAGATGCCAATCTTGTACACATCTTTTGTTTTGATGCCAAACATGCTGATGTTGTATCTGTCAAAAAGGTCAAATTTTAGTCTCATCTGTCCACAGCACCTTGGTCCAGTTATGAAGTCATAATTCAAATGACCTTTGGCAATGTGTGAGTTGTTACCTGTATATTTTGGGCCAGAAAAGTCTTCCTCCTTGCAAACCCTCCGAAGAGCCTGTGGTTATGGAGGTGCTGCCTGATGGTGCTTTCTGAAGCCTGATGACCCTAAGATGTCACATGTCACCATGTCCTGCAGTAGTAATTCTTGGGAATTTTTTTGGCTTCTCTCACCATCCTCCTTTCTATCCTGGGGAGAATAATGCATTTGCTTACTCTGCTTGTCAGGTTTCCAACTGTTATATACATTTTATTTTTTTAAATAATAGCCTTACAGTGCTCAGTGGAATACTTAATCTTTTTTTTTGTCTTCTTGTAGCCTTCACCAGATTTTTGAAAGTCTACGACCATCTGTCTCTTTTGAATTACCAGTTCTTTTATTTTCTGCATTTTGTTTGATGCTCGCATTCGTATTTCATTATTTTATGCCATAGTCAAACAGGAAGTGATGTCATGCCAAAAATGTAGTTCCTTAAAACTTAGATGAACTTAAATGAGATCCATTTCATTTCCGGTTTAAGTTTGGTAGATTTTATTTACTAGAATCTTTTGAGGTGCCATACATTATGAACCATGATTGGGAGGAAATGGATTTTTAATTCAATTAATAAAGAAATTTGGCTCCATTGAAACACTGATTAAGTTCAGTATTTCTCTCATGTTGGCATTTGGTATTTACATCAAGCAATAATGTTATTTTTCATTTTCGATTTTATTTCTAGAGCAAGCCCAGCCAGGAGTGCTAGTAACACTGCTTTGATGGGAGTGCCTCACTGCCACTGTGCGCCTGGTTTGATTTTCTCATCCCTGTCCCCTCAGGCTTAGCCCGTATGAGTGGTACAACCCACACCCCTGCCTGCGGGAGCGCAGGGACATGCTGGAGAACCAGTACACCCTGGGGAACAGCCTGTGGTTTCCTGTGGGGGGCTTCATGCAACAGGGCTCTGAGATCATGCCCCGGGCCCTGTCCACCCGATGTGTCAGTGGGGTCTGGTGAGTGTGGGAGCCCAGTGGGGAGGGGTAATGGGGGAGTGTGCAGGGCGGGAAGAGGTGTGGTAGTATGGGGAGCAAGGAAGAGCGGGAAGAACGGTTAAGCAGGCTTTGCAAATCTTGTGTTTGACTGTTGCATCTGTCTGTTAGCCTGTTGGCTCTGTCTGTGAAGCCCCTTTCTCTCTCTCCTTAGCATCAGGGCAGAATGTTGTTCATTCATTCATCTATTTATGCTCCGTGGATTGTGTTTAATTATAAACATCTCTTCCATGCATACAGTGCATTATACCAAAGGTAGCCTGCAAGCTTTTGTGTTAGTAGGCCTGGAACACATACACTGGGCTCCAAAATTACTGGCACCCCTGACTGGCAATGCACAAACAATACAAAAATATGAACAATAATAGAGAAACATAATATTCAAACGTGTGAAATATGTTGCTCTAGTAATGTTTCGAAGGAAACAATCAAAATCATAACAATCATTTAATACAAAATAAATTTCAACAGAATCAAGGTTTCATTGTTACTGGCACCCTTCATCTAGTGCTTAGTGTAACCACCTCTGGAAAGGATAACAGCATGGAATGTTTTCTTGTCATTTTTGACAAGGTTAAGGCGCACATCTGTGGTTATTTGGGACCACTCCGTAAAGCAGATCCTTTCAAGATCCTTCACATTCTTTGGCTTGTGTTTATGAACTGCTTCCTTCAACTCAGCCTACAGGTTTTCGATTGGATCGGGGTCTGGTCAACTGAGATGGCCATTGCCGAACATTGGATTTGTTGTCACAGAGCCATTTCTGTGTGGATCTTGAAGTATGCTTTGCTTCATTGTCTTGTTGAAAAGTCCACCTATGGCCAAGTCCCAGCCTTCTGGCAGAGGCAACCAGATTGTCAGTCGAAATATCCTGAATCTTGGTGGAGTTCATTATGCCATTAGTCTTCACCAGTGCCCCTGGACCCCTAGAATTAAAACAGCCCCAAAACATGACTGACCATCATATTTCACCGTGGGTATGAGGCACTTCTCCTTGTTTGCATCTCTGTGCATCTCTCTCTAATATGCCGATGCTCTATCTACCAAAACATGCAATTTTGGTTTCATCTGACCGAAGCACCTTGTTCCACTCATAATTTTAATGTTTGGCAAACTCCAAGCGCTTGCCTCTGTGTCTTCTGGTCAGAGAAGACCTTCTTCTGGCAACTCTTCCAAGGAGCCTGTGGTTGTGGAGGTGGCGCCTGATGGTGCTTTTTGAAACCTGGTGACCCCAAGATGCCACCAAGGCCTGCAATTCGTTTACAGTGATTATCTGGGATTTTGTTGCTTCACTCACCATCCTCCTCAGTATCCTGGGGAGCAAACTGCAGTTGCATCTTCTACCTTTGAGGTTTTCAACAGTTCCATATCTTTTGATTTTTTCAATAGTTACCCTGATAGTGCACAGTGGCATATTCAATCGTTTCGGAATTTTCTTGTGGCCATTACCAGATTTATGAAGGTCTATGACCATCTACTTCTTTTGAACTGACAGTTGTTTTGTTCACTTCATAGTGTTGGATGACAAAGGGATATGCATGTGTGTTCCTTCATTTTTATACCCTAGTGAAAAAGAAAGTGATGTAATGGCTCAATATAGTTCCATAACACTTTGATAAAACTTAAATAAGTGGAATTTAATACCTGATTTAATTTTGGTAGACGTTATTTACAATGATCTTTAAGGGTGCCATTGATTGTGAAACCTTGATTTGGATGAAATTGGTTCTTGATAAAATCAGTAAATGATTTTGGTTGGTTCCATTGGAACATTACAGGGATAGTTCACTTTTTTGAAGTGGGGTTGTATGAGCTACAAATTGCCACTACTTACATTAGATGCAGCAGAAAGCTCTCTGATCTCATCCAGGTACCCGCACCAGGGCATAGTGCTGGGTAGAAATTTAGGCGATACACTGTTGTGAACGGAAACAGAAACAGCGTATTTTCGCGGCCTAAAAGAGGTCCTACCTGAAAATAATACAACATTTCAATTGTACGCTATATTGAAAAAAATTACAGCACTTTAGCCGGAAAAAAGCACAGTTGCTCTTGAACTAACCAACTGACGTATTCCTGCGCGAGGCGCATCGTAGTTCACTGTGTGCTGTAGCGATCACCTGTTTGGGTCAGACTCCGAGCGGTTTGCGGCAGAGCCGGATTTTCGATGGCATAGAATCACGTCTCAAATTAAAAAAAAATAAAATAAAAAATCCCTACAATAACCAGCAGAGCAGATACGCAGTATGTGGCTGCGTAGACCCTATGCGATATCAATTTGTGCTGCAATGTTACATTAGACATTTTCACAGGTGTTTCACTCTTTTACCTGATGCTTGGGTACAGCAGTGCTCTTCAGCGTGCACCGTTGAGATTTCCCTGAGTATAGCCAAACGAAATCCTCTTTGGAAAAATGAATGCTGCAAACACTGAGTTCTTTTAGGGATACGGGTGGCGTATCAATATTCGTGTTGAGGCAACTAGCCACAGCTACAAGTCCAATGTTCCGCAGAGGAATGCGGTGGAAGCTGTAAGTGCACCAGGATACAGCTTTGCTTTCACGTCCAAGAAAGCGACACACACGGACCATTTTCGAAATATTTGCACAAGTTAAACGGCCGTCCGACCTCGCAACCGCAGTTAAGCCGCTTGCACACTGGACGCGAAGTTTTTGGCACACAGATTACATTCAAAGTCAATGCGAAGACGTGAATACACGCGTTTGTCCAAGCAGCTTTACTGTGACGCAAACAGCTGATCGCTACACCGCTCAGTGAACTACGATGCGCCTCGCGCAGGAATACGTCAGTTGGTTAGTTCAAGAGCAACTGTGTTTTTTTCCGAGCAGCTAAAGTGCTGTAATTTTTTTTTTAAATATAGCGTACAATTGAAATGTTGTATTATTTCCAAGTAGGACCTCTTTTAGGCCGTGAAAATACGCTGTTTCTGTGTTTCCGTTCACAACAGTGTATCGCCTAAATTTCCACCCAGCACTATGCCCTGGTGCGGCTACCTGGAGGAGATCAGAGAGCTTTCTACTGCATCTAATATAAGTAGTGGCAATTTGTAGCTCATACAACCCCACTTCAAAAAAAAGTGCACTATCCCTTTAATATTGTACAGTAATTCTCAAATGTTGTTATTTAGTGTTTCTCGAAATAAATATTTTGTAGAATATTTTATAGTATTATTTGTGCATTGCCAGTCAGGGGTGCTAGTAATTTTTGAGCCCACAGTTCATCCTAGAACTTCAGCGGTCTATTGGACAACATCAAGCTCATGTTTTGCATGCAGAATACTACATATATCACACTGGACATAAAATGGAGGATATGGCAGGCTAATTTTGTGTACATCAGTAAATATCAAGATTATCCTAAGATGAATAACTAATAGTATTTGCAAATGTTTTTATGTATTATTTATTTGATGTCAATGCTAGCAAAACCTCCTTCATGAATTATGCACTGCAAGTCTGTCTGAATCATGTAGAGTAAGATAGAGAATGATGAGCACTCATAATTAAATATTGATAGCACCAATTTGATTGTAGCTTTACTCAGCTTTGGCTCAAGTGGTGGTTTTAAACATGACAAATGCACCTCTCATAAATTTTTGTTTTGTTAAAAATGGCTGAATTCCCCAACTGTTTGCTGTCGGGTTGTCATTGCTTTCCAATTGACTCTCCAGAGGTTTAATTGAAAGATGCGGTAGATGTGGATGAAAAACAAGGCAAAAAAAAAGCCGGCTAGGTGGTGCAGTGATTAGCACTGTTGCCTCGCAATTGACAGATTCCAGGTTTGATCGCTAGCTGGCCAGGTCCTCTCTGTGCAGAATCTGCATGCCCTCCTAGTGTTCATGTGGATTTCCTTGGGACACGCCAGTTTCCCCCACTCTTAGTAAGCATGCACGAACGGAACACTTCAATCATTGCCCCTGACTGAGGCTCTGGCTTTAAAACTGGAGTTGGTTCTTAGGCGCTACACTGTGGCTGCCCACTTCTCATAAGTAACTAGGATGCCTCAGATACAGAGGACTAACTACCCCATCGGGTTCAATAACCTATATCTGGTGTTCTGGTGTCAACTTGCCAATTTAGTTGAATAGTGTACACTATGTTTTTAGTCAATTTGGATGTAGTCAGACTATATCCTGGGAAACCTGAGCTATATTGTTGTTCACCAAGTATTTTTTTAATCTCTCTCAGCCTTATTCAAGCCTTTTAGAAATTTTGACTTAAGAATTGGGCTCACTGAGGTAAAATGATCTTTTTTTCAACTCTGCCCCTCTCTTACAGGTGGGCCTTTACCCTCATCATAATCTCGTCCTACACGGCCAACCTGGCAGCCTTTCTCACCGTGCAGAGGATGGAGGTGCCCATTGAGTCACCGGATGACCTGGCGGACCAGACCAACATCGAGTACGGCACCATCCATGGCGGGAGCACCATGACGTTTTTCATGGTATGGACTGAAGCAGAAGGCTTTGTGTCCACATGCTTCAGACTGTCATTTCATTGATGCTGATGTGCATGCACACTTCTAGTTGCTTGGCCTATATTTCAGTGCTTGTGGGGGCATTTTATGTTGCTTAGAGCACTTTGCGGAATTTCTGTGGTTCAGCAGATGTGTCTGTGGCAGACTTTGCAGTTTGTTTGGAGTTTCCATGCATGGGTGTGAGCTTTTGTTCATTTGTGTAGCATTAAGTGGTCATGTGACTGTGTTTGCTTATGTTAATGCAGTGGCATTTGTGCCTGTTGGTGTTTGCAGAGTGATGGCGCAAGGCTGGGCTTGCTATTGTGTCATTATCTCACTCCTGTCTCACTCTATCGAGAGAATCATAATGCGCTTGATGCACTCTATTGTTTCTGCATAATTTCCCATCTTTTTCGTGCCAGCAGCTCAATACAGCCCCGCATTGCCTGCGCTTGACTTAATAACAGTGATTAATGCGATAACGATCTAGCCAATGATTATTCTCATAAAGCAGTACTCCGCCTTGGCTCCATCCACACAATCTCTCTCATCTGTCTTCCCCTCCATCCTCCTACCTTCAGAACTCGCGGTACCAGACCTACCAGCGCATGTGGAACTACATGCATTCCAAGCAGCCCAGTGTTTTTGTGAAGAGCACCGAGGAAGGCATCGCCCGCGTGCTCAACTCCAAGTACGCCTTCCTGCTGGAGAGCACCATGAACGAGTACCACCGCAAACTCAACTGCAACCTCACCCAGATTGGCGGCCTTTTAGACACCAAGGGCTATGGCATTGGCATGCCGCTCGGTGAGTGGGTATGTCGGGATACATGTGTAGAGTCTGTAGTTGGGTTTAGTCACCAGCTTCAACGTCCGATGAACCAAATGGTATTCCCATCCTGGCTAGAGCGTTTTAGAAGTTCGATCTGTTGAACAGTGTGTTTCTCCTACCCCCTCTATCTGTTGGTTTTTTGAGGATGATGTTTTTTGAGGTGATTAGAAAATTATGTTTTGATTTTGCGTGAGAAAACCATAAGAACATACAGTGCTTAACAAATTTATTAGACCACGTGTCATAAAAACGAGAAAACACAAATATTTTAGAAATTTGTCAAAAACTTGTTTGACAAATTTCTAAAATATTTATCTGAAAAAATATATATCTGAAAAATATATTGTTATTTTTTGGCAAGTAACAAACTGAAACCACTAAATAAGTCCTTATTCACACATAAAAAACAAAAGAACTTAATATTTTGTATGGCCTCCTTTGGCCTTGATAACAGCTTGCATTCTTGCATTCAACCACTAAAACTACGTTGTAATTTTTATGTTCAGGAATACAAGTAAATAACTGTTATTTGGCATCTTAATCAAAAAATAATAACGTTCTTAACTTTTTTTTCTGCTTTTTTGTAAAACAGTGAATTCGAAAATTTGTGGATAACAACAATCATTATATTTTAGCATTAAAAATATAATTTAAATTAAAGAGCTTGCGCATACTGGTGGATTAACCATTCGAGAAACGTAAAAAATGATTTTTGTAATTACCAATACTGTTAATTTAGGGCAGCTGTGGCATAAACCTTATATTGGGTGGTGGTCTAATAAATTTTTAGGCACTGTACATGTTACAGTTTGACATACCCCTGCCCTTTCCCTTGACCAAGGTTTTTGCCTCACGACTGGAGTTGGTTCCTGGTTGTAGTGTTATATGACTGCTCCTAAGTCATTAGGACAGGCTAAATGCAGACAACCAGTAAATCCATTTGGCTCAATATAGTACATCTTATACAAAGCCCAATTTCAAATGAAGTTGGGACGTTGTGTAAAACGTGAATAAAAACAGAATGCAGTAAATGCACTGAAGGTGCTGATGCCTCGATGCTTACAGCAGTGACAAGTATGTCCCTTAATGAAGCTATAAAATTGGGTGTGGACATGTCAGAGTGCCCTAGCTGTGCATCTATGCTTGACATACTCAAGCATTTACCCACCAGTGGCAGTCTGATGAACATTAATGTACAGTTATGGAGGGAAACACCTTTCACACTATTCAGGGTCTATTTAACACTGACCAATAATTAGTGCAATTCAGACTCTGTGGGATCAACAATAGGTTTTTGGAGGGAAGCACCTTTCATATTATGCAGGACAGAGGTCGCGTTAACCGAATATTTTCCGTCATTGACAGATTTTTTTTAACAATAACAGAACATTTTGAAGGCAGTCCGTCATTTTGACAGAATGTAATTCACACCCCCGTCCAACTGGTGGTGGGTGTCCTATTTTCTCGAGCATTGTCTTTGATCTGTATGATCCTGTATTCCTCATATTTTTGTAATATGATAATTTGCTCTTCATTTATAAAATATGCTGCTCTGCTGCCGGTAGACGATTGGTCATATGCTACAAACGCCGCGCCGTCTCTGTTATGTGAACACGCAAATATCTAGGTTGGGAAAGCTCCGGTTGACATAACGAGTTGATAAGCAGCTTCATAGGACCGCTTAGCGAGACTGCAGTTGTTAGGCGTAGTGAAGCCCAGCAATAACTGAAAGCATTGTTCATTTGCACACTGTTACTGTGTGGGGGGAGAAATCATTTGTGATCTTTTATTAAGTTCATACAGCAGTAAGTTCGAAAATCCACGAAGTGCTGTATTTAACACAGTGCGCAATGTGTGTCTACATGAATCACTGTTGGCTTTGTGCTCCGTTTGTCAAGTTTTGCCATCAGCAGTAGCCATTGCTGTGATATAAATCGAACTCACAAGTTGTAAAGCGATCCACTGTGAAGAGCTTTTTCTTCGTTGAAGTCTTGATTCCTCGCAGCAGCCATCGTGGCAATCAAATAGTGCTATAACTCGAAAACAAAGCTCTATCTCCAAAATCTGGCAAACTTAAATCCAAGAGGTCATGGCATTTAACCCATAGAGCCATATTCTATGACTTGATTTTTACCGGCGGAGCAGCTATCCTGGTAACAGACAGAATGAATGAATGACACACAAACAAACTACCGTATACCTCGCTTGCGCATGCGCACGAGGCATAATGATTTGCAAATCTCATAAACCCACATTTTACTCACAATAGAACATAGGCAACATATCATACGTTGAAAGTGAGATATATTACTATTTCTTGAAAAATATTAGCTCATTTTGAATTTGATTGCAGCAACACACCTCAAAACACTTGGGACAGGGCCATGTTTACCATCGTGTAGCATCCCCTCTTCTTTTAACAACAGTCTGTAAACATCTGGGAAGTGAAGAGACCAATTGCTGGAGTTTTGGAAGAGGAATGTTGTCTCACTCTTGTCTGATGTGGGATTCTAGCTGCTTAACAGTCCTGGGTCTTCTAAGCCAGATTTTTCATTTTATGATGCGCCAAATGTTTTCTATTGGTGAAAGGTATGGACTGCAGGCAGACCATTTCAGCACCCGGACTCTTCTACAGCGAAGCCATGCTGTTGTGATGGATGTAGTATGTGGGTTAGCATTGTCTTGCTGAAATATGCAAGGCCTTCCCAGAAAGAGACGTTGTCGTAAAACCTCAATATACTTTTCAGCATTGATAATGCCTATCCAGATGTGTAAGCTTCCCATGCCATAGGCATTAATGCAACCCCATACCAGCAGAGGTGTAAGCTTTTGAACTGAGCGCTGATAAGCCGGATGGTCCCTCTCCTCTTTAGTCTGCACCACACGGCGTCCCTGGTTTCCAAAAATAATTTAAAATTTTGATTAATCTGATCACAGAACAGTTTTCCTTTTTACCTCAGTCCATTTAAAATGAGCTTTGGCCCAGAGAAGACGGCGGCATCTCTGGATTGTGTTCACATATGGTCACATATGGTTTCCTCTTTGCATGATACAGCTTTAACTCGCATTTGTGGATTGCACGACAAACTGTGTTCACAGACAATGAAATCTGGAAGTGTTCCTGAGCCCTTGCAAGGAATTCCAGAGAAGAATTATGCCTGTTTTTAATGCAGTGCCGCCTGAAGGCCCAATATTCACGATCATCCAATACTGAAGTTTGGCCTCGTCCTTTGCGCATAGAGATTTCTCAAGATTCACTGAATCGTTTCATGATATTATGTACTCTAGATGGTGGGATATTCAGAATCTTTGCAGTTTTACCCTGAGGAACATTTTTCTGAAATTGTTCCACAATTTTTAGACTCAGTTTTTCGCAGATTGGTGAGCCTCTGCCCATCTTTACTGAGTGATTCTGCCTCTCTAAAATGCTCTTTTTATACCCAGTCATGTTACTGACCTGTTGCCAATTAACCTAATTAGTTTGTTGTAAAATGCTCCTCCAGCTGTTTTTTATTAGTACCTTTTACTTTTCCAGCCTTTTGTTGCCTCTGTCCCAACATTTTTGAGATGTGTTGCTGCCATCAAATTCAAAATGAACTGATATATTTCTGAAATGGTAAATGTCTGACTTTCAAAATCAGATATGATGTTCATGTTCTACTGTGAATAAAATGTGGGTTTATGAGATTTGCAAATCATTGCATTCTGTTTTTATTCACGTTTTACACAACGACCCAACTTCATTGGAATTGGGGTTTGTATTTTAATGGCATGTTTTATATCATATATCTTTCCTTATCTTACTGTTATATCAACATAGCTGCACCTCAAGTGGGAGCTCTAGTTCTGGGCCAGCCGTCCCCATGATATCAGATAAATGTGTTCATTTTCCTTCTAATCTGCAGTGCAGTTTGTGATCTTGTGATTAGGTTTAGGCATTTTGAAATGTATGTGGCAGACTGGGATCACAGTTTTGGTTTGAGAAGTAATGAAGGGCAGGGTGTTGGAGAAGTGGTTGTGTCAGATAATCATTCATTCTTGTATAGCTTTAGAACCCAGCTGCATTCATTCTTTGTGAGGAGTCAATAATCACTTGTTTGATTTTTACTAGAAATTTTTACATATGTTCAGATAAAATGTTCAAAAGATAAAGGGGAGCAAGAGATTTTTCGAAGGTAAATAATCCATAATTATCAAATGTGATTTAGCATGACATGAGATAAACTGTGCACATACTGTAGAAATTGAAGTAATTTAATTAGTTTTTTTTTTTTGGAAAAGATGATGTTTATGGGCTTAAGTGTAGTGCTTGAGGATGAAAGGGAATCAAGAGATTAAAGGAATGTCTGTGTGCAGATAGTTCTCTCTAAAACCACTTACAATGAAAATTAAGACTGTTACCAGTCATTTCAGATGTTGTTGCGTTGCATTTAACTTCACTGTTACTCATCTGTAAGATTACAGTGGTGACTGCCAGAAGGCACTGTTAGAGTTGATAAATGCTTGCAAAGTGTATGTACTACCTCTCCCTCTTATCCTTTCTTTCCCTCTGTCTCAGTTTCAGTTTAATTTTTTACCATCTCATTTCCTCATGATTCATTGCCTGTCCTTCTCTTTCTCTCTTGCCCTCTGTGTGCATGACAACAAAATTTGTGTCGCAAAAGCAGTAAAAACGATGGATGAGAAGGTCACTCACACACATAATCACACTCACACACACACACACACACACACACATTCAGACGTAGTGTGTAATCCCTCTCTCTCTCTCTCTCTCTCTCTCTCTCTCTCAGGCTCTCCGTTCAGGGATGAGATCACTCTGGCCATTCTCCAGCTCCAGGAGAACAACCGTTTGGAGATCCTGAAGCGCCGATGGTGGGAGGGAGGGCAGTGCCCGAAGGAGGAGGACCACAGGGCCAAAGGTACGTGTCCACTCCTGTACCTACTCCTGTACCCACTCCAGTGTTCACTCCATTGAGCCCTCATTGCAAAAAACGCCTTACCAAGCATATTCTCCTTGTATTTAGACTCTTACCAAGCATATTCTCCTTGTATTTAGACTAAAACACATATCTCTATTACCTTTTTTTTTTTTTCAGAAAAAAAGTATGCCACTGATGTCAGATGATTTTGACTCATTTCTACATTTGTCCGTGGGGTAAGAAATGTCACTTGTCCAATGGACTAATCTAGAAAAGAGTCAAAATATATCACATTTTTAAAGAATTGTTTTTGGTGAATAATTTTCTGTGAAAAAATATAATAGAAATGTGTTGTAGTCTAAATACAAGATTAAATGCTTTGTAATTTTTTTTTTTTTTTTTGCTGTGCTTTAGTGTGCACTGTAGTGTCTATTTCTGGTTGCATCCTTCACTGCCCTCACTGACTGGAGATTTGTACGACCACAAGGTTCAGACAGAGAGACAAGGGGCCAGTGGGGTATTAATGATGCTGGTGTGGGATTTGACCAGCACACATTCTGTACACAATGGGGCAAACAGCTCAGTGCCTCAGTGCCTCTGCTTTTTTGGGTACAGGTGCTTGAGCAATCATATTTGTGAAGCCTATTTGATTATCTTAAGATGCATGCGTATTAGGTGGAGCATTTATGTGAGCGTTAGTTAGTAGCTACATATGATTATGATTCAATATGTGCATATTTGTATGTGTAAACGTAAAATGTGTGTGTCTGTATATGGTTGCCTGTCAGTATGATTTAATAAGCCTTGATAAAGTATCTGTAAATGTCTCTCTGTGCGTGCACACGTACGTGTTTGTGTATGGGCTTGCATGTGTGTGTGCGCTTGTGGGGGTGAATGAGTGTTACGTGTGAAAGTCTGCATGTGTCTTCGTGTATGTGTGTGTGCATGTGTGCACTCAATTAAGTGTGCGTGCCATGTGGATATGTGTGTATATGTGCATGCATACAGTATGTTTGTGTGTGTATGTGTGTGTTTGAGTGTGTGCATTTGTTCTAGCACATGTGGGTGTGCAGATGTGACTATACATGTTTGCGCATATGTACACTTGGGAGAGCATTTGTATGTGTGTCTATGCTTACTTTTATGTAAATACATGTGTACACTTGTATGTGTGTAAATGGGTGCGCGTGTGTGTGTATACACTTACACCTGTGTACGGATGTGTGTATTTATGCATTTGTATGTATGTGCATGCAGATGCGTGTGTGCAGATGTGTGTGCGCTTGTATATATGAATGTGTGCAGATGTGTGTGTGCTTGTACAGCCCCAATTTCGAAATAGTTGGGATGATGTGTAAATTGTGAATAAAATCAAAATGCAATGACTTTCAGATCACGAGCCAATATGTTATTTACAATAGAAGATAGATAACATTTCAAATGTTGAAACTGAGACATTTTACATTTTTATCCACAAAATGAGCTTATTTCAAATTTTCTGGCTGCAACAGGTCTCAAAAAAGTTGGGACACAGGCAAAAAAGGGCTGAAAAAGCAATTAATATATAAGAGAATCAGCTGAAAGAACATTTAGCAAGTAATTAAGTTAACTGGCATCAGGTGTGTAACATGATTGGCTATAAAAGGGATGTCTTAGAGAGGCTGAGTCTCTCAGAGTAAAGATGGCCAGGGGCTCTCCAACCCTGTGAATGATTGCGTAAAAAAATCGTGGAATGCTTTAAAAACAATGTTCCTCAACGTCAAATTGCAAAGGCTTTGAAGGTCTCATCATCGACAGTGCATAACATCATCAAAAGATTCAGAGAAACTGGAAAAATCTCTGTGTGTAAGGGACAAGGCTGAAGACCTTTACTGGATGCCCGTGATCTCCGGGCCCTCAGACGCCACTGCATCACTCACCGGCATGATTCTGTCATTCACATTACTAAATGAGTCCAGGAATACTTCATTAAACCACTGTCTATAAACACTGTCCGCCATGCCATCCACAGATGCCACCTAAAACCTAATATCATGCAAAAAGGAAGCCATTGTTGAGCATGATCCCGAAGCGCCGCCATGTTCGGTGGGCCAAGGCTCATTTAAAATGGACTGTAGCAAAGTGGCAAAGTGTCCTGTGGTCAGACGAGTCCAAATTTGATGTTCTTGTTGGAAATCATGGGCGTTGTGTCCTCCGGGCTAAAGAGGAGAAAGACCACCCCTCCTGTTTTCAGCGTTCAGTTCAAAAGCCAGCATCTCTGATGGTATGGGGATAAATTAGTGCATATGGTGTGGGACACTTGCATGTTGTAAAAAGTACCATGAATGCTGAAAGGTATATAAAGGTTTTAGAGGAACGTGCTCCCCTCCAGACGACATCTATTCCAGGGAAGGCCTTGTGTATTTCAGCAGGACAATGCAAAACCACATACTGCAGCTATTACAACAGCATGGCTTTGTAGTAGAAGAGTCCGTGTGCTGAACTGGCCTGCCTGCAGTCCTGATCGTTCACCGATTGAGAACATTTGGCGCATAATTAAATGAAAAGTCCGTAAAAGGAGACCCAAAACTCTCCAGCAGCTGGAAGCCTGTATTAAACAAGAGTGGGATCAAATTTCAATGGCTAAACTCAAGAAACTTGTCTCCTCAATGCCCAGACGCCTCCACTCTGTGTTAAAAAGAAGAGGGGATGCTACACCATGGTAAACAGGCCCCTGTCCCAACTTTTTTGAGACCTGTAGCAGCCATAAAGTTTGAAATGAGCTCATTTTGTGGATAAAATTGTAAAATTTCTCAGTTTCAACATTTGTTATGTTATCTCTGTTCTATTGTGAATAAAATACTGGCTGGTGTGATTTGAAAGTTATTGCGTTTTGATTTTATTCACAATTTACACTTTGTCCCAACTATTTCGGAATTGGGGTTGTATACATGCGCGTGTGCAGATGTGCATGTGCCCTTGTACATATGCGTGTCTGCAGATATGTGTGTGCGCTTATATACATGCGCGTGTCCAGATGTGTGTGTGCGCTTGTATATATACGTGTGTGCAGATGTGTGCATTCACTGCCGTATCACTCTCAGGTTTAGGAATGGAGAACATCGGGGGCATTTTTGTAGTCCTGATCTGTGGCCTGATCATTTCCGTATTTGTGGCCATCATGGAGTTTGTGTGGTCGACGCGGCGCTCGGCTGAAACTGACGAGGTACGCCTTCACCCTCGCCCTCATCACAGACCCCCCTCAGTTGGTCTCCACGGGAACCAGCTGACTCGCTGCCCGTTATTGTGCTGTGTATCGCTGCAGTGCTGCATGAGGCTCGCTGTGACAGTGTGGCTGTGTGAGTGCTTGTTTGCCAGTCATTACTCATTGGCAGTTATTATTGAACTGTGACTGGCGTATGCAGTATCGGACTCTAATCCAAAGTGTTTATGTGTAAAATTGACATAGTGATCTCAGTGTTCCATATTTTGGACCAGTAATTAGCTGTCTTATGTCCAGTGACTTGTACGTATCAAATTAATTTGAGTCGCTGAAGAGTTTATGTGAATTTATGCATTTCACTCAGGATTATTGTTAGATATTTTCTCACCACCAGATGGCCATATGTGCATATTACAGTAATTTAGTGCTGGGTGCTATGGAATAGGATGATTAGAGGACAAATTAGTGTTTTGTGGCTCTGCCACACATGGACGTAAATATATAAATAAATATGCAGTGATGTGTGAGTGTATGAATGGGGGTGTGTGTTTGTTCGGTATGCAGTTGTGTGTGTCACACAGCACTGCTTGACTCCCAAAGGGTCAGTATGCCTGTATCACTGTGCCACATAAAAATAAAAAAAAACACACACACACAATTGTCCTTTTGTTGGCCTAAGTCATTTTCCTGGAGTGTGCATTGCTTCAGAGTACATCATCATTGAGTGCAGATAGTGAATGTGGAAAACAGTTTTGCAATAGTCCATTTTTAATGTATCGTACGCAGCTGGTGGATGTCTTCAGACCTGTCTACTTTACAATCTAAAGTAATCATGTGCCACTATTCAGAACTGAAAGAAAATAATATTTTTAAAGTGATCCCGAGGAACTCTGAGAAGACAACGTGTCAATTACAACATCTTATTTTCTTTACTGTGTCTGTTCATGTTTGTGTTCATTTCACGCTGTTGCTTTCCCCTCCTGTGACCTGCTACTCACTGACCTTCTCCCCTTGTTCATGCCATTTACTGTCCACGTCACCCTCCTCTTTCACTTCTCCTTCAAACCCTCGGCTGTCTGCTTTCGTTTTAATCGTCTCCCTCTGATTCTCCTCCTCACTCCACCCTCCCCCACTCTTTTCACCGTTTTACATGTCCATCCTGCCATTCTGCTACCCTTTTCACTTTTTACATCATTTTATTCTGCTCATCTCTGCTTGTGTGCCATTTTCTCCCTCCTTTCTAAACCAAAATCTCTCTTCTTTTCATCCTGTCTATGTGTCCTTTTTTCTCTTCCTTTTCTTTGCCATGTTTCCTCACTCTCTCTTCGTTCCCTCTTGCTGTCCTTTTTCTGTCTGCTTTTGTCCCTTCCCTCTTTCCCTTTTTTCTTTTTTTTCTCCCACACTCTCTCTCTCTCAGGTGTCTGTCTGTCAGGAGATGCTAACAGAGTTTCGGAACGCCATCTCATGTAAGAAGAGCTCTCGGTCCCGGCGGCGGCGGCCCCTGACTGGTCCTGGGGGGCCCCGGCACACAGCACGCCTCTCGCTGGGGGCCCCTCGGCCCCTGCGCCTGGTACGGGAGATGCGGCTGAGCAACGGTAAGCTGTACAGTGGCTCGGGGTCCCTGACCGGGGGTGGGGCTGGGGGAGGCCCCTCAGACATGGGCCCGGGGCCACAGCGTCTGCTGGAGGACCCTCTAGGGTCCAACACCACGCCGCCGCCCCCACCCCCTCCTGCGTCCTCCCGCAGCTGCATGCACATTCGCATCTGCCAGGAATGCCGCAGAATCCAGAGCCTTAGGCCCGCCTCCACGCGAGCCCCGCCCTCCTCTGCTCCCCTGCCCCGCCTCCCGCCCCCACTGCCCCCTTCCTCCTCCAACACCGACAGTGAGGGAGGTGCGGGGGCCAGCCCACGCCGGCTGCATCACAGCCCACCGCCCCGCCCCCTCCCACCCACGCAGAGCAGCACCAGCACAGACCTCCTGGGGGAGCAGGACTGAGGCGCGGAGGGTGGTCTCTTTGGAGACACACTCTGCTGAGAGACACGGTACTGTCTGCCACCACCCCCCCCCCACATCTCCATACTCCTGATTTCAGGAACTGAGGACCAGAGAGAGTGTGAGAGAGGACACCGAGGATTTTATTACAGCTGACATCAAAAGGACATCGGGTGCATGCGGCAAGGAGACAGACTGAGAGGCAGAGCACGTCGGAGAGGCGGAGATGGCGACAGCTGAGCCTCGTTTGGCCGAACTCCAGCTCCGCACTGCTCATCACACCATCCTGTCCTGGCGGTCAGCTGCTTTCTGTCGCCGCCGGAAAAGCTCTGTGGTCCTCGGCAGAATGACAGCTTGAAGTAGCCATTTTCCACAGATCGCTGCCCTGGTGCTGATTCCTGGGAGGTTGTATCCTGCTGAGATCATGTAGTACACCATTCCTGCAGGAACGGTGATGAACGAGGTGGAACCATTCAGGAGAGATAACCTGTTCAGTCTGTTCTCTCACTCAATGTCCAGTATGATTTTAGCTCCTCCTCAACCTCAAAGGACCATAGAGATTCACCATCTCTCCCCTACCATTACAAGACGCGGACTAACACCTCACTCTGGACCATAAATAAAGAGCAAAGATATGCTCTCCTCCTCCACGGGAACATAGAGATTGCAGCCAGGAGCACATGATTCCTGGAGGACCTTAAAAAAGCCTCCAAAATCAAGACATGCGTGACTTAAAAAAGAGGAAACAAAAAAGGAAAAAAAAAAACAATTGAAACTTCCTTTTTCTGGTCTGTTTTTTTTCTGTTTATCTTTCTTGATTTTCCCAGGTTGAATTGTTATGTTTGGAAGGAACTGCAGGACCTCGCATGCCACTGACCATCACCATGGGTGACTGGTGATGTGTGGAGTGAGGGTCTGCCTCTGCCTCTGACCACAGGACTGCGACAATCGCCTATGAATCAAGTTTACGCTGGCTCCACCAGAAATATGCAGATGTTCTGATAGCACGAGCATACAGTAAATGAGTGATTTATGCAGGGCTGCTAAAAATTATTTGCCAGAGAAGGGCTGGAATATTTGAATACCCCTGGAGGTTTTTTTTTTTTTTTTTTTAATATCTGTGTCTGAGTGTATGCAAGCACACTTTGGACAGGTGAATGTAAAGCTGTAGAAATGGGAGAGTGCATGTATGAGACAGTTCAATGGTTTGCCTGAGAAAAGCGTCTACAGGAGTACAGATCGTTCTTTAAACCCCTCCGTGTAGATGTAGATGCCGGCGTCCACAAAATACTGAAATTTAATTGCTAAATAATTCTGTAATTGAATTTTCAAATGAGACAAGCGTCTTGCTTCAGTGAAATGATTTTACCAGTCTCTGTGACACAAATCCTGAGTTATAAAGCCTTAAATAGGGTCATGCACAACAGGCAAGGGTTGGATTTATTTGGCATCTGCGTAAAGGGGTTAACACTTTGCCCAAGGACTTCAGCTGCATCTTATGAACCAAGATTTAGACTATGAGATGAGAAACACACACAATGCTACACACAACAAGGAACGTATACTAGTTGAGGTCAAGCAGAGTAGTGTCAATACTATGATTATTATATAATTCTATAAAATGTGTATATTTTTTCAAAACTGATGAATACGTTCACTCAAACTGAATTTAGAATTAGACCATATTATTTTCTAAATTGTATCATACAATTAAGCATGATGTCACATGCCATTTTTTTCCACAGAGCCTTAATCTGATCTTCGAAAAAACCCTTGTTTGGTGGTCCTCATTGAACATTGACGGCCTATTTAAATAAACTGATTTGTCCAATCTGACACGGTGGTGCTTGAATGCGAAATTATTGGGCTGCTTTCTTAATTAGGTTATTATTTCTATTTTGGGTTCTGGTCATTAGCAGCTTCACTGCAGTCAAGAGGGTTCAGATAGTTCTTATTGCTTTAATGACGGCAGTGCCATATTGTTTGAAGCAGGGATGCAAAATCTTATCTGAGTTGGGCCAGCATGGGAGCAGGTTTTGTTTTATCCCATAAACACACCTGATTCAATTTATGAAGGTCTTTACTTGAAGACCATGACTGTTTCTCGGTGTAAGTACTTGTGCAGATCTGTGGTCTTGTGAGACCTTGTGACATATCCACCTGCCCAAAGCCTGCTCCATTATCAAGTAGGAAAGCTACGTAACTCTTTTAACTGCCTACACAGCCTCTTGCTAGAGCACATTTTGAGTCACTGTATCTACAACCCCAATTCCAAAAAAAAAATGCTGTGTAAATTGTAAATAAAAACAGAATGCAATGATTTGCAAATCTCATAAATGCACATTTGATTCATAATAGTACATAAACAACATATCAGAAGTTAAAAGTGAGACATTTTACCATTTCATGAAAAATATTAGCTCATTTTTAATTTGATGGCAGCAACACATCTCAAAAAAGTTGAGATTGAAATGAGATGATATTCTTCAGATTAGCAGGCTAATATGGCCATAATGGAAGTGAATGAGTGAGTCATGATCCTTTCATACTCTGTCTGAAGAATGGTGCCATCCATAACCTTCAAACTTTGCACATTAACAGATATAGGGTAGCAGATGAGCTGATTATAATTTGGTTGAATCTGTGAAGTTGCATCATACTAAATTGATATGCAACCACGCACCGCATCACATGGTCCAGTATAATCCAATAGGACAGCACATTGCTTCTATCAGTTAGCCTCCTAACCAAGCTTGCTAGCGTGTTAATGAAATTAGCGATTCAGTCAAAGCCTGATAAAGGCTCGATTTTACCCATAGTTACGCTACCAATGATGGTTTCTGGCCTGGCTAAAGTGCACTGCGCGTTACTTGCGTATTCCTTCATTTCACGTCTACGGTTGCCAGATAACTTCGTAACATCCAATTCTGGCCAGCGAAGCACAAACACTCAATTCTGCAAAAAAATTATCTTCTCATCTAACCGAATGCGCTTTTCATTGACAGTTGTCGGTTTTTATCATGCTGTATTAGTGTATTTTAAATTGCGCCCTAGCTTTCCCTTCAGCTTGTCGCTACTTTTCTCCCAGTTCCCCTCAAACTGAGAACAGCATGTAATTTTGACTTGTATCCAGTTCCAGACGTTTCGTTCGGGTTTATCAGCATCGAGGTAAACCCTTTCGGTACTCCCACAATGACAATGGCCGTTTAAGGAAGCGTATCATTTGTACTCATCTGTTGCTGAGTTTGAGCGTTTCACTAGGGAGTTTTAGCTTTATTAGGCAGCCAGCTAGCAAGCAACATCATCAATAGGAGCGACCTGATATACAATACGGCACATCGCAAGGCGCATAAGATCGTCGATAATGACGGATCAACGGTCAAGATGTAGACGACTTAACTTCCGCTCATACCCGCGCGTGATCAAATACTTGTATAATCGCGATTTATAGCGTTTACTTCCAAGACGTGGACAGATAAGAATTTAGCAATATTTTTTAACCCTTTCGCAGGCAAATTTTGGCCCAGATGCATACCCCCACGGACGGATTAATTTTGGGTTTTTTTACAAAATATGATTGTTATTCAAAATAACAATAAAATAACACCAAATCTCATAATAAGTTTCCCATAACTGATGTTTTTATGTTTTAATCCTCTCCAGAATCGCTTAAAATCGTTTGGATCCAAGTCACTCCCGCTCTCTGGATATTCAAACTCATCGTCAGAGTCATTCAATAAAGCAAAAACTTCATCCACGTTGTATTTACGTTTAGAAACACGGCTAGAATGCGATGCCATGTTCACATGTCCCACAATTTGACCGGGAAGTAGTCTCGATTTAGCGTTTTAAAATCCCATGCCTCGTTCACAGAAAAATACAGTGCTGGGTGACCTGAGAGACAGCCAATGGTAATGAGTGTAACTAACAAGGAATTCCCGAATCGGGAATTTAAAAGAAGACTTTATAAAACACGTTGGTTAAAACGACAAAAATGTCGCTGTGCCTGCGAAAGGGTTAAGTTCATATCCACGATGGTTTTCTTTAGCGAAGCTTCGCAATGCTCATTACATAGTGAGAAAACTGAATCAAATCACAGTCGAGTTCGAATATGATAGCACAGTGGCAGAGCTAGATCGAGCGAGAACGCCACTGTATACAGTACAGTGCAAACACCACCTCGCAGTCATATTGTAAATATGTGATGTTTATTTAATTTTTTTATTTTATACAGTTTAAAAAATATCAGAATTAAAACAATAATTCAAATAATAAATTAAATCTTAGATATTCACTTCATCTCTTACTGCAGCAGCGGCTGGGGCTTTGTAGCCTAGCCTGCGACTGCATGCATTGGCTTGGCGAAGCTGGCCCCATTACCGGAGGTGAAATCCAAGAAATCCTCTTCCTTCATCTCATCTCCCGATTTACGACAGTTTTGCGCTATATCAGATCGCTCCTATTGATCGGATGTCACATGACAGATCAAGCGGCAACCTCTCAATATAAAAGACCAGTCGCACAAAGTGTAATCTTAGGAATATGGCAGCCTTGTACATTAGGCCAGGGGCCAGTGATGGGTTCCATGCATCCTTATATTTTCAATGTTAACATTCAAATTCATGCTTACCATATCCAGAGGCATCCAAAAAACCTATTTGCATTGAATTGGGGGGGTGCATTATTCAAATTTTTATGCAAAGTTGCATCACAATTAATATGCAAAAATGCACCACATCGCAGGGACCTGTATAATCCAGCAAGATTTCATTTGCTTGTTTTCAAGAAAAAAAAAAATTCTCAATTTCAACATCTGATATATATATATATATATATATATATTTTTTTTTCTTTTATTTCAACATGGATACATGCTTCAGCCATAGGCTGTTCTTCAGCACGTCCGTGCGTTGTCTAAAAAAAAAAAAAAAATAAAAAAAACAAACAAATGAATACAAGAACATAAAATAATGTTGTCATTGTACTATTTTCAATTAAATATAAAGGCCAAATGATTAGCAAATCATTGCATTATTTTTATTTACATTTTCCATGGCATCCTAACTGAATGAGTTGCAATTCAAAATATTTCATATGCTTAGGCTTGAGTGCCGGGGAGATTTTTATTATTTAAGCAATTGTGAATAATTCAGCCTTATAAAAGTACATTTGTTAACTTGAGAGCAGCAAATGACAGAGGCGTTACAAATAACAGATGGAGACTGTCTGAACAGCCTGCTGATGCCTGCTTGTAAACACCATGTCACAAGCTTGCATTGGGTCCCACTGCATTTAACTGTACATTGAGAAACTTTCAGAATCAGAAGTTCTGCACACTTCTGAGCCTGGGAGCTTACTCACCTGAGAACACAGACAGACAGAACCATTATTCACATAACTGTAAGTCTGTATTTTGCGATCTTTACATTGAAAAACACCCAATGATTAAGTAATCAGGTCAATCTGACATCTTCCTGTTGGGCAAAAACAAAAACCAGACCCCCCACTTTTCTGAATAAGAAAAACCCTGCTTTAAAGCACCAACCAGTCGTTTTCCAGTTTTGGTGGGTTTAACACCATCACCTCAAGTCACAAAACTTTTTTTGAACTCCACTCCCAGATGCCAAACCATTTTAGTTGGCGGGTTTCATGTGCTTTACTTTTCTCACAAGATAAACTAGCTGCTGCTTCTCATTGCTACAATTTGTAGAACCACATTTTCACAACTGTAAAAATTGTTCTCAGTAATTTCTTTTTTTAATCACAGTGTAGTTTCCCATACGAGGATCTGACATCGTGACTAGTATTTTGAGCTTTGGAGACTTTTAAAGCTCAGCCCCCCCCACCAATGCCCAGGCAGTCACCCAGGGTGGAGTCGAATTACTCTTTCTATTCTCTTTGATGACACTGCCCTTGAGTTATCAATCGGCATGTAAACAGTCTGTGGAGTGCAAGGGCCTATTTGAGGACTGCAAATCAAAGATAGGTCCAGTACAGGGTTGAGGAGGTCAGGAAAGTAAACTCTTTTGCAGTAAAATTTTAGAGGAAAGGTGAATGAGCATATTCTCAAAGTCAGAGGAAAATGAAAACCTTCTGTAATCTCCTCAATCATGCCTGATCTTCATATGGCTTTGACCTACAGTACTCTAGGGACAGTCAAATCTGTCCTCTAAGGCCAGTGACTCTGAACTGTATTGTTCCTCAACTTTTGAGCAACAATAGAACTTATAAATTGAATACTGTTTTGCTGTACTCCTGAGGGTATCCTATAGAGGAAAGGCCAATGAGATGTGTACCTGTTAGTCATGGAGAGCTGCAGAGATCTGATGGTTCTTTTTTTCCCCTTCCCATAAAAACCACAACCAGTGAAAACAAAGGAAACCAGAGAGGGTTAGTGGACAATTCAAGGAAGTCATTTAATTGACCAAATTGACCAATCAAAAAGCAGAAGAACAGCAAAAAAATTCAGACCCTGAAGCTCTCCAGGACCAGGGGTTGTTGCTCCCCATCTAGGAAATAATATGGGTGATCCAAGGACTATATTACTAGTGCAAAAATAATGCCTTTGGTCACAATCTTCACATCCATAAAAAACCGAGATTCAGTGGTTGTTTCAGTTCCCACTGCAGGGCCAGAGGTGAATTTGACATGTGAAATGGATCTTTCAGCCTGGCTCACTCTGGTGGAGGTAGGAGCTGAATTTACCAATATTATGCTTCTGTGTCATGGGTTCGCAAGCAGAGAGCAGAGCAAGGGGAATGCAGATTTGTCAAAACTAAAGGAAAAAAACAAAAGGAAGTTTTTTTTGGGATTCTTTATTATGTTTTCATATTTCTATATTCGTGATAAATGGACAATTATTATTATTATTATTATTATTATTATTAAAGTGGAGGGGTCAGTATAAGGGAACAAACTCTTTGTTCTAGGGGTGGGCAGGTGAGGTGATGATCACATGCTCTTCATAGTGACCCTCTGATGTTAAACCTATTGACAAACAAATTTGTTTTTAATAAAATGTTCAAACTCTCAGTTATGCTATGCCTTGTCTGTTTCTGTGTGAAATTCAGTGTGCTTTTACATCAGCCTGACTGTTACCACTCGCAATTACCGCATGCATGTTTTATTCAGCAAGCCGTTTACAATATGCCAGATTTCACTGAATGAGTGCAGTTTACGTCCTAGTGATATGCTCATAGATTCTTACAGTGCTGTGAATGACAATCATTAGGGCGCTCCCATTAACCTTAGGTACTCATGCAATGGGGTGAGACTGAGGAAAATAAAATAGTTTATTAAACAGAATTACTACGTATCTTTTTCACTTTCTTGGTTTACAAAGCAAACTGCACTCTGTTCAGACTAGTTTTCAATCTTAAGCCAAGTTAAAACATAACCCCCCCAAAAAATGTAGTACATTGGAATTACCAAAAGAGGGCAATCACGCTTCTTGATCACAACCATCATCTAACTCAGTGGTTCTCAACGTCAGTCCGTGGGACCCCATGTGTGTGCTGGCTTTTGGTCCAACCACAATTGCAATCGTAGGATTTTAACAAGCTGCTAATTTGTCTTAATTATGTGCATTTAATGTTTAGAGCAGTTATTTGCCCTCTTAACCCACAACTTAACAGAAATATCTATTTGCCATCAAGAATGTCAAAAATAGCATTCGCACATTGCAGTATATCGGAAATAACAGCATAAAAGGAGAGAAAACAATGTAACCAATCAAATTAATGATGTAGATGGCTCCTAATTAGTGAGAACTACTTGGCTCATTATGACAAATGTAGTCCGCAAACAAACCAGTTTTGTGTTATGTTGATCTGATTAAGTTCACCTGAAGCTTTTTGAAAGAACTTGAAACAGTTGTGTCCAGCAGCCTAATCTGGGGTTTATTGATTTCCTTAGTGTATAATTTGATCTGTTTGACATGTTATATTACTTGACATTACTTGCAGTATTGCAATAAACACACTATCTTCAAGGGTGTTTTATTCTTCATTGCATGTATGGATGTTCCTATGCAACATTTGACTAAAGAGATATATAAACAACTCTGAACATGAAAAGCACCTAATTAAGACAGGCACAGCTTGTTAAAGTTCTACAATTGCAATTGTGGTAGGAACAAAAGCCAGCACACACATGGGGTCCCCAGGAACGACGTTGAGAACCACTGATCTAACTCAGTGGTCCCCAACAGCGATCCTGGTGCCCCATTGTGTATGTTGGATTTTTTCTGACCTCAGCTGTACACCCTTCTGCAAATTAATTTCAACAAGCTGCAATTTTTAAGACCTTTTATCCCAATTCATTTTCTCAAGCAGAAACCTGAATTTTAGTCTTTATATTTTTGCATTTTTTCAATAGGGCAGAGTAAAGTCATACTGTATGAGAAATTTCATAATATTTTTGGGGTGGTAGTTATGCACAGTTATTACATCAGTAGATATTGCACCGCGTGTTTCTTGGTTATTTGTGGTCTTTTGTTTCCCTGATTAGTTTGCTGTAAATCAGACATCGTACCTGATGGATGTGATGCGGTGAAAGCGTACTGAGATAGTGACTTTGCACAAACACACCAGCAAATCATACAGGGACACAGTACGTGCAGTTGATGTCAGTTTTTCAATCGTAAAAACTGAGGAGGTCATATTATGTATTAATCTGTGTAAATCAATATGATTCATAATAAAATTCCACTTGAAATTGGGAAAAAAATCCATTTTTTAGTACCTTGTTTCAGTTAATTTACTAGTAGTAGCGTGTAGCAGCTTATAATGGCTTGTTTCAATTAATTTGCACAAGGGTGTTGTTGTAGGAATTTAACAATATGTTAATTCTCTTAATTGGGTGCATTACTTGCTAGAGCAGTTACAGCGGGTAAAATAACTATTGAACAAATCAACATTTTTCTCAGTAAATATATATATATTTTTTTTTAAAGATTATTTTTTTTGGGAATTTTTCCTTTATTTGACAGTCATGCAGTGTAGAGAGACAGGAGGGTTGGGGAGAAGAATGGGGGAAGACATGCAGCAAATGACCTGGGCCGGAATCGAACCCAGGTCGCTGCGGGAAGGACACAGCCTTTACGGTACGCGCGCTGAGACCGATGAGCCACCGGGGCGCCCCCAGTAAATTTATTTCTAATGGGGCTACTGAGATGAAATTTTCACCAGATGTTGGTAACAACCCAAGTAATCCACACATTCAAAGAAATCAAAACCAATAGGTCCATAAATTAAGTTATGTGTAATAAAGTGGAAAGGCACAGGGAATAAGTATTGAACACATGAAAGAAAGGAGGTGCAAAAAGGCTTGGAAAGCCAAGAGACCATCTGAAATCTGTCAGTATTTAGAAAGCAATCCTGCCCCCTATCAGTGCAAATTTATATCAGCTGGTTTAATCCAAATTGATGGCCTATAAAAAGGTTTCTCATTACCAAGGGGTCACACAAGAAGCATCTTATGATTGGTAAAAGCAGACAGCTCTCTCAAGACCTTTGCAACTTTATTGTTGCAAAACATTCTGATGGCATTAGTTACAGACGTATTTCTAAACTTCTGAATATTCGAGTGAACCCCATTGGGGCCATAATCCGGAAGTGGAAAGAACATCATTTCACCAGAAACCGGCCATGACCAGGTGCTCCTTGCAAGATTTCAGAAGAATAATCAAAGGAGTTGTCCAAGATCCAAGGACCACTCGCTGAGAGCTTCAGAAAGACCTGGAATTAGCAGGTACAGTTGTTTCAAAGAAAACAATAAGTATTGCACTCAACTGCCATGGCCTCCATGCACGC
Source organism: Gymnothorax javanicus (assembly GCA_029692085.1). Taxonomy (NCBI): domain Eukaryota; kingdom Metazoa; phylum Chordata; class Actinopteri; order Anguilliformes; family Muraenidae; genus Gymnothorax; species Gymnothorax javanicus. The sequence continues at coordinate 44,011,278 of CM056193.1, read as the reverse complement.
TCCAAGACTCGCTCACCGTGCAAGACTCCATTGCTGAAGAAAGAACATGTGGAAGCTCGTTTAAAGTTCGCTGCACAACATTTGGACGAGCCTATGAAATACTGGGAGAATATAGTCTGGTCAGATGAGACCAAAATTGAACTCTTTGAATGTCACAGCACACACTATGTTTGGAGGACAAACGGCACTGCAAATCACCCCCAAAACACCACAGCAACAGTGAAGTTTGGAGGTGGGAACATCATGGTGTGGGGCTGTTTTTCTGCATGTGGTACTGGCAGACTTCATATAATTGAAGGAAGGATAAAAGGAGAAATGAAACGAGACATTCTTGATAAGAATCTGTTGCCATCTACCGGGATGCAGAAGATGAAACGAGGGTAGACATTTTAGCAAGACAATGATCCCAAACACACAGCCAAAGAAACTCTCAATTGGTTTCAGAGAAAGAAAATAAAGCTGCTAGAATGGCCCAGTCCATCGCTGGACTTGAATCCAATTGAAAATCTATGGAAAGAATTGAAGATCAGAGTTCATAGAACATCCCCCCGAAACCCTCAAGATTTGAAGACAGTTTGTGTGGAAGAATGGGCCAAAATCACACCTGAGCAATGCATGCGACTAGTTTCTCCATACAGGAGGCGTCTTGAATCTGTCATTACCAAAAAAGGCTTTTCTACTAAGTATTAAATAAATTTCAGTAAGCGTGTTCAATACTTTTTCCCTGTGTCATTCCACTTCATTACACATAGCTTAATTTATGGACTTATTTGTTGTGATTTCTTCAAATGTGTGGATTTCTCGGCTTGTTACCGACACCTGGTGAAAACTTCTTGTAAATAGCCCCATTAGAAATACATTTACTAAGAAAAATGTTGATGCGTTCAATACTTATTTTCCCTGCTGTATATAAAAAACATACTTTCGAAGGTTGTTTATTTATTTTTTTTTCTAGCCCGCCACCACCCCCCCTCTTTGGAGGACAACTTTATTATTTTGCCGGACTTAAATACAATGATATGTCACCTCTTGAGGGAGGGAATTAAAAAAGGAAATACAGAAAAGAAAAAGAAAAAAAAAAAAAAAACATAATAAAGCAATGAAAGGAGAAAAAAACCTAGAAAAATAAAGTACGTAACCACACACCAACAACTCTCAAAGCTGTCAATCCTCCTGTAACCCCCCAAACCTCCTAAGCCTCATCATTCCAATGCATGATTGGAATTGTATTTTACATGCAATGATGTCTCCATAAGAAGAAAAAAAGAACAGATCACACAAACTTATTCACGCAGATAAGATTCATTCATATGGTGAGTAATGCCCATCCCTCACCTGTACTTATTTTCTGCCACACCCTTAAAAATTCTGATGCTCTGCCCAGGTTTCTCATAGCTATACCTTCCAGATTATAGCTGTTTTTAACAAACATTTTGAAATTACTTAATCTTAGTGCATTCTTATTTTGTGTATTAAAAATAAAGATTTTTCCAAGAACTATAATTATATTATTTAATTTTGGACAAGTATCTTTCAGGTCCCCCAGCATAACTGTAAACAAGGTCACCTCGAATGGAATATTAAGTGTTTGTAGCCATTCCTGCACCTGTATCCAGAAGCCAACAGCATATGGACAATACCAAAATAAATGGACCAAGGTTTCTTCCTCGTCCTCACAAAGTCTACATATATTGGATTCCTTTATCCCCCATATTTGCAGCATTTTATTTGTTGCCAAGATTTTATATAACAATTTGTATTGGAAAATTCTAGTCCTTGTCCCAATAGAAGTTTGATTAATTAAGTTAAAAACTCGTTGCCAAGGGATTGGCGTGTCTACTATATCCTCCCAATATGTATGAATTCTGTAGGGAATTTCCTTGTGGTTATTTTTCTCCATAAAAAAATCATACATTTTCCTATTGATTTTTTTATGAGCAACCCAACTGAAATTTTTTATGGAGGGCCGACATACTAGTTCCTGAGAAGTTATTTCGTTAGTCTTTCTTTTCCATTGTGAAGGCAATGCTGCAGCCAGTTGATTGTAATTCTGTATGGAGCAAAGGGCACCATACCTATTACAAAAACTATTGTATGACATTAGTTTCCCATTTCCATCAATTAGATCATTCAGAAAGTAAATGCCCCGAGCAGACATTTGTTTCCATATAAATGGACATCCTTTAATTGTAATATTTGAGTTAAACCATATTATTTGTTGTAAGATTTCTTCAGGGTGGTCTGGTGGATGGTACTGAAAACTTAACCAAGCTTTTATAGACTCTTTTAGAAAGACTGATGAATCGGCCATGACTTCTTGAATAAACAGGGGAATATGGAGTGATCTTAATTGCAGAAATGGAAAGAGCTGGCTTTCAAATATGTGATGAAATGTACAAAATAATCTGTGAGAAAACCAGTTTGGCTTATGATAGATTTTTGAATCACCGATGCTTTTAAAGTTAGATCCAATGCTTTTAAATTTAATAATCTTAATCCTCCATGTTCATAGTTGTTGTATAAATATTTCCTCTTTATTTTTTCTGGTTTATTATTCCAGATGAATTTAAATATCTTCTGTTCGTATAATTTGAAGGCAGAATCTGATGGTGAAGGTAAGGACATAAATAGATATGTAAATTGAGAAACAATCAAGGAATTAACTAGAGCAATTTTCCCATATAATGTTAAATGTTGACCTTTCCAAGGTAGCAGCCTTTTATCCATTTTGCTACATTTTAATTTAAAGTTTGTATCCACTAATCCCTTCATGTCTTTTGGTATATGGATCCCAAGGACATTTACCGGTCCATCTGTCCATTGTATAGGAAAGAGGCCTGGTAAATTGAAGGGTGTATCCTTTAATGATCCAATTCTCAATAAGCTACATTTTTCATAATTTGGTTTTAGGCCTGAGTATTTTGAGAAAGTATTTAGGTCCTCAACAAGGTTTTGAAGAGTAGACAGTTGAGGATTTATGGGAAAATTTGTATCATCTGCATACATCGATACCTTAAATTCCACCCCATTAATTTCTAGTCCTTTTATACTGTCATTGGCTCTAACTTTTATCCCCAACATCTCTATTGCTATGATAAAGAGGTATGGGGATAAAGGACAACCTTGTTTAAGTCCTCTGAACAGTGGTATACGGTCTGAAAAATGCCCATTATTTATAATTTTACAGCATGGTTCATGATACAATACTTTTATTAGGGACTTCCCAAAATTGAAAAAATCTAGGCATTTATAAATAAAATCTAATCTTACCTTATCAAAGGCCTTTTCAAAATCAGCAATAAAAACTAAGCCAGGTTTTTTTGTTTTATCATAATATTCCATTATTTCTAATAGTTGACGAATATTTTCTCCAATATATCTTCCGTGGAGGAAGCCTGTTTGATCATAATGAATTATGTCCGGTAAAAGTCTTTTCATTCTATGAGCAATACATTTTGCCAGTATTTTTGCATCACAACATTGTAACGTTAATGGCCGCCAGTTTTTAAGATAGGCTGGGTCTTTATACTGTCCTTGTGGGTCCTGCTTTAATAATAATGAGATGAGGCCTATTTTTTGTGTGTCTGATAAAGAGCCGTCTTTAAAGGAATAATTAAAACATGATAGCAAAGGGGCCTTAATCTCCTCATAAAATATTTGATAAACTTCAACAGGAATGCCATCAAGTCCTGGTGTTTTATCACTTTGAAAAGAGAAGATGGCTTTCTGTAGTTCTTCCTCTGAAATTAAACCCTCACATGTACTTCTCTGTGTCTCAGAGAGCTTGTTAGTGTAGTCAATGGGAAAAAAGTCCTCACATTGCTCATCAGATAGTGCCTCTGGCTTATTTTGTTTATTCTTTAAAGAATGCATGGGTGTTTCTGTCAAAATGTGCCTTTGAAGTGTAAATTACTGCCCTAAACAAGTAATGCACTCAATTAAGACAAATTCATGAATCGTAAGTTAAATCCTGCGATTGCAATTGTGGTTGGAACAAAAACCAGCACAAAGTGGGCTCCCAGGACAACAATGGGCAGAGACCACCCATCTAACCCACACATTCCAGGTCAGAATGGTTAAGGGGAGTCAGGAGGGTTGAAGCCTATCCACCATACAATGGGTGAGGCTTAGGAATGCATCACAGACTTAATGCGCATGCAAGGATTCAAATCTACAACATTCCACTCGCTTTGAGGCAGCAGCACTACCAACTCTTCGATTGTGTCGCCCTCTCTTTCACAACACCTTTAAGAAATACAGTGTATGGATACCAGGTGCAGTTATACACATTGCCCATGTCTGCCTGCACTCAAATGAAAATGTTACACATGCTTCAGGTAGCTCTTTCTACAAATATATCTTGAATTGTGATTGCACATGAAAAACACTATTTTCAGAGCATAAAATCAAGTTTTGCAGTATGTACACTGCTGTGTTGTCACAAGTATATGTGTCATACATACGTTTCTGAAATTGGACTTTGTTCTCCAGAGGCAGTCCAGGCAAGGTCAGCACTCTTTCCACAGCTGCATCACACACAAGACCCACCTGCTCTGCAATTGATTTTGCCAAGTCTCATCCCTGAGTGCTAACTGCACAATAGACTTCAGGTTGGTAGTCTCTTGTGATTAGCAGTTGACCCCTGCGCCGGTAAGTTTTTTGACTTGGGCGTAGGTTGTTTCTCCAACCTCCTCCAGCCCATGTCTCCCTCCTGCTAATTGCTGCTGGGAACCCAGTTGATCATTCTGCTTCACCTCAGCATACACTGTACCTTCCATGGACTGTATGACAGCGGAGCGGCCCTGGGCAGGCCTAGGCTGACAAATTTCTGCATAGTTCACATCCTAATGGAGACAAAAAAGGGTGAGATTACTGCATATTCTCCATGTCTTCATGTGGGTTTTAAAGCTGAGGGTCAAAGAAAATTTGAAAGTTTAGAGTGGCAACTAATCAATCCTGCAAATTCAGGTAATGCTAAACAGAACATATTTTATATTTATTATATAACCATAGTACTTTTCCAATAGCCCAGCTCATGAAATATTTTTGATATTACTCGAGCTATACAGTATATCACTTTTGAGAAAATTTCACTGGCTGAGAGTGTGGGGGAAAAAAAAAATCGGTCAGCGTTACGTCATGCGGTTAATATTTAGCCACACTGAATAACAAGTGTAATGTTGGTTAAATTAGTAAAGCTCAGCCCTGCAGCAAGCAAGCTAACTGCCACTCACGTAACTAAGTTAACATTACTCAGCTAGCTAGTGTGCATGCAGTTCTTTTTCATTACCATTATGTAACAATAGTTTTTTTACCAAGCAAGCTAATGTTATCGAGTTACTCCGTTGATTGAATTTACAAACTGCTGCTAGTTGAAATGCGAATGTCTGTGACTCAGTGACAAAGTTAGCAGAGAGATAGAATAGTTAGCTGAATGCTGACATATAATGGGTGCCGACGGAAATTACATTTGTTTTCTATAAAATAACGAAATATTGAGGAAGCAATTTAAAGGTGGGAAGGTTCACCTTGCTTTTTTTTTTTTAGAAAAGTCCTTTTGATGAGGAAGAAGTTCTCTTTTCAAGCTGATATATGACGTGCATATATCCAGCCACAAGGGTCCATGTTTTTAACCTCATTAGATCTCATAATCTAGATTGGTTTTACAGATGTCCTTGCTCATATGTATCAAAAAAAGAGCACCTCAGGGCTGGAGTTCAAAGCAGTACAAGAATAGCTACCTAGCACTTACATATATACAGCGGGGAAAATAATTATTGAACGTGTCAACATTTTTCTCAGTAAATATATTTCTAATGGGGCTATTGACATGGCATTTTCACCAGATGTCAGTAACAACCCAAGTAAGCCACACATCCAAACAAATAAAAACAAATAAGTCCATAAATTATGTGTAAGCAAGTGTAATGACACAGGGAATGAGTATTTAAGACGTGAAGAAAAAGACGTGCAAAAAAAGCATGGAAAGCCAAAAAACCAGCTGAAATCTGTCAGTATTTAGAAAGCAATCCTGCCCCCTATCAGTGTAAATTAATATCAGCTGGTTTAGTCCTAAGTGATGGTCTATAAAAAGGTTTTTCATCACCAAGGTGTCATACAAGAAGCATCTCATGATGGGTAAAAGCAAAGAGCTCTCTCTTTGGTTACAGATGTATTTCTAAACTCCTGAATGTTCCAGTGAGCACCATTGGGGCCATAATCCGGACGTGGAGAGAATATCATTTCACCATAAACCAGCCAAGACCAGGTGCTCCTTGCAAGATTTCTGACAGGGGAGTCAAACAATAATCAGAAGAGTTGTCCAGAAGCCAAGGACCACTCGCAGAGAGCTTCAGAAAGACCTGGAATTAGCAGGTACAGTTGTTTCAAAGAAAACAATAAGTAATGCACTCAAGTGCCATGGCCTCTGTGCATGCTCCAAGACTCCATTGCTGAAGAAAAAGCATGTTGAAGCTCGTTTACAGTTTTCTGCACAACATTTGAACAAGCCTATGAAATACTGGGAGAATATTCTGCTCAGATGAGACCAAAATTGAACTCTTTGGATGTCAGAGCACTTGCCAAGTTTGGAGGACAAGCTGCAATGCACATTACCAACAAAGGCTTTACTACTAAGTATTAAATAAATTTCAGTAAGCGTGTTCAATACTTTTTCCCTGTATAAATCCACTTTATTACACATAGCTTAATTTATGGACTTATTTGTTTTGATTTCTTTGTATGTGTGGATTACTTGGGTTTTTGCTGACATCTGGAGAACATTTCATGTCAATAGCCTGTTATGACTTGAAAATCACAACAAAGAAAACCAGCAATGACAACTTAAACAAATTTATTCTTCACTGATTAGGTCCAAAAATTTTTACAAATAATCCACTGTGTAATCTTATAATAACACTCAAATGCCACTGTGTAATTCTGATGCCAAAACAAACTCTCTCTCTCAACTGAACAAAATCACAGCATTTATATAGACTAGGAACATTCTGGAAAGATCTACAGGAGTCCTGGGTGATCCGGCCCCCTCCAGGCAAGAAGAAGCCAGAAACTTCTAGAAAGCACTCGTCTATTTCATCACAAACAAGTGGTATTGCATCAGATCATGTTTTTCTACAGACATACCACCAGAAGGTGCCAAATGATGAACAAAACAAACAAATAGCTGACCAGCAAGGCAGCACAACAAATCTCCATTTACAAATGATATACAGTGCTGTACATAAAATACTCATACATAACAAGCCCCATTAGAAATAAATTTACTGAGAAAAATGTTGACGCGTTCAATGCTTATTTTCCTCGCTGTGCAAATGAAAATGCATTCTACTTAATCGCAAGTCAAATTCTCTTAAGCCCTCCGAGTATCTGTCCATCTGAGATTAATCAGCCCCCACTAGGAAATCCTTCAAAATTAGACATCAAATTTTTTCACTGCAAGAGGTAATAGTGCTAAGGAATGACGTTGGAACTACTCATAAAATCAAAGTGAAAAATAAGCCTAGCCCTCCAGACAGACAGAACCAGCTGTCCCAGACTCATCGTCATGGAGCAAAGTACATGTACCAGTTTGAGAAAAAGGGTCACATCTCACTCCCTAAGTGCAACAGCTGAAGGCCATCAGGGATTTTGGGCCCCATGCGAAGACCTGATATTAGTCCTCAGCTCCCCAGTAAATTGTATTTTTAATATGTATTATATACTGAGTCAGTAAGGGCCCGTGAAATATTACTACCTCCTCCCCCCCCCTCCCGACACCCCAAGCTGTAGGGAAGGGAAAGAAGAAAGAAGTTTTCAAATAAGGTGTCCAGAAATACGTAGTAGACAGGAAGTCTGGCAGCATTTCTGCTTGAGTGTTTGTGCGGCTGGGTTTTGGTTCCTGTGTGTGTAGTGTTTACTTTGCAGAAATAATCAAACAGTCACTATGTTCTGCCCTGCCACTTGATAATTAACATGGCTGTCTAACAGCTGATCAAGGTTCCACATACAGGATCACTGTAGAGAGGTCTGAAAGTATTCGGACAGTTACATCATTGTGAAGAGCAGTAATTTTAACAATTCTCTTGACAAGCTGAATTTGGTTTTGAGAGCATTTACATCCACAAGTACACATCCAGTAAGTGAAATGTGTAAAACTAAAGGACCTGAAAATTTGTTTCACCCTACAAATATTCATAGACCTCAATTTTTGTCCATCCACAACTATATGGAATGGCACATTAGCAGTCTACATTATTTCACACAGGTATTCCAGACCTCAATGAGCAAGGCAACTTTATTCTATGTATCACGCAAGTTTTCTCCTTCACAGACCACTGTCATCACCTCACCCTGAGTCAATCAGAACACAAAAACCTTGAGAACTGTACCTCGTCTTCTCTCTCAGTGACCGGAGCTGCCTCTGAAACACAAAACAACAAATAACTTTTCTCAAAACCGAAACAAGCTGACTGGAGATGAGACGCATGGAGATGGAGGAAGCTGGTTTATGTGGGCAGACCAAGAGGAGTCATGTGTCAAAAGGGGTTTGCACTCACGGTTGCTGCTGCTGCTACTGGTGACTTTCGGAGGATCACATCTGGGGAATTATTGCAGAGCAGTCAGGTTTGAGCGGGGCATTTCACACTGTGTGACAACTACTATATCAGTCTTGCAGCCAGATTTTATTCTATCTTGCCAGATCAATCATCATTATAATAAAGAAACAGTAGCTATTAAAATTACATTGATGTACTAATGCATACTATCTTGACATATTAATATACGCTAAATGGTTTACTTAAAAATAATGTTTAGGAATGTATACATATTTAGATGTATAAAATTACAGTTACACAGACTTGTAGCTAGGTCTGCTTCAATTATGAATTTTGCTGGACGATCAACTGTCTAAGAACTAACTGCGATAAACAGTATAATTATCTTCCAGTCCATTTTAATCACCTCAAATAATGTGAGCCTGATAGTTTAAAAGTGATTGCCACTTTCCTCACTGAGTGAAAATAGAACATTTTGGATTTGTCGAAGCAGTGCATTTGTAGCCCTTATGTTAAGTAGTGTAGGATAGCCTACTGTACATCTACAATGCAACAGAATGCAATTCCTCAATCTGCATGTCTCTCAGTCTTCATTGGTTCATAAAAGATATTTGAATTGAAAAACATTCGATATCATTTTCAGAAATATAACCTGATAGAGAAACAAGCCCATGCTGAGCACTAAGAGAACCCCACTGCCATTGACTAACTATTAATAAATAGCGGCATACACCTATGGCAAGGCACAGGTCACTGTGCCAAGGTCAAAAGTGAAATCCACTAATTACCCTTCCATTGCAAACCAACCCCTCACAATGAATCTGCATACCAAATTTTAAGCTCCTGTGGTTAGTACTTTTGGGAATATGGCCCAGAAAAAATATTCAAGTTCAAGGTCACTGTGCCAAGGTCAAAGGTCAAATCCACTAATGACTCTCAAACCCTCACAAGGAACCTTCACATCCAATTTGAAACTGCTGTGGTCAGTACTTTTGGAAATAAGGCTCAGACAATATTTGTAAGTTCAAGGTCACAGGTGAAATCCACGCATGAACCTTACATTGCATACCTATCCCTCTCAAGGAACCTGCATACCAAATGTGAAGCTCCTGTGCACAACAATTTCAGAGATATGGCCCAGACAAATTATGGAGCTGCCGCTCGCCCAGACACTACAGGGTATAACAATACCCCATCAGCCCATAAAGGGCTATGGGGTAAAAATAGCACTTGAGTACCCAGTCCTAACAGTATTAAATGGAAACTAAAGTAAATTAAATGTCAAGCATTCCAGTAAGCTAACTATCCCTTAAAAATCCTTGGCAATGTTCTAAATGAATTCAGTGTTGAACTACAACAGCATGCGGACGAGCCTGTTCAATTATTGCAGTGACTAAGGCCTTACCTCTGCCTCCTCTTTTTTCATGGTGAGGCGCACAGCAGCTGCCGTAAGGACTAGAAGAAGCAAAGCAGTTACAATCCCAGAGACAACTGCTGTTGAGATCTGCAAGGGCTGCTCTACATGGGAATACATTAACAGCCATTAGAGGGACTACTTTTTCGGTTATAACTCTAAAAAGACATACAGATCATGATTGTAAGTGGCCATTGGAAACTAAATACTTCATCTTTCAGGAACATGTTTCTGAAAATGTATGTTGGCTGGTAATCCAATGAACCGTAGTATTAAGCAGTGGTTGACAGAAATGACCAGTAGTATAGAAACTTCCTGCACATTATCTTTTAACATATTTCTCTTCAGCTTTTTACTGCATGGTTTGCCTGAAATCATACAAACATCATGCTGTTAACTGGATGTCCCGTTAGACATGAGTGAGCTGAAACTGCAGCACAAATTCCAAAAAAAAGTGCCTTTTGGAAAATGCAAAAAAAAAAAAAATCAAAAAAGGACTGATCTGAAAAGTCCATTGACACTCTACTATATCAAAACAGCATTAAAACGCATTATTTGATGTTATACTGTGTAAATTTAATTGCTTACTGAAACTAGATACCATCTGGAATTGAACCAGCAGTGAAGCCAGCCATTGCCTGAAGCAGGGTTTAATTCGAACATGCATAATGATGATAAACATAATCCAACTAACCTACCATACCCATCGTCGAACTCAAGGTTTCTTTTCATCCTAGCTAGTGACATGCAATGTCTGAAGGTTGTATCTAAAATGGTTCCGATGTTATGGTGCGGCCAGACAGACAGAATAGACCCATTGATTGATGCTGAAATGTAACAGTCCGTGCAATGAACTGTGGAATCTAAAGGGGTCTAGTAAAAAACAAAAATGGCAGGGGGTTTTGTATTGTACCGAAGTGAGGATGTCAGAGGTGCTGAACTGCTACAGAAGTGCGTGGAAAATTACTCGGCATAGACCCTACGACAGGGTTCTCCAAATCCGGCCCTCAAATCAAAATACAATCCTGGTTTTCCTTCCTTCCAGGCAATTAAGTGAACAATTAATGCTGCTGATTGGCCAGATTGTCATCTCACCTGACTCCCAGGTAAAGGGAGGGTGGAAAACCAGCAGTTCTCAGCCCTCGAGGACCGTGATTTGAGGAGCCCTGCCCTACGACATTGGATAGTCCCCAGAACTAACAACAACAAAATCTGAATCGCATGCTACTCTTGTGCAAAGGTACAATAATGAAAATATTTTTATAGTTGTAGTGATGAAGTTTAATGCACATACTGACACTCATAACTGCCTTTGACTCCATTCCGTCTCGTTAGTATCAACAAATGTTGGCAAAGTATGCCACTGTCTCATGCTAGGAGCTCATTGCAGACGAAGGTGATGTTTCAATATTAATAGTGATAGCAAGCTGATATGGCCATAATGGAAGTAAGTCAGTAAGTCACAATCCTTTAACGCTCAGAAACTCAAGAATGGTACTTGCCATAACCTTCTAACTTTACATTTTGACCGATATAGTGTAGCAGATGAGCTGATTTGGTTGAATCAGTTAAGTTGCATCATACCAAATTAAAATGCAAAACACACCGCATCGCACGCCCTGTACAATCCAATAGGACTGCACATCCCTTTTATCCATTAAAATTTTTAGCAAATCAAAGCCTGATTAAGGCTCAATTTCACCAAAAGTTCTGCTAGGGTTGTTTGCTATGCGTTTCTTGCTCAACTGAAGTGTGCTGCACGAACGTTACTTGCGTATACATTCATTTGACGTCTAGAGTGGCCAGCTAGCTAGCCACAGAACTAAATAAAAACCATGCCATTGAGCAGCCTGTTTTTCATGTAGCTCTGTGGCTCACTGTACACATCAAATTATGCTGACTGCGTAGGAATAATTTTGGATTTACCTTTACTATCTAGCTACATTCTCTGAACAGATTCTGAGTTTACAAGCAGCACTTCAGCCTCATGCTGTAACGTTGGCTTTTCAGTTGTCGCATCGCTGTTACGTTCGCGGAAGGACACCAGTAGCGAGTCTTGAATGCAAAGAATGAGTTTTTATTAAACAGAAGGATAAACAAACAAGGAGCATGGGCCAACAAAAACTCCACAACTGAGAAGAACAATGCTGGGGAAAATGAGGGCACGAGGCCAACAAAAAACTACACTTAAAAAGCTGAAAATAACAACTGAAAAAACTGCAGGTTTAAGGGGTCACGAGGCCAACAAAAAACTACACTCAAAGAGCTGAACTATAGGGTTGTATGAATGCAATACTATGACAGAGCATCAAATACGTGGCATGAGTACAGGCATGGCATCAACAAGGAAACACACGTAAAACAACGGACTGACTGCCAGCTGGAATGCCTCCACAGAAGATAAAGGAACAGGGCTGATCAGAGAACGAAGAACACCTGGGCAGAACAGGAAGGGAACAAAGCATGAACATGAGACATTGGACAAGGTGTAATGACATAACAAGCCCATTAAGAAAATGGGCGTGCTCCGCTAAGTACCAATGAAGTTTGTAGATTGAAGGAAGCATGAAAAAGTTGCAAAGCAAAGTAAAGCAAGATCTGAAATAATATCAAAGCAGGAAATCATGGCAATTAACACCCTACCTAAATTAGTAATATTAGTAAAGTGCCTGTCTAAGGAAAACACCTCCCGTGAATGTTAGTAGATGTTAGTAACTAAAACAGTAAATTGATATTAAGCTTAGAAAGGCCCGAAACCAGAACAGCACTGAAGGAAAATGGAAATACCACTGCCAGCCAATAGCAAAGAAGCAGTACATGCACTCGAGAGAACAAAACGTGGACTGGAACACAGACATGAGGAGGATTCCATTGGCAGTGCGGGACTAGACCTGGAAACAGATGCAAAGCGGACAGAACAAGAACATAACAATTGCAGGGTCCTGTACAATCCAGTAAGATTGTACGCTGCTCGTCTGTTGGAAGATTATAAAACTTCAGCAAGAAATGCCTTCACGTCATTGCACAGCAGTTTGGGACACAACAATTTGTTTTTGTCATGTTTCCTCGTCGATCATACATTCTGTCATTGTTATTCACATTAGTTGCCAAGCGAAAATCAATATGGCTGACAACGAGACCCCACTTCAATCCCGTAATGCCTAACGCGTGATCTGGTGACGTCATCATGCTAGGGGCTCATTTATGATTTCAATACCAGCGATGCTTCGTGGCACGTAAATATATCATGAGATGACTACACACTGAGTCGGAAAAAAGTTGGAACATCCGACTGTTTACCACTGTGTAACATCACAATGCCTTGTATTCTCACTATTAAGTAATTGGGCACGGTAGACACATGAAAACTGCATCATCCAGAAGAATAACGTGTCATCAACCCTTCCCAGAGGGGACTACACTCTGCATGTAACCTACAACTACCCAGCGCACAGTTCCAAGGGATGTAAGTGCATGATCCTTAGCACCATCTCTTGGATAGGAAGCAAAAACCCATTTCTGGGCACCGCTTACATCACCATTGGCTTGATATGTCTCTTCTTTTGCGTGGTCCTCTTGATCATACACCACAAATATGGAACCCGCAGCAACAGCGCCAACATCAAAAGCAGAGTGGATCAGTGCGGTGAAACGCAAATTGAATGTAAAAGCAGCATCTTTTCAAAAATGTTCAAATCACACCTTTTTAATTTCACTGGCATTTCCCATTGTGTTCCAACCTTTTTTGGAATTGGGGCAACACATCATTTTGAGGCACAAACGATAACCTTGGCATATGAAATAAAGACTAATACAATATGAAATAGCAGTCTCATACCCCTCACGGTGAGTGTGGTGGTGGCTATATAGCTGCCTCCAGGATAAGTGGTGTATGCACAGGTGTACACTCCCTCATCTGTCTCATTCACATTACTGATGCTGATGGAGGCATCGTTCACATGGCTGCTGGTGAAATGGACTCGTCCTTCCAAAGAGGATGCAGTATATGTCTTACCAAACTCTGGATGAAAAACTGCAAAAGCACTGGCACTGGGTTCCTTTCTCCATTCAACCTGCACAATCTTGGCAGTTGAGGCTTCCAGAATATATTCACATCGTATTGTGACTTCACCTCCCAGGTAGGCGGTTACCTTTGGGTCAACCTTTACAAACTGGCTCTTCACCACTAAAAGAGAAGGGGGCAAAACAGCATGTGTGTGAGAGAGATAGCGCGAGTCAGTGTGTGTGTGTGTGACAGAGAGAGAGAGAGAGAGAGAGAGAGAGGGGATTAAACCTTGTGTTCTTTATTTTGGCCAAATTGAACCTGATTTGACTCAGAGGATTAGGGGATACCAGGGACCTAAATCCTAATACTTCTAAACATCAATTTGTTGAAAAGAAAAATCTATATTTACGTATACCAGTAAATACGACCATTGTTTATGCTGAGCCACTTTATGCCTTGTGAGGTGAGCTGACCAGATAGCTATGAGATAGCTAAACAGTCAAGTGATACATTTGGGCTAGATTTAAATCAGATTTAAACCATTTCAGGTGGAGTCTTATGAAGCATTGTAGCTGCAAAGTAGTCAAGTAAAATGGACCTGTCAACAAAAGCCATGCACATAATTGCTATGCTCCACGCAAAATACTATGTCGCCAGCTCAGCAACATGCAGACAGAAGAGAAATGTTTGTGCAGGAAACAGCAAATTAGATTTGTATCTATCCAGCAAAGAAGCACTGATGTGCAAATTGAATGTTCATTACTCATATCCTGATATTAGTCAGTTACAAGACGCATTAAATGACAAGTGTAAATGGGGCTTATTTTTCCATCTGCAAGTAAGATGCATGAATTTTCTATAATTATTGCCCAATTGTGCAATTCAGGTGGTAACAGTTTAACCAAAATGAGCAGAAGTGCAATTTTTGTGTCTCTTGGTGCATTATGCCAGCGTTCTACTTGTCAGAAAATGGACCGGTAATCGCTTTTTATTAATACAAGTCAGTAGTTGGACAATCCAGTGTTTCATATTGTTTACGATTCTCATCTTTGTTTCGCATCATGTACACATGGTGCATGTTTTGTCTAATTCCATCAGACATTATCAATATGTAATTAAATGCTTCAGAAGACATGGATAAACCGAGTGCCCTTCATTTTCATAGTGAAGCATAAGGGACAGTATAGGCACATGATATACATGCAACATGAAACATTTCTGGAAGTTATTGAACCTTAAGTGTTTATATTATACAGGGTAATGTTGCAAGACGCTGTTATGATGTACCCGCGCTCTGCTGGTTTTAATTCCCACTGGCGCAAAGTTTCAGCTCGCTAGTGTTTTGGGATAAAATCATACATCATCTTATAACCCAGTGAAATGTATTTGATGCAAGCATCAAAACTGGAGAAATGAAGGGAGAGTAACACAACGTCAAGATCCGCGTCTGGTCAAGATTTTCCAGACCAGCCAGTTTCATCCAATTCATGCATGCGGGTCAAAGAGCACGAAAGGGATGTACATATTCTATAAATACTATGTGCTATGTTGCATGTTCTTCCCACATAATAAACCAATGGCATAGAGTTTTGGACAACATAATAATTTACATTATGGCTTTTCTTTAAGAAGAAATTAAAAACTGTTAAATTTGATCCAAACAGGTGAAAACAACTTGAACTTAATGTTGTAGGCGTATAACCTGCGACCACAGAAAACATATTTATGTGCCTTCCTTCTATATCGCTAATTGTATAGTGAGGAGAAATATTAATAGGCAAAACCCTATATAAAGTTTTGAAAGATTAAATTTTTCAATTAGTCAAAATAAAAGTTAATGCATGTAACAGTGAGCCTTCTAAGACGACGCAACAAATACAGAAACCACATTTAGCTATTAAAAATTTAAATAAATATGACATAGACTGTATTTTACCCTGGCTTACCGTCAAATAAAAGTTCCTCACCTGCGAGAGGTACGCAAATCGAGGCTAAAAACATAAAATAACACTTAACCAATTCCATGGTAGCAATCCAATTTCATTCGGGAACTGAGAGTTAACTGATAGCCGTCGAAACGGACATGAAAGTTGTTTTTTTCCCCCAAACTGATAAGAAATACCCTCTTGTCATAAATAGCGTATTAAATAGCCAATTGTCTTCACGTTGTTGGAGTGTTTAGTCTATATTAAATTGACTATTAGAGGATAACCTCACCATAATAACGTTTTGATCCCTTTTGGGTGTAGTCGAGAAAAGTTACATTGCGCGAAAGAAAAAAAAAGCGGAAGCAATTCAAAAAAAAAGATCATCTACATTTTGGAAGCGTTATATCTGACCTATTCAAGTGAATCAGCAGTTAAAAATAGCCGAGCAACACATTTACAGCATACTTTAAAAGAATGAGCCCGTCCTCCCACGATCAGGGAATACATCAATGATTAGTTTCCGTTTCGCCGGAATGTAATGCACAAACATAAGTGCACAGCGGACCCATTAACCATATTGCACAATGTTTGCTTTTAGAGAATAAACAAACGAATAAATAAAATTTACCGTGGGCATTAGGCTACAATAAATTTGTCACGCAGGGGTCAGGGGTTACGAAGCCATCATTTTGATCATTTTGAGATAATATTTCCTGGACTGATGAGTCAAAAGTGAAATATTTTTGAAGACACGGGTCCCGTTACATCAGGGCTAAAGCTGATATGGCATTCTAACATAAAAACACCATACCTACAGTCAAACACACTGGTAGTAGAATGATGATCTGGGGCTGTTTTGCTGCTTCAGGACTAGGGTGACTTGCCATAAATGATGAAGCCATGAATTCTGCTCTCAACTTAAAATCCTGAAGGAGAATGTCCAGCCATCAATTTGTAACCGCAAGCACAGTTGGATTATGCAGCTGGACAGTGATTCAAGGCGCATAAGCAAGTCCACCTCTGAGTGGCTCAAAAACAACAAATTTAAGGTTTTGGAGCTGGCTAGTCAAAGATCTGACTTGAATCCAATTGCGATGCTGTGGCATGACCTTAAACAGGCAGCTCATGCTCAAAAACCCTCAAATGCGGCTATATCAAAACACTTCTGCACAGAAGAGTGAGGCCAAAACCCTGCAGTGATGCAAAGGACCCATTGCCAGTTATTGCAAACATTTGATTGCAGTTGTTGCAGCAAGGGTGTCACAACCAATTTTTAGGCTTAAGGTTTATTTTTGGACATGGGTGATGTTGGTTTTGCATAACTCTTTACCTTCAACAAATGAAATGCTGCATTTTCTGTTTACTCATGTTGTCCTTGTCTTATATAAAAATTAGATGGATGATCCAAAACATTTAAATACAGTGTTAAAGCCCAAAGCGGGTAAAAATACTTTTTCCATAACATTATAAACCAGGCATAGGCATTCTTTTCCAGAATGAGCCAGAATGGGTGCAAGCTTTCAATCTAACCATGCAGTTTCACACCTGATTCTACTTATCAAGGGCCAATGGCAAAAGCTTTAAGGGTTGATTAGTAGAATCAGGTGTGTCTCTGGTTGGTTAGAATGGAAGCCTGCACCCACACCGGCTTATTCTGGAAAAGAGTGAGTATGCCTGCTATAACCTGATCAGCCATAACATTATGACTGACGATAGATGACGTGAATACCATTGATTATCTTGCTACATTTGTACCTGTCAGTAGGTGGGATACATTAAGCGGCAAGAGAACATCTTGTCCTCGAGGTTGATGTGTTGGAAGCAGAAAAAAGGGGCGAGCATAAAGATGTGAGTGACTTTGACAAGGGCCAATTTTTGATGGCTAGATGACTGGGAAAGAGCATTTCCCAAACTGTTGCCCTTGTAGGGTGTTCCCAGTCTGCAGTGGTCAGTACCAACCAAAAGTAGTCCAAGGGGGAAAAACCGGTGAAACGGCAACTGGGTCATGGGCAGCCTAGGCTGATTGATGCTCAAGGGGAGCGAATGCCGACCCATTTGGTCTGCTCCAACAGAAGAGCTACTGTAGCTCAAATTGCTGAATAAGATCATGCTTGTCCAGATATAAAGGTGTCAGAACACACAGTGCATCGCAGTTTGTTGCATCTGGGGTTGCATAGCTGCAGACTGGTCACGGTGCCCATGTTGAACCATGTCCACAGCTGCAAGTGCCTACAATGGGCATGTGAGCATCAGAACTGTATCACTGAGCATGGGACAAAGGTGGCCTGGTCTGATGAGTCACGTTTTCTTTACATCATGTAGATGGACAAGTGCGTGTACGTTGCACTCCCGGGGAAGACATGGCACCAGGACGCACCATGGGAAGAAGGCAAGCCGGTGGAAGCAATGTGATACTTTAGGCAATTTTCTGCTAGAGAACCTTGGTTCCTGCCATTCACATGGATGTTACTTTTACATGTACCACCTACTTAAACATTTTGGCAAACTAATGGCAGTGGCCTCTTTCTGCAAGATTATGCACCCTGCCACACAGCAAAAATTGTTCAGGCATTGTGTGAGCATCACAACAATGAGTTCAAGGTGTTGACTCAGGCTCCAAACTCCCTAGATCTGAATGCAAACAAGCATCTGTGGGATGTGCTGGACAAACATGTCCAATCCATGGAGGCCTCACCTCACAACTTCCGTCTTTCAAGACTTAAAGGATCTGCTGCTAACGTCTTGGTGCCAGTTAATGCACCACACCTTTAGAGGTCTAGTGAAGTCCAAGCCTTGACAGGTCAGGGCTGCAAAAGGAGGGACCTACTCAATATTAGGCAGGTGGTCACAATGTTATGGCTGATCAGTAGGCTCCCCATCAGCCACAGGATGGTAAGAGGATGGTAACATAGTTAAAATACATGTAATTATCTTTTACTTCTATTCATATTTCACTTGCAGCATTTTGGCCAAAGTTCACTCATAATACCAATCAAAAGTACAGGGGCTGAATGAATGATTGAAAACAGGTCAAGACCAATCATTTGAAGGGCTTGACAGCAAAATGAAATATGTCCAATAAGCCTGTTATGAGAAAAACAATAAAATTTGATTTCAAATGAATAAAATTTCTCCACAGAAATGGATGTGTGTGCTTCTGCTCTTTGAGTCATAGTGAATTCAGAGTACACTGTAATGAAAATGTTATCCTAATAATTTTTCACTTTTTACTGCTGTAAGTCTGTGAATATTTGAAGAGTTTCAGCACAAAATGCAATAAATGCCACTTTCGACATTTTTGAAGCACCATTGCCAGAAGATCATTGTTTGGAGGCCGGTTATCATTCCAAGTTCAGCCTTTAGCGACTTGCTATATATCCCAGTGTTTAGCATGCTTGAACATCAGCTGTCATTCCAAAGTGCAATAAACACTGAGCCAATTTTTCTGCTAACTGCAATAAATCCACTGCAATAAATCCACACAGCCAATCAGTGATGGAGAATCCTGCATCGCCAACAGGCTCCAATTGTTTAAAGACTCTTGTTATCGGCAAAAAAAAAAAAAAAAGTGAGTGTCACTTCTATGCTCCAAGCTCCGTGGAAAAACAGTATTCCCTAATTTTTCCTCCAAGAATGCGTTTCCCATTAGTGGACATAGATTTCTCCCCGCTCTCCCTCGAGTTTTTTTTTTTTTGCTGCATTGAGTAGCAGATTCACAAAAAGGACAGTTTACTACACGCAGAGGAGTATTATGAATAATTACAGGAACATAGAAATGTTTACGTTTATGATATTGCAGGCATTTGATTTCAAATCACACTTCTGTGGATATTTGCCAAGTAATCACAACAAGGTTCACTTTCTCACAAAATTCATAATTCTTAGATTTAATTCCATCATAGTAGGTGTAGTGTTTTATCTTGTTTAGTAAGACATCAACAAGTAAGAAAGCTCTTCTATGCATAATTTTCCCATGACAAATATTAGCATTTTTCCAAAATGCTTAAAATGAATATATTTGTGCAGGGATGAAACTCACTTCATTTTTCTTGCATAACGCAATATATCAAGGCCTGTTTTTTTAATCAAAATGAGTCATTTCCATAAGTTATTTTACACATGCTGGCCTACGATGATGAAAGTTTAGTTTCTGCACTTTTTATACTCATGCAGACAAATTCTGCATCAAAAAACATTATCTATAAATTTACATACATTTGGGTGAGTTAGTAGATTATTTTTATTATTTTTTTGGGTGGGGGCAGTGGCTTCAGACTGGTCCACACTGCACGCTTGGGTCTGGTTGTGTCAGGCCCAGCTACCCTAAAAATTAGCCAGTCTGAAGCGAACTCAAATTATAAAACCATAATTCATCATTACATAAAAATATGTATATTTACATTTTCCCAAGTGTCAGAGAGAAAAGTAAAGCCAAGATTACTTATGGCTCAAAATACAAACACATTATGAAATAAACCTTAAAAACCTAAGCTCATCTGCATTTGCTAGCAAAACGCGAGTCTCAGTCACTCTGAAACCATTTCAAATAATACAGCTACCGTTCATCGGCGCATAAAAAATATGAATATTCACACATGCCCAGAGTTAAAGCAAAGGTTAGTTTTGACCATAAACATTAAGATATTCATTTAAATCAAATGCAACACCATTTTTCACAACTAAGAACATTACGTAAAGAGCATAGACTGTATAAAAAGATGGACGAAGCAACCATGACGTCACCCATTGGTTTCAGCATACCATTTAGGAAGCCTCGATTTTGGCAATTTGAATTGCATCATTTTGTCATTTTGAAACTGGATGTGATTCCTATTGGACCAGAGCATGAATTGAATATCCAGGGAGGAGCGAGGGGTGGATCTACGTGTGGATCTGACCGTATCAGGCAAGGACCAGAGGATAGCCACGGCCCTAAAGCATATTCTGACTTTATCCTATGTTCTAGTCTATTTGGGACTGTAATTTACAAAAATGAACATCATGATATATCAAAGGAGACTTGAAACTTGCGATAGATACAATAAAGTAATGTGGAAAATCATTATTTAAACTAGAAAAGGCTACATTTTCTGAAGAAAATTTGTGTGCTTGCTTCAGCGAGAAAAGTTGAAGGGGTTGGCTTATAAAATGAAGGTGCTTGGAAACTGAGAGACAAAGGAAATTGCTGAAGAAATGTTGAAAAACTGCTGTAATGTCAACACAAGACTTTAAAGCTGAAAGTAATTGTTTAAGGAAGTCTGACTTTTCAGCTGCATCATGACCGAGTCTACTCCGCTTCAACCCAGCTGTAAAAAAAAAAAAAAAAAATGATGAATTGAAGTCAATGAGATTGATGCATCTCTCTCTATGGCTCTGTGCATATCTAGGTCAACGCAGTGCATGCTGAGAAATTAGCTTTATGGCGGAGCAAACATGGCAGGCCACATTGGCAGACTGCCGCAGCTGTTGAATGCTTATAGCTCACTATCAGTCTCGCCAGTCCCGAACTGTACAACACTGACCTCCCCAAGTAGTGAAATGCTACTATTCGCAGCTCTCTGTTCATTTCTGTGCACTGTGTCTTCGCTAGCTAAATAGCTAATAATAGCAGGCTGCAAGATATCGTTAACACATGTTGTGATATTATTCACGGCTCCCTTTTTTATTTCTGTGCTATTATAAGCTAGTTAGCTCGCGAACACGCAGTGCACTGAACGTGTTCGAAGCGGGTCGAGCTTGAGTTTTGAAATTGCCATCACTGCAGATGACATAATTAACAGCTAGCTGACGTTAACTATTGAACTACTCAATGAGTATGGAAAAGTTATGTCTGCTGGCTCAGCAAGGATGGCAGTTACGGTCATTTTGATACCAGTATTTCGTCTGTTTTAGATACGATCGGAAATATATCTAGGTAATGCGAACAGTTGGTTGTATATACAGGAATAGGAGCTCTCTGCTTTGCAATTTTTTTTTTATTGTAACGTGTTCTCACGGACCCGCCCTGCAAAAAGACCGGTCTTTGCTGCCCTAAATGTGCTCTCTTGGAGCTGGTTTGAGCAACTGTACAAACGATGATACCAAAAAATCTTTCACTGAGTTTGACGCAGAAGGATGAGATTTGTCTGACAGTCGTATCAATCTTAAGCTTCATTCACACTAGGCCCTGAATCCGCTCAGGGGCGCGGACCGAATTCGGAAATAAATTCGTAACTAATGGCTCTAGTGTTAAAGTACACAGCTGTTCACATTTACCGGGACGGATTTTGTACCGGACACCGAATCAGTTCAGACAGGTCGCGGACCCATTTTGTCGGGTCCGGTGAGAAAATCCGTGGATGGATTTCTACTTTTGACCAATCAGCGTCGATCAAAATACTAACCCAAACAAACATGGCGGAAAGCGTCGAACAACTCATCATTGAGGTGGAAAAAAACAGTGTCTTTATGAAATTTATCCACTGTCGCCATCTTCTCTTTCTGAAATTTTGTGTCGCAATACATAAAAGCAGCAGTTCCTCCTCGCTACTGCTTGCGTCTGCCATGTTGTTGTTGTCAGTATCCAAGCTTTCTGACACGTGACGTCTTCGGAACGTTCCGATTGGGTATCCATCTTGACCTAGATACTGGATACCGTCACGGAAAACAATAGTGTGAACACAGCGCATCCGATCAGTTTTCTGTTCTGAATTTGGTCCGGGCCCCTGAACGGATTCAGAACCTAGTGTGAACGTAGCCTTAATCCGAACGATGATAATGCTGAGGCCAGGAAAAAGTCCAGCAGAGGGCAGAATTGAACCGCAATGCCACGCTTTCGCTGAGCCATTTGAGTTAATGGTTTGGTCCAACTGAGATTTTAGCTAAGGCGTCTCTTACATACTATTGCCTCTACCTTGAAGATAGTAGGTCCAATCTACGAAACGGAGATACCACACTAAAGAGGAGAGTCCGCTGAACAAAATATGTCAAAAGTGTGCGTGTAGTGGCAAAAATGTAGGAACAAGAGCAAATTATAAAACTGTGCTTTTCAGCTGACCAACCGGAATTTTCTGTCTCATTTAATATAGGAGTTAATGGAGAATCGGTTTGTACTCCCTTCGCTTTTTGGCTCATACTGCCAAAATTGTCTGTCCAATTGCTTGCATAGTTACATTTTCATGACCAGCACAACTTTTCCTACAAGTTTGATATAAAATATTTATGTGGAGTGAAAACTGTGGGACTTAGAGCAAGTTTAAGAGAAGACTTCTTGAAGATTTTAGAGCTGTTAGCCACTCTAGCAGTGACGTCACCACACTGTGAGTTCCCAGAATGTATTGTAACAGAAATTATTTTTAAAAAATTATGGAAGTTACAAAAAGTTTGAATCGTGAAGAAATTATACAAGCTTAACTTAACATTTTGCAGTTTGGATGACATTTTTAGCTAAAAGTATGACAGAGTAAAAAAATATCAGAAAATAGCTGAATCTACTGAATCAGTGCAAAAATGGCTTGATTTAAAGCTGCAGTTGGTAAGTCTTATAAAAGTAACTTTGTGTCATTTTTGCTTAAACTGTCACTGTGTACAGACAGTATTACATAAAACTAGTACTCTGTAATTAAAAAAAGGCTCCTTTAAACCCACATACTGCTCCTACTGCAATTTAAAAGAATCGTTCGGTCCGACCAAAAAGAACCAATTAAAGCCAGGATGGTGTCTGACAGCCGTCAAACAGTGCACATGCACGCGCTGCGGACAGCCTCCTCCCCCTTCCTCCTCAGTTCATGCCAGTGCTCAGTCAAGCTCAAATCTCCGAGAGAGGGTTCAGGAGCTTAGAGAAAATAATGGCGCAACAACAGCCATCAGCGAGGAAAAAAATACCGATGCCACCGTTACCGACAACAGCACACACGGCTAAGACAAGTAAGAAGAGGAAGCCAGAAGAAAAAAAAAGCACAGAAGAAAGAATTAGACAAAGCCCGGGATAAAACAAGAGTGAACATCAGAGTGGCTTTTTAGATGTGGAAGGAACTCCGTGATCTGGAAGGCTTAAAAACTGACGCAGAGTTGGCGACTTCTCTGCTTGACAGGTAAACCCCTGCTTTATTCATTGGTTCATTTTTGCTCCGCAATGCTCTGCAAATAAGCGAGTTGACGTCGCTCTCATGCGCAGCTGGTACTAACCCCAGCCCTAACTGGAATCAATTCATTTTCGCTCTGCAATAAGCGAGTGAACGTCGCTTACAAGTACAGTCGCTGTTCGAATAGCCAGCTTCTTGTAATTGTTACAGTACTCCGTAGTGCATGTGATGTTATTGTGATGTTGCAGTCGAGCTAACGTTAGCTTGTTTCCGATGCTAGGGCTAACGTTACCGGTGTCGTTTTATTAGAAAGTAGCAGAAAATATCTTTATGAAGTGACTTGGCAGTCTTATCGGTTGTGTTGTTGTCCTCATAAATATGTGTAACGTTTCTGTGCTCTCACAGCTAAATGCTGTCATACATGGTTTACTGGCTATTCAGCAGGATTCACGACAGTTTCTGTACTCCAAAAAACGGGTAACTTACTGAAATAAGCGCGTGCTGGGTTTTTACTGAATACATACTGCTGTAGATTACTTTTCATGTCAACATGATTTATTTCTGCTCGTTTGTTGGCCAGCAGTGTTGACTGTTCACAACAGTAATTTCTAGCCTCGGCAACTTGGTCGCATGCATAACGGCTTGCGTGCCTTCGCGTGCACGGCAGCCTTTGGGGGGAGGGTCTTACGAGTGCAGTGGAGAGGGAGGGGGAGGGATCTGAAAGTTGCATTTTTTCAAATTTTCATGCCAAGTCCTCTCTGTCCTCAAAGTTACCAACTGCAGCTTTAATAGGGCCCCAAAAAATGACTTTTAAAATTAAATATCTCAAAAACTAAAAAGGAAATCAAAAATCTGTAGGGATGCAACGTAATTCAGAACAAGCTGAATTTTTTGAAGTTTGAACGGAATCAATAGCTTAAACGGTGTAGGAGGAGTTAGTTGGCTAAATTTAGGCGGAAGAAGAAAAAGAATAAAAAGAAGTAAGAGAATAGAGTGTGCTGCTTCACTGAAGCAAACACACAATAATAAATCAGGTGGGAAAGTAGGGTCATTTTCTCATAGACTTCTATAGGACTGAACTTCTTTCTGCAACCACCGACGTCGCCATCTGCTGGCCATTAAATAGAATGCAAATTTTGGAGATTTTCGCATTGGCCTCAGTTTTCAGACCCGAGTGCTGCGTCCATCTTTTTATACAGTCTATGGTAAAGAGCAGTTCTCATTGTCTATTGCGTTTTGCAATGAAAAAACCTAATTGTTTATCGCATTTTGCAAACAAACTATGAAATCTGGCTGGCCGGTTGAGGGGTCACGTCGTGTTTTGAGGTGAATGATTTTATCCCAGTTTGTGCGAAAGTCCAAAAATAGTGTACATTGCATTTTGCTGTCAAACCCTTCATTTTCAAGGGATGTTCTGTGATTCACCAATTTTCAGTTCACCAGCCGCCCCTGCAGGATAGGAGCATTCATATCATTTTCCCTGACCAAAATACTGTCTGCAGAACTGGAGTTGGTCTCTGGGCATCGTATAATGGGGCTGCACTGCTCCTAAATAACGAGGATGGGTTGAATACCGAGGACAAATTACCCCAAGAAAGTATATATTATTTATCCTTGGGAACTCCCGTTCAAAAAAAGGGCAACTCTGTGAGGTATGTGGAAAGATTAAACACAGCTTGTAAAGGCATTCTGAGATGGATATGTAACTTCTGGAAATGAGAGAGTTATTTAGGATATTTTTTATTCTCATCGTTTAGATGTGCTTCCTTTTTTGAGAGAACATTAGTTGTGTCAAAATCAACAATTTGCTTTGTCAAAACATTTATTGACGTGACTGCACTGTATGTGCATTTACTTCCACAAACATCCACATTTATCCATAGGGGCAAGAAAGAACAGAGAAAAAAAAACAGTATTTGTCAATAATGCTTTATTTTTCCCCTTGTAATAATGTGAGCAAATATTTTGCCATTAATCTGTGCGTTTATATCGTTTATATGCATCTGTGAATAAGGAAACAGCTGCAGTGATTGGAGCAGAGAGATCTTCATACCTTATTTGAGAAACACCTGCTACTTAGTGTAGGACTGATACAGTTGACCAAGGCAGTAATAAATATGAACATTCGAAACCATGGAAGAAAAAATAGTTGCTATGGTTTTATCACAAAAAGGAACAGACAAAATGTCTTCCTCTTTTTGAGAATGAGGAAGTGGGTAGAGCAAGCACAAAAATTATACATCTGATTCCTCATTCTTCCACCTTTTCTTTCATTGAAATGCAGGCTGTTGGGCGGAGAGGAAGATCAGAGGCAGGTGACTGAGTAAGGAGGTTTTGCAGGGTATAGGCAAATTTGCCCACGGCCCAATTTGAACCATCTTCTGGTTATATGTACTTACTTGTGGGACTGTCCAGAAAATAGATTTGAAATGTGAAATTTGCATACAGGAAGTGAACTCTGACCTATTTAGTGATTTCAAGATTTTTGTGGGACAAGGCCTCAAAAAGTCCATATTTAAACACATAAATGATTGTTCTGAAAAACCAGATGATTTTTAATAGCTACATAACAACATGACGGACATTTTGATACCAATCATAAGTATATATGTGAAAAACTGAAGAAGTTTCAGACAATTTTCCATTGAAAAATGCATCTGTCTTGACAAAAATTGATGCAAAACGTAAAGTTCATCTTGAAAAACAACCAGGTTCCTATGAAAACACACCTAAGATATTTTCACAAAAGTTGCGTCCTATAGTTGGCTAAATAATATGTGAGTGTTGTTAAATTGCGAGACCGGTAACATGGATCTGGATTGTGAAAATTGGAACCACCCTGTATTCGCAGTGCTTCACTTTTTCCACATTTTGTTATGTTACAGCCTTATTCCAAAATGGATTAAATTCATTTTTTCCCAAAAAATTCTACACAGAATACCCCATAATGACAACTTGAGTATACAGGTCTTCAGCTGCTCAACCGCATAAGGCTTTTGTTGTCCTATATTTCACTTTATAACACGTTGCATATTCCAGCTTTCACAGCCATGCACTTGTAATATTACCAGAATGTGGTTTGCCTTCATCTAGTTGTGAAATGTTAGGATGTCCCTAGAACATGATGTCTAGATGGCAGTATTGCTGCTCCAAAATTTGTACATATCTTTCTGCATTAAAAGAGCTCTTGCAAATGTGCAAGACACCCATGCAATGTGCACTGACACATCCCCATACCATGACAGACAATGGCTTTTGGACCTGCGCTAATAACAGCTGTGGTTGGCCTTGTTGTGTTTGGTCTGAATAATACAGCAGCTGTTTTTTTCCCCAAAAACCGCTTAAACTTTTGACTCCATGGACTATAAAACATGCTTTGACTGTGCTACTCTCCGTCTCAGATGACTCCAAACCCATAGAAGAGAGCATCTTTTGGACAGTGTTCATGCACGGCTTCAGCTTTCCAAAGTAAAGCTTTGGTTCTTGTGTTGAATTACAAAGACTTATCAAAGCATACAACACTGTGAAGAAGTATTTTCCCCCACTTTGATTTCTTCTATCTTGTCATACTTAAATGTTTCAAATCATCCAACTAATTTTACTATAAGAGAACTTAAGTTAACCCCTTGACGCCTGAATTTAAATACAATTATTTTTAAAAAAAAATAATAATTTGTGTTTTTGCTTTCAAGCAGATGCTAAATTGGATGCATTCTGAATGGAAACGGTTCGTGACAAATTCGCAATAATAGGCGTCAAGGGGTTAACACAAAATGCAGCTTTTAAAAGATAATTCCATTTGTTGAAGGTAAAGTCTTATTCAAAACCTATATGATCAATATGAATCTGGAGTCCCAGAGCTTTAAAAATGGCTTTGTACCCCTTTTCTAGACTGATCAATGTCAAGAACTTTGTTTCTCATCTGATCTTGAATTAATGGAGACCACAGCATCACATGGCACTTTTTTCCTAATTCATACCACCAGACTGGTTCTATTTAAGTGATACTTTGATTTAACAGGGCTGGCATTAATCATGCTTGAATGTCCATCCATCCGTCCATTTTCTGCTGCTTATCCGGGGCCGGGTCGCGGGGGTAACAGACTAAGCAGAGAGGCCCAGGCGCCCCCCTCCCCAGCCACTTCCTCTAACTCTACCTGGGGGACCCCAAGCCATTCCCAGACCAGCCGGGAGATATAATCCCTCCAGCGTGTCCTGGGCCTGCCTCAGGGCCTCCTCCCAGATGGACATGCCCGGAAAACTTCTAAAGGGAGGCATCCAGGAGGCATTCGGACTAGATGCCCAAATCACCTCAACTGACTCCTCTCGAAGCGGAGGAGCAGCGGTTCTACTCTGAACCTCTCCCGGATTTCCGAGCTCCTCACCCTATCCCTAAGGGTCAGCCCAGCCACCCTACGGAAAAAGCTCATTTAGGCCGCTTGTATTCGCGATCTTATTCTTTCGGTCACTACCCAAAGCTCGTGACCATAGGTGAGGGTTGGAACATAGATCGACCAGTAAATCGAGAGCTTTGCTTTTACGCTCACCTTCTTCACCACAACAGACCGCTACAACGCCTGCTTCACAGAAGACGCTGCAGCAATCCGTCTGTCGATCTCACGCTCCATGCTACCCTCATTTGTGAAGAAGACCCCAAGATACTTGAACTCCTCCACCTGGGGTAACAACTCACCCCCCACCTGAAGGGGACAATCCACCTTTTTCCGGGAGAGAACCATGGCCTCAGATTTGGAGGTGCTGATCCTCATTCTGACCACTTCACACTCAGCTGCCAACCGCTCCAGTGTGCGTTGGAGGTCACAGCTTGATGAAGCTGACAGGACCACATCATCTGCAAACAGCAGAGATGTAATCCTGAGGCCACCAATGCTTGAATGTGTCCAGTGAAATTGAACCCAATTATCAATTAAATTTAGTAAGTTAATTTAGTAACTAAGGAGGAAATTGCTTTTTCATATAGGGCCAGGAGGGGTTGGATAGCTTTTTTCCTTCTATAAATTAAATGATCAATTAAAAACTGTATTTTGTGTTTACTCATCTTGTCTTTGCCTGATATTAAAATGAAATTGATCATCTGAAACCTTAAAGCGTGTCAAATATGCAAAAATAGATTAAATTCAGGGGAGGGCAAGTACTTTTTTCACAGCACTGCAAGTACAAATCAATACAAAGTTATTCCGTGTGACAACCTTAATTCTATGGTGAACCATTTCTATCTTGATGGGAATTATCTTCACCTGGATGATAATGCCACCATCCATACGGCATGAACAGTAACCAAATAGTATGGTTAATACAAGATTATGTCAATCATATGTTGTGGCCTTCCCAGCCACCAACTCAAAACCAATGAAAGATTTTAGAGCAATGTATCTCTCCACCTCGATCACAAAAAAATACAGAGGAAATGTCTTCTGGAAGAGTGGGGTTTCAACCCAGTATTAGATGTCAAGAGACTTAAAGGGCTCTATCTTACACTCAGTGCAGAGCAGCACTAAGCTAGACCGAGAGTCTTTACTATCTTATGACCGGCGCAGTTGTCGCTTTCTTGCCCAGCGCTAAGTTTGCTTTAATAGCAGATGTATTTGTGCCAAAATGAGCGCCCATGGTCATGTTGGTCATAAAATGGCATGTGGTCAGGTGCGTTAATAACATGTTGCTATCTTGAGGCAGCAGAAAGCAATTGCATTACTGACCAACAAACACCTGATCTAAGGTCAATTGTCAGTTTTTAACTACTATTTTAAGGGCATATTATACGATAGTACGTGCCTTTGTAGGCAATTGCACAACACACGAACGCCCTGCTTCTTATGTATGGACGAACAGCAGCGCCCACACATGCAACCAATTAAAAAAATAAAAGATTTCAATGTGAAAGATTATTATCAATATATTTAAAAAATACATGTCATAAAGGTTAGTCTGATCGACATAACCCATCAAAGAATGCTCTGATATCTGCTATTTGAATCGTAAGGGAACCTTAACCTATTCCATCGGGCAATTTCACCTTCAATCGTCAGCGAAACAGATGCAAGTTCATTTCTCTCCTGCTAAACATTTTTAGAGGGTTACATTAACCCAATCAAAATAGCATTATATTTGTTTCTTTCTTGCTGGCTGTTGTCTCATTTAAATTTCTCTCGGCTGTCCCCCACCAGCATGTAATCACTTTTTATTACCAGCGTGGATGAATTTAAAGCTTTTTTTTCATTTGCTTGTTTTAGGCACTAATTGTAATGTAATGTAATGTAATTTAAAGTTCAAATGCTGCCCCAGGGATTCACTACGACGATTTTTGACATCTGCTTATGATTATATTTCACTTATTCAAGTTTGTTAACTTAAGCCTGCGGTTCAGTGATTTCAATTAGCCTAGCTGAGACAATGCCTAGCACAGAGCCAGAAACTAGCCGCCTGTGACAGAATCCACCTGTCAATTAAAGCAGCCACGCATTTAGTTATGCATAACTTTATCCCTTAATATAATTTAAGAGGTGAGTAATATTGAAATTCCCACCTGTACAGTTTTCACAAATGGGGAACTTAGCAAAACTGTTTTTTTTTTGGTACCAGGCGGTAAACCTTTATTTCTGCTTTAATGTTCCGCATTTTAATATGGGGTCTAGGGGATCGACTCACAGCATCCAGTGGCCATTTCATGAACTGCAGTTCTTGACATTTCTGGATTGGCTTCATTTTTCAGCCCCAGAGGCTGCCGCTCAGGTCAAACTCATCAAAGCACAAGGGCAAAATAAACTACCTTGTCTGGTCCAATCCAACTGAGGGGCTCCTGTGGCACATGTTGCAGAGAATTTTAATGATACTAACTTGTGGAATGTGCCACAACAAGTACATCATTGGACCAGGCTGCATATAGCACTTTTTTGCTGCAGTCCAGTCAGAGTTTCCATTCTAACCCTGGTCCATCACCTAAAGCACCAACAATGGGCAAGTGAGTGTCGGAACTGGACCTTAGTGCACCTGAAGGATGTCACCCTTTTCAGTGAGTCCCATTTAATGTGCCATGTGTGCACCATTTATTTGGGGAAGAGACGGCACCAGGATGCTCAGCGGGAAGAGGACAAGCTAGTAGAGGGAGAGTGATCCTCTGGGAAATCATCTGCCAAGAAAGCCTGGGTCCGAGAATTCAAGTTGACATCAGTTTGACAGAGCTGTTTTGGTGGCATAAATCAGACCAGCACAATATTGGTTAGCTGGTTTGAATATTGTGGCTATTTTGTACATCCTATTGTAAAAGTGATATTTGTTTTGAAGAATACATTTTGCATGATATGTCATAGAAAGGTAATTATCAATACAGCAATTATACAATACAGTATATGCAGTATACTGTAAATTTATAAATGACTTGCATGTTAACACACTCCAAAATACCATACTACTTCTTTAAAAATGCCATTACATCTGTATATGCTCACATATATACAATATTTTGCAGTCCATGCCATTTCCATAAGATTATAATAATTGAATGAGATGAATGAGTGCAACAAGGATTGTACCTTTTGTCTTCTTTTTTTCTGGGCCATTTTCAGGTACCTCTCCCTATTCCACTCCTGTTTTATTTCATTCTCAGTCCTTTTGAGTCGTGCACGCTCCCTCACTTTCCAATTCAAAAAGTTCTGGGGTGCCACAAATTTGGAAAATTATTTTACTTCACAGTATTCTGAGGATAATGGGATTTCTAAACTGTAAAACTTGTTTTTTTTTTTTTTTTTTGCATAACTGTGTGCATGCATTGAGGTTATCAATAATACTTATTGTATCTCCCTGATGACGATAGTCGGGAGATACTATGGTTTAGTTCCAGGGCCGCCGCAGAGATTTTCTGTTCCAGCTCTGGAGGCTTCAAAGTTTATAGGATTTTTCTCTAAATTTGCATAGTGAAAGATGTTTATTTAGCAATGCTCAAGATCAATTCTCGGCAATTTCTGACATCCCATATGGCCGCCGGCGGCCATTTTGTCGAAAAAAATTTTCTTGCAGATTTTGTGTTTTCTGCTCATTTTGAGCCACATTTACACACATTTATATATATATATATATATATATATATATATATATATATATATATATATATGTGACCCCGCCTGTGAAAACCTGGCTAAAGTCGCATGATCTAATTTTGAGATAAAGGCCGTCAAATAGTCCCGATGATAAAAAATGTCAAAAATATGAGATGTGAGTTTATTGGTGTAAATGATAGGTTACATATTGGGGTTTCAAAATATAGTGTTCAAAAATTAATTTCTAACACCATACATATTAAAATTAATAAATTTATTGACACAACGTTTACGTTTTTTAACGGAGAAATACCGGAAGTTGGTTTCCTCTAGGCTCGTTTCAATCGGCTTAAGTATACCTTCGGCAGATAAACACCCGATAGTTTGGGTGTCATTCGGTTTAGGAAGTTCTTTTCAACCATTGAAAATGAATGTAGACCATAATAACAATGCGCACCATGGTAAAGAAGGTCGTTTCGTGGTATGGCAGAAGAGTTGCGACTTAAGCCGGGTGCAGATTTCTCTATGGATTATGTCGCATCACCTCGGAAATGTCAGAAATTAAGTGTTTGCGTTTATAGATTAACGTTTTGTGAAGCTAACCAGCCTAGTTTGAAGACATGTCATGACAGCTACTTCGCGAAACAATTTGGTGTTTGGACATTGACGACATGCAGACCCATCGTTCTGGGGTGCGTTTCCCAAAAGCGTAGTTGCTAACTAAGTTAGCAACTTACAAAGTTCGGCCCATTCACAGTCAATGGGTCCAACTATGTAAGTTAGCATCTGTGATTTCGGTAAACGCATCCCTGGAAGTATCTTTTTATCCGATATTGTGGCGGCACCCGAAACACAAGAACGCAGCCTATCCGGGATAATATACAAATGTTATGCCATAGCCTTGGAGCTGAAAGAGATTTTGATACTGACATGCAAAATTTTACTAATAAAATATACAAATTATCTCAATAGAATTATTTTTGCTCCGTAATTGATGTTGCAGTAAAGTTTATTACTGCTATTGCAGTAAACTTTATATGATACACCTTCCTTCCATGCATTTCAATGGGATTTATGCTTTTTGGTCATGCGCATCCTTACAAAAAGACTGATTTTGTCAAACTAATAAAATTTTCCCATGTATGAATCAAACGTGGATGAAAAGAGGAGGATGTAAGCTTTAGTTTGGTATGACACATAGTCAGGAAAATTATGGTTCAAAAGTATGGCAGTTTTAAAAATGTACTTATTTTCAAATCGCAATTTCTTAAAAAACAGTTTTTCTGAGCCTGAAATTTGCCAAAACTTTGAAATGACCTTTCTCGATCAATATTAGAGATATCAGTTAGATTTTTTCACAGAATATTCCTTACTTGATGTAGAATGACTTTGTGTAAAAAACTGTAAATCACCAAAAAATGACTTTAGCTGGGTTATCACAGGCAGGGTCACATATATATATTATATATACACACGTACAGGGATGCATATTAATGTCATCGCAAGAGTGAAAACAGTAACATTGCGGCTGTAAAAATTTGCAATTGATCTCTCATGGGGATCGGGGAGATACACGACTCGGCCCCTGTGGCGACCGAGTTATCTAGGATGTATTTAATTCCGTAGGGTTAATCCCTACACACTACACCCTGCAAAGTCACTTCCCTTCGTAGTGAAAACTCTGAAGGGCAGCAGGGAGTAGGGTTTTCAATTAATGGTCGTTTGGAATGTCCTTCAAAATATTTTGCGGCTGCTGCTTTCTGCTTAAGCAAGAGTAAACAAACGCAGCCAGTTCACGGGAGAACTGTTTTTACTAGCCATTTATCGGTTTCGCGGTAGCTTTACAAGCAACCGCACAGCTTTCATAAGGCGACAAATAGCCGCGGATAAAAATAAAAAACGACATAACTAGCGATAGCCAGTTGACTGTAGTAAACTATCAAGCTAGGTTTGTCAGCTTTCTGTGCGCTAGGTAGCTATTAGCCACCGTTGTAACTTTCTTGAATGATGTTGAATTACGCACGTCACTAGGCTTGGGTCGTCGCACGGCATTGTGGGTGCAAAGTGACCATCGCCTGCTCACTTCGGAAACGGCCGTTTTGTAGGGCCCTTTGAAGGGATGAGTTTTGCACACTTTCGATTGAAATGCCCTTCAAAATGGCTACGGTGGGCGTGGCCTTTATTATGCGCAGTTTGAAGTGTGAACAACCCTACCGTTCGGAATGCAGCCCTAGTTATTAAATTACATTTGTTCTAATTATTTTAGAACTACAGCCCAAAAGTCTGCATATATACTTGTGGAGCAATTAAATAGGAACACCTAGGTACTTGCTCATTCAATTCCATATCTAATCAGCCACTTACGTAGCAACAGTGTAGTACATCGGATCATGCAGATGTCAGGAGCTTCAATTCATTTTTACATCAAACATCAGAGTGGAAGAAAAAGAGCTCCTTGGCTTTAACCGAAGCATAGTCATTGGTCCCAGATGTACTGGTTTGGGTATTTCTGAAAATGCCCATCTCCTAGGTTTCTCATGTTCAACAGTCTCTAGTTTACTCAGAATGGTGCAAAAAAAAAAAATATATAACATCCAGTGAGTGGCAGCTTTGCCAGTGTAAACACCTGGTTGAGGACAGAGGTCAGTGTAGCATAGTCAGACAGGTTTAAGCTTATAGTCTACGGTAACAAAGATAACTGCTCAACTGTGGTGAGCCAAAAAGCATCTCAGGAAGCATAACACGGCTAACCTTCAGGCGTTTTCGGTACAACAGCAGAAGACTACATCAGGTTCCACTCCAATCAGCCAAGAACAGAAATCTGAGGCTGCGTTTTATTGAAAACTCTACAAATTGAGTGAGTTAATGAGTGGACAAGTGTACACTCTGAACACAGCTTGAGGCTGCAGTGGGCAGAGGCTCACCAAAACTGGACGGCTGAAGACTGGAAACACATAGTGTGGTCCAACAAATCTTGACCTCTGCTGCATTATGCAGAGGGTAGGGACAGAATTTGGAGTCGACAGCATGAATCCATGGACTCAACCGTACCCAAGTCATCGTGATTGTGGTCTATTGGTATAGGGAATGTTATTTTGTTACCCCTCTTTGGTTCCCTAAATTCCAGTCAACCAGCATTTGACCACCACCGCCAATCTCAGTATTGCTGCTGAGCATCTCTTTGTGGCCAGAGATGACCTGTTTTCTAATGGCTACTCTCAACGTGACAGAGCACCATGTCACAAAGCAAAAGTAATCACAAACTAGTTTCATGAACATGACAATCAGTTCAGTGTACTGCGATGGATTTCAGTCACCAGAATCAAATATAGCACCTTTGGGATGTGGAAGAACGGGTGACTCACAGCATAAATGTGCACCTGACCACTCAACAGAAATTTTGTGATGCAGTCATGGCAACATGGGCAAGAATCTCAAAAGAATGTTTCCAATATATTGCGGAATCCATGCCTCATAGAGTTGAGGCTATTTTGTGTGCAAAGGAAGGCCTAGTTTGAGTATGGTGATCCTACAGCAGTACTTGTGGGTGAGTATGCATGAAGTAGGTGCATTTACAAAGCACAGTCCTAAAAAAAAATCCTTACCCAATCCCTGAAATATTTCTGCTCTTCATCAGGTAGTCTTTTCATCATTTTTAACCTTCAAAAAAAGAAAAAATTGTGAAGTTTCAGTCAAACAAAAAAAATAATCTCTCAGTTCAGTCAATATATTACTCATTAAAAACTGGGGGGTTGTTTAATTATTCAGACCCAGATCACACCCGCCATTTCCACTCCACAGGTTTTACCTGCATACAGATCTTACGACCCCTTTTTCCTGAAGTAATGGTGAGTTTATTATTACCAGTCTAAGGCCCTTTCTCAAAATGCTCCCTCACCACTAGCACTTCACTACCGAGTGTCACTCTGTGTGAAGTTTCCCTCACAGCTATGGAGGGAGCTTCATTAAGGAGGAGGGTGTAAAAAAGTGTATAAACTTTGGGATGCCCTTGCCCTTTATCCAACGGGAAGCCGAGGTAGTCATCACCATTCCTACCGATAGGTGCGTTGCATTGTATACGACAATCTATTTCCCTAATGATACACTTCTTACCCAAAATATCTTAGAGAGGATAATGTAATTAAATAAAATTTATATTAAAAATATTTAATACACAGCATTGACAAAGATTAAGACGTTTGTGCATTAAATGGCACATTGTGAAAAAGACCAATCATTGATTCAATAAATACAACTACTCACTCAGTGTTTTCTCGGGTGCACATCTCCTTGTTCTTTCAAAATACAATGTAACCTGTAGTTCCGTGATGTGTGCATGAAATAGTCAATCAAATGTCCGTTTGAGGTTAGAGAATATTTTACTTATCTTTCGGAAATAGCCGCACGGAACTGACATTTGTAGATATGCCGCGTTTCTGGGTCATTCCACGCCAAACTGAACAAAGCTCCCCCCGACCCCCTCCCATTTCCATGAAACTTATTTTGCGAATAGCACTTAGGACCAATAGTGATATACAAAAATTTCAGAAACAATGGTGAAATTGCTTTCAAGATATGCATGGCTGAAATTTGATGACCACGCCCATTTTGCTTGCTCCGGGTCCAATGTTTAGAGGCCAGTATCTGCTTGCGCATCAGTGAGAATCTCAAGATTTTTTTTCTATGAGGGGCCGTATAGGCCATAATTCAAACTTCCCTCTCATACACACTACTGAAAATTAAACCTCACACACTCATGACTGAAAACCTCTCACATATATCACTGGAAACCTTTCACACATATTATCGAAAACCTCTCACGCACATGACTGAAATAGGAACCTCTCGCACTCATTGTTGAAAACCTCTCACATACACTACTGAAAACCTCTCACACACGACTGAAATGAAACCTCTCACATACACCACTGAAAACCTTTCACACATACTACTGAAAACCTCTCATATACACAACTGAAAAAGGAACCTCTCACGCTCATTACTGAAAACCTCTCACATACACCACTGAAAACCTCTCACACACGACTGAAAATTAAGCCTCTCACATACACAACTGAAAACCTCTCACATACACAACTGAAAACCTTTCACATACACAACTGAAAACCTCTCACACATACTACTGAAAACCTCTCAAACATACTACTGAAAACCTCTCACATATACGACTGAAATCCTCTCACACATACTACTGGAAACCTCTTACACGTATTACTGAAAACCTCTCACATACACTACTGAAGACCTTTCACACAAACTACTGAAAACCTCTTACGCACACACACACACACACACACACACTACTGAAATCATCTCTCTCAAACACTATTTAAACCTGCAAACCTGTAATCACCAGGGGAGTGTTTGAAGTATCCAAATAATAGACAATTTAAGTATAAAATTCATAAAATGTCTACTTAAAGAAGGAAATCATTCGATATTAAGCAATGGCACTTGTAAAAGACTTTGTTGACATAGGCGCAAAAATGGTTGGAGGAGGAAGCCTCTGCTCTTTTGGTATTGGTAGGCAATATTTTTCCCTCAGAAACCTAGCACTGATCCAATAGTTCCAGCAGCGCTGTGGGACATCCTGGTAGGTTTTGGAAAACTTGAGATGGGCAGCAATTTTTTTTATTTATTTATTTTTTGAGAGAAATGGCTTCCTCTGTGGTGGCAATTTATTTATTTCTGCAGATAAAGTGGAAGGGTTCATACACTTATTCTTAAAACGGTAAATGAAATATGTTCAAACTTATTAGACATAGTCTAATCTTCCAAGCCCTTCTAAATTATAAGGAATAATAATTATGATGGAAATCATGAATCCATTCATAAAATAATATAATGACACCTACTTAATATATTCAATTTTTAAAATGTATTTAGTTTTCTAGAATGATAAGAAAATCTAAATAATAATGAATGACAATTAACAATAAAAATCATGAAGGAATTAATAAAATAATATACTGAAACATGAAATAAAAACATTATTTTCTCACTTGATTTGCTAGAAAAATCAAGATTGCAAGCCTGAGATCTGCGGCCTGACCTATCTCCAGATTTCAGTAGTGTATTTATCTCAGTAGTTTGTGCGAGTCTATCTCAGTAGCGTATGTGCCAGTAGATCTCAGTAGTGTATGCGAGAGCATTTCACTGTAATGGAAGGCACTTAACAGGACGGAAGCCTCTCGCCTCTCGGCAGGCTGTCTCAAACCGCACGCGATATTAAGGCTACAGTTTGCGTAGTCTTACTCGCTAGCGAGCTAGTTGGCTACCTAGCTAGCAATAGTATAGCTAGCACGCCGATGTATTTAGCTACATAGCCAACTGGCTAGCGAGCTAAAAAGGCTGCAGTTCGCTTTCAATGACCGAAGTATTCTCAGTCGACAAAATAAGGCTAGAGTTTGCGTACACTGTCATACTCGTTAGCGAGCTAGCTGGCCCCCTAGATAGCAAGCTAAAGAGATATCGAACTGTGTGTCATAGCTAGCACTCCAGTGTATTTAGCTACATGGCAAACTGGCTAGCGAGTTAAAAAGGCTACAGTTAAACACAATGGAATACTTTCAATGAGAATATTTGAATGTAATCTGTCAGCAAAAAAAAAGACATCGAAATCTAAATTGTTAAATACTAGCATGCCAATGTATTTAACATCCTATGTCTTTTTTTTCTTGCTGGCTAGGTAGCAAATTTTAAATGCGACAGATTCCATTCAAAGTCAATGCAAAAGCCTTAGCTCGAAGCAGCCAGTTGGCTATGGAGCTAAATACACTGGCGTGCTTGCTATACTATTGCTAGCTAGGTAGCCAACTAGCTCGCTAGCGAGTAAGACTACGCAAACTGTAGCCTTAATATCGCGTGCGGTTGAGGCGAGAGACTTCCGTCCTGTTAGAGTGCCTTCCGTTGCAGTGAAATGCCTTCCGTTTCAGTGAAATGCTCTCACATACACTACTGAGATCTACTTACACATACACTACTGAGATAGTCTCTCATACACAACTGAGATATACTTACACATACACTACTGAGATAGACTCACACACAAACTACTGAGATAAATACACTACTGAAATCTGGAGATTGGTCAGGCTGCAGATCTCAGCCTTGCAGTCTTGATTTTTCTAGTAAATCAAGTCAGAAAATAATGTTTCTATTTCATGTTCCAGTATATTATTTTATTAATTCCTTCATGATTATT
Organism: Gymnothorax javanicus; assembly: GCA_029692085.1. Classification (NCBI taxonomy): domain Eukaryota; kingdom Metazoa; phylum Chordata; class Actinopteri; order Anguilliformes; family Muraenidae; genus Gymnothorax; species Gymnothorax javanicus. The sequence goes on along the minus strand of CM056193.1, from coordinate 43,972,033 downwards.
ATTGATAATAATCATTCGTTATTATTTAGACTGTCTTATCATTCTAGAAAACTAAATACATTTTAAAAATTGAATATATTATGTATGTGTCATGATATTATTTTATAAATGGATTCATGATTTCCATCATAATTATTATTCCTTATAATGTAGAAGGGCTTGGAAGATTAGACTATGTATAATAAGTTTGAACATATTTCATTTACCATTTCAAGAATAAGTGTATGAACCCTTCCACTTTATCTGCAGAAATAAATAAAGTGCTACCACAGAGGAAGCCATTGCTCTCAAAAAATAAATAAATAAATAAATAAATTGCTGCCCATCTCAAGTTTTCCAAAACCTACCAGGATGTCCCACAGCACTGTTGGAACTATTGGATCAGTGCTAGGTTTCTGAGGGAAAAATATTGCATACCAGTACCAAAAGAGCAGAGGCTTCCTCCTCCAACCATTTTTGCGCCTATGTCAGCATATTCTTTTATAAGTGCCATTGCTTAATATCAAATGATTTCCTTCTTTAAGTAGACATTTTATGAATTTTATACTTATATTGTCTACAACCCCAATTCCAAAATAGTTGGGACGAAGTGTAAATTATGAATAAAATCAAAATGCAATGACTTTCAGATCATATGAGCGAATATGTTATTTACAATAGGACAAAGATGACATTTCAAATGTTGAAACTGAGACATTTTACATTTTTATCCTCAAAAGAGCTTATTTCAAATTTTCTGGTTGCAACAGTTATCTAAAAAGTTGGGACACAGGCAAAAAAAAGGGCTGAAAAAGCAATTAATATATAACAGAATCCACTGAAAGAACATGTAGCAAGTAATTAACTTAACTTGCATCAGGTGTGTATCATGATTGGCTGTAAAAGGGATGTTTTAGAGAGGCTGAGTCTCTCAGAAGTAAAGATGGCCAGAGGCTCTCCAACCTGTGAAGGCTTGCGTAAAAAATTGTGGAATACTTTAAAAACAATGTTCCTCAACGTCAGATTGCAAAGGCTTTGAAGGTCTCATCATCAACAGTGCATAACATCATCAAAAGATTCAGAGAAACTCAAAAATCTCTGTGCGTAAGGGACAAGGCCAAAGACCTTTACTGGATGCCCATGATCTTCGGGCCCTCAGACGCCACTGCATCACTCACGGGCATGATTCTGTCATTGACATTACTACCCAGGAATACTTCAAGAAACCACTGTCTGTAAACACAGTCTGCCGTGCCATCCACAGATGCCACCTAAAACTCTATCATGCAAAAAGGAAGCCTTTGTTGAGCATGATCCAGAAGGGCCGCCGTGTTCTGTGGGCCAAGGCTCATTTAAAATAGACTGTAGCAAAGTGGCAAAGTGTCCTGTGGTCAGACAAGTCCAAATTTGACATTCTTGTTGGAAATCATGGGTGTCGTGTCCTCCGGGCTAAAGAGGAGAAAGACCACCTCCTGCTATCAGCGCTCAGTTCAAAAGCCAGCATCTCTGATGGTATGGGGATGCATTAGTGCATATGGTGTGGGACACTTGCATGTTTAAAAAGCACCATGAATGCTGAAAGTTATATAAAGGTTTTAGAGCAACAAATGCTTCCCTCCAGATGACATCTATTTCATGGAAGGCCTTGGGTATTTCAGCAGGACAATACAAAACCACATACTGCAGCTATTACAACAGCATGGCTTCGTAGTAGAACAGTCCATGTGCTGAACTGGCCTGCCTGCAGTCCTGATCTTTCACCGATTGAGAACATTTGGTGCATAATTAAAAGAAAAGTCCGTCAAAGGAGACCCAAAACTCTCCAGCAGCTGGAAGCCTGATTTAAACAAGAGTGGGAGCAGATTCCAATGGCTAAACTCAAGATACTTGTCTCCTAAATGCCCAGATGCCTCCACTCTGTTAAAAAGAAGAGGGGATGCTACACCATGGTAAACAGGCCCCTGTCCCAACTTTTTTGAGACCTGGAGCGGCCATCAAATTTGAAATGAGCTCATTCTGTGGATAAAATGGTAAAATTTCTCAGTTTCAACATTTGCTATATTATCTCTGTTCTATTGTGAATAAAATACTGGCTGGTGTGATTTGAAAGTCATTGCGTTTTGATTTTATTCACAATTTACACTTTGTCCCAACTATTTCGGAATTGGGGTTGTACTATTTGGATACTTCAAACACTCCCCTGGTGATTACAGGTTTGCAGGTTTAAGTAGTGTGTGAGAGAGATGATTTCAGTAGTGTGTGTGTAAGAGGTTTTCAGTAGTATGTGTGAAAGGTCTTCAGTAGTGTATGTGAGAGGTTTTCAGTAATGCGTGTAAGTGGTTTCCAGAAGTATGTGTGAGAGGATTTCAGTTGTATATGTGAGAGGTTTTCAGTAGTATGTAGGAGAGGTTTTCAGTTGTGTATGTGAGAGGTTTTCAGTAGTATGTGTGAGAGGTTTTCAGTTGTGTATGTGAGAGGTTTTCAGTAGTATGTGTGAAAGGTCTTCAGTAGTGTATGTGAGAGGTTTTCAGGAATGCGTGTAAGAGGTTTCCAGTAGTATGTGTGAGAGGTTTTCAGTAGTATGTGTGAGAGGATTTCAGTCGTATATGTGAGAAGTTTTCAGTAGTATGTGTGAGAGGTTTTCAGTTGTGTATGTGAGAGGTTTTCAGTTGTTTATGTGAGAGGTTTTCAGTAGTATGTGTGAGAGGTTTTTCAGTAGTATAGGTGAGAGGTTTTCAGTAGTGTATGTGAGAGGTTTTCAGTAATGAGTGTGTGAGGTTTAATTTCAGTCGTGTGTGAGAGGTTTTCAGTAGTGTATGTGAGAGGTTTTCAGTAATGAGAGTGAGAGGTTTCCATTTCAGTCATGTGTGTGAGAGGTTTTCAATAGTATGTGTGAGAGGTTTTCAGTTGTGTATGTGAGAGGTTTTCAGTTGTTTATGTGAGAGGTTTTCAGTAGTATGTGTGAGAGGTTTTCAGTAGTATAGGTGAGAGGTTTTCAGTAGTGTATGTGAGAGGTTTTCAGTAATGAGTGTGTGAGGTTTAATTTCAGTCGTGTGTGAGAGGTTTTCAGTAGTGTATGTGAGAGGTTTTCAGTAATGAGAGTGAGAGGTTCCCGTTTCAGTCATGTGTGTGAGAGGTTTTCAATAGTATGTGTGAGAGGTTTTCAGTGGTGTATGTGAGAGGTTTTCAGTTATGAGTGTGTGAGGTTTCATTTTCAGTAGTGTGTATGAGAGGGAAGTTTGAATTATGGCCTATACGGCCCCTCATATTTTTCTACGTCATCTATGCCTTGCTCGCTTTCAGGCTTCACCATCAGAAGCACTGAGGAATATTTCCTATACATTTTAAAAATTGTTGAAAATGGGAGGAAAATTTGCACTTAATTTTTTTAAGGACTTTGCAATGCGCTCTTCTCATCTAACAGATAGGGTATTCCAATACAGTTGCTGCCGTTATATTGTATGGACACGCGGTAAATACCAGTATGCATTGCTACCCTTAGGTCGACTCAGTTTTTCGAAAAATTAAAGCTTGAAATATACCCCGCAAGCAAATATGCAAAATTAGCATATTTTTCGAATTCGTTTGGTTTGATGAAATTAACAAACACGTCAAATACCTTAAATCGACTTTCTTCTTTTGGATATTGGCGTGATAAGTTGTGCTATTCCAGAGCTAGACTGCAGTAAATCAGTTTGAACAGTATTGGATCCAGGGTCGGGAGGTGATCTCACTCTTCGAGAAAGAAAAAAGAGAAGAAATCGTGCATGAATAATTAATTTGTCCACTTCAATCTTCATCCATTCTTTTATTGGTTTCCCCGGTCCCAGCTCTTTGGATTGGAACATTTCCGGTGAGAGAGGTGCTGACATTTTCTGTGCACATACATTAAACTTTCTCATTATAGTGCCACGGTTCTTACCACTATACCCTCACAACATTTGACTGAACATCATCGGAGAGCCGTTTCATTTATTTTGCTGATATATATTTACTGATTTACTGCAGTCTAGCTCAGGAACAGCACAACTTACTCTGTTACGCCAATATCCAAAAGAAGTCGCTTTGAAGTATCGGTCAATTTCATAAAACCATACATCAATGTGTAAAACCATACACCATTGTATTTCCCATGGAAGGAGGTTGTACTAGTCGATAGGACTTCGTTCATATGTTTATATGTCAATGACGATTGCGTGGTTAAAATCTTGTCTCATTCATCAACTGTCAACCTTGTCATTTTTGAATTCGAAAAAATTTGCTAATTTTGCATATTTTCTCGCGGGGCGTATTTCAGGCTTTAATTTTTCAATAAACTGAGTCGACCTAAGGGTAGCAATGATGCATATTGGTATTTACCACGTGTCCATACAATATAACGGCAGCAACTGTTCTGGAATACCGTATCTGTTAGATGAGAAGAGCGCATTGCAAAGTCCTTAAAAAAATCAAGTGCAAATTTATTTCCCATTTTCAAGCATTTTTAAAATGAATATGAAATATTCCTCAGTGCTTCTGATAGTGAAGGCTGTAGTGGAGCTTTGTTCAGTTTGGCGTGGAATGACCCTTCTTCCATCCAGGACACAAAATAAGTGCTGCGCCTGAGATGAGATTGCAGTTCGTCGAGTTTTGCGTGGAATACGCCTAACTATTCGATGTGCGTATAGGGTGGGTGTTGTTTTTGTTTTTATTTATTTATTTTTAATTTTAATTAAAAATTTTTTTTTTTTTTTGAAAACTTGAAGAAGACGATGACGCAGTCGAATCTACGAAGTGATGCCTTTACGGTTTTGTCGAACTAGCGGTGTCTCTTGGAAAATATGAAATGATATGTGAAAGCATATTTCGACGTCAGTTAGGGAATTAAAGGAAGCTAAAAGGAACACGGACCCGAGACCAAAAGCAGCTGCTATAAATATGTTCACCACTAGAGGGAGATAAACGTCTTCTAAATATCAGGATAACGCTGTGGTTCTCAAACTCGGTCCCGGCGCCCCACTGTGTATGCTTGTTTTTGTTCCAACCATATTTGCAATTGTAGAATTTTAAAAAGCTGTCAATTTGTCTTAATTAGCTACTTTCCATGTTTAGAGCAGTTATTTAACATCTTGAACCCCATTCTGATGGACATTTCCATTGTGCCATGAAGAATAAAAACCCCTGAACGTATTGTGCTTGTTTTTCTATATTGTGAGGATTTTCGGGTAAAACATTCTTAAACAGATCAAATTAGAATGAAAAAATCAGTAAGATCCAGATTAGGTTGCTAATCACAGGTGTTTTGAGTTCTTTCAAAATATTTAGCCTGAACTTAATTACATGAACACTGACACCAAACAGGTGTTACTCTATTGTTTGCCAAATGAATTGTTGGTTTTTGCAACCACGTGTCAACAGTTTCACCAATGAGAAACCTATTGATTGTTTACGTTTGGTTAAATTGTTTCCCTCTGCATTTATTCATGCTAGCTTATAATACAGTGCCGTGAAAAAGTTTTTGCCCCCATCCTGATTTCTTACTTTTTTGCATATTTTTCACACTTAAATGTTTCAGATCGTCAAACAAATTTTAATGTAAGACAAAGATAAGCCGAGTAAATACAAAATGCAGTTTTTAAATGATGATTTCATTTATTAAGGGGAAAAAGCTATCCAAACCCACCTGGCCCTATGTGAAAAAGTAATTGCCCCCCCCCCCCGCTTAAATCATAAATTAACTGTGATTAACCACATTTTTTGAGTCCCATTTCACTAGCCACTCCCAGGTCTGATTACTGCCAGACCTGCTGAATCAAGAAATCACTTAAATAGAGCCTGTCTGACAAAGTGAAGTAGGCTAAAAGATCTCAAAAAGCAACACATCATGCCGCAAACTAAAGAAATTCAAGAACAGATGAGAAACAAAGAAATTGACATCTATCAGTCTGGAAAAAATTACAAAGCCATTTCTAAGGCTTTGGAACTCCGGCGGCGAATCACGGTGACAGCCATTATCCACAAATGGAGAAAACTTGGAACAGTGGTGAACCTTCCAAGGAGTGGCCGACCTACCAAAATACTCTGAGAGCGCATCGACGACTCATGCTGGTGGTCACAAAAGAGCCCTAAACAACATCTGAAGAACTGCAGGCCTCACTTGCCTCAGTTAAAGTCAGTGTTCATGATTCAACAATAAGAAAGAAACTGGGCAAAAATTGCATCCATGGGAGAGTTCCAAGATGAAAACCACTACTGACCAAAAAGAACACAAAGGCTTGTCTCTTATTTGCCAAAATACATCTTGATGATCCCCAAGACTTTTGGGAAAATATTCTGTAGACTGACGAGACAAAAGTTGAACTTTTTGGAAGGCGTGCATCCTGTTACATCAGGCGTAAAACTAACACAGCATTTCATAAAAAGAACATCATACCAACAGTCAAACATGGTGGCGCTAGTGTGATAGTTTAGGGCTGCTTTGCTGCTTCATGACCTGGACGACTTGTCATAATTGATGGAATGATGAATTCTGCTCTCTACCAGAAAATCCTGAGGGAGAATGTCCAACCATCAGTTCGTGACCTCAAGCTCAAGTGCACTTGAGTTATGCAGCAGGACAATGATCTGAAACACACCGGCAAGCCCACCTCAGAATGGTTCAAAAAAAAAAAAAAAAAAAAACAAATGAAGATTTTGGAGTGGCCTAGTCAAAGTCCGGACTTAAATCCGCTTGAGATGCAGTGGCCGTTCATGCTCATAAACCCTCCAATGTGGCGGAATTAAAACTATTCTGCAAAGAAGAGTGGGAAAAAATTCTTCCACAGCGATGTGAATGACTCATTGCCAGTTATCGCAAAGTTTGATTGCAGTTTTTGTCGCTGAGGGTAGCACAACCTGTTATTAGGATTTAGGGGGCAATTACTTTTTCACAAAGGGCCAGGTAGGTTTGGATAGCTTTTTCCCCTTAATAAATGAAATCATCATTTAAAAACTGCATTTTGCATTTACTCAGGTTGTCTTTGTCTAATATTAAAATTTGTTTGATGATCTGAGACATTTAAAGTGTGACAAATATGCAAAAAAATAAGAGATCAGGAAGGAATTTTTAAATCTTCGTGCATATATAGATTTGTCAAATGTGGCTTAAGAGGATAAATAACTGCTCTAAACATAAATGCACCTAATTAAGATAAATCAACAGCTTGTTAAAATCCTAAAATTGCAATTGTGGTTGGAACAAAAACCAGCATGCACAGTGGGGCGCCAGGACCAAGTTTGAGAACCACAGGGATAATGCAACTTAATATTTTTTTGTGGTGGCGCAAGGCAATGACTGAGCTCCGTTAAGGGTTTTATAGCCAAAATTCGCAAAATTTTGAACTATCTCAATGTACTCAAAATATATCAAATTAGTTCATGATAATTGTAATTGATTGATTATAATTTTCAATTTAAAACAGATTTTCTTTAATTCCATTTTCTGTTCCCACACATTAATTGCTATTGTAATTGTCAGTTGTGGCCATTTCTTGTATTGTCCTGGATCCAGATGAGAATTAGATCTGATTTTTTTTTTTTTTTTTCATTTCAAAAGGGTTTGAGGTATATTGATAGTTTTATGCGCTTGTCTTTTTTTTCCCTTGCTAAACAAGTCAAGAAATGAAATTAGATAAATGCAACAGCATTTTTCATGGATGAAGTTTTGAAGTTTGAAAAGAAGAGGAGCATTACCTCATAATAGGGAGGATGACAGTGTGACGTGGGGTTTGATAACATATCTTCAAATTGTAGTTCATATGGTTCCTGATAATGAGTTTGTTCAGTTCAGTATGATAACAAGAATGACGCATTCTAAAGCTAGAGCTATATCACAGAAGCAGAGCTCATTTTATAGGCATTAGAAAGACCGGTTTATAATCAATATCACAGGGATCGTAAATGCTAAGTTGCACTCCACCCATTCATCAGCAGTGACTTGATGCTGGATTTGGAATGTTCTATCTATCCTCTATACCTTCTTTCTTCCTTTATTATGGTCACGGGGGGGTTGGCTTGCTGGCTGGATCCTATCTCAGCTGACTAAGGGCAGAGGACCGGGACCCACCCTGTATGGTTTGCCACTCCATTACAGGGCGCATTCACCAGTCACTTGCACCTATAGGCAATTACTGTCTCCAGGTCTCCAGTCAGCCTGATGTGCATATCTTTGGATTGTGGGAGGGAACTGGAGTACGTGGAGGAAACCCATGCGAACAGAGGGAGGGGATGAAAACTTTTGCTGGGAGGTGGCAGCACTGCACACTGCACCACCGTGTTGCCCATGTTGGACAAAACAGTTTTGATGGGGCGGAAAATGCAAAAACAGAAATAAAGCTGTGATTTGACTTGGAAATAATTTTTTTTTACCTGTATTAATTTAAAATCAGCATACAAAACAATATTTTGTTTTTACCTTACTGTTGCTTTCTTTCTTTTTTTTTTTTTTTTTAGATAAACATGCATTTTGAATTAGAATCCTTCAGCAAATTAAAAAAATTTGGCACAAATACACTACATACCAAAATATTACAAACACCCTGCATTTTTTCAGAATTTGGGTGGTTTTTCTTAATTAAATGTATATTTTCAGCTACAACTACAAAAATATATATAGATGGAAACATATTTTAACTAGAAATGCGCAAAATTATTTGCTAATAAACATACATACTATTCAAATTGGACTTTCTACAAAGTACCCCAGTTTAGCCTTGATTACTGCCAGACATATACATATCCTAGGCATTCTTTCCGGCAGTTTGAGGAGAGAACTTCCAGTAACTCATTCCAAGCTTTCAAGAGTTCCTCCATGAGCTCTTTTGAACTTGATGGGCACACGTCTCTGACTGGTCAAGACTGGTCAAGTACATCCTACAGCAACTCAAGATGAATTTCAAAATGCACAGTTGTTAACAAGCAACATGTTTTTCAATTATACAAGTGGCCCATTTGGGATGATGTATACCTTTGTTGCTCAAAATTAACTTTAAGATGACAAAAAACAGCCAAATTCTGAAAAATGCAGGGTGTTCGTAATATTTTGGCCTGTAGCGAACAATATAAGTCTCCGAATGTGTTTAAAAGCTAAAAGAAGTTGTAAAAGTGTCGAACCAGTGATACTATCATGGTTGGATATAAAAGGAGCATTTATCAAAGGCCCAGTTGTTCACAACCAAAGAGCGGTCAAGGCTTGGCACTTTTTGCAAAAAACTGCATGATAACATGAAAAATAATCAAACACCCTCAGCAATGCATTATATTGGTAAAAGATTCGGGGAATCTGGAGAAATTTTTGCAGAAAGGATGAGGCAAAAAAAATCAATACTGAGTGACCCTGATCTACAGTCCTTCAGATGGCACTGCATTGAAAACTGAACATGCTTTTTTGATGGATATGATTGCTTCTTTGAAAAACCTTGGCAATGAACGCCATTCATCATTGAATCTACAAATACAAGTGAAGATAGTGGTATGCATTAAGGAAAGCAGTATATAAAGAGTGCCTGGAAATGCTGCTTCTCTACGCTTGAGCTCATCTGAAACAAACAAATGCGCAAGATTTCAAACTTGGTCTTGGGGGATCTCTGCGTACGCTCGTTTTTGTTAAAACCACAATGGCAATCCCAGAACTTTGACAAGCTGTTAATGTTTCTTAAGGGGCCTTTCCAGGTTCAAAATAATTTTTATTTTCATTTTTAAAACATTTTTTCTCTTTTTCCCCTTTAAGGTTCACTAAGATGTGTACTTCAAGAAAATCAAAACATATTGTCATTAATTTAATCAATTTTGTTTGAAGAATGACTTTTTTTAAGCTTTCCCTCCTCAAATAATTTTATAATTCAGCTGAAATCTGGGGCCTTTCAACACTTGTGGCATTGATAACTTTTTTACTTTTCAATCAAATTGCCTCAGATTTTGACTGTAGACTTGTTGGTTATTTCTGCATGCAATCAGATTGGCTTTTTCTAGTAGGGGCAAAGGTATCAATTTCCTGGGAGTGTATGTGTCATCCAACTGACCCATTTGAGGAATTTTTTCAGAAAAACCACTAGAAAAAAAAAATACACATTAAATAGGAAAATCGTAATGTGATTGCATATGACATACATTTAACAGGGAAAAAAATAATTAAGGGATTTGGTTGGGTGTTTAGGGAGTAAGGCTTGCCATTATACAGACCGTGATTTTGCTTTTCACGTCAATTCCATGGTAACAATGTAAATAAAAACCAATGGAATGGTACATTTTTGTGTTGAACTAATAAACTGTAGTGTTATTATACCCATACCTGTGCTGGAACAAAGTAAATCAAATGAACCTGGGAAGGCCCCTTAACTAGGATGGGATTAATGGCAACTACTGTGGGATTAATTAAACTCTTTAATCACCTTCTGTCAGAAATGCATGCCATTACAAACTCGTCTTCTGTGAGCATGCAGTACTGATTGGACTAGAATTTTGAACAATGAATTTCAATATGCTTATAATTGCATGTAAAAAGGTAAATTATCAATAACCGATGAAATTAAAGACAGGTTAACCATAAGCTCTTAATTGGTGTGTACACCTAGTCACCCATCCTAACCCACTGGAAGATATGGAAATATGGTCCAGGCAAAATTTTCAAGTTCAAGCCCACTGCGCCTAGGTCAAAGGTCAAATTCACTAATGACCCTTACCCAGCGCACCTAACCCTCACAAGGAACCTGCATATTAAATTTGAAGCTGCTGGGTACATGCTTTTGGAAATATTGCCCAGACAAAATTTTTTAGTTCAAGGTAACTGTGCTGAGGTCAAAGGTCAAATCCACTAATGACCCTAACACTGCACAGCTATCCCTCGCAAAGAACCTGCTTACCAAATTTGAAGCTCCTGTGGCCGACACATTCGGAGATATGGCCCGGACAAATTATGGAGCCGCCGCCTGCCCACCCAGATGCCACAGGATATAACAATATCCCATCAGCTCATAAAGGGCTCTGGGAAAAAAACCATTAATTGGGTAATACTTTAAACATTTCTTGTGCTGTTTTGAACTCAGTGTAGGTAGACAGTAATTTTCGGGTCAATGAATTCTGTGCATATTTGCATTTTACATACTGTCTCATACTGTCCTGAAACTCCACCTGATTGTCGAACCTCAGATTCAGGAGAAGCAATGCGGGTTCCGTTCCAGTTGTGGAACAGTGGACCAACTTTTTACCCTTGGACTGATACTGAAGGGGTCATGCGAATTTGTTCATCCATTCTACATGTGTTTTGTGGACTTGGAGAGGGCTTATGACCGTGTCCGATGAGGTATCCTGAGGCAGATGCTGTGGGAATATGGAGTGACAGGGTCATTAGTTCTAGCCATCCGATCCCTGAACAACCAAAACTGGAGTTGTGTCCGTATTCTGAGCATTCATTCGGACTTGTTTCCAGTTGGCGTTGGACTCCACCAGGGGTGCACCTTTTCACCTATTTTGTTCATGATGTTTATGGACAGGGTGTCAAGGTATAGCCCAGACTTCGAGGGTGTCCAGTTTAGTGGCCTCAGGATTGCATCTGTGCTGTTTGCAGATGATGTGGTCCTATTGGCTTCATCGTGTTGTCACCTCCAACACGCAGTGGAGCAGTTCGCAGCTGAGTGTGAAGCAGTCGGAATGAGGATCAGCACCTCCAAATCCAAGACCATGGTTCTCTGCTGGAAAAAGGCTGATTGTAAAAAAAGGAGGGGGGGGGGGGTAGTTATCCCAAGTCGAGGAGTTTAAGTTTCTCTGGGTATAATGTATAAGTGAGGGTAAGATGGAGTGTGTGATCTACAGTCAAATTGGTGCAGCATCTGCAGTAAAGTGAGCATTGCGCCAGTCCATCGTGGTGAAGAAGGAGCTGAGCTTAAGGGAAGGCTCTTGATTTACTGGTCGATTTCTGTTCCAACCCTCACCTTTGGTCACAAGCTCTGGGGCGCATTTCCCTTAGTTAGCAACTTAGTTAGCAACTACGCTTTTGGGAAACACACCCTTGGGTAGTGACTGAAATAACAAGATCGCGAATCCAAGCGGCCAACATGACCATTCTTTGCAGGGTGGCTTGGCTGACCCTTAGGGCTAGGGTGAGGAGCTTGGACATCAGGGAGAGGCTCACAGTAGAATCGCTGCTCCTTTGTGTTGAGAGGAGTCAGTCCAGGTGGTTTGGGCATCTAAATCGGATGCCACCTGGATCCCTCCCTTTAGAGGTTTTCCGGGCATGTCCGCCTGGGGCTCCTAGGCAGGCCCAGGACACACCCAAGGGACTATGGGCGCTTTCACACTAGGTACGATTTTTCCGTACCGTGCCACAGTATGATTGTCCCCCCTCCCCTCTTTCCCCACTGGTCAGCTTTCACACTAGCAATGTTGTGCCGTGCCCAAATATGGTTCATTTTATCGAATTCCAATACAGTAGGTGGCATTATGCACCTAGGTGGTTTTGAAATTGGGAAATATTGTAAAACCCAAGCGACTCAACCAAGGGAGGAAGAGCCCGGGCTGGAGGTATATGCGTGTAAATTCCTAGTATTAGCACGCGCGACGTCCTGGCTGGTGCGAATCACAATAAAATGGATATATTTCTCCGTTCGAAGGACGGGGCACAAAAGCACAACGGTTACAATTAATCTGACTCCATAATAAATTTATAATAATGAATTTAGTTATACCCTCGTTAAATATCTGACTCCAAATTAGAATTAGAATTAGAATCCATAATCTAGAGAAACCTGCGTGTGTCTCGAGCGACTTCACCTTCAACTCTTAGGATACTACCGCTGTCGCTAACATGTACTCCCGGTTTTTAGTACTGTTACCGATCCTAGGTTCGTTGGTTAGATTAGAGGTTGGAAGTCAGCCATCACTGCAACAGCATCTTTTGGCTTGAATACAGCGAACCCAGATCTATGCAAGCCCATGGGTTCCTTCAGGGTATTTTAACAGATAACCGACTTTTCGTCCATGGGTTTCCTTTAGGCTAAAATCCCAGAACCGGCAATACATAAACCCTTTATGTAAGTAGATCATGGTTGTCTCTCCAACTTAATTAAACCAATATCCAGAGTAGGCCGCTGGCCAGTCGTACCTCGGTCGGGATTATACCCCTAGGTATCCGTTGCAACGCGGCTAGAAAGAATAAAAGGATTAAGAGTCCCGGAGACCACGCAAGCTTAAAGGAATGACAATAATTTATTCACCAGGTAGGCAAAAACTTAAATCAAACAAATTAACGTTAAGCCAATTACAAGTTACACATAATTTAGAAGAGGAGAATAAAGTGGAGGGAAAGGATACACGCACTAACGTGCGCGGGAAGTTCGAAATACGATGTTACATCGTTGAAAAGGCTACTCACGCACTTATGTGCGCGGGGACAGATCGGATACGATCTTCCCAGAATGGATTGTTTCTCTTTGCTTTAAGCCAAACCACGTCTTTGATCCAGGCGGCATGGCCATAAACTCCTGGAAGGGGGGTCGAGTCTAGTTTTTGGGTTCCCCCCATGGGGAGGAGGTAATAAAACACTTCAGCAGAGAGAGGAGAATAGGGTGATTACCAGAGGGTATTCTGACCAAATTCTCATGAGTTTCCAAAAGGGAATGAACCATAATTTCAATGGGAATGAAACATACTCCATTCAACTCCTTGGATTCCCCCGAGAATAACAAGACCAAACATGATATGAGTATGTACTAATATGATGCAGTTGTCATGAAAAAGTCTTAAGATGAATTAATATATAGTTTAATTGGGTTATAAGTATATAAGTGCTATTTGGATATATAAGAACATGATTTAACATATAAGCACATTATGCACTTCCCAGTGGTTTAGATTATTTGAAACAGATTAATATAACTGGACTTTAACTTAAGACTTAGGCCAGTAATATGACTCGCACAGGGGCATCGTGTCAGCCAGAGCCCTCTAACTACACCCCCGTACAAAGTAACAGTAAGACCATTAACACCTTAGTAAGCACCTTGGGGAGGAAGTCCACAAAAGCTTTATTGCTATCTGGCATGGCTCTGGACTGAGCTTATCAGCCATTCGTCGCATACAGTCGCTGGGCTTTCCCACGCATCAGCGTTTGCAGATCTTACAGAGGTGCCGCTCAGAACCTAACCCAAAGGCACAGATGAATTTTACTGGTTTCGGAATGGAACAATCTTTTATAAAATGAAATATGCAATGTCTACAATATACACAAAGAGGAAGAAGCTATAAAAATTGATCTTTTTCATCACTTAAACTGCCAGACTTGCGCACTGCGTCCCGCACTTTTAAGATATTGCAGCCGCATTTTTTTTAGGTTGTCACGGCATTGTTCTATTGTTCTGCGATAACTACAGAAATGTAAATACTTGCAAATTATTCCATAAATCTCCACATTTCTGTGGGTACTATCCAGTTGTGATTGTATGTTTTTTTGTCTGCCCAAATTTCAAGCAAGCATGAAATTTTATCTGCCCAAATTTCGAGCAAGCGTTTCATTTCTTCATTTGACCAGAGAGATCCTTTTGCCGCTATATGTGTTAGAACAAATCCGTCAAATAGTTGGGATGTCATGTAATAGTCCACTTCCGTGCTCGAGTATGGTTGCTTTCACATTTGGTACGAGTATGGATGAACCGTACCCGAGACCACCACTCCCAAGCGGATTTGCGTACCCTGCCCAAGCATGGTACGTTTGTGTTCACATTTACCAAATAAACTGGACTTTGGGGTCAAGTGTACTCGGATCCGCGCCCGAGTCCCAAGTATGAAAGCACCCTATATCTCCCAGCCGGCCTGGGAGCGTCTTTGGGTTCCCCGGGAGGAGCTGGAGGAAGAGGCTGGGGAGAGGGACGCCTGGGCCACTCTGCTTAGTCTGCTGCACCCGCGACCCAGCTCCAGATAAGCGGCAAAAAATAGAAATGGATGGATACTGTCCCATTACGTTCAGATTAGCAATTAAAGATAGAGCTGTTGATTTTTTTGTTTCACAACAAAGAGGGCAATTACTTTTTTTAGAAAAAAGAATAAGTAGTTGATGACGTTTTTTTACTGAGTGAAACAAATAATGATTTTGATGTTTGTTTGTTTAACCCCTTTACGCAGAATACAAATAATGCCAATTTTTCCTGTTACGCATAAGCCTATTTAGGCTCATTATTTGTGTCACAGAGACTGTGGAAAATTATTTCAGTGAAGCAAGACATTTGGAAATTCAAACTCAGAATTATTTGGGAATTAAAATTCGGAATTTATGGACACCGGCGTCTATATCTGCACAAAGGGGGTTGATATTACATTTTATTTGAAGATCTGAAATCATTTTTTTGGCCTTGGAGAAAAGTTCACCTGTCAGAATAACAACAACCTGAAGCATTTAACTAAGACAACTTTTGGGACAAGACTCTGAGGGCTCTATCTTTCACACTGCCCTACCCGTTGCCACTACCCGCTACCCTTGAATTACGCATTCAGCAGCTTCCACTATCCCTAAACAGTATCTTGCGGCCACACTACCCGCTATACATTATGCCGACTCCTTCATTTGCGCCTGAAGGTGTGCCCTTGGGCGTGTTTATGCGCTTTCCCTACAATTGCTATCTTGACCACACATGTTAGGGAAAGCGTATAGCGGGTCCTCAAACCACCCGCTACCCATTTGGGCTTTTACAAGAGCGCGCCCAGGCGGCTTCAATGCGCATCCACTTGGACACATGTGGACGTGCACATGCGGCTCACCTCCCGAATTAACTCGCCTATAAAAAGCCACCTTGCTTTACCTTCAGTTGAACCCCTGAGAAAATGGCAGAGATAGTACTAAATCGCCTTGATCGCCAGTTAAATAATAGAAGACACCCAGAACGCGTGTACCGCCAGCGCACCAGCTACCTGGGCCTTTCAGGTAAGTCTATATTGTTTGTATTTTGTATCAATCATTTTTTCCGCTTTTATAATAATATATAATTATTATATATAATATATATTAATGATATTTATTATATATAATATTCTAAAATTATAATAATACAATACAAGTATTATTTCCCACAGAACGAGTTTGCGTGACAAAATTGCGTCTCTCCCGTCAGGCAGTAACGAAATTATGTCACCTGGTTGCAGATGATGCAGACACCGCTGCCAGCTGTCCGTATGCCTTGCCCGTTGCTGTTAGGGTTACTGTGGCACTATTTTTCTATGCTAGTGGGTCATTCCAACACCCACTCAGCTCAATTGGAGGCATAACCCAATCTGCCGTAAGCTCGGCTATAACTGCAGTCACTGCCAGCATAGTCCGACATGCCAGTAAGTACATCACTGGCATCCCTGTGACACCAGAGAGACAACGCAGGGTAAAGCGGGATTTTTGGGCAAGATATGGGTTCCCTAGGGTTCTGGGTGCCGTCGACTGCACACACCTTCTGATTCGGACTCCGGCTCTGAACAGTGGCACCTATGTGAATCTTAAGGGAACCCATTCCATCATGTCCGGGTGATTTGCGATGCATGGGGTTACATCTTGAATGTATACGCAAATCATCCTGGAGGCTTTTATAATGGAACAGTCGGTCATTAACATAACATAACATAACATAACATGAGTGGCGAGAACAGGCGGTTCAGCCCAACTAGGCTCGCCAGTTTCTTTTAACTACTGTGAATATATCACTTCAGATACTCAATGTCTCAATGGTATCTAGCTTTAAGTCAAGCCTGCTCTTGAAAATTGCCAAGGTTTCTGCCTCAACAATGTGGTCAGGCAAGCTGTTCCACATCGAAATTACTCTTTGGGTGAAAGAATATTTCCTAATATCAGTGGTAAATTTACCCTTGGTCAACTTCTATTTATGACCCCGAGTTGTACTAACAGAACTTGGCCAAGGGAATCCTACATAATTCACTTTGTTAATCCCTTTAACATATTTAAAGACCTCAATCAGATCACCCCTGAGTCTCCTTTTCCTAAGACTAAAGAGATTAAGGATCTTCAGCCTGTTCTCATACCCGGAATCAGCTTAGTTGCTCTTCTCTAAACTTTTTCTAGAGCCTCTATATCTTTCTTAAAGTATGGTCCCCAGCACTGTACACAATACTCCAGATGTGGTGTGACAAATGTGTTGTACAAGAGAAGTATCACCTCCTTGGATCTGTACTCAATACTTTTGGCAATGTATCCCAGAATCTGATTGGCTTTTTTAACTGCTACGGCACAATGACTAGAACCTGTGAGGGTTTGGTCAAAAATCACTCCTAGATCTTTTTCATGTGGAGCACATTCCAGTTTTAAACCTCCCATGAAGTAATTCTGTCTAATGTTTTTATTACCTGCATGTACAACTTTACATTTTGCTACATTAAATTTCATTTGCCATATTTCTGCCCAACTCTGGATTCTATCCAAATCCTCCTGAATCACTTTAGTAGAGTGTAAACTATTTGCCAAACCTCCCAATTTAGTATCATCTGCAAATTTAACTAATTTTCTCTCAATATTTCTATCAAGGTCATTAATGTAGATGAGGAACAGCAGGGGTCCCAACACTGATCCTTGAGGAACGCCACTCCCCACCATACCTACCTGAGATGAGATTCCACTGACCACCACTCTTTGTGTTCTGTCCTGTAACCAGTTTTGAATCCACTCCAGAATACCTCCTGTAACTCCAATGGAGCTCATTTTAAAAATTAGTCTCTTATGCGGTACTTTATCAAATGCTTTCTGAAAATCCAAGTATATGATGTCATAAACCCTGCTCTGATCATAAGTCTTGGTGGCCTCTTCAAAAAATGCCAGGTTTGTCAGGCATGACCTTTCCTTACGGAAACCATGTTGGCTATCCCTCAAAATATTATTATGTTCGAGGAATAATTCCAGCTCATCTTTTATGATAGATTCCAGTATTTTGCATGCAATGCAAGTTAAACTGACTGGCCTGTAATTTCCTGGCTCAGTATGGTCCCCTTTCTTATATATTGGTATTATATTGCCCTGCTTCCAATCATTTGGTATTTCTCCAGTTTCTAAAGACCGTCTGAAGATAGCGGAGAGCGGTTTAAAGATGATCTCACTAACTTCCCTGAGCACACTAGGATATAAGCCATCAGGACCCGCCGCCTTATCTGCCTTTAGTTTATTCAACTTGTCTAATACTTCATTATCCCTAACTTCAATTTCCGCAAAATAATCTTGAGCGTTGGACATGCCCTCTGGCCGAATAAAAACCTGCTCCGAGGTAAAATTCTCAACAAAAAAACTGTTTAAGGTATCCGCAATATCCTTGTTATCATATAGCAGCGACCCATATTTCTTCTTTATGCACTTGACCTCCTCTTTGACTTTCCTTTTTCTGCTACAGTACTGAAAGAAGCGCTTAGGATTAGTTTTTGCCCCTTCTGCAATTTGCCTTTCATACAGTCTTCTATCATTCCTCAGCTCTTTTTTGACCACAGCTCGCATTTTACAGTATTCAGCGTTAGTATTCTCATTGTTATCCTTTATGTACATCTTATAAAGATTCCTCTTATTCCTCAGACTCCTACGAATAGCTGTGGTCATCCATGGAGGATTTTGCCTTTTCAGCTTACTTTTGGACACCTTTGGAATGAATTTACATTGTGAATTCCTGCAGTCTTCCAGAGGGACCCCCCTTCTGGATGGGTGGCTGTTGGGTGACAATGGCTATCCATTAAAGACGTGGTGCATGGTGCCATACATTACGCCAACAAGTGTGCGTGAGTTCGCTTTCAATAGAAAACACTCACTGCACGAGTTATCATTGAGCAAACATTTGGCGTGCTCAAAATGCGGTTCCGCTGCTTGGAAATGTCAGGTGGGGTCTTACAGTATGGTCCTCAGAAAGTAGCATCTTTCTTTGTGGCATGTTTTGCGCTGCACAACATTGCCCTACGCCATGGAATGATGCTAGAATTTGAGGATAGATTACCGGACTATAGAAGGCAGCAAGCTGAAGTGCAGGTGCCGACTCCAAACGCTGATATAGTGCCAGCAATAGCAGGGGCAATGAGGGACCAGCTGGCAGCGGAGCTGCGACACCGCTAG
This sequence comes from Gymnothorax javanicus, assembly GCA_029692085.1. Lineage (NCBI taxonomy): Eukaryota > Metazoa > Chordata > Actinopteri > Anguilliformes > Muraenidae > Gymnothorax > Gymnothorax javanicus. The sequence goes on along the minus strand of CM056193.1, from coordinate 43,952,973 downwards.
TCATGTCATCTGCAGCCTGCCTGGTAAGTAATTTGTGCGATCAGTAGGCTACTAATAATATAATAATTCATGTAATTCATATAGTGTTTTATTAAATACTCATAGTCGCTTTATAAAGAAAAATAGTGTTAGTGGTTGCAGTCAATGTAGGCATTTATTTGGCTGTGGGTATTTTCTAAAATAGGATTTTGATCCTCCCCTGTCTGGATTTGACCTCATGCACGAGCAATTTAACTCCGTCTTCGGAGAAACGTCAACCTTCCTCTCTCCATCACGGGTTTTGGTTTGAGGATTTGGGATAGCGCAGCCTGCTCTTAAAGGCAATGGCACCTGGCACACTGATTGGTTTAACTGGCGTAACACCCAAACCACGCCTTTGCATAATATTACGGGTAGCGCAGGTGTTTTAGGGATATAGGCAGGTGTGCAAGATTGCAACTTTTGCGGGGGAACGCCTCTTACGCAATGCTAAATCCCCAAATAACTGGTTTAGGGACTCTGGCATAAGATAGGGCCCTGAATGTACTTGAGTGGCCCTGCCTAAGTGTACCCAATGGAACATCTAAGGAAAGACCTAAAAATGGAAGTTCACAAATGCTCCCCCTCCACTCTGAATGAGTTTGAGAGAATGGGAGCATCTTAGCTGTTCAAGTCCAGGTATGCAATGTTTTGAGAGACTTACCCAAGAACACTGAAAGCTGAAATTGCAAACAAAGATGCCTCGCTCAAGTACTGAATAAAAGGTCTCAATAAATTTGGTATTCCAGTCTGTTATCTTCAGTAAATTTACAAATACTGTTTTTCTTCCTTTGTCATGAGTTATTGTGTAGATTAATTGTCAAAAAAGTAAATTTAATCATTTAGAATTAAATCTATAACACAATAAATTGAGTAATACATGCAGGTGCTTTTTGTTAATGATGATACGTGCCAAATAAAATGGCCAATGAGTGTATGTACACTAACTCTGGTTCTTTCTCCAGTGAGATATTTTGAAATGAGGACATGAGTAATGAAGTACCCACCCCGGTCCCGCCTGTATCGAACAAAGGAATGCTGAAACTGTACTCACCACAATGTTCCATGCACTATTTCTCTCCATTTCTTACTGAAATTGAAATGATCTGAGAAAAAGTCCGGACAGATTCTGCACCAATATTCTGCTGTTTATTATACTGACCAGCATTGAAAATGCACCAACCTAATTTCAAGGCCAAAATACGTCGTACAAATTATACATTTTAACCCTATCTAGACCGGGGGGGGGAGGGGGGGGCCAGGGGGGCGGCTTTTTAATGCCTGCGCCAATTTTCACGTCGTATAATTTCTGAACAGCTTGAGCTAGGGCCACCAAACTTGGTGACTTTTCCTAAAACTTGTCTTTTATACCAATAAGTCAAGTCCACCATCTTTGCCGTTTCCATGGCAACGGTTTTCTAACAGGTATGTTTGACAAAAAATCGCCGATAGCGGTTTCATCAATGTAGTTTCCAGATTTTCTTTTTAACATATACTTATTCCATTATATTTACAATATTTTATGTAATTTAATGTCGGCTTTGTTAAGTAGAATTAATTTATGCTAATTTGATGAAGTCATTGAATTCATTTTATTTTCCTATGATGAAAGCTTCTACCACCTACAGATAGACAATTTTTTTTGCATTATTAAGGTGGTCTTTAGGCTTTAAACACAAAGAAGTTGACGATAAAAACAGAGCAAGTTTTGTTTACGCAAACCTATAATCCTTTATAAGTTCACTTTCATTTCTTTCTGACCTGAACTCCTAAGAAAAACATTCTGAGTAAATGAAAAACTATTTTCATGGAACATAAATAGAATTTTGTGTATTTCATGGCCTCTCAGAGCTGGTGCAATATGGGATAAAATCAGCAAAGCATTCTGGGTAATAAAAATCAAAACATGATGTCATAATGAGGTCATAATAGGTCAAAATAATACCAAAGTCATTGTAGCGATTTAGTTTATCGTGTACATCATCCCCTGCAAATTTGGTGGTCATACACCATGTCATTTACAAGTTACCCCCCCCCGCCCTAGGAAGCCCCAAAAGGCCCGGTCTAGATAGGGTTAATGCCATTTTAGGCCAAAAAACTACTATCAAAATTTTTGTCACCAGGGCAAGACACAATAACATCTTTCTGGGTCTGTTCACAAAATCTGGTCTTTCAAAAGGTGGCAGGGCGAAAGCCTCACTAAGTCAGTTAATAAACATCGCCATTAGATGGCTAATGAGGCCAGAACTTGCTGAAAATAAGTAGAAACACACCCAAAGAATGTTGCGAGCGCGCATACATGTCTGTGCTCCTGCTATGTGGCAGCATTGTCATTATTCCATCACTGGGAAGATTGATCGAATGTTTGGAGGCATCTGTCTGGTGCCTAACTGTCCACAGTTTGGCAGCTATGGTGTAAATTAAAGAATCAAGATCATTCAAATTGACTTGAACACCTCCCCAAGGTGATGTCAAGGGGGATAAGTGACCGAATCCACAGTCACAAATCGCCTAACAGCTGCAAAAGTGACATGTTAAACCCCCACTTGAGCCCATTTTTACTAAAGACACCACCGCCGTACTGTCTAAAAGCAAGGGTTACTCCAAACTAGAGGCAAGAAATCTAAACCTAAATTATTTGGTCTGTGTCTAGTTTGATCATTAGAAACATCAATTTGATTTTCATTTTTATTACACTTACATGTCATAAACATACAAAATTTGTATCTTGGCCATGAAATTAAGGTTGTGAGTTTTCAATTCTGGTCAGTATATGAACGTGAAACATGATTATTAGCACAAATTCTGATCTCATTGCTTCGATTGATTTTGCCCCAGAACTGCACCATGATGGGAAAAGTTCATCAATATCAATTTAGTCAGTCAGATTAACACACTAATGGCCTTAATTTTGTAATTAAGAAATTTGAATTTCAGAATGCCAAAACATTTCTAAATTGAATGCCATTTACATATGCAGTCTTGCTTTGAAGGTTTTCTTCTCATGCTGTTGAAAAAAATACAGTGTGAGGAGTGTTGCTTTTGCACAGGAAGTGCAATGCTACATTAATACGTAATGAAAAATATGGCAGGTTCTGAAGTTTAGGTCTCACATTTTTGGCCACGTTTTTTTTCCTGACCGCAATGTACATGGCAGTAGACTGTTCATGCTGATTAATACTCGCATTCCTGAAAATATTAAAATAAACTTTACTAACTTTATGAATGAACTGTAGATGTGAGGGTAAATCACAATGAACTGTTCTGCAATTGTGTAACAATTATTGGCACAACACATTCTATGAGGTTAATCATTAACAAAAAATATGACAATCTTATTAGTTATGTTGTAAAACTTAACAAAGAATTGCCTCACTAAATTAGATCCACCCACCAAAGAGAATAGTACTACACTTAAAAAGATCAAAATCCTATGGTCATATGGCCCCGTGAATGCTAGTTTTTTTTTTTTTTTCAACTACAATGGCAATTGTAGAATTTTAGTAAGTTATTAATTTGTCCCATTAATTTGGAACAAGGCAGCCTGCCATGGAGGTCTTGGTAGTCTAAATGGAGTTTGCATTCCAGGATAAGTGCTTATCTCTCATTGGCATGTAGATCCATGTGGATCTATGCTGCTCCTCCTGTGTGAATTACAGAACACTATCACCCCCGAGTCCACTGACCCAGGAGTCAGAACCAGACCAGATGCAACAGAGTCATCAGGGCTGCAGACCCCCCAAGGCCCTTCCTCATCTATCTGAGAGAGTCTTCCCGCCTCCATAATCTCAGCTCCGCAATTCTTGATTCATGTAACTTTACGCCTGCTACGCCTCACATCCTCTTTAGCCCCTGCATTGGCTCTGGTGCCAGAAGAAACATCATCGGCTTTGCCTTAACTTGTTATCTCAGATTGGCGACCCATCCTTTGGATTGCCAATGTGCAGTTAGTGCACTGGATGATAAGCCAGTGGGATCCTGTGCAGTCATCGAAATTACTCCCCCGATTCCTTTTTTTATACACTTTGGAGCTGCGAATCAGGAAATACAGGTCATCATGCCACTCCAATCACCAGCACACTCCCTGGTCTTTAGTGTCCCATAATTTCGACCGCACAACTCCACCATCTGCTGGTCAGCCCAGGAGCTCTTTGCCTGATAACCTTAGTGCTAGAGGACATGCCTCTAGCTGCCTCATGCCACCACCACTGCGGGGAGTCTGTCGATCTCCCTCCAGCCTTCCATTCTTGTGGTCAACCAGGACCTGCCTGCAGTCTTTTCCAAGACCCAAGCCACATACCTCCCTTCTCATCAATTCGGGGACAATGCCATCAACTTGTTTTCAGGTATGCCACCTACATAACATCATTTGTGGGCTGTCAGTCGAGAAAATCCAAACCATGGAGGTGTACGCTCAGGAAGCACTGCAGTAGGGGTTCATTCGATGGTACACTTCACCATGTCCTCCAGTTTCTTTTTCATGGCAAAGAAAGATAAAGTTCTGTGTCCCAGTATCAACAGCCATGCCCTCCATGCAGTGATGGTGAGGTACCACTACCCACTCCCGCTGGTTCGTATGGCCATTGAGCAGCTGAGCCAGTCCCACTTCTTCCTGATACTGGACCTAAAAGCCACGTTTCCAACGAATCATTTTTATTTTTTCGCTTTGAAGATTTCCCGCCCTGTTCGCGTGAAGATCCCATTCACTTCTGTGGGATAACAACCTGGCAGAGGATTGACTGTAGAATTCACACTGCCAACCAATAGTTATGCAAATTGAGCCTTGTTTACATTCAAGGTGCGGGCGGTACTTCCTGCAATCGCTAAAAATCATCAACAAGATAGTGACGCTAATGTTACAATGCTAACGTCACAAACATTTTACTTTATCAACATTGTGCCTGCTTGCGAATAAACATATTCACAAAACTGATGATGTTGTCATATCCAATGTTGAGCTAGACCACTGTTTTTTTGTGAAACTGGGATCCATAGATTATTTGACACAGCTAGCTTGCTAGCTAGCAAGCTAGATAGCTAGCATTCCCATAATCTCAAGCAATGCAGCTAACTGTGGTTTGAATACAAAGCTAGAAAGCCTAGCATGCCAAAGCAGCTGCTAGTAGCAATATTGCTATTCAGAACACTGCTCAACTCGAGCAAATTTTTCGCAAAAGAATATTTTGAAAGGGAGCAAAATACAAATTTTGAGCATTCACGCTGTTCGTGCGAGCCATTCACCTCACGTCCCACCATATCTCCTGCGTGATTTGTGTCGTCCGACATGAACTAACGTCTTTTCACGTGTATTCACGTCTTTGCATTGACTTTGAATGTAATCTGGTCGCGCGAAATATTTGTTTCGCGTTCCATGGAAATGCAGCATAACAGTGCTAACAATTTAATCGGCACCACTAGTGGCTATTATGAGCATCGGGCGATACCCTATGGTTTCACTTATGCACCAGTAGAGTTCCAGGCTTTTGTCAAGAATGTATTCCAGGACATACTTGGGTGGTTGTGTATATTGGTGACATCCTCATACACTTTGCCACTCTGCAGGAACACGTTGCCTAAGTCCAAGCAGTCCTGAGGCATTTCTTGACATACTGGTTATTCGTGAAGACTGAGAATTGCATCTTCCATAAAAAGACTGTCTCCTACCTAGGCTATGCAATCTTACCAGTGGAAGAGAGACCAAAAGGTGGAAGTGCAGTCAGCATGAGCCACAATAACATGCATCAAGAAGCTGTAGAGGTTCTTGGGGTTTACTTACTTCTACCACCAGTTTATGTGGGGGTTCAGATCAGGGAAGACACCTTTTACCTCTATCTTTAGGGGCCACCATAGCATCTTCACTGGAATGTAACTGCCACTGGGACCTTTGACCACCTGAAGGAGCTCTTCACAGGGACTCTTTTTAAGTACCACTCTTGAGGCATCCCAACCTAAGAGGTATAAGTGGGGGCTGTTTTGTCCCCCGCAGCAAGGCAAACCCCTCCAACCATCTCCCTGTGTGAACTTATCAAAACAGCTGTCAGTAGCTGAGCAAAACTACAGTGTAGGTGAGTGTATACAGACCACTAGAACCTAGGGAACCTTTGTGCAGCAAAAATGTTGAACTCCTGGCAAGCTAGGTGGGCCTTGTATCTCACCTAATTTCATCATCATGTACTATTTGGGTTCTAAGAACCCAAGGCAGTCATGCTGTCCCAGGTACATGAGAGAGACTTCTAGAGCATATCCAGAACACATTCTCCGACCAGATCAAATCTTTGCGGCTGTAGTCTGGGACATCAAATCGGACATCCGTCACTCCAATTGAGTGAACCTATATCTCCATCTATCCAGCCAACTAACCGCATGATATTTTGACTGGAACAATGAGTTGGTTATCAAGAATGGGTGCCTCGAAAGGATTCTACATAAAAAATAGTGATATGTTTTGCAAATTACAAATTTGTATATTATTTAATTTATTGACTAAAGTCCAGCCTGTACTGCTGGGGGGCGCTGGGCCTGAAGAGGTTAAAGTGTTTTATCCCATTTGAAGAGAGTAAAACAATTTGCCCCCCTGGTAAGAGCTTTGTTGCCACCAGGAGACAGAGGTGATTTTCTACCTGTTTTACCTCCATGAAACACTCTGTGAGCCAATAACCAGTCACTCACTTTGACCCCTTCTGCTATTGAGGTTTTTTTTTTTTTTGGCAATTTTTCACTCTTTGGGGAGCCAATGAATACATATGCTGAACTCCATCAGTACTTAAAATAAAAAAGAAAATAAAATATTGTGCAATTGGTTTTTTTTGTAGTGACTGGAGTTCCACTAGTATTATGTCCACCCGATTATGATCTAGATTTTCAAAATGCAAGGACGCTCTTTCTGGCTTTATTAATTAAATGCTAATATTTGTCTGGAGAAGGAGCTTTTTCTCCTAACCAGTTTCATTTGTTAACATGATAAGTCTCCACTCCTGTGAACTGTAATCTGTTTCCAAGTAACATCATCTCATTCAAATCCTACCTACCAAGGTCTGAGTCTGACTAAGGCATCTTGATTGCTTGCGTCATGATTGCTGGAATGTTTCATACACGCCCTGCAAAAAAATGTCCTAAAGGACTTCTATGGAATTCTATAGAACTCTATAGAACATCAACGGAACTCTGTAGAACATTTTAGTAGAACAGCATGTTCTATAGGATTTTCCCTGTGTTCTATAGGAATTTGCTAGAAACCTATAGAGCACCTCTATGGAAAAGAAAGTCCTATAAGATTATTGCTGTTCTATAAGACCTTCCTATAGAACACCCGAGTTGAAAAACCTGTTCTATAGGACTTTGATGGTCTTTTGGACCTTCTAATAGAACAAAAGCTTAATGGGAAAGACATCTTAAATAAAGGTTAAATAAAAATTAAAATAAATCTTTTGACTCCTTGCAATGCTCTGTCGAAGGGTCAATTTACCTTATGTGTCCCCAGGTTCAAGAAGTGAGAGACCGGACTAATGGTATGAAAATGTGCAATATGCAGTGATATCCACTGTACTGAAGTAGCAAGGAAATCTTGTCCCTTTTAATCTTAAGGTGTGCTTATAAGCACATGGAGTACCAGGCACATACCAACTCATTGATTCTCTGATCAGACCATTGATTGACTGACTGACCGCACAACTTAGCAGTATTTCAGTTACGGTATATGAAGACCTCTTTCCATTTCGTCGGCAGCGATTCAAAAATATAAATATAAGGCATTACAACTTTATTATGCTATAATGGAAAACTTGTGTTCCTCTTTTGCTTACGAAGACAGAATTATGTTGAAAGTTTGAGCTTTTGAACTTTTCCCTTAATTTTAAACATTCAATCAAATTATTCCTTTCCATTTACATGCATGTGATTGCAGATTATATGCAGATTTAGAATTAATTTGAATACAATTTGAGGTCTGCTAAGACATTCTCACCATCTTTACACATGTATCATGGTCACCTAACAGGATTACTAACATGGCATTCCTTTTCAGCGAAGGCACTCAGTTCCTTTTGAATTCCCTGAGACCCTGAGATACGTGATCAAATTGATCAGGATCAAGTACAATCATTAGTTTCCCAGTTGCCGGATAGCACACTCGGTTAAAGCACCGCATTGTGGAGCAGAAGGGTCCGAGTTCAAGCCCCAGACACAGTAGCGCATAAATGGCCATTGTGCCAGAGGGATGCATATTGGGAAGGGTAATATAACATGGATGCTTTGTTTGTTGCCTTCCAGATTCGGGTGGGATTGAAGATGCCAAAAAGAAATGAAAAAAGTTCTACAAGAGCTGTTCTATAGAAATTTTCTATGGAACTGTTTCCTATAGGAATTTTCTATAGAGCTTTTTTTCTATAGGACTCGAGGTATTAAAGTTCTATAGAATTCTATTGAACTGTCCTATCGAATTCCTATAGCACATTTTTTGCAGGGCACAGTAAAACGTTTCCTTGTAAATTAACGGCTAAGTGCTGGCAGTAGCAATATGCTGTGATTTTACCATGATGCTACTGTAATATTAACTAACAGTTTATGAATTTATAATGGAATAAAGTACACTGCTGTCCTATCTTAACACTATAGTAATCTACTGACATAAGGGCTACCAACAATATACTGTGATTATAGAGTGAACGATGGTCAGTACACTGCCACTTTGGTCAAGTACTGCCACAATTAATTATATCAATGGGTGAACTTGCTATAAGTCTTTCAAAGGCAGTAGTTGCAGCATCAGCTATTTATTTTGACTGATAAATTAATTTTTACACATTGAAGTCTTCACTTAAAGGACCTCAGTAAAGTATATTTCAGCGGAAAGTAGAATTCTTGAAGTGTGTATAACGCATAGTTTTATGAATTTTAATTTGGTAATGATCCAGTGTGACGTATTTTAAAACCAGCGAGTCTTCAAATCGGCGTCAATATCAGGGGGCAGACATTTTCACTTGGGGAATCTAAGGCTGCGTTCGGAATGCACACTTGTCCACTCGCTCACTCACTCTCTATATTGTTTTCAATGTAGAACATTCACTACATAGTGCCCTATACAGTGGGTGAGAGTACATTTCGAATGCATTATCCAATCAAACGCCAGTGCCGCGGTGCTTGTGGCGTCTCTTTTATGACGTCAGTTGTTCTCTTTGCTTTCATCCGGGCCATGGAGTTGTTCAGAGGGCCTTCAGTACACTCACCCATTACGGCTTGACTGCCCACAAGCTGTTTTTATTTGAGCTGGCCTGATTAATAATCAAACAATTTATCGATTGAGCGACCAAGACCAATACATGACCTATAATTAGGAATGATCATAAAAAGGTCAATTCCCATTGCCTAAATTTATATAATTGATATGGCATTGTAAAACCAAAACTTTTGCTCACTTTGCAGCATTTATTTTCACCATACTTAGGATTGTCACACAGCTGCGCAACTTGCCTTACAGCACCCTTAAGCCATGGCAACATTCAGAATATAGAACAGGTTCTTGCAGCCTCGCAAACTAATTTATGCAAATCTGTGCTGCTTAACGAGCAACACAAGCGCTGAAATTATAAAGAGGTATTGATATTTTACGTCGTCATTTATGTGCAGAAGACGCCTCATAATTTTGTGGTGCAATGCATAACAATGCTGTCAAAAATAAATTCGACCATTCATTCCAGCGAATTCTTCATTTTGATTGCTTAACACCAGGTATCTATTCACTGGTAAACTACCTTGCGCTGGGTCAAGACCTCGTCATGATTATGCCGACAAAATAAGGCCACAGTTTGCGCACAGTCTTACTCGCTAGCGAGCTAGTTGGCTACCTAGCTAGCAATAGTATAGCTAGCGCGCCAATGTATTTAGCTACATAGCCAACTGGCTAGGGAGCTTCAAAGGTTGCAGTTCGCTTTCAATGTGTTCACTGTCATACTCGTTAACGAGCTAGTTGGCTTCCTAGCTAGCAAGCCAAAGTGATATCGAACTGTGTGTCATAGCCAGCACACCAATATTTTTGTAGGGGTGTTGATAAGAGTCATGGTAGAATGGAGATAAACCTACCGTTTTTTTCGAGCACTCGGTATTTGTCGTAGGCTAGATACCTGGAAATTTCATTTGAAACCGACCGCTTGCGCTATTTACCTATTAGTGTGAGCAACTGTGGCTACTCGAGAGATGTAAACTGCGAGAGGTTTAGGTTATTACGCATTTAAAGGTGAGGTTTCCGAAGATCAAATTCAAAATCATAGATTCCTCAAGTAAAAATTTCTGCCCCCTGATATTGAAGCCAATTTGAAGACTCGCTGGTTTAAAAATGCGTTGCACTGAATTATTATCAAATTAAAATATGCATTTTGGACACTTCAAGAATTCTACTTTCTGCAGAAATATACTTTGCTGAAGTACGGTCTCCTCCTTTAAAGCATTTTGCTATTATAGGCTACCCTCATGAATCTGGCTTAAAACAAAGAGTTGCATTCCCTGCCACTAATTAATGTTTGGCCGCAATGCTTGGTATCAGGAGTGTCATCAGCTGCTATGCTTGGTGAAGAACTTCGTACCTCGGAGTTGCTCCACAGTGCTGGGAACCAGAGGGAGTGGGTACCGGTACCTTACCGTAACTTCGTTCAGCCCTCGGTAGACAATGCAGGGTCGAATACCCCCATCTTTCTTCTGGACGAAGGAAAAGCTGGCTGAGGCTGGTGAGGTAGAGGGATGAATGAAGCCCTGTTGGAGCTCTTCTTGGATGTACAGTTCCATAGCTTGGGTTTCAGCCACCGAAAGGGAGTAGACTCTGCTTCTGGAAGGTGAGGCACTAGATGGAAGCTCGATGGCACAGTCCCACTGGTGATGCAGAGGCAGCTGGGTGGCTCTGGTCCTCCAGGAGCCTCCAGTACTCCCTATTAATCTCTTACAAGGTCTTAATGTCAGGGCTCTTGACTGTAGTGGAGGCAAGGGGAAGGGGGCTACAGTGCTACTGACAATACTTAGACCGGAATGTGAGATGATGATGATTGCGCCAGGAGATGATGGGGTTGTGTCTTAGCAGCCATGCGAGGCCGAGGATCACGGAGTGGCTGGAGAATGGTAGGATTAGGAGTGGGAGCTCTTCCTAGTGGCTCTTTTAGAAACTGAGGGTGATTGGAGCCGACTGAGGGAGGATGCTTCTGTTCCCCAGATGTTTCCCATCCAACACTGCCACAGTGATGCGGTGTTAAGCTAATTTGCTGGAAGTCAAAGCCGTCATACTAGCTGTGAGGACATTAAGTTCCCTGCCGCAACGGAGTCAATCAGGGCTTCTGTATGGAGGTGCAGATCATTATATGCCACATGCACTGGGATCAGGAACCTTTGACCAGATATGGTGGATGAATGAATGAATGAATGAATGAATGAATGGAATGACTTCCTCCAGTCATGACGGTCAGCTGGTCTGGAAGATCCGATCTCCACTGGCTCTGGCTCCGGCTTGGGCAACTGGATGGGGTCTCTGGGGTGCCCCTGCTGTCTCTCCTGCAACAGCTGCTCCAGATGGATGGCAGTGTCTATGTATGAGTCCAGGGAGGCAGCGTAGTCTCTGCACACCATCTCTGCCTTCAGGTCCAGCTGCAGCCCATTGTGGTAGATGGTCAGGAGCGTTGATTCGTTCCATCCGTTGGTTGCTGCCAGGGTCCTGAAGGCGAGGGCGTACTCTGCTGCCGACCTGGACCCCTTTCACAGGCCCAACAGACGATCCCCAGCCTTCTTCCCCGGGTGATCAAACACTGCCTTGAACTGCGAAATGAAGCTGTCATAGGTGGGGAAGACAGTTTGATCCCAGACGGTACCCCATTCTAGAGCTTTGCCTGACAGATGAGTGATGACCGCGGCGATGCGCTCAGCATCACTGAGGGTGGAGTGGTAAGCGTAGTAGAGGGAGCACTGAAGCAGGAATCTTTGCAAGCAGTCGGGGAACCCTCGTCGCGGTCTGGCAGTCGTACAGGTGAATCACCTCGGGGAGGGGCTGGGTAAGCCTGCGGATGTGCAGGAGAGATCAGAGCGGTGGGAGGTGGGGGTGAGCGGGAGATGGTGAGCTCACAGAAGCCACGGACGAGATCCTCCAGGGTGGCTCCCAGTCAGACAATCTCCCTCTGTTGCACTGCCACAACACTGAGAATATCTGGAGGACAGTGGCTGGTGGTGAACTCTCCTTCATTGGGGAGTAGTATCTTTGCTGATTCCATGTTCTTTGGCAAAGTCTTGTAATGGTTTTCTGTGCATGTTTGTATGTGCACTGAAAAATAGCAAAAAGGAAGGTAGGATCCAAATGCAAATAAGTGCTTCGCTTTATTTACCTTTGCAGTGAAGCCACAAAAGGTTAAATGACGAGTACAAAGCAAATAGGAAACGCGGTTCCCAAAAGAAGTACAATTTGCTGAATAAACAAAGTCAGCCAGTTAAAGTGGTTAAGATACGCGAGACGCTATGGCAAAAGCCTGTGCAAGACAAGAGTTTTACAAGACTTCGGTGCAGAGTCAAGGCTTTTATGTGGTTACAAATACGAACGGGATAATTAGACACAGATGGCAGCAATGAGTGATAATGAGTTGAGCTGACCAGTTCCTCAGAATTTCGGAGATGGAGATCGTTGGGGGGCGTGGCATGACACTGCAATTGGCTGCTTACTTGTGAGTTGGCTGACTAAAATGTGAAAAACAAGGATAACATGAGGAAACACAAAATTCAGTTTTTAAATTATTATTTTGTTTGTTTTAGGAAAAAAAGGTTATCCAACACTTTCACATATTGCCCAAGTGAAAAAGCAATTTCCCTCCTCAACTTAAGAAGTGGTTGTGCCACCTTCATCAGCAGCAACTGCAATCAAATGCTTTTAATAACTTGAGATCTGTCATAGAGTAGAGTACAGAAAATATGGCCCCTTCTTTTTGCAGAATCAGATTAATTCAACCACATCGAAGTGTTTCACATTTCGGTTTGCCAATGGTGTACTGATTAGGCCTCTCAAATCTTTTGAACCATTTAGTGGTGGACTTGCTCTTTAGGTTTTGATTATTGCCGACCTGTATAACCCAGTTGCTCTTGGGCTACAGATCTTAGACTGACGACCAGACATTCTGCTTCAGGATTTTCTGGTCGAGAGCAGAATTCATGGTTCTGTCAATTACAGCAAGTCGCCCTGTCTCTGAAGCAACCCCAAACCATCGCACCACCACCGTGTCCAATTGGTGGCATGTTCTTATTGTTGAATGCTATTTTAGCTTTATGCCAGATGTTACTGGATCCAGTTCTTCTAAAAAGTTCATTTGTTGACTCTGAAGTCTACAGTACATTATCCAAAAATTTTGGGTCAACATGGTGTTTTTAGCACATGAGTTTCACTTTTATGTTCCTTTTTGCAAAGCAGCGGTTTTCACCCTGCAACTATCCCATGGATACCATTTTATTCAGTTTTCTAATGGTGGAGACATTAATGCTGACCATAACTGAGATGAGTGAGTCTTGCAGTTCCTCTATGTTAACCTGGGTTCTTTTGTGACTTTCCAGATGGCTCATTGATGATCTTTTGAAGGAAATATGGTTGGCCATATTTCGCCATTCCTGGGAATATTCACCACAAGTTTTCTCCATTTTGAGATAATTGCTCTAACTGTGTTTCTCTGGATTACCAATGCCTCAGGGATGGCTTTGTAACTCTTTCCAGACTGCTAAATTTCATTTACTTCGTGATCTCTTCAAGAAACTTTAGTTGAAATCCCAGCATCATGTGATACCTGGTGAGATCTTTTAGCTTACTTCACCATACTGCACTGTGAAACCAAACAGTATATCTTACTAGTTGAATTAAGTTAACAGTAATTAAAAACAGCAGAAATTTGAAATGACTTAAATGTTTAAAGTATGTTGAACTCATTAGAGACTGATTGTGAGAATAACTTAAGCAAATAGAGTCTACATTTTTGTTTCATCCATATTTGAGTAGGAAATACTTTTGTAATTGATTGCAATGAGTTGAGTCAAGTTGGTTGAAGCACGGCTTCAGCCTACACAAACGTCAGCCATGTATCAACCAATCAAATTGCCTATTCTGCCAGAGCTTTCGACAGCGAAAAATATTCCAACATGGCGACCGTCTTGAAAAACGGTAGATGTTAACGTGTGAAGTTCAACTTTTTAAGATTAGATTTTATTTATGATACGAGAAACCACTATTGTTTAGTCCATAAATTCTGTTGTTAATATAAAGAAGTTCGCATGAGGTGAGTTGTACATGAGTGTCACAGCTCACTGATTGCCAGCATGTTAGCGTAGCAATTCTCGGTATCGCCAATACGCAAAAAATGCCCGTATATAGCGTTTTCGACAATATTTATTGCTTCCTCCACCACCCACGTGTTGTAAATGCATTGAAGAAACAACGGCAAAGCTTGGCGTCAACTCGCTACGAGTCATGTTAATACACACGCACATATATATGTGGTCATTGTGCGTATAAGTCTCTCAACCAAGGGTATTTCTGAAGTTATTTTCCGCTTATTTTCGTTCGGCGAACACATGGCAGTTTCACCGTAACGACCCATGGCCTTAATGACTACAGTACAGTTACTGTTGGGCTCAGCAGAGACCAGAGGCGACCAGGTCACCGAACTATCCCATAATGCATCTGAAACGGGGCACAGCGATACCCTCAATTGTTCAGCTGTCAATCTCAAGCGTTGCCAAAGGTTTTTCCCTGATTTATGGAAGCCCATAGTGGACAAAATTCAAATGAAAATGTAATCCCACTATTGCATTATAATTTTCCACTTATGAATGAGTTATTTGAGACAATATTAAATTGAAAATGCATTAATCCAATTATCACTTTCATTTTTACATACACATATGGGAAATCTATGACTATATTCAAATGATAATGAAAAGCTGTTTGACATTTCATTTTCAAAGTCATGCTCAGCAACACAGTGGACAATATTCAAATGCAATAAGCAAAACAGCACCCCCAGCCTATTGCATTTACATTTGCATGTCAACACGCTCTTTTAGGGTCAACATGAAAATGCAAATGCCATTTTCTGACTATTTGAAAATGATATTGAAAACGGCATTCAACATTTAATTTGCAAAGACTTAACTTGCTCTACTGAGGACAATATTCAAATGCAATGAGATAAACAGCTCTCCCAGTCTATTGCATTTACATATACATGTCATAACGCTCTTTTAGGGTCAACATAATGATGAAAATGCTGTTTTCTAATCACTTGGAAATAATAATGATATAATAATGATGACGACATTTGACATTTCATTTTCAAAGACTTATCCTGCAATACATGGGACAATATTCAAATGCAGTAAGGGAAACAGCGCCTCCTAGTCCGTTGCATTTTCAAATACATGTCACCACGCTTTTTTAGGGACACAATGAAAATTAAAATGCAATCTGTTAGCGTCTCATCAAGGCGGGTCTTCCGCTAGGACGTCGCTCATTAGGGGCGCGAACGGAAACCATGTTCCTTATTTGCATACCAACCAATCAGCTTCTGGGTAGCGCTTGTACGCACGGAGGCTTACATGATGGCTAGGCTGCTATGTATTGTGAGCCGTAGCACAGTAGGCTACGTTGCGCTTTGGATGTGGCCATCTCGGCAGCTAGTATGCTATCTAACGTTAACTAAGGAAAATATTTGTAAATGATCATCACATTAAAGCGATATTATTAGATTTTTGCCCCAACTCTATTAACTGAGCTAGCTGTAATAAGCATGAACTTATCCGAGGCTTCGCGGCAGTGTTGTGCAACTGCAACCCAAGTGTGCCTGCAGATTTCAGAGACGTTAGCTAGCTTGCTAGTGAGTCTAAAAGCAATCGCTTAGGTACAGCTAGCTAGGTATGATGCCTACTGGAGAAGCTCTAACAGCCCTGATTTATCACTTTCAACGCCATCTCGCACACACGACCTCTTTCACCATTGATTAGCAGCTTTTTTTACCTAAAGAACAAACTGACAGTTCAGCCTGAGACATGTTATTTCATAGCTAGTTAAAGCAGCATTATCCTTCCATGCGTGCTATAGGGTATTACATTACTCCAGATAAAACGCTATCCACAGGCCCGGCGCTAGAACAGGGAATTGGGGGGGCACAGACATGTCCCTTTATGACAATTAAGATAGTCCTGGCTAGTTCTCAATCATTTTCCTTTACTGACGCGTTTTCCAATTATCGTAATTCGCAACTGAAGACACGGTTTCTCTCCATATGCGATCTAACAGCGATGAAATCATAGGGTAAATTCAGTGTAACTGAGAATTGGGGTGGACGAAACATCCGTTTTAAACAATTTTAGTCCTGACCTGTTCTCAGTCATTTTCATGATTAACAAAAGGTTCACTCCGATATCCACACTTAACAGGTTAATTTAAATCAACGTTATTCAAAAATTACTTATTCAAAATTGGTATTGAGTGAAAAAAGTGGCACTCGCCAGTGAAATAGGCTATAAAAAGCATGCGGCTCAAGCTTATTTATGCCCGTATGCAATTTTGAATAACGGTGATTTAAATTCAGCAAATACGCTGTCCAGATGAATGACTGTCGCCCTACCTAATCGGGAGAACAAGCAACACCTGTTAAGCGTGGAGTGCTCTCGAGGAACCTTTTGTTAATCATGAAAATGACTGAGAACAGGTCAGGACTAAAATTGTTTAAAACGGATGTTTTGTCCACCCCAATTCTCAGTTATACTGAATTTACCCTATGATTTCATCGCTGTTAGATCGCATATGGCGAGAAACCGTGTTCCAGTTGCCAATTACGATAATTGGAAAACGCGTCATTTTGGAAAATAATTGAGAACTAGCCAGGACTATCCTAATTGTCATAAAGGGACGTGTCTGTGCCCCCCCCAATTCCCTGTTCTAGTGCCGGGCCTGTTAGCTGTACCTAAGCGATTACTTTTAGACTCACTAGCAAGCTAGCTAACGTCTCTGAAATCTGCAAGCACACTTGGGTTGAAGTTGCACAACACTGCCGCGAAGCCTCGGATAAGTTCATGCATATTACAGCTAGCTCAGTTAGTAGAGTTGGGGCAAAAATCTAATCATATTGCTTTAATGTGATGATCACTTACAAATATTTTCCTTAGTCAACGTTAGATAGCATACTAGCTGCCGAGATGGCTACATCCAAAGCGCAACGTAGCCTACTGCGCGTTGGCACACAATACATAGTGGCCTAGCCATCATGTAAGCCTCCGTGCGTACAAGCGCTACCCAGAAGCTGATTGGTTGGTATGCAAATGAGGAACATGGTTTCCGTTCGCGCCCCTAATGTGTGACGTCCTAGCGGAAGACCCGCCTTGATGAGACGCTAACAGATTATATTTTAATTTTCATTGTGTCCCAAAAAGAGCGTGGTGACATGCATTTGAAAATGCAATGGACTGGGAGGCGCTCTTTTCCTTACTGCATTTGAATATTGTCTCATGTATTGCAGGATAAGTCTTTGAAAATGAAATGTCAAATGTCGTCATCATTATTATATCATTATTATTTCCAAGTGATTAGAAAACAGCATTTTCATTATCATGTTGACCCTAAAAGAGCGTGATGACATGTAAATGTAAATGCAATAGGCTGGGGGTGCTGTTTTGCTTATTGCATTTTAATATTGTCCACTGTATTGCGGAGAATGACTTTGAAAATGAAATGTCAAACAGTTTTTCATTATCATTTGAATATAGTCATAGATTTCCCATATGTGTACGTGTAAATGAAAGTGATAATTGGATTAATGCATTTTCAATTTAATATTGTCTCAAATAACTCATCCATAAGTGGAAAATTATAATGCAATAGTGGGATTACATTTTCATTTGAAAATTGTCCACTATGGGCTTCCATACTGATTGGAGCCTGGCCATGCGGTGAAGAAGAGTCCCTCCCAACTTAACCCTAAGCCTAACCTAAATACAGAAATGTCTCATCACTGTGTTACCAGTCTCACAGTTATCAATATTAAGGTAACTCGATCATTTCTGCCTCTTGACGCAGCTATGCCTGGAGTTGCGATGTTAGTGAGTGAATACGAGACTCGGAGCTCACGAAAGGAATGAATGAAAAAAATGTAAAGGTCTCTGTGCTATCTTAAGTCACTGCAAAAATGAGGAAATAGTATACACATGCCTCATTTCTATCAATCTTCTGTGATTCCCTCTTGTCAAGATAACTTAAACAAATGAGTACAAAGAAATGCTTCACTTCAGTTTAAGTTTAGTGAATGTAATAAGTATAGTTTACTTGACTCCTTTAAGTTAGCACAACACAAAATATACATGTACTTATAACTCAGTTAAATGACTTTTCCACACTTAATTAAATGAGTTACCAAACTCAAATGATTCAAGGCAATCGGTTTCCTCAAACAGTTTGAGTTAAGTTAACTTCCCAGGTTTTACAGTGTGGAAAGGTTACCTGGGTTTGGAGTGAAAACAGTCTGGCCAATTTGTAGCTCAAATGTCTTAAGCAATTGCCTTCGGGAGATGACATGAAAGCCATGTATGTCTAATTAGGTGTTCATTAATACCAAAGGAATACTACATTTCAATTTTGCAGAGCCTAATTTCAGGGCCTGAAAATGTGAAAAATTTCTACCAGCAAATGCCTGCCTCTTAAAGCTGTCATTGCATTTGTTTCCTGACTGTGATGCTGTAGCTTTGAGAATAAGCCATGAATACCATTTGGACAAAGAACAAGGGTCAGCGTTATGTCTGTGACCACCATGACTGAATAAACGGGCCAGATTTGTGTAGATATGCAAAATGTTATTATGATCACAGTGAATGATAAACTAATGATCATATATAAGGTATGGATCACAATAAAAATTCACAAAAAACTGCATAAAAGAAATTGATCCCTGATACTGTATGAGTATAAAATTAGTTTGTCAAGGGAGGAGACAGCTCAGATGGGAATGATGGTGCATTTATGACCCAAACTTTTGTTTAATGATTCATTCAACATGCAGAAAAAAAAAATAAAAATTCTGCATCAGAAACTCGAGTCAACGAATGTTCCATTCAAACAAATAAGAGGTTTGAATTACTAAAGTCAAGATTTATCATAAAATTTACTGGTAATTTGATTATGATCACATTGTTTCTTGTTTTAACTTCATTCTCAGTACATATTTGCACACACACTCTCCATATCAGCTTTCCCATTGTCAGCGACAGCTGGCCACATATAGGGTTCAGCCATTCATTGTAAGGATATATGGCAGCAGCAAATCAAAGGACGGTCCCCGGCAGTTGACAACATGGGTGTCTCTGGGAATCCGGGAGTGATGTACATCCTCTACCAGCAAAGTTCTCACCAAGCAGTGGTTGCACGTCAAACATGTACTTCAGCCCCCACCTCTGGTTATGCTGTTGACATTCGCTCTGAAGCATTGTTGCATGCACTCTCATGAGTTTCTCTTTGCGCTTGGATCTCTGACTTGGATCCACAATGGGAAACAATTCTCAACAAAACAATATATCTGACAAGGTCATAAAACAATACACTACCAAAGGTCACAAGTCAGCCCTTTTCCATAATTTAATTTGTCCAAGATGCATCCTTTTTCCTGAGACAGTTCCATGCTGCTGGGCGTCAGATTGATAGGGAGGTGACCAGTTTAATTTAAGTGGTCTCTGATCTTCAGGTTTACTGATTTACTATAGTGAAACACATTTATCCTTGTTTTTTTGTGAGTCATCTATGAACAGTGATTGGTTTCTATAATCATTAACAATACAATAATAGTTCATCGACAATTATTGATGCCCTTTGGTTTCATCAAAAGTGAAGAAATATGTGCTGAAACAAATAAGATAATGCCAGAGAATGTGAAGATAAGAGAATTATGGTATGTCTACTGAAAATAACTAAGACAATTTTGTGGGACCCTGCCATGAGATAGAATCATTTGTACATGATTATCCATTTTTTGACCAATAAAACATTGGAATTTGAATTTATTAGCAAAAAGCTTGGGGTCGAAGCATTCTGGATGAGAGTGAATACAGCTTAATAATCTAATAAAATATGCAAGGTTTTACCATGTTCTGATTTGGTCAGAAATGCGCAGCCTTGCTGGATTAATAGGCTGTAGAATATAAGGGCTGTCTGTATAGAATGGTTATCATGAACTTCTGCAATACATAATTTTATTCAAGCAATGGAATTATTAGATTGGGGTTGCATTGCATGAGTTTCATGCAATGCACATCTAATCACTCCACTGCATGCTGAAATGGCAGGCTCACCCATCAACCCCACAATATATACAACCCCAATTCCGAAATAATTGGGACGAAGTGTAAACTGTGAATAAAATCAAAATGCAATGACTTTCAGATCACATGAGCCAATATGTTATTTACAATAAAACATAGATAACATTTCAAATGTTGAAACTGAGACATTTTACATTTTTAACCTCAAAATGAGCAACATTTCAAATTTTCTGGCTGCAAAAGGTCTCAAAAAAGTTGGGACACAGGAAAAAATGGGCTGAATAAGCAATGAATATGTAAAAGAATCAGCTGAAAGAACATTTAGCAAGTAATTACATTAACTGGCATCAGGTGTGATTGGCTATAAAAGGGATGTCTTAGAGAGGCTGAGTCTCTCAGAAGTAAAAATGGCCAGAGGCTCTCCAACCTGTGAAGGCTTGTGTAAAAAAAATTGTGGAATACTTTAAAAACAATGTTCCTCAACGTCAAATTGCAAAGGCTTTGAAGGTCTCATCATCGACAGTGCATAACATCATCAAAAGATTCAGAGAAACTGGAAAAATCTCTGTGCATAAGGGACAAGGCCATAGACCTTTACTGGATGCCCGTGATCTTCAGGCCCTCAGAAGCCACTACATTACTCACCGGCATGATTCTGTCATTGACATTACTAAATGGGCCCAGGAATACTTCAAGAAACCACTGTCTCTGAACACAGTCCGCCGTGCCATCCACAGATGTCACCTAAAACTTTATCATGTAAAAAGGAAGCCATTGTTGAGCATGATCCAGAAGCCCCGCCGTGTTCTGTGGGCCAAGGCTCATTTAAAATGGACTGTAGCAAAGTGGCAAAGTGTCCTGTGGTCAGACGAGTCCAAATTTGACATTCTTGTTGGAAATCATGGGCGTCGTGTCCTCCAGGCTAAAGAGGAGAAAGACCACCCCTCCTGTTATCAACATTCAGTTCAAAAGCCAGCATCTCTGATGGTATGGGGATGCATTAGTGCATATGGTGTGGGACATTTGCATGTTTTAAAAAGCACCATGAATGCTGAAAGGTATATAAAGGTTTTAGAGCAACATATGCTCCCATCCAGACAACATCTATTCCAGGGAAGGCCTTATGTATTTCAGCAAGACAATACAAAACCACATACTGCAGCTATTACAACAGCATGGCTTCATAGTAGAAGAGTCCGTGTGCTGAACTGGCCTGCCTGCAGTCCTGATCTTTCACTGATTGAGAACATTTGGCGCATAATTAAACGAAAAGTCTGTCAAAGGAGACCTAAAACTCTCCAGCAGCTGGAAGCCTGTATTAAACAAGAGCGGGATCAAATTCCAATAGCTAAACTCAAGAAACATGTCTCCTCAATGCCCAGACGCCTCCACTCTGTGTTAAAAAGAAGAGGGGATGCTACACCATGGTAAACACGCCCCTGACCCAACTTTTTTGAGACTTGTAGCAGCAATCAAATTTGAAATGAGCTCATTTTGTGGATAAAATTGTAAAATTTCTTAGTTTCAACATTTGCTATGCTATCTCTGTTCTATTGTGAATAAAATACTGGTTGGTGTGATTTGAAAGTCATTGCAATTTGATTTTATTCACAATTTACACTTTATCCCAACTATTTTGAAATTGGGGTTGTATTTATGGAACAACAATTAGGTGCACCATAAAAAGAATTTTTATAAATGAGACCAGGCACAAAGGAAATGACGCGTGGGGCATCTGTGGACTCATTCTCAGAGCAGAACTGCACCACTCACCTTTGGGTTATATGGCCAATAAAATGGAACACCCAAGTTTACAATGTATGTCTTGTTTATGAGATCACAGCTGCACCGTTGGATGTTCCAAAAATATCCAGGCTGGTTTAATCATTTATCATTATCAGGCGATTGCTTCACCTGCTTCCTGTTCTTTATATTTATATTCTACAGTACAGGCACATGTCCAAGGCAATAAATAAAATAGATGAGTATTTGTTACTTGGTTCTTCAAATAATTTAAATTTTGCAATACAGCTTACTTCATCCACAAATCAAAGGCCATTTATCCCCATATTGTCTTCAAAACTCACAAACCTTTAATAGACAAGCACCTAACTTTCTGAAAAACTCGCAAATACTTAGTAAAGTGTCCTAGTAATATCTTATATCTTACTACAATATATTAAAATATTTTAAATACAACTGCAATACACAAATGATTTTTCATGCACATTAAATGTCGCATACATTACATATTTACAGGTATATAACAAATTTACACACACTAAGCAATATGTTTTAATTGGTTTGTACAGTACCTAGTCAATATACAGAGTGCCCGCAAGGGGTTAAGTAGGATAATGCGAATGTACATCAATAATATCATTGCCACAAGTGAGAGCAAACTTTCACTTTTTTTATTGAGAAAACCATAATTTTTACAAAACGGTAATCTTTTACAAAAAAAAAAAAAAAAATAGATAGGTTTTTATAACTATTAGTTATAAATGAACCAAACTATCAATTGCAATTTTCTATAAGCAGTAATGTTCTCAACATGATCAAAATAAGGTGGTCAATTTAAACCTCTACTCAGTTATAGGAAATTAAGAAGCTCGACATATTGGTTTGTGATGTGGATTCAGCTAAGAGGCTTTATTTCAAATATTCACTATTCTTTCTCTGAAGTCCTCAGAGCACCAAACGGCACTCATGCCTCATTTAGGCAGGACTGCAGCAGACTGGGCTTGGGATTAAAACGGTTTAATACAGTAGTTTTTTTTTTTTTTTTCATGATTTTGGCAAGCAAATAGACAATCAAATTCTTCTATTATTTTCACTATCGAAAAGAGAATTGAGGCAAAGGAAACTTTCTGTTTACTTCATTAGTTGAATTGCATCACAAAAATTTGTGATAAAGTAGCAGCAATACTATAAAATCTAACTAGATGTAAATTATATTAAAAAAAATTCTAATGACAATTATGGTGGAAGAAATGCATTCTTGCTCTCCAAGCATCCTCAAAATTCACTGAATCTGTGAGACATCATGTCTTTGCACCGAAATTCCAGCTGGGCTTCAAATTCAATCCTGGTTATTCAGCAACCTCCAACCATATGGAGAACAAATTAATAGGATAGCTTTGTGGCAAGAGAACCCTGTAATGGCAAAGAAATGTATTATCTTTATGCGTGCATTTAAATTTAACGAGTAAAATGTACAGAACTATCATGAAATAGAGTCTCACATTTTCAAAGACATTATCTTTCACTTCTGCCAATTACTGCATAAAATTTTCTTTTAAGAATTAATTTCCATGGCCAATCATGTTGGACCTCAGGTCTCCATCCCACTTTAAACATCCTGTAATCTCGGAACTTTTACTCCAAAACCTGCCTATTATCACCCCTCCCAACATGCACACACGCACACACACACACACACACAAATGCACATACACACACAAGCACACACACACACACACACAAGATGTTTACCTGTCAGTTATACCACTTTTTGTAGGCGTAAAAACCTCCACCACCAATGAGACCTGCTCCTGCTACTGTGCCGATGACAATGCCAGCAATTGCTCCCCCCGACAGAGGCTCTGAGGATTCTGGAACTAACGGTAGATCTGGTCCTGGGACACACAATATGAAAATGAAAAAACAGTAACGCCCCTATAGATTGCATGCCGCACAATGAACTACATAAGTACTAGTTATTGTGCACACTAGTATGGAAAATTAAATCATTGCTAGAAACTAAGCCCAAATGAAAGCCACATATCCTGCAAATAAGAGAAGAGCAGGCAGTATTAGAACTTGAACTGTAGCTCAAATACACGTTTTCTAAGGAGAAATGCTGAAAATGGAAGGGGTAATGACCTCCTCACCTGTCACAGTGAAGGAATGGACTGCAGAGGAGTTCCGTCCAGTAACTTCATTGCTGGCCACACAAGTATAGTTCCCAGTGTCAGTAAGGGTTGTATTTTTTATTATCAAACTGGTTTTTGACTCTATTTCTGTCCCATTAACCAGCCAGTGAAAATTAGCAGGAGGTATTGATTTAGCACTGCATGTGAACTCCACTTTGGAATTGACCTTTGCTCTCCCTTCGCCAATTATAGATACATTCTCTGGTCCAACTGCAGAATGGCACAACAATCAGCTTTCAGTCAGCTTCAGTGTAACACAGCAGGTTAAAAAAAAATACTAAAGCAATTACTTTATGTTAGACTTTGCTTAAAGTGCTTTTGTCAATGAACATTAAAAACATCTACATTTTATTGAAAATCTTATTAAATAAATCCTTGATAAATATAATTTCAGTGATATTTATTAATTGAAATATGGTAAATATATTAAGATGGTTCATGCTAAACAAACAATGGCAATGCCAAAATCAGTTTTAACAATGAACTACATTGAAGTATGAGAAAGAGTGAGCAGAAATTGAATACAAAATGAATCAATTCGTCCCTCTACTCACAGTTGACGATCAGGGTGTGGTTTGCAGTGTCTGTGCTCACTGGGTTTGTAAGCCTGCATTGGTACAGTCCATTATCAGTGCTGTGTAGACGGGCAATGGTCATAGAGCTATTATCACTGGAGAAGGTGATTCTGTCAATAAGGGGCAGTGGACGTCCATCTTTCAGCCACTCCCTGGAGATTAGGGTTCCTTCCGCCACCTGGCATGTCAGTTCAGCAGAGCTATTACCTGCTATCAGCACATCTGTGGGTCCAGTGATAGTAGCCTCAGCTATACGCTCTACATGAGAAGTAAAGAAGGATGATGGCACAATGGTACATCACAAAGATTTTTTTTTTTTTTCATTTTAAAATTATAGTGATTTTTAAAAATTTTTGCTCAACAGATATAGATAATAAGTGCTATGACCTCTGGACATTCAAAAACATAAATGTAAATTCATCAGCATCAGGAGTACCATATTAATATGAAATGAGTCAAAACTACACGTGCAGTGGAGTTACTTCCTCTCTCTGCCCTGCAGTTTTCAAAGATTCATTTTCCACATGGTATGGATTTTTTTTTTTAGCATACATGGAAACTGGAATTACATAGATTATAATTTAACTTACTCACCATACACATTTAGTGTAGCTTCTTGAGTATGCGTACTAACATTTGTACTTAGTTTCACGGTGTAATTGCCAGTGTCTGTCAGCATCAAGTGTCTAAGTTCCAAAGAGCCACTGGAATTGTCAACAAAGATTCTGTCCTTATATTCATATTCAGGCTCGGTAATGTTGTCAACAGAATCAAAGATAGTTTTTTCTGATCCATTGATTTTTGTGAATAGCCATTTTATTGTCTTTATTTCTTCGGCTGAGGAGATTTTGGTCATGATTGTCACATTCCCTCCTACTGCTCCAGGGAAAGATCCCAGAAGTACAGGCTCCTCGCCAGAACTGCACCCTGAGAGAAACATGGAACATTTACAGGGTGCATAATATCTGAAAATGAGCAATTATTCTAAGACTTAACAAGTAGCCTACAATCAAACTATTTGAACAGATTGTTTCAACAATTATTTTGCCATGTGACGTTATACCATAACGTCGGTCGTGGTTTCATGTATTGACTGCTTAGGATATCGGAGACATATGATAGTCCAGCCAAATAACCATGTTGTTGTTTAATCAATGAGATGTTTAACAAAAGTGCACTAAAATATTATGCAATCAATGAAACATATGTAGAGGTAAATACTGGATTAGTACATGCATGCTAAAACAAAACAGCTATTTTGTAAACCATTAAACAGGCCTGTCACAATACTAAAAATGTATTATTATCTTCTGATAAACTCTAGAAAAACTTTTAATTAAAAGAAATAAACAAATTAATTTATTAAATAATTAACTTATTTGACAATTTAATAACAAGAGGAAACCATTCAGTCCATGTGCCATGCTTACTCACCCTTCACTTACTCTGCTACAATTTTAGTTTTCTAAACTATTTGTTTGTTATCGCTATTTATTGTATGTGCACTGTATTTCCAAAACACTATGGATCAACTTCTCGAATGATAAAATGTGCTGTAGAAATAGAGCTGACTTGACTTCAAATGCAGCTACCACTTTCCAATCTGTATCTAAACGGTCTTGGTTTCGGAGTAAAACTGCCTTGCTCAAAATACTGCCCTCTGACTTTGGAGACAAAAAAGAACACCTGCATTCATGAGGTCTATACAAGATCGCCTTTAATGAAATGTTTATGCAGTGTCGGTGCACCGTTCTGTGATGTCCTAATACTTCGGAACATTTTCACATGATGAAAAGGCGCACATAATTAAACAATACAAATCTGGTTAAAACTGCGCGAACCCGTCAAAGTACTTGCAACCAAGCATATTTTTTTTTAGTAAAAAATGATGATGCACATTATCAACATTATCAGATTACTCATAACTTCGTCTTTTAACGGGGGATAGGATGAAATTTCAATCGAAAAATACTTGCGTCTGACATGTTGCTGAAAACGATCGCAGTTAAAAAAGTTAAACAATTGTGCTTTTATCCTAGTGTGATTTTGCGCAAAAGTCAGCCAGCTGGTTACCTCCGAAACCTGTCAATGAAGCAGTTTATTGCAGTGAATCAGTGGTCGATGGTGCCTGAATAGAGGTGCCGATGAGCACAGTCCATGGTGTTAACCTTCAACATGCAATCAAGCCCGCGATATATTGTGACCGCCACAAAAATCCCTCAGTGGCCCAACATGAGTGGGTCCTACCGTCTAAAATACTCAGTTTAACCTTAAATCCATCAGGTCCGTATATAAACTGCTTATTTGTGAAGCAAATTCAAAATATGCTAAGGTAATCAAAATTTTATCAAATTGTACATTAAATTCTCGAACATTGACCCAAAACTTTATCCCGCTTAAAACGTGAGTCTGCGGTGCAAAAAATAAAATTTTTGGAACATCGGACAAAATAAATTAGCCCTTGGAACATATTAGATACGCGCAGTCAAAGGAATGATCTTCGTTAAATGGCTAAAAAGAGCTACCTGTGGTCAGGAGTAGTGTTAAGGCTGCATGAATCAGCGCATGCATCATGGTAGACGTCGGTTTGAGGTCTGCAATGAAACGAGCGAGGACCAAAGTAGAGCTTTCCGCAATAGGGCTCATTACAGATGGCACATCCCCTTACCTTTATGCTCACTACTGGTAGGCTAGGCTATACACAGAAAGGTTTTTGTTGTTTAATTATTGATTGGAAGTGTCTAGAGACACGGCAGTTTTTATTGGTACGGCACTCGATTTCAAGGGATTAGGATAAAGATTCGGGATTATGGTTAGGGGGAGGGTTAGGGGTTGGGGTTAGGGTTAGGGTTAGGGATTAGGGTTAGGGTTAGGTTAGGACAGGGCTTGAGATGGGGACTGCCGTACCTCTCCACATTGAAATGCATTGAAAAACTGCCGTACCCGTAGCAACTGCCTTATTGATTTGTGTTGCCGATTATCTGGCTGATGACCGTGTAGCTATATATGGCACAGCAATCCCGTAATATTTAACGGAATAATCGTCGGACAACTCAAGTCGAAAATCTGGAGATGTCTGTATTCAAAATAAGTCAATAAATTAGAAAAATGTGAATCGAGATCAGGTTGTAAATATCCCTGGTCTGTGTTATAGTATTTGCTATTAAAAATATATATGCAACATTGTTCAATATCATACTTTCTAGTAACATATGCATACAATGATCAGTTGCACTGAACTATTTCACATTGTTATGGAAGGGCATTTTAACATTAACTGATTTTCAATTGTGATTTTCTGAATGAAGCAAAAAAAAAAATAAAATAAAATAAAATAGTTGACTAGTTTTATGCATATGTTACTGTAATTCTGTATTTTTTATTTGGTTTATTTGCAGGTTATTTTGTGGAGATCCCACCTGGGATGCCATAATTATCGCAATTAGAATCTCTGATGTCCTTTGTTATTGATTTTTTGCCTACGTTTTTAAATATTTACTTGCTTGAGGGGTTTATAATCACTTTAAAACATCTTAAAGTTACATCTGAGTACCTTATAACCATTCCTACCAAGAAATAATAACACTTCTGATAAGGGAACACTTTCCTGTCAGGTATATTGCCTTGATTTTGGTACTGAATGGTGTCGCCAAAACTATGTAGTGTCCGTAACGGTATACTGTCAAGCATATATTTCTGTAAAGACTTGGCCAAGTGGGATTATCCCACCAAAGTTGAATAATGCTCCTAAGATAAGGTTTATATTCAGTAAAATCACTTCAAGATGGAGGTCCTTTTGTGGTGCACAAATCAACTCGAATATAATTTGTAGAGTCCGCAATGGTGCGTAGTGTCCACAACGTTTTCTCCCCACATACCGCATCAACCACTCTTCATATGAATATATTCAAATAATATGATTAAAAATATGATTTATGATTTATAATATGATTAAATATGATTTAAAAGTTAAAACTAGAGTAATTACCTAAGAACTAATCCACACCCACTGAGTATACACAGGGTGTTCAAAAAGTACAGTGCACTAAAATATTTGCGGAGCGAGAAAAGTTCTACTGTGATTTATGCCAAAAAAATTGACATAATAAATTAGAAGATTAATTTGGAGTGTGCCTGTAGTTATGTATTTATGATGCAATAATGCATGCATTTATGACGTAATAAAACTTCCACTAATTAAATTGATATGCCAGTACATTCTAAGGTGAGAATTTCAGCTGTTGATGTTGTACTGAACAGTGGTTATGAAAAGCAATTAGGTATGCATCACTAATATATGAAAAAAGTGGCTTTTTTATTATGTTGTTTTCATATTATGATAAAAGGTGAGTATTTAGCATGTTTTATGGAATAAAACTTGTTTTTTTCAAGACATTTAAGTTGTTATTCTTATTGCTGTAGTGTCCGCAACGTCACAGAATGGATCTCGGGTATTCTACATTTGAGGCCATAAAATTCTTGTTATTTGTGACTAGTCCATGAAATTTGAAGGAGTTATCAGGGAAATACCATAGTTACTGAAAATAACAAAAATGTAAAATTAGATGCATTTCAATTTTTACCCCCAGTGCCCCTAAAGGTGCAACCCGATCTTGATTCGCATCAAAATAAATACATTTCCCATGTATTTAATCTCACAAATTTGTTGTCATTTGCGGCTGATCTAAAAGTTAATCAAGAGTTATTGTGTTCTGAAAGTAGGCTATAGGGCCTATGCCCTAAGTTATTTACAACATATTTATTTACGCTATTATTGGTTTTGAGATTTTTCACAGTGTTGTAGGTTTTTAGAGGGTAGGGCGTAGTTATAAGGGTTTTCCTCCCCACACAGGTGACGTGCACGGAGGACAGGAAGTTGAGGACCGGACTCAAGTGCAAGGATGGAGGTGGCAGTATTTATTAGGGGAGTGCTGACATAAACATTCAACAGCACTAGATTCAAGAGTTACTCTATTGTCTAATCCGGCGAAACCAGGAAATTGCGTTTACCGCCATTGCTGCGGTCCAAACGTCATTGGAAATGAACGGATGTCTATGGAGAGCACCTGTGGCACTCTATATTTTTGCCCTCTCTATTTACAAGGTTTTCTTTTTCTGAACTCACATGCCGGGAAGAAACTGTTCTGTGTTCGGCTGCTGAAATAGCAGACGGAAAATTCAAATTTGGAATAAGAGTATATACGAAATCCACACACCTTTGGCACACAGTGACTGCCCCAGTTTAGCACCATATTCACTGCACAGATTCCCTGCAATTGAGGACGACGTTCGCCAGCAGATAGCGGTCCTAAGCTGCTGTGGTGAATGTTTGCGCCACCTGCTAGTGCTAATAACGTGGTAAAACACACTGCTGCATTATTAACGCAAACATTTGAATAGCTAATATTACCGTCAATATAAAATAATCCGGAATCGGCCACCTGTAAAAATAGAGTATTTATTTGAATCTGGCTAGGATAAGAGTTATCCGCTAGCCTACGTTAGCGTAGCCTACATATCTGTAGTTATATTGCTGTAGGCTAATTATTAACACAAACATTTAGCTAATAACTGACCATTAATACTTAATTCGTTAATTTATAATATATATCTTTATCGGTAACGGTAGGCCACTGCCTGACATCGTCCACACAATCTGCCATTTCGGCAATTATTGATGCTATCGACATAATAATGACACTTCTGCCAGCGACACAACCTGTCAAGCAGGCGATTTAATCAGAACTGTCACCGCAGTAATGGCGCTGCCACAAGATGGCGGCGTCCACAAAATTCTCGCCGGATTAGTCAATACTCTCTCTCTCTCTCTCTCTCTCTCTCTCTCTCTGTAACTCTTGAATCTAGTGCTGTTGAATATGCGAAAAATAAATAATACATGCTATATGCGGGAGATACACGCTTAATGCGGGAACAGAACTATACACAAAGGTAGTGCTACAACACCGGCATGAGGCTTAGGCTGTTTACGAGACTACATGTCAGAGTGTGAGACTCAGTCTTAAATAAGCACTGCTACCACCCAGTGGCAATTACACACAGCTGCATGCACTGATTGCAGGGCTGAAGAATGCGGTCCAGGTCTTAATAGATCAATGGGCAAAGAACTGGAGGCGTGGCCTCACGGTAGTCTTGATCCGTGACACCAGCAAGCAGAAACTGCAAGTCATGCAGGATGTTTTGGGCCATTGCAGCGTGTTTGCCGCCATCGGCCACCTTACTGGCGCACATAGGCAGAGCTGAAAATAGGTTAGGCACAGCATACCTTTGAACGGATTATTTGTCCTGGCCTGTAATCCATCTTTTTTTTTTTTTTCTAACATTATGCTAACTCAAAACACTCTCAAAACTATTAGATTTTGTTCTTCTCGTTGAGGTTAGACAAGATATAAGAAGCTTCAATTGGAAGTAATCTTACATGCATTTCAATCTGCGTTATTCAAAATAGTGAATAGGCGTTTCACATCTTAGTTTTAGTTGGCTTAATTTGAACAATCATGAAGATTAAATCACCAGCAGGAGATGTACCAAAAGCGTAGTTTGTAATTATAATTTTTTTTTCTGAATTGTATTTAATTGATTACTATGGAGATGCGTTTCCGCCACTTAAAAAGTCTGCTGAATTGTGACTTCATTTCTCGTAATTCAGACCTCTTTCTCATAATTCTGACTTTATTTCTCACAATTCCAACTCATGGGGTCGATCCACTATGCAGTAATGTTTCCCAAGAGGTGTCTTGCTAGCATAAATTTACATAAACCTATGTATGATAGTATGATAGTGGCCTAGACAAAGTCCGGACTTAAATCCGATTGAGATGCTGTGGCATGACCTTAAACAGGCCGTTCATGCTCGAAAACCCTCCAATGTGGCTGAATTAAAACAATTCTGCAAAGAAGAGTGGGCCAAAATCCCTCCACAGCGATGTGAAAGATTCATTGCCAGTTATCGCCAACGCTTGATTGCACTTGTTGACGCCAAGGGTGGCACAACCAGTTATTCAGTTTAGGGGGCAATTACTTTTTCACATAGGGCCAGGTAGGTTTGGAGAGCTTTTTCCCTCAAAAAATGAAATTTTCATTTAAAAAACTGCATTTTGTATTTACTCGGATTATCTTTGTATAATATTAAAATTTGTTTGATGATCTGAAACATTTAAGTGTGACAAATATGCAAAAAAATAAGAAATCAGGAAGGGGGCAAATACTTTTTCACACCACTGTATATGTTTGTATAGCAAGATCATTGAACATTTTCAGGCACTCACCTTATGGTTACCCATCGTGGCTTGAATTTTCTGCCATTGATGATGCAGTCCCAGAAACTAAGCTTTGAACTGCAGCTCTAAAGCTGTAGTTGGAACTGCACACTTATCGACAGTGCATGGTTGTGAATGTTCATTTGAACTGTGGTTTTGGGTAACTCCAGCGTTGCTTGATGATGGTTCATGCAATATAAGTTGCATCAACAGTTCCAACAATGGTTTTGGGAGACTCTTGCGTTGCAACTGCATAGTACAAACTATGTAAGCTGCCACCATAACTAGCAACTCTGCTTTCAGGAAATGCCCCCCAGAGTGGCAAAGGTCGAAGACCCCCTTCATCTTGTTAGCAAAGGTAGGAAAACTGTGCACAGCAGAGTCCCCCACCTCCAGCAAGCAGCAGCCCAGTCACGGGCATGCCCGTTGTATGTAACTCAAGAACAATCTGTAGAAAAGAAAGACGGTTGGAGGTGGATGGCCATTGAACACTCCGACAGGAAGCTGCGGCAGGCAGATGGATTGCTGTCGTACTGCTCCAGTAAGGCGATGCTGGGCTTTCGGGTCTGGAAGACTATGCTGGTAAGAGGCGGGAACTGTCAGCCTGAGTACCAGCGGCGGAGTCCCTAGACATGACATAACATAACATAACATAACATGAGTGGCGAGAACAGGCCGTTCAGCCCAACTAGGCTCGCCAGTTTTTTATTACTATAGTGAATTTATTACTTCAAATACTCAATGACGCAATGGTATCTAGCGCTAAATCAAGCCTGTTCTTGAAAATTCCCAAGTTTTCTGCCTCAAGAATATGATCAGGCAAGCTATTCCACATTGAGATTACTCCCTGGGTGAAAAAATATTTCCTAATGTCAGTGCTAAATTTACCCTTGGCCAACTTCCATGTGTGACCCCGAGTTCTACTAACAAAACTTGGCCTAAGTAATCGTTCATAATTCACTTTGTTAATCTTTTTAACATATTTAAAGACCTCAAACAGGTCGCCCCTAATTCTCCTTTTCCTAAGACTAAAGAGATTAAGGATCTTAAGTCTCTTCTTATAGCTTTAATTTTTTATACCTGCGGAATTAGCTTAGTGGCTCTTCTCTGTACTTTCTCTTGAGCCTCTATATCTTTCCTAAAGTATGGTCCCCAGAACTGTACACAATACTCTAGATGTGGTCTGACGAGTGTGTTGTACAAGAGAAGTATGGCTTCCTTGGATTTATACTCAATACTTTTGGCTATATATCCCAGCATCCTGTTGGCCTTTTTAACCACTATGGCACAATGGCGAGAACCTGTAAGGGTTTGGTCAACAAGCGCTCCCAAATCTTTTTCATGTGGAGTAAATTCCAGTTTTAAACTTCCCATGAATCCTGTCTAATGTTTTCATTGCCTACATGTAGAACTTTACATCTCGCCACTTTAAGTTTCATTAGCTACATTTCTGCCCAATTCTGAATTTTATCTAAATTATCTTTAATCACTTTAATGGATTCTAAACTGCTCGCCAAACCTCCAAATTTAGTATCATCCGCTAATTTAACTAATTTGCTTTCAATATTCCTATCAAGGTCATTAATGTAGATAAGGAAGAGCAGGGGCCCCAACACCGATCCCTGAGGGACTCCACTACCCACCATATCTAGCTCAGATGAGATTCCACTGACCACCACTCTTTGTGTTCTGTCCTGTAACCAGCTTTGAATCCACTCCAGAGTACCTTCTGTAACTCTAGCGGAGCTCATTTTAAAAATTAGTCTCTCATGCGGTGCTGTATCAAATGCTTTCTGAAAATCCAAGTATATTATATCATAAGCCCTGCTCTGATCATAAGTCTTGGTGGCCTCTTCATATACATATATATATATATATATATGTAAAACGATATAATTCCAGCTCATCTTTTATGATAGATTCCTGTATTTTGCATGCAATGCAAATTAAACTGACTGGCCTGTAATTTCCTGGCTCAGTACAGTCCCCTTTCTTATATATTGGTATTATGTTGCCCTGCTTTAAATCATTTGGTATTTCTCCAGTTTCTAAAGACTGAAGATAGCTGAGAGCGGTTTAGAGATGAACTCACTAACTTCCCTGAGCAGTCTAGGGTATAAGCAATTAGGACCCGCAGCCTTATCTGTCTTTAGTTTATGCAATTTATCTAATCCTTCATTATCCCTAACCTCAATTTCTGCTAAATAATCTTGAGCATCAGACAGACCCTCTGGCCAAATAAAAACCTCTCTGAGGTAAAATTCTCAACAAAGTAACAATTCAAGGTATCAGCAATATCCTTATTCTGCAGCAGCAATCCATCTTTATCCTTTATACACTTAACCTCCTCATTTACTTTCGTTTTTCGACTGCAGTACTGAAAAAAGTGCATAGGATTAATGTTAGCCCCTTCTGCAATTTGCCTTTCATACATTCTTTTAGCATTCCTCAGCTTTTTTTTGACCACAGCCGGCATTTTACAGTATTCGGCCTTAGTATTCTCATTGCTGTCCATCTAAGCGACAGATGCGAGTTGGGCAGAAATGGACCTTTCCGACCTGTCAATAAAGTGTAGAATAACAACCAATTTAAATTGCCTTATGTTATTAAAGTCCTGCCTGCCCCAGTAGTACCGCCATATTGTTCCATAAACAATGCAATTATTAGCTGTGTGTAATAAGTGAGGTTGCTGACTTTTTCGAAAATGGTTCTTAGATGCGCTTAGTAAATGAGAAATGCCGATGAAAGATACCCTGCTCGGGTACAGGGAACTCAGTTAATCCTTTTTCCAAAGCAAAAAATGCAGTTTTTTGCGATGGATTAAGGTATGCGGATGTATACATTTGCATAATATTGTTTATCCCTTGTGCATGCAATACCAGAGGCAGCTACAAACCAATATTCTGCTAAGAACCCGATTCCTTCATGCCACGCAGCACAGGCATTCGCAACACTGGATAATATAAAAAAATTTAGCCAAATGGTAAAGGATTTTGCAAAAGCATGATGTAATCTGCTTGCAAACTTTAATGTGACTAAAGTAGAAAAAAGCTCCGCACATCTATAATATGGAACAGGTGCGTAAAAGAGGCATAAGCTACGGTGGCCCTGAAGTGCAAACCACAACAGCAAATAACTAAACACAAAAGCAAATTAAAAAACACAACAGCAAATAACTAAACACAACAGCAAATTAAAAAACACAACTGCAAATAACTAAACACAACAGCAAATTAAAAAAACACAATCGCAAATAACTAAACACAACAGCAAATTAAAAAACTCAACAGCAAATAACTAAACACAATCGCAAATTAAAAAACACAACTGCAAATAACTAAACACAATGACATTAACCTACCGGAAGAGGTAGGTGCTGGTGGGCAACATGAGTCATCCCTGATTGGACGAGTGTGCTCCCTTGTGTGTGAAAAGAGAGAGAGAGAGAGAGAGAGAGAGAGAGGTCCTTGCAGCTCGGTCAAAATGGCATGCCTCACCTCAGGTGGTGAAGAATAGTTACGCCGTCTGTGCAGCCCAGTCTCTTGTAAATGCGTCTTCAGTGTGCGCAAACTAATTGAAATTTCGTGATTAGTCCTGAGCATATCCAGTATCACCAGAAGGGTAGAGTGGGGTAAGATGCCCCCCTTAAGCAGGAATGTTCATAACTGAAGGTAAAGAACATGAATTACAGTTTTTGCCAATTGCTAACACACTAAAAGTGAATGCTTGAACAAAAGAATCAAAACCTTAGGTTTTGTAACCATGCCTTAAACAAAGGCACCAAAAGTATAAACACATTTTCTACCTTGCACTTTGTTTGCAAATCTGCAACACACTTCTTGCAAAACACTAAATACGGTTTCTTATATTAGACACTTAATTCAATAATGAAAGCTCTTGCAATCATATAGAAAACACTTCCCACATTGGCAATACTCACACACACACACACGAAAACACTTGTCTACTAATTGAAAGCCAATTATTCTTTTAGCTTGAGCACTATAAATAGATGAGAACTTTGCAAAAATGGAGGCCCGAAGAGGAAGAGGAAGAGGTCAAGGTCAACGTCAACGTCAACGTCAACGTCAACGTCAACGTCGAGGTCGGGGACAAGGACAAGGTCGAGGTCAAGGTCAAGGTCGAAGAAACATTTCGGATGAAATTAGGGCCACTTTAGTGGACCATGTAATAAACCATGGCCTGACGATGAGGGAGGCTGGAGAACGGGTTCAGCCCAACCTCAGTCGCTACACTGTAGCATCGATAATACAGACATTTAGATTGGAGAACAGGTATGTCTTCAGCTCTCTACTAGACCTACATAATTGTTGCAAATGCCCTAATACTGCACCAATACAATGTATTCCAACAATTTTTGGTGTTACTGTGTGTACAGCACGTAAAAGTAACCTCATTTTCTACAGAACTGCCAGACGTCTTCTTGAAGGTGGAAGGCGACGTCTGTTCACCCATGAACAAGAACAGGCCATGGCCAATATAGTGTTGGCAAACAACACCATCCGCTTGCATCAATTACAAGAGCAAATCCTTGCAGATGAAACGACATTCCAAAATATCAATCATGTCAGCACTTCAACCCTCTGCCGCACCTTGCGTCAACAACATCTCACAATGAAGCAGCTGTACAGGGTTCCATTCGAGAGGAACAGCATCCGAGTCAAAGACCTTCGCTATGACTATGTCCAAGTAAGTGTCACTGTTCTATACTGGAATATAGTAATGGCAGTAGATAGTGTCCTGCTGCATAAATTCAGATAAATCAGGATGCTGGAGGGTGGTGTTTCTATGGGGGCACCTGCCATGCAGGTAGCTTGTACTGTCGTTTTGATTAATGACCCAATCCACCCCCTACCTTCATCCTTTGCTGAAAGTGACATCGAATTGTTTTGAATTGCACATTGACTGCATGCTTCTTCTATTGTAGAGAGTCCTGGACATTGATGCAGCTGCACAGCCTCGTGAGTTTATTTTCATTGAAGCTGGATTCAATCTTGTGAAAACCAGGCGCCGTGGCCGAAATATAATTGGACAAAGAGCCATTGTGAATGTCCCTGGGCAGCGTGGGGGAAATCTCACCATGTGTGCTGCCATTAGCCTGCAAGGAGTCCTCCATCACCATGCCACCCTTGGTCCCTACAATACTGCACACATCATTACATTTCTGGATGGACTACATGACGCAGTTGTGCAGGATGGACCAGAGCAGCCCTGGTTCGTTGTCATCTGGGACAACGTTAGTTTCCAGCGGGCTGCACTGGTCCGGGACTGGTTCACCACCCACAATCACTTCTTGGTTGTATACTTGTCCCCTTACTCCCCATTTCTCAATCTGATTGAGGAATTCTTCTCCGCTTGGCGTTGGAAAGAGTACGAGCGCCAACCCCATACCCAAATGTCTCTTCTTCAAGCAATGGAGGAGGCATGCGGAGATATTGAGGTGGGGTCGGTGCAGGGATGGATACGGCATGCAAGAAAATTTTTCCCCGTTGTCTTGCAAGAGATAACATTGCATGTGATGTGGATGAGGTGATGTGGCCGGATCCCAACAGAAGGCAGGATCCATGAAAAGTCCCTTGCAATTTTTTTTTTTTTTTTTTTTTTTGCTAAATGTTGCACTGTAATGTTACTAAAAAGTTTTCAGTTTCTTTACAGCACATATTTTGCACATTGATTCCTGTACTGTCATTCTGCTCTTTGTTTTTGTTGTAAAACCTGCAATGGCAACAAATAAAAGCTGTTCATTTTCTCTGAAGCCTTTCTACTTTTGTGTTTTATCAATGCGAGTAAATATACTACACAGGAAGAATCACAGAACCCTGTATGAGAAAATTTAAAAGGTATACAAAGTACTAAAGACAACAGTGTTTTCTATAAAGCATACATGTGTGTCCTTGGTTTGAAAGTAATTCAAATGGTGAATGTGTTTATCACTTTGCCACAAAAATGCCATTTTGAAAAAGGATTGTTAGGTTTTGATTGCATGGTTTCATGTTGACATAGAAGTGAGATGTTTATCTCTAAGTGTGTCCGGTTTGCTTGTGTGTAGAGTTTTGACATGATGAGCCAAATTCTGCAACTTGTGTGTTAGCAATTGGCAAAAACTAATGATTTTTTTTGGCTTGAATGGATAGTATGTAAAATTGGCTACCACATCTCAAAAGAGACATAGTCACTAGAATTTTTTGTGTTTAATTACTTTTTTTTTAAGAAAAGGTCATCTTACCCTACCCCTGGGGTAAGATGCCCTTCTGGATGGGGTAAGATGCCCCTTATCTAGAATAACTTGTAAAGCCTAATACATACTGATTTTACTGCATTTCACATGAGTAATTATCATATTATATCTGTCTTAATTGGCAGATACACATCATACAAAAGATCAACGTCTTTTTAGAAATTTCCTTGCTATAGAAATGAGGAAAGAAAGAGGTACATTGTTCTTAACTTTTTATTAACTAACTAAACACCAATGCACAATTGATGGCAAGGTACTGTTGACATTAAATGCATAAAGGAAATGATGGTTATATCTTGTGGAATACTAAAACATTTGAGGCACCACATCAGATAAACATGTAGCAGTATAGAATGTATATGAGTATCATGAAAAGTCATTAAAACTAAGAGTGACCATAATGCATTTCACCCAATATATTTCTTTTTAGGCCCTCATTGATTCATATATGATTCATTATTGTGTAACTCCATATGGCCCTACTTGTAACATGTATGGATACACTTAACTTTCCATTCCCAAGTTCTGTATAAAAATCATCATGTCTGATATATATTTCCTATAAAAAGAACACAATTTTTTAGAAAAAACTCATAAAACAGAATGAATATGACTCAAAA
The DNA here is from genome assembly GCA_029692085.1 of Gymnothorax javanicus. Lineage (NCBI taxonomy): Eukaryota > Metazoa > Chordata > Actinopteri > Anguilliformes > Muraenidae > Gymnothorax > Gymnothorax javanicus. The sequence goes on along the minus strand of CM056193.1, from coordinate 43,913,991 downwards.
TGGGGTAAGAGGCCTTCCTTCCCTAGGGGCATCTTACCCCAATCCAAAAAGAGCATCTTACCCCCAGCACTATCATCTTGGTTTTGGCTCATTAACCCCTATTTCTCCTATTACCACCACACAGGACCCCCTTTCATACATAGAAAAGGCTTCAGAGAGTTACGCTGACATGTCCTGCAGACTCCTGAAGCATTCAAATACTTGAGGCAAAATGATTCATTCAGTCATTTTTTATAAGAAAGACAGTCAAAACACAAACACTTGAGTACTCTCATGTCACTTGCTCTGTTGACTCATCTGTTGCTGAGCATTTCCCTCCAGGAGGAAGTGCATTTATATCAGTCAAGAGCCACCTACTGGGCACAGCTGAAATTGAATAATAAGCAAAGTCTTACCCCGCTCTACCCTATATGTACAGAGGCGGATTCTGCAGACTGACTTTTCGAAGACAGCCTTTTTCGCACATTACACACAGGGCTTAAAGCTCGAAAAATTCCCATCAGAGGTGTATAGTAACGACGTACGTGTACTTCGTTACAGTAGCCTACTTAAGTTTTTTTTGTTTTTTTTTTGAGGATTTGTACTTTACTTGAGTTTTGACTTTTACTTTTACTCTACTACATTTAAAAGATGAAAAGTATACTTTCACTTAGTTACGCTGACACTGGCCACTTCGTTACTCGTTAAAAATTAAAATATGAATGTAATTCATCATAAGGATTTTCTGGATTTGGCCCGTTCGAGAACAACGGTGCTCGGCTGAGTATCTTTGTGCAGATGTTGATGCCAGCCGCGAATTTATGCACGCAGTTACAATATTCTATCACTAGATGGTACACCAGGATCAGTTATTGAATATTCACAAGCAAGCCAAGCTGAAACTCGGTTTTATGGATGAGTTCACCCCGAATTTAAATGCAGGATTTCTACTTTTATTAAAGCATTTACATTGTGATATTGACACTTTTAGTTAAGTTAATCCTCTGAGTACATGTACTCACCTTGCTCGTACAGATATGGTTTACCCTAGTAACGACCTTAAGTGTTTTGATATGGCAGTGTCAAAGGCAGACGAGGAATCATGGCTACAGTTAATAAATAAACCAGAGAGTAACAAACTTCGCACTTACTGCCTTTTTAAGGATACATTTGAGACGGAGCCTTATGTACAAAATATATTATCAAGACAGCTTAAAAGTGCCTTTGCTAAATTCAGATGTGGAGTTGCTCCTTTAGCAATAGAAACTGGTAGATATACGAACACCCCAGTGGATAGACGTTACTGTACTGTACGCAATAATGGCTCCGTTGAATCAGAAGCCCATGTTCTTTTACACTGTGACATTTATGTGGACATTCGTGATGAACTATTTGTACACTATCTAAGTATATTGTTAATTTTAATGATCTTGATGATACAAATAAATTGTATGTAATTTTATCTGGTAAACATTGCATCAACGAACGTGCCAAAGCCTGCCACCTCATCCTAAATAGAAGACTGCTTTTCACGAGCTCCAATTTATAAAACAACCGTTTGTGTTTTTGCTTCCTTGGTACCATAGTGTACGTTTTTCTATAATCTTTTTATGATTTTTTTTAGTTGGTGTCTCACAACTCTTTTTTTGAGTGGTCCCCAACACTTTTAATTTTGTAAAGGGGAGGGGGGTAATTTGTACCGAACACTGTATTTACATACCTCTGTATTGTGTGTTGTGGAGTGACACCGAAATAAAGTCTATCTATCTATCTATCTATCTATCTATCTATCTATCTATCTATCTGTACTTCGTTACTATACACCTCTGACCATCACAAAGTGCGTTAGGACGCAACTCATTTTTCTTGGACGCCCCCCGCCCCCCGTCATTTCTTTTTTCCGGCATGGGAAAAAATCCGCCTCTGCACATATGAGGTGATACTGGATATGTTCAGGACTAATCACGAAATTTCAATTAGTTTGCGCACGCTGAAGACGCACTTAAAAGAGACTGGGCGGCACAGACGGCGTAACTATTCCTCGCCACCTGAGGTGAGGCATGCCATTTTGACCGAGCTGCAAGGACATCTCTCTCTCTCTCTCTCTCTCTCTCTCTCCCACACACAAGGGAGCACACTCGTCCAATCAGCGATGACTCATGTTGCCCACCAGTACCTACCTCTTCCGGTAGGTTAATGTCATTGTGTTTTTTTATTTGCTCTTGTGTTTAGTTATTTGCGGTTGTGTTTAGTTATTTGCGGTTGTGTTTTTTAATTTTTTGTTGTGTTTAGTTATTTGCTGTTGTGTTTTTTAATTTTTGTTGTGTTTAGTTATTTGCTGTTGTGTTTAGTTATTTGCGGTTGTGTTTTTAAATTTTTTGTTGTGTTTAGTTATTTGCTGTTGTGGTTTGCACTTCAGGGCCACCGTAATACGCCGATCAAAAAACACAAACTCCCGCACACCGTCCTACTTGCAAAAATATTTCACGGTGAATAGCAACAGTTCGGTCAAATGACCTTCATCAGGCAAACAATCCGTTCAAAAGGGCAGGGCATTATGAAAGGTTGTAGCTGCAAGCCTGCCATAATCAACATTCTAATAACTGATCTGAGTCAATGAACAAGTATACGAAAGAAAATAAACTTCAAATACCTGACTCAGAATAAAAAGGTACAAAAAAAGTAGTCTATAACAAGATATAAGTGTAACAAATACATTTCATGGATTAGATCAGAGATTAAAATGTAACTAGAAAAGGCTGAATTTTCTGAAGAAAATTTGTGTGCTTGCTTCAGTGAGAAAAGTTGTTGGTTTTTAAAATGAAGATGCTTGGAAACTGAGAGGCAAAGGAAATTGCTGGAAAAATGTTGAAAAACTGCTGAAATGTAAACACAAGACTTTAAAGCTGAAAGTAATTGTTTAAGGAATTCTGACTTTTCAGCTGTATCATGACCGAGTCTACTCCGCTTCAACTCAGCTGTAAAAAATGGTCAACTGGAGCAGTGACGTGCCGTCGGAGGTCAGTTAGGGGAGGCAGAATCCTCACCGTTAAACAAACGATATATTACTTTGCTTGATTAGCAATCTGAGGATTGATTAACTAATTTACAAGATTAAACGGCAGAATGCCGTGCCAGTTCCATCCACGACATTATTGCTCAGTGCATCGAACTTAAAATGCTCACGAGACAGCAAGTTTATTTTCAGTCTTCTTTCATAATCTGATAAACAAAAGATCAAAATAATATACGGAATTACCAAGAGAGTTGAGATTTTTTCCTAATTAATTATTAACATTTACTTCCTTGCAGTCACGAATCAAAGCATAAAGGTAAATTAATCTTATTGCCACTATCACCTCTTAATCATTACAGGCTTAATTGACCAGAAAAAAGGTCAAATTGATTGACTGACAATTAGGCATAGTAGGTGAAAACAGGTTGGCAAAATCTAGCGATAAAAGGAGAAGTCACTGCCTACCCTAACCGCACGTCCCTGAACTGGAGTCAATGAGGTTGACACATTTCTCTCTATATGGCTCTTTGCGTATCTAGGTCAACGCAGTGCATGCTGAGAAATTAGCTTTATGGCGGAGCAAACATGGCAGGCCACATTGGCAGACTGCCGCAGCTGTTGTTGCTGACATCTCAGTGTCTCCCCCAGTCCCGAACTGCACAACGCTGAAATGGCCAAGTAGTGAAATGCTACTATTCGCAGCTCTCTGTTCAATCCTGTGCACTGTGTTCACTAGTTAAATAGCTAAGCATAGCAAGCTGCAAGATATCGTTAACACATGTTGTGATATTATTCGCGGCTCCCTTCTTATTCTGTGCTATTATAAAACGGGTGCTACCCATCCTTAAAGGTGATTGGCTGAGCCGCGTTCCATGCCGGTATGAAATCACTGTAACCCACTGTATTCTGAGGCAGACCGCAGCACAAAATATCCCTGCGCGCCTGGCCTCGCAACCAACTACTCTGCGCTCGACTGACTCGTTAGGTTACGTTTGTTTCAAGACTCTTAGCTCGCTATTTCAGTGTTAGCGAAGTTTAGTCTTTTAACCCACTAACCAGTTGGTTATCTACCTAGCTAGCTATAGCATTATAGATTTCGATATCACTTTCGCTTGCTAGCGACGTTGCTAACTAGCTCGTTATTTCAGTATTAGCGATAAATTGTTGATATTTTTTTCTTGTGTGTTTATTTTATAGGCTATGTGTAGGGTAAACACATCCACAGTAGTGAACGCTAGCTAGTTGACAAGCTGGCTAGCAAACTAATGCACACTGCAACATTTTCCTGAACACCGGCTAGTGTGGAGGACGAAAGTCAGTCTTGTTCCCTACTCTCGCAGCTGGTTGTAATGATATGGCCGATAGGCGCGAGTTGAGAACAAGGAAACTCGGAAACCGAAACGAACGTAAAATTATTTAACGGGGCCTTTGGGAGACCGAAGGAGACATTCCAAATAGCCTGCTTTCATTGTATATCTACATTAACGAGCTCAAATAGCCTGATGTGACATGATAATGGCGCTAGATGAAAAAGCAATCTTAGCGTCTGTGTTGCTTGCCAACCATTCTGTCCACTCAATCTTGCCTGGTGGAAGAACGAATAGTTCTCAATTTTATTGTTGCATTATTACCAATAAATTGTTGTTTTTTTTTCTTGTGTGTTTATTTAATGGGCTATATGTAGGGTAACCGTTTTATAAAAGCAATAAGCCCCTTGAAGCAGTGGGTTACAGTGATTTTATTATAACGGCGGAGGGCACTAAGGCACTCCGCTGCGCGTCGTGCCTTAGAACGCCCCTCCGCCGTTATAAAGTCACTGTAACCCACTGCTTCTCGGGACTTATTCCTTTATTATTAGCTAGATAGCTGGCGAACAGAGTGCACAGAACACGTTCGAAACGGGTCGAACTTGAGCGATGAAATTGCCATCACTGCGGATGACGTAACCAAGTTAACATTAACTTCTGACACACAGGTCCAGGGAAGAATTTCAGCATGCCTGGCAGACATCTCTACTTGGATGGCCAGACATCATTTGAAGTTCAATCCTAAGAAGATGGAGCTACTCTTCATCCCACACTAGGCTTGTGCCGATCGGCGATCGAGAGGACGATCGACGATGGTTTTTTTCTTTTTTCTTGCCGATTTTATAAAACACACACACACACACACACACACACACACACACACACGCTACAGCTGTGCAGCGCCACATCCATTGTGCTCTGGCTGGCTCAGCTGACCGGCGCTGGAGCATGTGAGCTCAGCAGAGGAATGGACAGGTCTGTTGCAGCGCAACGAAAACATTTAGGCCTATACCCAAAAAAGTCTGTTCAGGCGCCAGGCAGCTTTACTGCCAAATTAGAAATACCATTTGCTCGCTACAGCTGGAAAAAAAGGAAAGAAACAATCATCCCGAGGTATATTCAAGCAATATATTTAAGTGAACGAGCAAAATTCAAGAAAGAACCTCAAACCCATAAGCAATTCACAGTGTGGCCTTTCTTTTTGTGGGACAGCAAAATGATTCAAAATGAGTGCACGGAGCACAGAAAAATCCAAATCTTTACTGATCTCTTCAGCCGCAACATTCAAAGAAAAAAAAAAAAAGGCGCGGCAACTTCCGCAAAACAATAATCCAACTTCAGTCTAAATAAAATACGCCAAAGCTCAAACACAAGTTTTCAAGAATGCAAAATAAAAAAGATTAATCATTGAAACGAAAATAAACTAATGAAGACTGGGGGCGGGGAATATTTTGAGTTAGGGGAGAGCTGGTGCGAAAGTAATGTGGGACGAAAGTAATACGGCGATTTACTCTCAGCCATCCGCACTTCGATGTGTCATATTCGGTCATCACATGCAGCTCGCGACACTCTCCAGACCCGCGAAAAATCTTGAGGTTTCGACGCTTCCCCGCGGAACGAGATCGGGAAGACTGTTTTCCACTGTGGTGAGTAAATTCAGACAAATGGTAAACTTTTTTGACTTAAAGATTGTCTTTATCGCTCCATGTGTCATATTTATGATGAAGTGATTGGTCATTTAGTTGTGACATATCCTGAAGTTTGAGATGTCAGACTTTTCTACTTTAGAAGCAATCCTGGTTCTAATGTCTGGAGTCACTGTCGGGGCGGAAGAAGCAACGGTTACGTTCGTCCCTCTCTGCTAATGCGGCCGAATTTTCTTGTTTTATATTTTACCAACAGAAAATGCCAAAAGTTAGGGTCAGAACTACCCAGAGAGGAAAGGTTGACCAGCAGGTTTACGGAAGGGCCTTTCTTGATGTCCGAAGAGGCGAGAGTATAAGGACGGCAGCAGAGGTGCATGGCGTTTGTCATGTCACCCTGTTCAGGTACTGCAAGAGGAGGGCAGAGGCAGGAGGGCAGCAGGCCAGAGCCCAGGGTACAGGGCTCACAACAAAGTCTTCACAGAAGAGCAGGAGAAGAGACTGCAGGCATATATAAAGAGATCAGCTGATATATATTTTGGCCTGAGTCCTGAAGAGGTTGGAGTATCACTGCAGACAGAGCTACACCACTATCGCCATTTGCCTAAGATAGCAAGCACCTCAGCTCCGGATCTGCCTCGGCTCTGAGGTGCTTGCTATCTGGGAATTAACCTCTTTTTTCATGCTGTTTTAGGTGCGAAAGTTTGCATATGAGCTGGCCGAAAATATTGGCCTCAAAACTCCATGTTCATGGGAGAAAAACCAGGTGGCAGGGAAGGACTGGCTCACCTCCTTCCTCGAACGCAACAAAACCCTGTCCATCCGTCGACCTCAAGCCACCAGCATGTCCCGTTCCACCAGCTTCAACAAGACCAACGTGACAGCGTTTTTAAAAACCTAAAGACTGTCCTCACCGCTATAATTTTGAAGCAAAGGACATCTGGAACATGGATGAAACAGGTAAAATTTATATTTAGATAAATTAAAAAGCAACAGTGATTTGCAACAGCAATAATTCGTTTCATTTATTATTTCAGGTACCACAACGGTTCAAGTGCCAGACAAAATCATTGCCACTAAGGGGCAGCGCCAGGTCGGTGCTGTGACCTCTGGGGAAAGAGGGACATTGGTGACTGTTGCCTTTGCTGCCAACGCGTAAGGCAACTTTGTTCCTCCTTACTTTATCTTCCCAAGGAAGAAGTTCCTGCACCACTTCATCCGGGATGGCCCCCTTGGCTGCACTGGTTCTGCCAATGGATCGGGGTGGATGCAGGAGGCCGATTTCTTGGCATTTTTACCGCATTGTGCAAGGCACATCCGCGTGACCCCGGAGTCAAAGTTGCTGCTACTCTTAGACAATCATCCATCACGCCTCTCTGTGGTAGCTATTGACTTTTGCAAGTCACATGGCATTGTACTCCTGTCTTTTCCCCCCCACTGCTCCCACCGTCTTCAGCCGCTAGACCGAAGCGTTTTTGGTCCTCTGAAGCACTACATGAACAGTGCAGCAGACAACTGGATGCGAATGAACCCTGGAAGAACTTTGACCATCTACAACATCCCAAGTCTTGTGGCTAAAGCTCTGCCTCAAGCTGAGACAGCAAGCAGCATTTCAGCTGGGTTCGAGTGTACCGGTATCTGGCCCTTGAATCCAGATATTTTCAGTGAGACAGACTTTGCTCCAGCTTTTGTGACCGACCGTCCTGCACCTGCACCAGCACCAGCTCCATCCCCAATGCCAGTGCCAGCTCCATCACCAGCGCCCGCTTCATCACCAATGTCCGCTCCATCACCAGCGCCCGCTCCCGTAAGACACCAGCAACCCAGCCAGAGCCCATTTGAGCTGCATCCCCATGAGTCTGCCATTCCTCTGAATGGTGAGAGTTTGTGTCTGTGTGTGTCTTTTAAATGTGCATGTTGAGCCTTGTCAAGCATTTATTATTTTTTTGAAATATTATATATCCATGTATGATTGTGGTTCCAGGAACATCTAGTGGCACGCCAATACAGAGGTTCAGCCCAGAGAAGGTTCGCCCATATCCAAAGGCTGGCTCGAGGAAAGAAAATAAAAGAAGAGGCAGAAAGAGGTGAGCAGAGTGTCGTTTTTAACTTGTCTTGATTTTCTTGCTTGTATAAAAACAAGCTGATTCTGACTACCATCTCATTGAATGTTGCAGGTCAACAGCAATACTGACCGACACCCCAGTAAAAGCTGCCTTGGAGGAGGAGACTCGGCAGAGGGGCCAGAAGAAACAGTCCTCTTCAAAACGCCCAAAGAAGACGTTGTTAAGCGGATACACTGCAACCACAGTTTCTCAGGGCAATGAGGAGAAATGTCTTGTTTGTGGGGAGACATTTGCCTCATCTTTGCCTGGAGAAGTGTGGGTGCAGTGCATCTTTTGTCTGCTGTGGTCACATGAGGCATGCACTGAGGGTGCAGCTCATTATATCTGTCACAACTGTGATGAAAATGTTTAAAACAAATGTGTGATTGTTTTTGCTTCTGTTTTAATGTCATTTTTATGATTGAATTGAATAAATGAGTGCATTGTATATTTACAATTGCATGTTAGCAAAGACATTGTTTGATTTTTTTCAAATGAAAAACGACAGTAATTCAAAAGATTCCAGTTAATTTGATCAGGTTACTTTTGTCCTGCCCGTGCGCTACTTTCATCCCGACTGGAGGGGTCGAAAGTAGCAATGCGCAACTTCCATTGGACGGCAAACTATGTCAATATATATTGGGATGATTTAGCACCTGATATTGACAGAGCACGCACAAAAGTAGTTAAACGCTCCAAATTTTTTTTTCGGTCTGTGATGTTATCTTTTAAAAAGACGTTTATGTGAAAAATGTTACTTTTGTACCAGATCTCCCCTATTTGATTTTACAGTTTTGCTGCAGGTGCAATCGTCCGGGGTACAGGGAAGCCGAGAGCTTAAGTGCGCGTTTCCAAAAAATAGAATCGCACTGTTTCGCTTGTAGCTACTTTGTGCCTTTTGTAAATGCCGTTATGGAAGGCTGATGGGGATCTTTACTCCCCACCGCAGCGTCTTTTGGGCGCTATTTTAGAAACTTCTGCCAGATGATGCACACGCAGATTTCCATGTAAACTCTGTCTGTCCCTCTTTCACGGGGACAACTCGTTTGCAAATTCTGCAAATAGGCTGCGTGGTGTCACTGGGCCTCATTTATAAACGGTACATAGCAGAGGCGTTGCCAGGATGCCAAGCTTGGGTGGGCATTTGTCCTCTTTAGGGGGGCAAAAAAAGAACATATAAATCGGCGTAAAATACAACATGCACAACATCTTGAAACTTTATATATATATATATATATATATAAAGAGGCGGCTGGTGAACTGGCGATAGGGGAGGCTCAAACCCATCCCTTGAAAATAATGATTGGTCATGACCTGTTTTCAATCATTCGTTTAAATTACCATTACAAAAGCTCAGAAAACTCTCAACATTAACAGGTGTGGTCAGTTTTCATTAATAACACACACCTGTCAACTCTCATGCATTCCGCTTGAGTTTTAGTGGTATATTTACGTTCCTCTGCTGTAGTCAGCAATTATTCAATAAACGCATGTGTAAGAGATTCTCGCACGGAATTGAAGTCCTTGTGCATGGAGGTTTATCAGTTTCACCTGCGTTATGACTCTGGACTTCTCACGCTTTTCTTTACTCAGGGGTTGGAAGCAATGCATGTGTTTCATTATCGTTTAAACTGTTTAAATGAAATAAGATCATTGGAAGCAATGAAATTGCATAAAGACGTTTCAAATGATCTTATTTCATTTAAACCGCCTAATTCCTGTTCTTACGATGCGCGCCGCCATGAGAACCCTGACGGTCTCCTACTTCCGGTCATTGCTCGCTGTACTGAAGAGAGATCGGCAGGCTGAATGCGTTCAGGCTCCACTTGTTCCGTTGTTGGTTGTACCAATAACTCAAAAAACATAAAACGTTTGTATGGAAACAGAGTGCCTTATTTACAAGGTGATTAGGAAAGATTGCCCTTGCCCAGCACCTTACAGTCTACACTCGATGCCAGCGAGTAGGCGCTTGGAGTAGCTAGCTGCGCTAAGACTGAAGTATCCACCCAAGAGGATATACGTATGCTCACACCATTTCCTAGAAAAACGCCTGACGGATGAACGGGATGATCATCCTGATCCCACTGTATTATACAGCACCGTGAAAAAGTATTTGCCCCCCTCCTGATTTCTTTTTTTTTTTTGCATATTTCTCACACTTAAGGGTTTCAGATCATCAAACAAAAACCAGAGTAAATACAAAATGCAGTTTTTAAATGATGATTTCATTTGTTAAGGGAAAAAAACTATCCAAACCTACCCGGCCCAAGGTGAAAAAGTAATTGCCCCCTAAACCTAAACCCATCCTCGGCGGCAACAACTGCAATCAAGCGTTTGTGATAACTGGCAATGAGTCTTTCACATCACTGTGGAGGAATTTTGGCCCACTCTTTTTTGCAGAAATGTTTTAATTTAGCCACATTGGAGGTTTTTCAAGCATGAACGGTCTGTTTATGGTCATGCCACAGCATCTCAATTGGATTTAAGTCCGGACATTGACTAGACCACTCCAAAACCTTCATTTTGTTTTTTTAAGCCATTCTGAGGTGGACTTGCTAGTGTGTTTCGGATCATTGTTCTGCTGCATAACCCAAATGCGCTTGAGTTTGAGGTCACAAACTGATGGTCGGACGTTCTCCTTCAGGATTTTCTGGTAGAGAGCAGAATTCATGGTTCCATCAATTACGGCAAGTCAGCTAGGTCCTGAAGCAGCAAAGCAGCCCCAGACCATCACACTACTACCTCCATGTTTGACTGTTGGTATGATGTTCTTTTTATGAAATGCTGTGTTAGTTTGACACCAGATGTATCGGAACGCATTCCTTCTAGCAAGTTCAACTTTTGTCCCCTCAGTCAACAGAATATTTTCCCAAAGGTCTTGGGGATCATCAAGATTTTTTTTTGGCAAATGAGAGACGAGCCTCTGTTTTCTTTTTGGTCAGCAATGATTTTTGCCTTGGAACTTATTGAATCATGAACACTGACTTTAACTGAGGCAAGTGAGGCCTGCAGTTCTTTAGATGTTGTTCTGGGTTCTTTTGAGTCCTCCTGGAAGAGTCGTCGATGCGCTCTTGGAGTAATTTTGGTAGTCCGACCACTCCTGGGAATGTTGTGGATAGTGGCTGTCACCGTGATTTGCTGGAGTCCCAAAGCCTTAGAGATGGCTTTGTAACCCTTTCCAGACTGATAAAATATCAATTACTTTGTTTCTCACCTGTTCTTTAATTTCTTTAGATGGCGGCATTATGTGTTGCTTTTTGAGATCCTTTAGCCTACTTAACTTTGTCAGACAGGTTCTATTTAAGTGATTTCTTGATTCAACAGGTCTGGCAGTAATCAGGCCTGAGTGTGGCTGGTGAAATTGAACTCAAAAAATGTGTTTAATCACAGTTAATTAATGATTTAACACGGGGGGCAATTACTTTTTCACATAGGGCTGAGTAGATTTGGATAGCTTTTTTCCCTCAATAAGTGAAATCATCATTTAAAAACTGCATTTTCTATTTACTCGGGTTATCTTTGTCTAATATTAAAATTTGTTTGATGATTTGAAACATTTAAGTGTGAAAAATATGCAAAAAAATACAAAATCAGGAAGGGGGCAAATACTTTTTCATGGCACTGTACATTATACAGTCCCCTGATATGTCAATTTAAAGATCCGTCCAACAAGTATGCTTTTTTCGAACAACAAGAGGCTCCTCAGAGCCTGTACTCGGGCCGGGTCTACGCCTGGGCCAATCACGAAACCGCGCGCGCGCATGAGCAGGACAATTACGACCCCGAAAAAAAAAAAAAAAGAACGGGCCGAAACTTAGACTCGTGGCCTACTGGCCCGAGTAAAAAGCAGTATTGTCAGCCAGTGGTCAGTTTAGTTTCCTGGTGAAGTAACCAGCGTTCGCCATGTAATTAGTGGCCATCTACTGTCGCACAAGGGATGCATACTGAAACCCACACATTTAGCAGTTATACAGGCTAACGTTAGCACTTTTGAACAAGTTGACATTGAGCAGTGGAGGGGCTTACCAGTAGCATTAGTGAATATTGAAAAGTGCATAATCGTAATCCTGGCTTTTGTAAAAAACCTCAACTTTAGTCGACTATATTCTTGTGGCAAATATTTGGCTTGTCAGCTACAGCAGTTGAAGGATTGGACTGAGATCTTTATTTCTTTCCGTGCATTGGTGATTTCCAGCATGCAAAGTGAAGCTTGGGGACTGTACTTCCTTGCTCTGAATAATGATTGTTGCCCACAGCTAATGCGATATTATTCAGTAGTGGAGCAGGTGACGGCTGGGTTTTTACCCTTGTGCAAAACAAAGAAACTGCTCGCCAGACTATTTGCTGAATCAAAGGCATTTTGATACGTAGTTTGCTAGCTAATCAGTTCCTGTATATGAATTGCAACTCGCCGTCTTGTCACGCTTTTTTTTTTACTTTGGCTGTACGGAATGCCTTTTCGCTCTTTTAAAGTGCAAACAGCTATTACTGTGACCTGAGTTATACTTGTTCCATAGAGGGTGTGAAAAGAGTTGTTACAAGCTTGCATTTCGCTGGGATGATAGGAATTGTAAACAGCAAGCTTTCCGTCTAAGTGAACAATCTGACCGTAAAATAAGCAGTTCCTCTAATGAGTAACTGTGCTTGCTGACGCGGCTTTGTAGATAAATGGACGAGACTCTGAACTTTATTGTGGAGAAAAGGCATGTTTTTGGTTTGGAGAGGTCACTGGTGACCATTGATGTCCAGCTGTACCTATATTGATAAACTCATGCTTAATTCAACCAGAAAATTATCCATTCATATTGAACTTCATGAGTACAAAATTGATTTGCGTTAAAAATATGATTATTTTATGAATTGAAAGTGCGCCATTTTCAAGGCTCTGGGAGTTTGGGGAGCCATTTGGATAGCTATCTTATTTGGCTTATAAAAAGTGGATAATTTAATATTTCATGTTCGGATGAGGAGTACTTGTGGTCTAGGAGTTTATTATCCCAGAAATGTATTGTTTTAACCCCCAGCCATTTTTCAATCCTCAGAATGATTTTTTTTTTTACAGTTTCAATGGTGAATTCTCATGAAGATTTTTTTATGTTTGCAGCCCATTTTCTCTACCAAAATCATGAAAATAAACTGAAATACAATGTAATTCTAAATGCTGTAAGTGTCTTTTCTGAGTTGAGCCACATTCGTCCTCTTTATGAAGCTTAAAACTTGAATTATAAAGCATCAAATTGGGTAACCCATAAATAGCCAAATTTGGCTTCTGCGCAAAAGGGGTTAATATCTCCACCATAAACTGCCTCCAACATCCTTTCAAAGATTTAGGAGGTTTGTCCAACTGGCCTCACAACTGCAGACCACATTTAATAATGCCAGTCCAGGACCACAATTCTCCAACCCTTCAAACAATTGTCAGTGATCAGCCACATGGACAACTGATGAAGCAGTTGTTTCACGCAACCAACTAATTTTGCACAAACTATCAGAAATCGCCTCAAGGAAGCTCATTTACAGGTTTGATTTCTTAACAGGGGGCTTGATTTGTCAAGAGTTTAGTGTTACAGTCGAACTATGTGGACGTGAGTTCTCCCCTGAGTGACCACTTGCACGTTGGAGAATAGTCCTCTTCGCTGCTAAACCGCAGTATTAAATATGCGCGGCAGATGGCAGGCAGCGCGTACGGCATTATGTGGGCTTGCGGTTTACTGTTGAAAAAACAGTGTACAAGGCCCCTGGTGCTGGTATGGGCCATGTCTATGGGTATGGGCTAGTACGAGATTTTTGAAGGAGAAGCCAGTAAATATGCCGGCAAAGCTATGTGCTTGTACTTTATGTTTTGGGTTACTGCTCTAATTCTGTAACTCTCTCGGTGACTCCCTGCTGTTACACAGGTTTAATTTTGCACATTTATCGCTCGGTCTGTTACCTTCATATTCATAAGGGCCAAACTCACGTGACTCGAAAGCTTCTTTTTGACCTTATCTGGCCATCTGTGCCGTGAAATTTAGGAAGCGGCCCCTTCCAATGTCCAATATAGCCTTGAGTGATGCAGAACTGAATCATTTAGTAACCACGAGCAGGGATCCGTGCAGACGTGTGTTAAATAAATAAATATATAAATAAACCACTAGAGGGAAATATAGGACCAACAACTGGAAGAGTTCAGGAGATCGGAATGCAGAATCTACTTAGTAAAATTTGTAAAAATTCAGGCTGCTGCATGAAAATGAATTCAGCACCAACACGAAGCACATGGAAGTAGTACCTGATAATCCACAAAATTTAGATGCTTTAGGCTTAATTGTGATTTATTCGTCTTGTCCATTCATGAATAACGGCTCTCATCTATCTTTTCCGACAGAAGGACGGACCAAGTTCGCGCTTGGGAACGATTTATCTGATCAGTCTGGTTATAGGAAGGATTAATAACAGTGTTTGAAAGTGCAAGGAATGGATGGCATTCAGGAAGAATATGTGATGAGTTAATAATTTAAAACGGTTTGTTTCCAAACGTTTTGCCAAAAGCTGCAGTAAAGCAATTTCGATAGCGAGGCAATGACATTATTTATTGACTACTGTCCAATTTATCTAATTAAAGTATTAAATACTTTTCGCTAAGCACTGACTGTTTTGTTTGAAAAGTCTTTTTTCTGTTTTTATTCCATTAGAAAGTGAAGGAGCGTGAGCCGTAGATGAATCACGTGAGATTTCAGTAGCTAGTCAAACAAGAGAACCGTTGAGTGTTGTAGTAGGCGGGTTGCTTAAAGATGACGAGTGGGAAATGGTGCAGCCTTTATTTTGTGTAATGGTCTGTCTTGTTGAACTGCGTGCAGAATGGATATGCTCGCGTCACGTCTTCTTGCAGTCGTACTGCTGTCAGTTGTGGGTGAGAACATTGATTTTATTTTCTCAGAATTTGGGTTGGAGGGTGAGTTAGACAGACGATGTAGACTATTTTGATGTTACCCCAACCCTGTCTAAATCAAATTGTCTTGTAAATGTTTTCAAAAATATGACAGTTATTATTGCTTTTGATTTTTATCCTCTTGAATGTCAAAGTAATTTAACAATTCTATTTTAAGGAATGCACGGGAGTATGCAGATCAGCGCGAATATTGACGCGACTATCAAACACTCGCTGTGGGGAGTAATTCCATTGCAGCAATGGACGTCCTGCAGTCCGCATTCCCAATGAAATAACGCGACTATAAATAAAATTGTTAATCATCGTTCCTTGTAAAATTAGGCTAGACGTCGGAATACGGCTGCATTTTTTTTTAAAGTTCAATTTGTCATGGGAGCTGTATTCCACCAGTACAATATCACATCTGTGCAGATGTAGAGAGAAACTGACAGTCAGAACCTCCGTGAATGATCGTAATGCATATATACAGCGGGGAATATAAGTATTGAACGCGTCAACATTTTTCTCAGGGAATATATTTCTAATGGGACTATTGCCATGAAATTTTCACCAGATGTCGGTAACAACCCAAATAATCCACACATACAAAGAAATCAAAACAAATAAGTCCATAGATGAAGTTATGTGTAATAAAGTGGAATGACACAGGGAAATAAATATTGAACATGCTTACTGAAATTTATTTAATACTTAGTAGAAAAGGCTTTGCTGGTAATGACAGCTTCAAGATGCTTTCTGTATGGAGAAACTAGTGGCATGCATTGCGCAGGTGTGATTTTGATCCATTGTTCCACACAAACTGTCTTCAAATCTTGTAGGTTCCTGGGGCCTCTTCTATGAACTCTGATCTTCAGTTCTTTCCATAGATTTTCGATTGGATTCAAGTCGGGTGATTGACTGGGCAGTTCTAGCCGAGCAATTTATTTTCTTTCTCTGAAACCTATTGAGAGCTCCCTTGGCTGTGGGTTAGGGATCATTGTCTTGCTGAAATGTCTACACTCGTTTCATCTTCAGCATCCTGGTGGATGGCAGCAGATTCTTATCAAGAATGTCTCGGTACATTTCCCCATTCATCCTTCCTTCAGTTATATGAAGTCTGTCAGTATCATATGCTGAAAAACAGCCCCACACCATGATGTTCCCACCTACAAACCTCACTGTTGGTATGGTATTTTTGGGGTAATGTGCAATGCCGTTTGTCCTCCAAACATGGTGTGTGCTATGACATCCAAAGAGTTCAATTTTGGTCTCATCTGACCAGACTATATTCTTCAAGTATTTCATAGGCTTGTCCAAATGTTCGGCTACAAACTTTAAACAAGCTTCAACGTGCTTTTTCTTCCGCAGTGGAGTCTTGCGCGGTAAGCGTGCATAGAGGCCATGGCAGTTGAGTGCATTACTTATAGTTTTCTTTGAAACAAGTGTACCTGCTAATTCCAGGTCTTTCTGAAGCTCTCCACGAGTGGTCCTTGGCTCTTGGACAAGTCTTCTGATTATTCTTTTGACTCCTCTGTCCGAAATCATGCAAGGAGCACCTGATAGTGGCTGGTTTATGGTATAATGATGTTCTCTCCACTTCCGGATTATAGCCCCAATGTTGCTCACTGGAACATTCAGAAGTTTAGAAATACGCCTGCAACCAATAGCATCAGGATGTTTTGCAACGATAAAGTTGTGAAGGTCATGAGAGAGCTCTTTGCTTGTACCCATTATGAGATGCGTCTTATATGACATCTTGGTAATGAGAAACCTTTTTATAGGCCATCAATTAGGACTAAACCAGCTGATATTAATTTGCACTGATAGGGGGGCAGGATTGCTTTCTAAATACTGACAGATTTCAGCTGGTTTCTTGGCTTTCCATGCCTTTTTGCACCTCCTTTTCTTAATGTGTTCAATACTTATTCGCTGTGTCATTCCACTTTATTACGCATAATTTATGGACTTATTTGTTTTGATTTCTCTGTATGTGTGGATTACTTGGGTTGTTACCGACACCTGGTGAAAATTTCACATCAATAGTCCCATTAGAAGTATATATAAGAAATGTATTTACTGAGAAAAATGATGAAATGTTCAATACTTATTTTCCCCACTGTGTGTATATATATATATATATATATATCCTGTACATATGTTGGAACATTTTCCTCATTTCTCTCAGGATGTTCGTCTGGTCAGGATGTTCTACCACCAGGATCTCTTGCTGGACAAGTAGGAGGAAATGTGACATTCACCACAATTAGTTCAGTGCATCCACAATTATTAACAGTAACCTGGAATTTCAGAAATGGCACTGAACCAGTAACTGTAATTGGCTCTGGCCCTGCTGGCATTACTCCAGGACCTGGGTATGAGGGTAGAGTGACTGTGGACAGTGCCACTGGTTCCCTGCAGCTCAGAGAACTAACACTGAGAGACTCTGGGGAATATACTGTGATCCTGACATCAAATACAGGAGCATCATTGACTGGAGCGACTACACTGAATGTGTATGGTGAGTACAGAGCATGCAAGCTATCAAAAAAATTTCCAGTAAATTTAATATATACCTGGCTAAAAAATAAGCACCACCAAATTTAAAATGAAATTTTCTGTAGTTGGCAACTGCATACATTTGCATTAATGTCTTAGAACGCATTCCAACTACATTTCATGTTCACAAGGCTTTGTCATGATCTGAGCTCAATTGCATACGCTGAATGTTAGGAGTTGGGTGACACTTATGAAACATTAGGTTTTATGTTAGTAAGATAATAAATCTGTTTTTTCCAACTGAAGTTCGAACTCCTGAGGACAGTTTTCCTTGCGAGTGCAGGCCTCCTTGCCGTCTTTAAAGGACAGTCGGCCCATACTTTTCTCAGCATTAAATGTGATGAAAACATACCCTTTCTTTAAAAGTTAATAAAGTGTGAAGTAAAGATTAAATTCTTTTCAAACTGATTTTGTTTGCCAAAAACAAAATTACTGGCACTCTTGACTGGCAATGTGCAAACTATAAAAAATAAACAAATAAATAAACAATATAATTATCGAGAGATTGAATATACCAGTATGTGCGAAATACTTTATTAATATCTGATGGAAACATCCAAAATGATAACAGTCATTTAATACAAAATAAATTTTAACAAAATCAAGGTTTCATAATAATTGGCACCCTTCATTTAGTACTGAGTACAACCACCTCTGGCAAGGAAAACATCATGGAGTCTTTTCCTGTAATTTTTGACTTGGTTAAGGCACACATTTGGGGGGATTTTGACCATTTCTCTGAGCTAATCCTCTCAAGATCCTTCACATTCTTGGGTTTGCGTTTATCAAGTGCCCTCTTCAACTCAGCCCACAGGTTTTCAATTGGATTGTGGTCTGGTGACTGAGAAGGCCATTGCAGAACGTTGATTTTGTTGTCACAGAACCATTTCTGTGTGTGTCTAGAGGTATGCTTTGGCTCACAGTCTTGTTGGAAAGTCCACCTATAACCAAGTCCCAGCCTTCTGGTGGAGGCGTCCAGATTGTCAGCCAAAATATCCTGATACTTGGTGGTATGCCCTATGCCATTAATCTTAACCAGTGCCCCTGAACCTCTTGAATTAAAACAGCCCCCAAACAAGACTGACCCACCATCATATTTCACCGTAGGTATGAGGTGTCTCTCCTTGTAAGCATCTCTGTTTCGATGCCAAACATGCCGATGCTGTGTCTGACCAAAATGTGCAAGTTCAGTGTCATCTGACCAAAGCACCTTGTTCCAGTCATAATTTAAATGACATTTGGTGTACTCCACGTGCTTGCTTCTGTGTCCTCTGGTCAGAAAAGGCTTTCTTATGGCTACCCTTCTAATGACCCTTTGGTTGTGGAGGTGATGCAAGATGGTGCTTTTTGAAGCCTGGTGACCCCAAGATGAGGTGTGCAGTCCTTTCACAGTGATTCTCGGGGACTTTGTTGCTTCTCCCACCATCCTCCTCAGTATCCTGGGGAGCAAAATTCAGTTGAGGTTTTAAGCAGATCCATGTCTTTGGATTTTTTTAACAATTGCTCTGACAGTGCTCAGTGGCATATTCAATCATTTGTGAATCTTCTTGTAGCCATTACCAGATTTATGAAGGCCTATGACCATCTGCCTCTTTTGAACTGACAGTTATTTTGCTTTCTTCATGGTGTTTGGATGACAGAGGGATATTGCATGTGTGTGTTACCTCATTTTTATACCCTAGTGAAACTGGAAGCTTTGTAATGGCTTAGTATAGTTCCTTAATAGTTAGATAAAACCTAAATAAGTGGAATCTAATACCTGTTTTAATTTTGGTAGATTTTATTTACAATAAACTTTAAAGAGGTCATTAATTGTGAAACCTTGATTTGGAGGAATTAGATTTTTAATTAAATTAGTAAAGGACTTTGGTTGGTTCCATTGGAACATTAATATCGTTCTGTATTTCTCTCGTGTTGTTATTTGGAGTTTCTCCATAAATATGCATTTTAGAATTTTATAAAGTATTTTTTGTGCATGGCCAGTCAGGGGTGCCTGTAAATTTGGAGCCCACTGTATAAACAAGAAGTAGGCAATCGGTAATGCTTTCAGTGGCTTGGCTGTGGCTCTGAAAGCAAGGAGCGGGAGCAGGATCAAGGTGCAAAGTTTTAGGTTATTTATTAGCGTAGCTGAAGCGGCACTTCACACATGAACACAGTTAAATACTCAAACTTGGAGAAAACAATCCCCAGTACAAATACATGGGAAGCATGGTTAGGCTCACTAACGGACTATCAAAACAACAGCAGTTGATCACTATGTTTACACAGGCGGAATGGTAAAGGGGTACTAAGATTTCACTCCATGGAGATGGTTACAGGGCTCTTCGTCCCTGGATTTTTTGACCCCGGACTTTTCGTCCCCAAATTTTTTGTCCCTGGACTTTTGGTCCCTGGACTCTTTTTCCCTGAGCACTTTTCCTCCCTGGACTCTTCGTCCTTGAGGACATCTTGTCCCTAGACTCTTTGCCCCAAGGACTTTTGGTCCCCGGATTTTTCGTTACCTAATGATAGCAAAACGTGTCACCATTTTTGACAGACGGATGGACGGATGGACGATGGACAGATCAGCATGATATGAGAGTTAGGGTTAGGTTTAGGGTTAGGGTTATAATGCAGGAAGAGGGCAAAGCATTATTGGGGACGATCAATCAAGGGACGAAGAGTTCGAGGATGAAAAGTTCATGGGGACGAAAAGTCAGAGGAAGAAAATTCCCAGGGGATGAAAAGTCTGGGGATGAAAAATTTGGGGACGAAAATTCTGGGGATAAAAAGTCAGAGGAAGAAGAGTCATAGAGCCTGCAGAGACTGCGGAGCGAGCTTATAAATGCTTAATAGACTGATTGAGAGACAATTAAGCGGCAGGGAAGGGTGGTGAGGAGTATGGATGGAAATCAAAACTTGGGTGATACGGACCATTGTAGGCGAGACATGACACAATGTTTGTTGATTTTATTTTTGCCTTCACTGAAGTGGAACCTTTTTGAAGAATTGGATGGTGCTGAACCTTTGCCCAGGTGTATACATTATGATACTTTTGTTTGCATTTGATTATAATTTAGATGTAACCTTAATTTGCACAAGGAACAGATAGATAAAAAGCTGCCAATATCTTTAGATAAATTCATTTTTTGAATTACGATAATGAGTTCTAAGAAATTAGCTACTCCCTTTACAACCGTATTTTCCCACTCTTGCCTGAACTTGCTGATATGCAAGAGCTCTAGTGATTGCTTGAATGTCAAATGCCATGGTTTCAGGGTATATTCCTTGGGTATTCTCAACGATAAAATGTTACAATAACAAAATAGGTAATGAAATGCCACTCCCAAGACAGCACATTTCTGTCCATCATCTAGCATGAAACTTTTAATGGTGGAAACAATTCCCAGAGAATTATTCTGCCTTTCAAATTTGTCCTGTTGTTGTTGCATTATGGGTTCATTTGATGTCTTGCTCCAAAGTAATTAAGTAATTTAACACTGTTGGATACTGGTATTAGCATCCATTGTTTGGTTTTGAGTGTTTTTAGTGTGGGTTAAAAACTGAGGCTGTAAAGAAAATACCGTCAAGTGAAATGAATTGTTGTGGAGTTTAGGAGTCAAAAACTTAAAGGAGGAGACCTCGCCTGGCCAAAGTATGTTTCAGCAAAAAGTAGAATTCTTAAAGTGTCTAAAACACATAACTTTATAAATTTTAATTTAGTAATAATCCAGTGCGATGTATCTTAAACCAGCAAGTCTTCAAATTGACGACAATATCACGGAGAAGATATTTTAGCTCAGGGAATCTAATTTTATCCAATCAAGCGCCAGTACAGTAGACTGTGCTGCGTTGCTTGTGATGTCAGTTAAACCCATTCCTTTCATTGCCAGCAGCCTTACCACAACTCAATCTACTCCAGCTATGAGGCTTAAGTTAAGCAGGTGTGGGCTTGGTTAGTACTTGGATGGGAGACCACCAGGGAAAAGCAAGTTGCTGTTGGTGGGCCAGTAGGTTGTGATCTTCCCTCTGGTGGAATAATCCCCAATGCCCCAGTGCAGTGATGGGGACACTGTACTGAAGGAGATGCCACCTTTCGGATGAGACGTTAAATGGAGGTCCTGACTCACTATGGTCAATGACGATCCATTAAAGATTCCCCGGTGTCATAGCTAAATTGCCAACCTGGCTCTTTCAACCTGCCACCTAATCATCCCCTGATCTAATTGGCTATGCAACTTATCCTCTCCCTCTCCTCCTTAAACCCCAGGGCTCCCTTGAAAAAGAGATTTCAATCTCAACCGGACTTCCCTGGTTAAATAAAGGTTAAATAAATTAATAAAAGATGTTCAGAGGGCCTTCAGTAAGCTCACCCTTTACCACTTGATTGCCCCCAAGCTGTTCTCCTTTAATTTCGCCTGATTAACAATCAAACAATTTATCAACTGAGCGACCAAGAACAATGCATGACCTATTATAAGAAATGATAATGAAAAAGTGAATGCCTATTGCCGACATTTATATAATATATATGGCTTGGTGAGGATAGCAATATAAATGCAAAAATTCAAAACTTTAGCTGACTTCGCAGCATTTATTTTCGCCATCCTTACAAGAGTCACTCAGCTGTGCAACATGCCTAACAACGCCCTTTATCCGTGACTACATTCAGAATATAGAACGGCTAATTGCTTAATGAGCCTCGCAAACTAATTTACGCGAACATGAGCTATTTCCCAAGCTACACAAGTGAAAAGTTATCAAGACATTGATATTTTTCATCGTCATCTATGCACAGAAGAAAACCCCTCATAATTTTGTAGTGCAATGTATAACAATGGTATCGAAAATACAAACCCAACTCCAAAAAAGGTGGGATGCCATGTAAAATGTAAATAAAAACAGAACGCAATGATTTGCAAATCTCATAAACCCAAATTTTATTCTCACAATAGAACAAAGTCAACATATCATATGTTGAAAGTGTGTCTACCATTTCGTAGCATATCCTCTTCTTTTAACAACAGTCTGTAAATATCTGGGAAGTGAGGAGACCAATTTCTGTAGTTTTGGGAGAGGAATGTTGTCCCACTGTTGTCTGATGTTGGATTCTAGCTGCTCAACAGTACTGGCTATTCTATGCTGGATTTTTCATTTTATGATGCGCCAAATGTTTTCCATTGGTGAAAGGTCTGGACTGCAGGCGGGCCAGTTCAGCACCCGGACTCTTCTACAGCGAAGCCATGCTGTTGTAATAGATGCAGAATGTGGTTTAGCGTTGTCTTGCAGAAATATGCAATGCTTTCCCTGAAAGAGAAGTTGTCTGGATGGGAGCATATGTTGATGTATGGTGGACTGCGTTCACAGATAATGATTTCAGAGATTGTTCCTGAGCCCATGCACTGAATTCCAGTGCAGAATCATGCCTGTTTTTAATTCAGTACTGCCTGAGGGCCTGAAGATCACGAACACCCAATATTGATCTTCGACCTTGTCCGTTGAGCACAGAGATTTCTCCAGATTCTCTGAATCTTTTGATGATATTATGTACTGCAGATGGTGAGATATTCAAGCTCTTCGCAATTTTACATTGAGGAAGATTTTTCTGAAATTGTTCCACAATTTTTAGACGCAGTTTTTTGCAGATTGGTGAACCTCTCCCCATCTTTACTTCTGAGAGACTCTGCCTCTCTAAAATGCTCTTTTTATACCCAGTCATGTTACTGACCTGTTGCCAATTAACCTAATTAGTTGTAAAATGCTCCTCCAGCTGTTTTTTATTAGTACCTTTTACTTTTCCAGCCTTTTGTTGCCTCTGTCCCAACTTTTTTGAGATGTGTTGCTGCCATTAAATTCAAACTGAGGTAATATTTTTCATGAATTGGTAAAATGTCTCACTTTCAACATCTGATATGTTGTCTATGTTCTATTGTGAATAAAATGTGGGTTTATGAGATTTGCAAATCATCCCAAGTTTTTTGGAATTGGGTCGTAAATTAGACTGTCGTCGGTTTTACCAATTAGTCTGAGCAACTGTGGCTGATTGGGAGAAGTAAACTGCGAGAGGTTTAGGCTATTAGGCATTTTAAGGTGAAGTTTCTGAAGGTCTTTGAAACTCGCCATACAAAATCTACCTCCAGCGAACAAAGAGCGTGAGTATAACTGATGTCACTGTTTGAGGCCTTATGTCTTCAATTGCTGCCCAGTCAAGGCATATGTATGCAAGGTTTTGAAGAAAATCTCTGTTGTTTAGTTTCTTCTTTTACCGCTGATTTGACGATTCCAAAACAGGCTGTTTAATTCAGGGTTAATCCGGGTTGGAAATAACTTGCACACGGAGCCAATGGTAATGATGAGGCACGTGAAGCACTTTATTAAAAGGTCAGTTGCGATGGAAAACGGTTGTGCCCACGGGAGAGGTCAGCATCACACACAGAATGAAGGAAAATAGGCAGTTTAAGTAGTGTGAAGGAGTGAAAAATAACACTCAGCCAGGAAGCTGCCCCCACTAGCCCATCCAGAGGAGCCGCTTCTTGCTACAGGATGTCAAAACACCTCATCCTAATTTAATAAGATCAATGGTGGCCATCTGCCGGCACCCAGTTGATTTGCATAGATACTATAGTGTACAGCGGCAATCACGGCATTGACCGAAAGCAATTGGCTCTCACAGCTCACCATCCGTTTGGAAAGATGAAAGACAAATTGGGGGAACACGCTGAGAAAACCCTAAAATCTTACAGTTACCTGTTGTTTTATTGCCATTACTGTAACAAACTGCTACATCTGTATTGGATTTCAGACACTTTAGGCTGTCTACTTTCTGCCGAATTATACTTTGGCGTGGTGAGGCCTCCTCTTTTCAGGATGAAATATCTCAATGGCAATTGATTACATAGTTGATTTTGTATTTAACCTTTTGCAATGTGCTTATGTGGCTTAGTGTAGGTTATGTTTGGCTCCTCACGAGTCAATATTGTACATTGCATTTGGGATGGAACACGTAGTACAGTGAGTTAAGTTTAATGCAGAATACTCAAAATGTATATATTTTGTTGCACATAATTTTGCACCGGCATAATGAGAACCAGATATATAATATAAATGATCTCAATTAATCTGTTCCCAGTCTATTATGACATTGAATGTCGTAATTTTGACTTGTATGAAGTTACAGTCGTTACACATGAACACAAGAGTCACATGTGTTCATGCAATATGCCTTGAAATTTGTACAATTATACACCGATGAGCCAAAGCATTAAAACCGCTCGCAGATAATGCAAATAACATTGAATATCTCAAAACTACAAAGCATGTGAAGGTCTGCAGACAGACTGTAGATGTTAAGCAAACAGTTGGTTCTCTTAGTCGACGTGTTGGATGTGGAAGAGATGTGACCCGAATGATTTTCACAAGGACCAAATCTTTATGGCCTGATGAGTGGCACAGAGCATCTCCAAAGTAACAAGGCTGCTGGGGTGTTTTCAGTCAGTAGTGGTGAGTACCTACCGACAGTCGTCCAAGGAGGGACAAACCATGAACATGCAACAGGGTGTTTGTTGCCCAAAGATTGATACACAAGGGCAATAAAAGCTATGCAGTCTCATCCAAACCAACTGGAGGGCTACTATGACACAAGTGCCAGAGAATTTTAATGATACTGGCACAAGGAATGCGTCACAACACACAGTGCATCATACCCTGCTGCGTATAGGGCTTTATAGCAACAGACCTGTCAAGTGCCCATTCTAACCCTGATCTGCTGCTGAAAGCACCTACAATGGTAATGTGAGCATTGGAACTTGACCTTAGAGGAATCGAAGAAGGTTGCCTAATCCAGTACGTCCCATTTTTCTTTCACATTCTGTGCATCAGCTGGGTACGTGTGCATCATTTACTTGAGGAAGAGGTGGCACCATGATGCACTGTGCGCAGAAGTTGGATGGTATGTGATGCTCTGGGAATTATTTTTACCTTTATTTCACCAGGGAAAGTTCTATAGAGAACATTTTCCTCTTTTTCTAGGATGCCTGGGGACAAATGCTGGCTAGAACAGTTACAAGTGAGGAGAGACTGAGAGAAATAGGGGTAAAGGCCCCTGATCAATTTTTGGGGATTAAGGACCTTGTTTAAATGCCCAATGCAAAAGTTCTTCCCAACATCTCTGTCCAAATCAAGTCAGAATTCAAAGCCTCAACATGGGATTAAAAGAGCAAATCATTGGCTACCAGTCAAGCAACCACCATTGGGCTACCCTGCTGCCCAGGAGTACCCTTTAGCACATTTCTGCTGGGGAACTGTGGGTCCTGGAATTCAAGTGAATATCAATTTGATGGAGCTGTTCTGGTAGCACAAAGGACACCTACAGTACTGTGCAAAAGTCTTAGGCACATTTAAAGCAATTTGGTGGAGCAAATATGCTTGCAAAAAAGATGAAATTAAAAGTTTGATAACTTCAGTTCAATTCATTTTATTTATATAGCGCTTTTCACAGCAGACTGTCACAAAGACGCTTTATAGAGGAAAAAGGGCAGTGCCCAGCCTAATCCTCGAAATGGCAAATGAGGCAAAAAAAAACAAAAAAACAAAAAAAAAATCCTGGTAGGGAGAAAAATCCTCAAACAGTGGTGAGAAAAACCTCCCCCGTGGCAATAAATCTCGGGAGGAAACCGGCTAAAGTGGGGAAGCCCATCCTCTGCTGCCTAGCTAATTAATAATGTTCTATTTAAGTCCATTAAAACTCATTAAAACCTCCAAGCAGTGCCATCTGTAGCTCCAGGAAGTGGCAAGGTAAGGATGGGGTAGAACTGGATCATTACATTACATTACATTACATTACATTACAGGTACTTAGCTGACGCTCTAATCCAGAGCTACACACAGAAGTGCATAAGTTCGGTACAAAAGTGCTGAGGTCCAAGGAGACAAGTTAAAGTGCTAATAGATCAAGTGACATGAGTAACACTAAGTGAAATTAGTAAAAAATTGAACAAACAGTAGCCAACAGAAAGAAACCAGTAAGTTAACAAAAGACCAGTAAAGTCAACAAAAGAGAACTAAACAACAACAATCAGGCATCGTGGGTCATGAAGTCAGGAGAGTTCCACTGAGGGCAGTGAGGTAGGGGAAAGGTGGAGAATGAAGAGGTGGGTCTTCAGGCTGCGCTTGAAAATGCTCAAGGACTCTGACTTTCTGACCTCGATAGTTAGATCATTCCACCAGGTGGAGCTAAGCAACACGAAGTGGCAGAGCGAAGGGGTCTAGCAGGTGTGTATGGTCTTAACAGCCTCTGGATGCGTGCTGAAGCTGTTCCTTTGACTGCCTGATAGGCTAGCATCAATGTCTACGTATACGGAGAATACGTTTACACAAGACTAGGAATGCTGCACAGGCTTGGATTACAAGACTTCACCATGAGAAAGAGTGAGGCTCGGTCTTAAATACACACTGCTGCCACCCAGTGGCAATTATCCACAGCTGCAAATAATGATGAGGTGGTGTGAAGAATGCAGTCTGGCTCTTAGTAGACCGGTGAGCTGGACGGCTGGAGATGTGGCCTGACACAAACAAGAAATTAAATTATCTATACAGAGCAGTAAACTGTAAAAAACTAAATCAAGATTTTGTGTGACTACTCTTTGCCTAAAAATTTGGGACACTGTCCTGTTGTGCTTTAGTTTTATAAGATGATTGACTTTCTGCTTGTTCCAAGTAGAGTTGAACACTTGCCACCATTCTTCTGCAGACCGTCTGTCTCACTTGGGTCTATCCCTCCAAGTAATTGCCGACAGCCACGATGATGTTGACATCAGAGCTCTGTCAAGACTATATTATCGGCATCAACTACTGTTTAATGAAATACAAACAGTTATTCATAAACTGTTTTTTAAATTAGCATTTGGAATTTCAAATACTTTTTATCTGCAGCCACACAAATGTGGAAAACTAAAAGTAAACATCTAAAGCCAGATTTTTATTTTAAAAAATTTGGAGTGACTAAGACTTTTACTCAATACTGCATATAATATTAGACCGGCGGTTTTACTGATGTGGCTGATTGGTGTATATTGCAGTTTACTTGGTGAGGTGTCTGCCATTGTGGATAAACTCTCCTTAATAATGTGATTTGCTGTTTCATTGTTTTGTGACCTCTGTTTTGAATCCACAGCACCAGTTGCCAATGTGACAGTGAGCTCAAATTCAACTGACTTAGTGGAGTACAATGACTCTGTGAGCTTAATATGCTCTGCCTTTGGCTCCTCCCTTTTTTACTGGTGGCATAATGGAAGCATTAACATCACAGTCGGAGAGCGTGTTCATCTGAGCGACGACAAGAAGATTCTCACCATTTCCAGCGTGCGGAGGTCTGACCGTGGCCCTCTGTACTGCACTGTGCACAATGTCATCAGCAACGACGCCAGCCAGCCAGTATTCCTCTACATCAGCTGTGAGTCTGCTGCTGATCTGTGTGCAAACTAATGCTCTTACTGGTGCCTTTTTCTGCTGCCCTTAACAGATTTTCTGCAATTTCAGAGTGGTTTTGTCTTTGTTGCATTTGGACTATGGGCCTACTTTTGAAAATCCATATTCACTTTGTGCTGTCAGTGCCTTGTAAAATAATGATCCCAAAATTTCTTGATTTACAAGGAGGGTATAGCTATTGTTCGAATGCCCAATATTTTTTACTTTACATACTTATGTAATCAGCTATGCCAAACATCTAGACTATATTAGTCTTACTAGTTTGTAAAACTTTGTCAACTTAAAGGCCTCTGTCTTACACTCAGCACAGTGGGGCGCAAAACGTAACTCAAGTGTCTTGGCTACTTCGCGACCGACGAAAATTTATTTATTTATTTATTTAACCTTTATTTAACCAGGTAAAATCCGGTTGAGATCGTGATCTCATTTTCAAGGGTGACCTGGCCAAGAAGGCAGCAGCACACGTTGTAAAGAGCATTCATAAAATACAATAATATAAATTAATATACAAATACATTAAAAAAAAAAAATAAATAGAGCACAGTTGAATATAGTAAAAGCAAATTGCAAAGGGGTCGTGATGACAGAAATAATTAAAAGCAGAGGCACTGTCCAGACGATTTTTCCTGATGATCTTTTAGGAGACGACGGAAGACATTAAAAGAAACAAGTTCAGACATTTTTAGATCGGCCGGAAGATTGTTCCAAGAGGACGGGGCAGCAAAACTGAATGCTTTTTTTACCCAGTTCAGTCCGAACTCGTGGAATATTCAAATAAAAGAAGTCACTGCACCGTAAGGCATAACGGCTTTCTGCTCTTCGGAGGAGCGAACATAAATAAGAAGGGACCAAACCGAGGAGTGCCTTATATATTATAAGCATCCAATGTGTTTCTCTCCGAGCGCTCAGAGATGGCCAGCCAGACTGGGCATGAAGTTGACAATGATGTGTAAGGCGACCACAGCCAGTGAAAAACCTCAGTGCACTGTGGTATACAGTGTCCAGAGCTGATAGACTTTTAGACGGGGCACGCATATACAGCACATCTCCATAGTCAATTAAAGGCAAAAAAGTTGACAACACAAGCAGTTTACGTGCTCCCAGAGAGAAACACAAGCGATTTCTATAAAAGAAACCAAGCTTTAGCCTGAGTTTTTTGACCAGGTTTTCAATACCAAAATACGAATTTCCCGTGCAGCGTTCTCGCTGCATAAATAGCCAATTCATTTGCGCCAAATTAATGCCCCCGTCACACTTAGTCAAAATCAGCAGGAATCAAGCAGAACCAGCCGGAATGAAGAATTTTCTAAATTCGCGTAACATTCGGGCGGGAATTTCAAATTGACCAAAATTCTTACAGCTTTGAAAGAATGCCGTTCGAATACTTAGAATGCGCTTCGAACCCGCCTCAAATGATCCTTGCACATTCTGGGTGTATTAGCTCTCGAATGCAGCTTGAATGTAGTTGAAACCCAGTCGGAATATTTAGAATGCTGTTAGAATGCAGTCAGAATATTTAGAATACACTTCGAATGCAGTAAGAGTGCGGTTCAATTGCTGCCTGAACACCACCCGAAGTCTGGTTGGAAGGTGCCTCGAATGCTGTACGAATTCACCTCCAATGCAGTCTGAACGTTCCCGGAATGGCCGCCGAATATGGTTGGAACTTCCAAGAATTCAAACTGAATGCAGCTCGAATACTCAGAATGTACTTAGAATGTAACACGAGGGTCCCGTGTTTTCATTTATATAATGCATACCTGTCAACTCTCATGGATTTGGTGTGAGTTTAAGTGGCATATCTATGTTCCTCTGCTGTAGTCAGCAATTATTCAACGCATATGTGAAAGATTCTCGCGCGGAACTGAAGTCCCTGTGCATGGAGGTTTATCAGTTTCACCTGCGTTATGACTGCCGACTTCTCACGCTTTTCTTTACTCGGGGGTTAGAAGCAATGCATGTGTTTCATTGTCGTTTGAATTGTTTAAATGAAATAAAATCATTTGAAACATCTTTCCTCCAATGATCTTATTTCATTTAAACAATTAAGCAATCATGAAACACATGCATTGCTTCCAACTCCCCAGTAAAGGAAAGCGTGAGAAGTCGGGAGTCATAACGCAGGTGAAACTGATAAACTTCCATGCACAAGGACTTCTATTCCGCGCGAGAATCTCTTACATGTGCGTTGATCGAGTAATTGCTGACTACAGCAGGAGAACGTAAATATGCCACTAAAAGTGACGCCGAAAGCGTGAGAGTTAGCAGGTAGGTTATGCGTTATTAATGAAAACTGGCCACACCTGATAATGTTGAGAGTTTTCGCAGTTTCTGTAATGGTAATTTAAATGAATGACTGGAAACAGGTCATGACCAATCATTATTTTTAAGGGATGGGTTTCAGCCTATTTTTAGGGGATGGGATTTTCAGTTTCCAGCTGAATTGTTTTAATATCGAAATAGATTCCGGCAGCAATCGAGATGCATTCGAGGTGCATTCTGGCTCATTCGAGGCACATTCAGGACATGCTTGCCGTTTCTATTCTTCTTCGAATGCAATCAGAATGTTTTGAATGCTGTTGGAATGCCGTAAGAATATTTATAATGCAGTCAGAGCGCAGTTAGAATACACTTAAAATGCCGTTCGATATTTCTTCACTTCGAATGCACCTGGTAAGTTTTGAGCATGAGCAAAACATTTGGCCAGCCACAAGAATGGGCCCGAATATTTGGAATGCGCTCAGAATGCAGTCAGAATTTTTAGAAGGCACTTCGAATATCCAGGAATATATACTGAGAGGCATTAAAAACGCATAAGAAAATATACTGTTTTAAGTAGCGGTAAATGGTTTCTTTCGCAGTTGCAAAACACAGGCTCGGGAAACTGTGCTTTTGGTAATGAGACTTGCCCTCACTGTTGTCGTTACACTGGCAGTCAGTTCAGCAGTTCTTATGCATTGTCTGACATGGCAGAAGACGTCTTATGGAATGTGTCTTTGTGGCGTCACAGATGACGCACTTTGTCGAGACGACAGCTGACACATCTGGTCATTCTGTGTCGTCCCTGCAGTCTGGATACAGTCATTTAATGGACATTAATGCATCCAGAATCCTTTCTTTGAGACTGGTCATCATTCAACATTCAAAATGTTTGATTCTTCTGAGATTCATTTGTTTGTGGCATTTGAAGTGGGAATGATGTGACTTTGTTCATGTGTGTTTTTATTGGCCCTGATCTTCAACTTTTCATGTACAAAATGATTTCTCCCAATGTGATTCACGACCATGATCCAGGGAACTGTGCTGCATTTAGATAATCATAATGAGGTGTAAAACCAAGAAAGGATTCGAACCCAGACACTTGACAATTTGCAATGCTTACCATTCCTGATGGTCATCATGTCAATCAGCAAAAGGAAACTATCAGTTTTCAAATTGGATGATAAAAACCTCTTTGCGTTTTTAATGCCTTTCAGTGTACAAAGAATTTTCATTCCGACGGCATTCTGGCTCAATCTGCCTCTAGTGTGACTAGGGTTTAAGCGCCCATGGGTGTGTTGGTCTTAAAATGAGGTGTGGTCAGGCGCAATGCTGGCCTTTTGTTATCTTGAGGTAGCGCAAAGCTCTTGTGTCATTGACTAACAAAAACCTGGTCTGTAGTCAATAGTCAGTTTTTAAAGGAGAAGTACCGTTTTTACAGTTTTGACATTATTTGTGGCATAAAATACAATCATTTACTCACCCATATAACTTTTGTGTCACTAGAAGTCCTTCGGAAGATATTTAGATCCAAAGAGAGCCGCGTATATCCGTATAATGGGAGTGAATGGGGCACCGAGAGCGCAGCCTCTAATGCCGCATTATCTGCCGCGAAACTCATTCATTTCACCAATATTTTGTTAGGGTTCGCTAGTGTTGTTCCCCTTTTGAGTTCGGGGTTGCCTGTTATCGTCATCCGGCGTCTGTAGCTTGACCTACTAACGGGCCATTCTTTGAGAAGTGAACCAAAATGTCACACACATGACCAGATGTCATCAAATAAAGAAATACTTTGAAAATTAACGAAAGGTATCAAATTTATTCCTTGCTATTCTCCATACCCCAAAACTATGAAAATTCTAGATTTTTCAACTTCACAGAGTTTTTGAAGTCAAATAGAGTTATGAAAAACCTGTTTCTGTGTGAAGTCACACACGTGACCAGTCGTATTTGACCTCTGACCTTAAGTAGTTAAAGTTAATGTAACAAATGACATTTTTACTTGATAGACTTGGATAAGTAGTACTCTTATACAAGGTCCACAATCATGAACCTCCAATGCTTTTGTAATTGGAGGAGATTTTTTCTACTATTTGTTACATTTTTGGTCACACACATGACTGAGAATGGCCCTAACCTCTCATCCATGTGCACAGGTTACTGTATAGCCTAATAACATCATTACACAAAGCTTCATTAGAAATGCATTACCTCCATTGTGTCTGTTGTGCCCGCTGCAACCATCGGGATGGCATTCTTCCTCAGATTCAGATGTTGCTCTTTCTGGCCCTCTTTTTGTGACCTTGTGGGGAAAAAAGTCTTCTGTAATGAAGTGAGCACTGCAAACCCTAAGATCCGCACGCCTCAATGCTTCCACTTGAGTATTCGGGTCTATTTTCAGCGTAACTAGCCAGAGCTTTAGCAATTCCAAATTGCGTAAAGGTAGCCTATGGAAGCTAAACGTTGTCCAACTGGTCATTTTGTTGCAACAACTTGGAAAAAGGCAAACACGAACGATGATGT
This sequence comes from Gymnothorax javanicus, assembly GCA_029692085.1. NCBI lineage: Eukaryota > Metazoa > Chordata > Actinopteri > Anguilliformes > Muraenidae > Gymnothorax > Gymnothorax javanicus. Next base: position 43,881,229 of record CM056193.1, on the reverse strand, counting down.
TTTACCAGCACGTAAAGCAGCCGACCGTCGCTGGTGAAATGAATGAGTTTCGCAACAGATAATGCGGCATTAGAGGTTGCGCTCTTAGTGCCCCGTTCACTCCCATCATACGGATATACGCAGCTCTCTTTGGATCTAAATATCTTCCGAAGGACTTCTAGTAACACGAAAGTTATATGGGTGAGTAAATGATCGTATTTTATACCACAAAAAATGTCAAAACGGTACTTCTCCTTTAACTGCAATTTTAACGGCGCATCATTATGATAGTATTATGTGCTTTTGTCGGCGAGTGCATGAGGCGCGTACCCTCTGCTTGTTAGCTCCCGCCGCTTGCGTCGGGCTCCGTCTGTGCGTCCGCTTCAACACATTTTGCTTTATTTCAGCAACGATTTCAGTTACAGGCTCCTAATTTTTACTGGACATGCATCTCATAAAGGCCTACAAATTACGTGCCTAAAGTTGACTTTGGCCTAATTTTTTAAGGTCACTGGCGCAAACATATCACCAAAAATTTTTATATTTTGCTTTATCTCATCAACTATTCCAGTTCCAGGCTCCTAATTTTTACTGGACATGCATCTCATAAAGTCCTACAAATGATGTGCCTAAAGGTGTCCTTGGCCTATTTTTTCAAGGTAACTGGCCTCAAAATGTCACCAAAAACTTCGACATTTTGCTTTATCTCATCAACTATTTCAGTTACAGGCTCCTAATTTTTACTGGACATGCATCTCATAAAGGCCTACAAATGATATGCCTAAAGGTGACCTTGGCCTATTTTTTCAAGGTCACTGGCCAAAAAATATCACCAAAAACTTTGACATTTTGCTTTATCTCATCAAATATTTCAGTTACAGGCTCCTAATTTTTACTGGACATTCATCTCATTAAGGCCTGCACATGACGTGCCTAATGGTGATTTTGGCCTATTTTTTCAAGGTCACTGGCCTAACAATATCACCAAAAACTTTGACAATTTGTTTTATCTTATCAACATTTTCAGTTACAGGCTCCTAATTAGCTCCCACCGCCCGAGTGGCACAGGAGCTATGGTATCGGGCTTCATCCATGTGTGCGTCCATCCATGCGTGTGTCCATCAACAAAAACTTCGACATTTTGTTTATATTAATGGCGGGAGCTTCTGGGGCCGCCAGTGCCCTATATTTTCTCTTGGTCGGCAACCCTTAATCAAAAAATTTTTTTCATTTGTGTGTATTATGCACAAGTTGTAATGTAATTTAAAGTTCAACTGCGACCCTGGGGATTCACTCTTATGATTTTTAATATCTGGATATGATTAAAATAATTTTGAGCAATATTTCAAAAATATTTTTTATTACATTTCTGGAGATCACTGTGATCAGGCTTCTATACTATAAACAATGGAACGAAGTGAAAGCGCGCGAGCAGCCCTTATTCTGATGGACTGAAGAGTTTTTTTTTTTTTTTTTTTTCCTTGCTACTCAGAAAGTTCGCCATGGTACAAGTCCCCCTGGCTTTTAGAGGGAATGGGGGATGACACTCGGATTGGTTTATTTTATATTTCGCCAAAAACATGCCTATGATTAATTAAGAGATTAAATCCAACCTCTCTCGACTGAGCGCATTACTATGTGCCCAGATAACCCACCATTTAACTTGCAAACGTGAATTTAGACACGCCCTAAATGCACTTGGGCCACATGTTTCAGACCGAGCAGATCGTTAAAATAGTGTTCATGTTTCTGCCCGAGCCTGTGGTTGACAGATCCTCATTTTGTGCGCTGACGTATGTAGGAATAGGGCCTATTGAATATACAAACTTATTCAGCTCAGATATTTGCATTGTGGTTCAGAATAATTGGGAATGGAAACTTTCTATCAGAAAAATTATTGGGAATTTTTGAGTTTCTGTGAAATTCAAGACAGATTCAGAATTTTCCTGACCCAACACAAGCCAAAGTGTAGTCAAGCTACACTAAAAAGAAAAACTATAGGAACAGCCTGATGATGGAAAACCAGAATACTCGTGTCATAAGGATCACTGACTGGTAATTACACAAGATCACTTTGTTCTAAAGCTCAATAAGAACATCTGCCTTAAATTACCTAGGCCTACTGACATTTATTTCAACTTTTAAAACAATGAGTAATGACAAAATTTTGAATGACAAGTCAATGCGTATACTCAAAAAGGACCTCCTTTTTTTTTTCTCTATTATTTTCTCTTGTTTTGAGCTTCCTAAGACGCACAAGATATTGAAATGATTTTGGGCATTGTTTGACATTTTGATTTAATTGTCTGGACTTGGTGTGATTCCAGTCTTCCCTGTGGATACCCTATTTTGGGGTAATGAAGTCGTCTGATCCAATATTTTGATGAATCTTGTGTCTTGGATTAACACTAATGACTTAAGCAACGCTTGGGATTTGCACGTTCAGTGTTTGCATTTCACATCAGGGTTCTCACCAGAAATTTTTGACAGGGTAGTGGGATGGGACATGACCTAAACCAGCCAGGGGTTTGGGGGCCGCGGAGGCCCCCAATGGGGTCCAGAGGCAGAGCCCTGGTGGGGGGGGAAGCTCTGGCAATTTATAGTTTTTTGAGGCCTATTTGACAGTCTAGATGGCCCAATTTAAGGATATATTTACTCACCTAGAATACAAATGTTGCATGTAAAATCTCTTGAAATAATACCCGGGACCACTAGCTAAACGTAAACTTGCAAAGGCTTTGGTTCTGATGTGAACTCAGGGGTTATGCTAATGCGGGGCTCTCAAGTCTCACGCAATGAGCGTGATTACCACTCATTTCAGTCAGGTGTCACACACTAATGCCACACACAGTATTTCTCATGCAAAAAAATGATTAAAACAAAAACAATTTCCGAACAGTAGGCCGAGATGCGCAGCAGCACCGCTGTACCTGTGGAAACCGGCAGGAATCGAACACGTCTCCCCTAGAGTTCTCGGCGGCAGCTTGCCACCTGCCAGCCAATCAAAAAAAAGGAAAGGGGCTACACAATAGCCAATCAGATAATAGCACTTTCGTATCTGGGTAAGATTTAGGGCAACAAACAATGGAAAAAAACACAATTATCCTGGAATTATTTACGTGATCCTGCTACAAAAATGTTCTGAAAGCTGCATTAATCATTCACCCACGGTGGAAAACGGGAGTATTAAGCACCCCCCGTTCTTTCCTAAACAATCTCATATCACGATGTGCACATTGTTGTTTCTGTCAAAACGAACCACGCGCTATTCGTTTGTAGCGAAGATGGCGGTAGAGAAACGAGTGTTTTTAGGAAAATTTGCACATATTTTACTGGAAAATGTCAAACTTTGCGAGCATGCAGCTTGAAAGACAGCGTAGCAGGCCAAGACACAGCGTATTTTTTCAGGTAACAGCTACGCTGAAATATGCTGGTGAGAACACTGCACATACTCGGGTCAAAATCGAATGTTTCTTAACTTTTTTGTTGAGTATATTTTGCCATGGTTTCCTCCGCTCAGAAAAGTTGATTTGGAAGAGCCCATTCCCATCCCGACTTGTCATGTAGTGATGCTACCTGACCAATATATGATGAAAAAGGAGGCTTCTGGCATCCTAATTTGATGCCAGTTTAAAAGGAACCCTAACCCTAAATGTCAAATAAGGATTCCAAAAACCTCCTTTTTCTTCATATATCTATGCTTGGTCAGGTGCCTCACGATATGACGAGTCAGGATGAGAAGGTGTGAGGTAGTTGGCTGTTTTACTGCAGATTTTTTCCATTGTTTGAAGTACCAATTGCTGTCACCAAGGCCCAGTAACCCAACTGTGAGATATCAATGATTCCACACTTATAGAGGAAAGTTGCCAAATTTTTCACAGTCTTAATTATACTTTTAAGTTTGTCACCAAGGCCCAGTAACCCAGTTGTGAGATATCAATGATTCCACACTTGATGAAGAAAGGTGCCTAATTTTTTGCCATCTTAATTAGACTATTCAGTATTTGTTACTGGATGAAGACCTTCATGTCATTCTTATTGCCAAATGAATGATCTTGCCTTTGCCATTTATATGACTTGATTTTACTTTATTACGAGAAAAATGAATGAATGCTGGACAAGCACTTTTCTGCAGTTGGGCTTGTTTATCAATGATGATGACTCAGATTTAACCTCAGTTCAAATCCATCTAAAATTCCTCCCAGTCTGTGTTGTTAACTCAAGAAATGTCTTGTAGTTGGACCGGATAATGTTAAGGTGACTGTGGCCCGTCCAAAGCTATTCCTCACCCCAGGATCCAACCTCACATTGCCCTGCTCAGCTCAGTCCAGCCCTCCTGCAGAGATTAAATGGGCTTTTAATGGGACAATGTTGAACACAACGGGTCCACAGCTTATGCTGGAGAACATCCAGGAGAATGACAGTGGCAATTATACCTGCTGGGCTTATAACAGAAGAACCCTGAGGTTTATGTCATCTGAACCTATACTAATGTCTGTCATAGGTAAGTTTACAACAGGTTCCTCACTGACCCTCTGTTCCTGGGAATACGCTTCCTGTTAGCTTGGTGTTCCAGAGAACACGTTTTTCTTGAACTCAGTTTTCCAGAGTGCATGTTTCTCATAGACTCCGTTTTCCTGAGAGGAGTTTTCTAATGAACTCAGTGTTCCAGGGAGCATATTTTTCATAGACCTAGAGTTCCTTCAAACAGATTTTTCTGATGAAAATGGTGTTCCAGGAAGCAGGTGCCTTATAGACTCAGTTTTTCAGAGAACAGGTATCTGATGGACGCAGTGTTCCAGAGAGCATGCTTTTCTTGAACTTCCTTTTCCAGAGAATAGACAGAAAGTAACCACAGAAATTTTTAGCATTTTCCTCTCAACAATGACTAAATTATAAAGGAAATTAGTGACAACAAAATCCTGATTTTATTATGCCCTGCATTTGTGCAGTTTTTGATATTCTTGCTGCTTTGTGACTACTGGTTATGTTCATATTTTGGTAGTCAACATGCATTTTATTCATTAGCACCACAATTTTTACCAATATTCCGATATACTTCATCATGCAATGGTTTATTTAAGGTTTCACATATATTGCGGTGTTGAAAATTTCTGAATAAAATGACTACTTTCTCATTTTACACGGTGATTGACAATTCATTGTCACAATGGTATTCTCTCCCCTACACAGAAATGATATCCCGTCCCAACATCATAGGTCCTACCAAAGTGCTGATAGCCGGTAGCAGCTCTGCCAATCTGCGCTGTGAGGCTGTTGGAACCCTTATCTCCAGGGTTTGGCTGAAGGATGAAAAACCGCTCTTTCCTGGCATCAGAATCACCTTCTCCAGTGACAATAACACTGTGTCCATCAACCCGGTTCAAAGCACTGATAATGGGCAGTACCAATGCAGACTTATTAACCCTGTGAGCATGGTCACAGTCAGCTACAACCTGACAGTGAACTGTAAGTAGTGGAATGACTGTGTTCATTTCTCATTGTAGGTCTCTTCTTGTTTCTACATGAATGCAGTTCATTCCTCCTTAAACTGACTTTGGATTAGGTTTTGAACTCATGAATATTTTTATTTCTGTTTTCTTCTTTACTACTGAAAGTTACATGGTCCAATAGTAAGGGCTGCATAGTATGCTGTTAGAGTTCTTCTGACCAAACCCATGTACCCCAGCCCTGCCATCCCCACCATGATGAATCAAAGGTTGTCTCTATCTTGCATGTACATCATGGACATTTCTGGCAGCTTTGTTCACTGCAGTGTGTGGCATTTAATTGTGCTGTGAGTTGCAGATGGTCCGGAGAACGTTGTCATTCGAGGTTTCACTGAAATAGAAGTTGGTCATACGGCAGTTCTGAGCTGTTCTGCATTGTCAGTGCCTGCTGCCACATTTACTTGGACTTTCAATGGGCACAAAACCAGAGTGAAAACAGAAGATTACATAGTGGCTAATTCCACCTCTGCTGACAGTGGGACATATACCTGTGTGGCTGAGAATTCTGTGACTGGTTTACGTATTTCCTCTGCTCCCCATTCGTTAAGGGTTAAAGGTGAGAGTCTGATTTTTTTTGTCAGATTGATTGTGACTTAAAAGCAAACATTATTGTACATGTAAGATGCACAGTAAATGATGGGTGTGAGGAGTTATGCGTTTGTGGCTGTGGAGTTTAGCATCCCATCCTATCCCAGTTGTGTCCTGAAATCATTACGAGACTTAAATTTCAGTGAGTTGCATGTGTAACTTTATGTTATCACTTAGAAATGAAAAGCCATGCTGTCTGCTGAACAAATAATCATTACTTTATTATTACTCATTCCAACCAATGGTGTAAAACAGAATTAAATGCAATTGTAGCTAGGAAGCACCTGGTGAGCGTACACCTTTGCCAACTTGTACTTAGTACCTATATCCTAAATTTCAGCACAATCGCTGCAGAAATGATTTTAAATGAATCATAATGGCCTTTTCAAGTTGGCTGCCATGGTGGCCATATTTGAATTCAAATCCATACCAAAATTTTATCAATCATCCCTTGGCCCATGGCCCACACTTCCACAAAATATCAGTGATATTGTATTTCATCAAAAAGTAAATCGATTACAGGTCATACAACTGTGTCAAGTGGTTATTTGGATGGAGTGAATAAATATGCAGTGCTGTGAAAAAGTATTTGCCCCTTCCTGATTCAGGGTCTCTCACACATAGAGCATTGTGTGGCGGGGCGCCACAGAATGAATTTGGACTGCCACAAATTAATTCCCGTAAATTGTGAGTAAATGCGCAATTGCCACCTGTTAATAATGCATGCGCACCTTGCGAAACAGGAAAAAAACGGAAAAATATAAAAGGTGCCGGAAGACATGGAAATTTGTGCAATCCTCAACCCCCCCCCCGCTCAACAAAATGAAAATCATCTCTGTCTGAAAACATATGTCTGCCACCACACATCGCTTCCTGGTCTGTGGGAAACACTGATTTCTTATTTTTTATCATATTTTTCACAGTTAAATGTTTCAGATCATCAAACAAATGATAAAATTAGACAAAGATAACCCGGGTAAATATAAAATGCAGTTTTTAAATGATGATTTCATTTATTAAGGGAAAAAAGCTATCCAAACCTACGTGGCCCTATGTGAAAAAGTAATTGCCCCCACTTGTTAAATCATGAATTAACTGTGATTAACCACATTTTTTTTGGCTCAATTTCACTAGCCACACCCAGGCCTGATTACTGCCAGACCCGTTGAATCAAGAAATCACTTAAAAAGAACCTGTCTGACAAAGTGAAGTAGGCTAAAAGATCTCAAAAAGCAACACATCATACCGCAATCTAAAGCTATTCAAGAACAGATGAGAAACAAAGTCATTGATATCTATCAGTCTGGAAAGGGTTACTAAGCCATTTCTAAGGCTTTGGGACTCCAGCGAACCACGGTGGTTGCCATTATCCGCAAATGGAGAAAACAGAACGGTGGTGAACCTTCCCGGGAGTGGCCGGCCCACCGAAATTACTCCAAGAGCGCATCCACAACTCATCCAGGAGGTCACAAAAGAACCCAGAACAACATCTAAAGAACTGCAGGCCTCACTTGCCTCAAAGTCAAAGTCAGTGTTCATGATTCAACAATAGGAAAGAGACTGGGCAAAAATGGCATCGATGGGAGAGTTCCAAGGCGAAAACCACTGCTGACCAAAAAGAACACAAAAGCTTGTCTCACATTTGCCAAAAAAACATTTTGATGATCCCCAAGACTTTTGGGAAAATATTCTGTGGACTGACGAGACAAAAATGTAACTTTTTGAAAGGTGTGCATCCTGTTACATCTGGCGTAAAACTAATGCAGCATTTCGTAAAAAGAACATCATACCAACAGTCAAACATGAGGGTGGTAGTGTGATGGTCTGGGGCTGTTTTGCTGCTTCAGGACGACTTGCCGTAATTGATGGAACCATGAATTCCGCTCTCTACCAGAAAATCCTGAAGGAGAATATCCGACCATCAGGTTTTGGAGTGGCCTAGTCAAAGTTTGGCCTTAAATCCGATTGAGATGCTGTAGCATGACCTTAAACAGGTCATGCTGGAACTTAAACATGTTCATGCTCGAAAACCCAGGGATGGCAACAAAGGTTGATGATTTCAGCTGAAAGCTGGAGGTCTGGGGCCCGCGAGCCCCCAGCTGGGTCCAGGGCAGAGCCCGGAAGGGAGTTCAGGGGGGCTTTATCCCCCTGAAGCCCCTGGGTTTTGAACTTTTGTGTATTAATTAGAAGTCATCTAAACTATCAATAACTAGATACAGAGACTTCTTGCCATGCTAAAAAAAAAAAAAAAAAAAAAACTGGGACTTACTTGTTATTCATGCAGTGGCGGATCCGGGGGGCACCCCCCCTTTTTTCGCAGAGAAGTGAAAATATTCGGTGCAAATCATCATTCTCTGAAAAAGCCCAAATCTAATTCAATGCATACTTGCACGTGTTGGTGGCGAACAACATTTCAAAAAATCTCCTAGTCTACAACCACATTTATTGATGCAGTCCTCACGATTTATATACCACTTTTAATGGTTCGACTTCACTATTCCGGTTGTCTTGCATCATGGCAAATTTATTTGGATCCAATTGTATATATTTGCTTTATGCAATAGAAATGACCGAGAAACTCTTTTCTTGCAAATAAAAAATGATACATGGACTTAGGCTATGTACAAGTTATTTAATTTTGTTGTTTTCATCCCAAAGTTTAAGAAGGCAGGCTTGCTGAGAAATTTGTTCAACCAATGGCCTTGCTTGTCCCCTATTAAGGTAACAGTCTAAAACCGCGTTTTAACGACTACTTCAGACGAAAATGTCAGAAAGCAATGGAAAGGCGGAAAAGCTGAGAGAATAAATTAAACCGGCATTTGAGGCTCAGCCTTTCAAATGCAAAAAAAATGACCTGCTGTTTGGCCATGATGATCCTCGTAGCAAGCAGTTTTCATTTGCAGGTGGAGCAGTAAGACTGATGTTAAATTAATAGGCTATCGCAACTATGCATTCAGTTAAAATTTGCTTGAGCTTACAAAAGGCCCCCACTGATGGACCAGTTGTTCATAGCCTACTATTTGATGTATATTGATTCGCTGTTTTACAGTGCCAAATAAAATTTGTCCTGGAATACCAGAAGACTTTCCAAATTTTCCATTCCAAAACCCCGTCTTGACGTTCAGAATCACCCGTCATTAAACTTGTAACCAGCGAGTAGCCTGCGGTTCTGAAGCTAAGTGAGCTATTCTATGCCCTTTAGAGTCTGTAAGTAAGATATGTTACATTATTTTACAAAGGTTATGTATGAGTCAATCCAAATAGTTCAATGGTCTAATTTAAAAATTCTAAATGGCCCTAAAGTCACATTTCTTTTTCACATTCATTCATGTAAATATAATAATAATAATAATAATAATATTTCCATAAAAAATAGTTTATATGTTGACAATGTTATGTTTTAATATAGGACAGCATCATTGTATTAAATTTATATCAGGACATCTTTAGGATGAATAGGATCTTTAATATAAATAAGATTTAAGTTTGTTTTTGGACATTACTGACCCAACCATTGCCTCCAGATTAGTAAATTCACTCACATGTGCAGAAATTCAATTTAATGGTGACTCGGATTATGTGTATGACAACACTTCCTACTTTCACAACACTAGGGAGTGTTTTGGATGCATAAAAGCCTCATCTTTTAGAACCATTTTGAAACAAGGCAATCACAGCATTGTAATAACTGTTTACAAGCTGTTGAGTGTGGTTCTTTTACTAAACCTGGTTTAGGGGGGATTTGGTGATCTGTTAACATCTGCTAAAATCACAGATGCATATAGCCACTGGGTTTGCATGTTAGATAAACACTACATTTATTTTGTTGGAGGCTATTTGGTGTTATACAAATGCAAAAACTAATAATATCAATGTTTTGTGGGAAATATGGTCAAACTCTTTCACTGCTAGTGGTGATTTTGTCAACATTTTTGAAATATCAAAACCTTTGAAAATCGCTTGAACCATAGCACATTGGTATTCACTGGAAAGCTCCCATCAAGCACTTTTTAATGAATACCAACACTGTAGGGTTTGGATGATTTCAAAAGATTTTCTCCTCTTTGAAATTTTGACCAAGTCACCAACAGCAGTGAAAGGGTTAAGGTCACAAACTTTGACAGTAAAGTGAAAGTCTTAGGTAAAGGTCCAAGTTGTCAGTTAATGTAAAACTGTGTTATAACGGCGCTTTGAAAGCTTTTTTAGCTTAATTTTTGGAACCTTGGAAGCAAAATCAATGAACAGATAGGCCAGATTTTTCTCCCAAGACACCAGGAAAACGTGTTTTCAGCACATTAATTTTTCAAATTCTTCTGGGGGAGGGTCCTCAAAACCCCTCCTTGCTGCGCCCCCCCTTTCAGCAATTCCTGGATCCGCCCCTGTTCATGTCTCTTCACTCTCTGTGCGTGTTCCATAATTGCAATACAACCACGAGAACCATAGTTTATCAAATGATTGCAGTATGTACAAAGCACTTTCCCTGGCACATTGCACTTCTTCACAAAGTTCGCTAAACTTTCCGAGACTTCTCCGAATTTACTTCCGATTTTCACCTTGACGGCAGCAACTATGTCAAACCATTCCCATCTGAACTTATTTTACGTCCTTGTCGATCTCTTTGATCAACGACTCTTGTTCGCGTGTGAGAATTTTCACCTTTCAGCAAAAACACTCGAGAAACTCGACTACGTTTCAAGAACTCGCCAATTTGCCGCCACAGAAACATTACCGCGGGAAGTGAGGGTGCTGAAACACCCCAAAATTTATTTATCCGAGATTGAATAAATTAAAGCGCACGTTCGTTATTTCAATCTACCTGCCACCTTTAAAAAAGACAAAGGACTGAGGTCTTTAAATATTGAGACAGTGATGACACCAGCAAAGTGCAGTGTCTATAAATGCACATGTTCGAGGCTGTTCATGCTCGCTAACTGAAGTTCCATTATGTTTTAAGATGAAATCAGATATCACACAGGCCATAGCTTGTTCCAAATGTAACGAACACGAACGACAGCTGGCTGGCCACACAGCCATGCTCATTCAGCATCTAACAAATCATAGTTTATATTTTTGGCGATCTATTGAAATTATTGGTCATGACGTTAGTAAGTTGCGTGTGAAATAAGTTGAATCATCGGAGCAAGCAGTGCTATATTACGCGGCAAACAAAGGCATTCTCGTCGCAAACGATTACTGGCCAGTGCAGAGCTATATTAATTTCAGATTGGACTATTTCTGAAACATGCATTTTTTTTTTTTGCGGGATGAAGGGTCTTAGCTGACCTAACTAGTTAATATTGTGTGCTAATTTCTAATCATGCTAGCCAACAGAGGGAATTTGATCAATTTCGTTATCTGTTTATTAGGTTTACTGACTCATTCAGCACACGGTGGCAAGCATAGCCAGGTTCAATGATAACTTACGTTACACTCCAAATGATATTTCCATCAACCAGTTAAGCGTGTATTTGTTCATATTATGAATAAGTCTCAACGAAGAGGGACCAAAAATGTTAGCCATGCAGCTTCCTGTGAACTGTTGCGATATACTGCTGTTTACTGTTGCTGTGGTGTTAAGCACCACGGAGAGCGTACAAGCACTCCATTGTGAAGTCGCGCCGGCCGGTAGACCATATTTTATCATAGTTATTAGCACTGGTAACGTTATACCAGCCAGTAACCCCCCCCCCCCAAAAAAAGAAAATAAAAAATCGGATTTAGACGAATCTCGAGAACGATTTATTGTGATCTGAAATCCGTGGATTTCCGCGGATCGGCGGAGAATTGCCATCCCTGAAAACCCCCCAATGTGGCTGAATTTTCACAGCGATGTGAAAGACTGCAGTTATTGTCGCGAAGGGTGGCACAACCAGTTATTAGGTTTAGGAGGCAATTACTTTTTCACATAGGGCCAGGATTGGATAGCTTTTTCCCTCAATAAATGAAATCATCATTTAAAACTGCATTTTGAATTTACTCGGGTTATCTTTGTCTAACATAAAAATTTGTTTGATCTGAAACATTTAACTGTGACAAATATGCAAAAAAAAAAAAGAAAGAAATCAGGAAGGGGGCGAATACTTTTTCACACCACTGTAGATGGCTATACAGCCGCATTTCCAAAATAGTTGGGAAAATATGGAAAATGCAAAAAAAAAAAAAAAGTGATTTCGAAATCATGTTTGGCCTGCATTAAATTGTTAACTGTGCAAAGACAAGATATTTTATGTTTTTTGAGATTAAATGCTCATTCTGAGTTTATTTAAGTTGGTAGAGGGATATGTTTACTGCTATGCTATGCCACCTTTCCTTGAGGCATACTATTTTCATTGAAATAGTGCAGTCTTACTAATACCTCGGTACTATACTTGATAACAGACTGACTTTTGACCACAACTCTGCTTCCGTGTACAAGAAAAGCCAGCAGCGCCTTTTCTGCCTTAGGAAACTTGCCAAATTCCAGGTGGACAGAACTCTGTTGAACACGTTTTATCAATTATTTGTTGAGACTGTGCTAAGACGGCCCTTCTTGTTGTGGACCATGTGTTCCGGCTGCATGGTCTCCCTCAAGATGTGGTTTCTGACCAGGGTCCACAAATTACGGCTAAATTCTGGCGTGCTTTTTGCAACCAGTTAGGGGCCACCGTGAGCCTTTCGTCTGGTTTCCACCCTGAGACAAACGGGCAGACAGAGCGAACCAACCAGTCGCTGGAGAATACTCTTCGGTGTTTAACGGCTGACAACCCATCTTCGTGAAGTCGTTTTTGGCATGGGCCGAATATTCCCACAATTCACTATGCAACTCCTCCACAGGCCTTTCCCCGTTTGAGGCTCAGTTGGGTTATCAGCCTCCGCTGTTTCCAGAGACTGAGAGAGATTCAGAAGTTCCCTCAGTCAATCACTTCGTTCGGCGTTGTCAGTCGGTCTGGGCCAGGGTTTGTTCCTCTTTGTTGCGCTCTGGGCGGAAACAGAAGACCGCCGCCGATAGAAGGCACCGTTTGGCCCTATCTTATCGGGTTGGCTAAAGAGTTTGGCTTTCCACTCGGGACCTTCCCTTAAGAGTGGAGTCACGGAAGTTGGCTCCCCGCTTCATTGGTCCTTTTAAGATAGTGCGGAGGATCAACCCTGTCACTGTCCAGTTAAAGCTCCCTAGATCCTTGCGTATCCACCCCTCTTTTCATGTCTCCAGGCTTAAACCGGTTAGCACTAGCATCCGCCGCCGCGGATGATTGAGGGGGGGCCGGTTTACACTGTGCGTTGTATTCTGGCCGAGAGGTGTGTGGGTCATGGGGCCCAGTTTTTAGTTGATTGGGAGGGATATAGTCCTGAGGATCGGTGCTGGGTCCCTTCTCGGGATATCCTGGATCCCACCCTTATCTCAGAGTTCCATGCACGGGGTTCTCTGAGGTGGGGGTCCTGTCATGGTTTGTGAGGTGTGCGTGTGCTTTGGACTTTTCTTTGTGGTTCTCGTCCCAGGAAGATATGGAATTCTTTTCCAATCGGATTGTTTACCCAGCTGGCTGATTGAACTGGGGCGGCACTTCCCCGGACTCTATATAAGCCGGAAGTCCGCCATGCCTCCTTTGCTAGAGTGTCTGTTTGTAGCTAAGCACTATAGCCGAAGATATCTGTAGTCAGGACTGGTGTGACTTTATATCTTCTCGTTATTATTGGAGTTCCTTCTTGTTTAGGGATTTTCCCTTTTCTACTTTTTTCTCTCTCGCATTGCTTCCATTTTTGGACTATTTTACGTCCTTTGGAAGCGCGAGTATTTTCCGATGGTCTGTATAATTCTTTGTGTTTGTATCGTGTCCGTGCTGCTGTTTTCTCTCTGGCCGCTGCACTTGGCCTCTCAATTTTACCAGCAATTACACTATAATAATTGTTTCTTGAAGTGAGGCACCAAAATCCACAGAAAAAGAGTGGATCTTCCGCATTGGGAGACGCGATAGCGCAGTGGTCAAGTAGGTTTGACTTGGGATCGTAAGGTCCTGAGTTCAAGCCCCGGCTACGGCCTTCGCGGTGTGTTCTTGGGCAAAACACTTCACTCCCACACTCCATGCCTCACTCCACCCAGGTGTATAAATGGGTACCAGCAAATAGTCAAGGAAACTTGACTAAGAGCTGGGAAGTCCCTGCGATGGACTGGCATCCCATTCAGGGGGAGTAGTAATTCTCCTTGTCGCTTCATGCCATGGAAACCGGGGTTAAGCACCGCCCGATGGGCCACTTGGCTTGTAACAGCAGACTTACTCTACTCTTCCGCGCACCCTATGTTCATGTACATCTTTGGCTACTTAGATATCCAAGGTCTTCTTTGTCCTGTTTTGTGCTTCTTAAAGCACCATATGTAAATTTTCAATGGGAGACAGGCTTAGACTACTGGTAGGCCAGTCAAGCAGCTGCTCTCTCTGATTAGGAAGCAGTGTTGTTGTTACACATGCAGGCTTGCTTGGCATTCCTGAAAAGACATCATCTATAAGACAGCCTCTGTTGCTCCAAAATACATAGATTTAACCGTAGTCCTGCCGGTCGCCAATATATTGTGGACCCACACTCGTTTCCCTGCGTGCCGGTCGTCGATATATCGTTCCCCGGTAGCTATTTCCCTGTATGCCGGTCCTCAATAAGCATTAGCCCAGAGACAGGACTAGGGTTAAGTTACCCTTGCCATGGGAACTTACACACCTGCACTCCCATACAGACGCTTAATTTTGCACCATACCTTGGTAAGAACCAGGATCATGGTTTTCTTCTTTGGCCTGAAGAACGCAGCATTCATCATTGCCATAAATGATAGTTAGTGGCATTAAAAACGCAGCACACAGCAATATACAGAATTTTGTGCAAATAATGTAATAAGGTAAAAATAAATACATGGATATTTAAAGGGGAGCGTCAGCTCACAAATGGTGCAAAGCCTCAACCACTCTTGCTTGTAATCAACTGGGTATTGTGGGTATTTTGTGCATGTTTCTATTATGTCTAAGTATCATATCCTCACCGCTGCAACTCATGTGCCCCCATTTTCTTACCATTTCATCACTTTCTAAGTCTTATGTCGCCCCTGACCCTACTTTTATGGAATGAGATGCATGCATCAAATTCAGAGTGAGCATGTATTTCCAAAAATAATAAAATCTGTAAGAAAAAACATGAAATATTTTACCTTGTACTGCTTTCAATTTAATACAGGCCAAAGATGATTTCCAAACTGCTGCTTTCTTGTCATTTCCATTTTCCACTCTGTCTAAACTATGTCAGATGCATGGAGTTGTAGTATAGCAGCACAATTACACCTTGGGCCAGTTTGATGACGCAAACATTAACTTACAAAATTAGCAGATTAACTGCACTGAGTAAAACTGGGATCCCACCCAAAGCTGGAAGATGGGCTGAAGTACAACCAGTTGTAGGTTTTATTCTTGGCAGCAATGAGGGACAGGCCTATGGAGGGGCATGTTGAACCTATTGATTACACTGGCTGGTTGGTATCAATGCAATGCTGAGCGCCAGTGTACGGCATTGTTTTAACCTTTGTGCTTTGGTTATGCACTGTCTCTGCAGAACTCAGCTCTGGTTTCCAACTAGGAGCAGTCCTTGGAGGTACGCTTGGTGCTGTGGGGTGTGTAGCTTTGGTCGGTGGGGGGTCCTTTGCCTACATTAGGAAAAGAAAAAGGTAAATATTCTAGTTCTACCTCATTTCATTTATTTATTTTTTTTGTGGGAGGAGGAGAGCAGACATTGCTGGTGCTTGGAAAAGGGATCCAGTGATTTGCTATCTCATTGAACAATTAACCCCTTTACGCAGATGTCAAATCAAGCCAATCCTTGTTCAATGTGCATGACCCTTTATAACTCAGGATGTGAGTGTCACAGCAACTGGGAAGATGATTTCAATGAAGCAAAACAATGAAGCATACTTATTTTCGTTTATTTTTATAATTTTGTGACCAAAAGTCTGGCGCAAACAGAAGGAAAATTCATGAAAATTCAAAAATGATGCTCTTTCACAATGAAATATTTGGAGGCAAAATATATCTTGAAAGTAAAGCAATACATTTCCTGGATCATAAAGTCATTGGCCAGAAGAAAGCTAAATTTGAGGGTGATACTCTTAACAACTGATTATTAGTGAAGCCAAATATAAACTGCCCCTCCCCCTCTGCAGTCAGCTACAAATTGAGAGATTTTTTGCTTTGATGTGAATTATATATGATGCAATATTTTTCTATCAACCAACCAAATCAACAGGAAAATTCCAAATGGAAGTGGCATGCTTGAAATCATCTCTAGGCCTTTTTTTCTGCTTACGTCTAAATTAATGAAGAAATAGCAAACCCCTGGCCATGGAACAGGTGGGCAGCCAAAAGTCCATTAATTTTTCCCGCTTTATAAGGCAGTAGACGTATAAGAATTGCCAGAGTTCATTCTCAGGATTTTGATGGAAATAGCTTCAAATTAAAGCTTAAAGCTCTGCACTTTGAGAGTTCATCAATTCAATATTTATATCCTCAGTCATTCATCATTTAATTTCAAATTCAAGTACCTCAGTAGACAGCTAAAATAGCAGCACCTTTGTCAATGTATTAGTATTTATCACCCTGACTGTATATGACAATGCAGCCATGGACCTGACAACATATTACTAAGCCTTTTAAACTCCATTTCCTTTCCCAGCAGAATTTCCATGTGTAGCTAGCAATAATTTTCCTATAAGTGGTTAAAAAATTCTTGTTAATGATAGACTTGATTTTTGGTACATTTTGCAATCTTTCATGTCTGGAAGTGATTAACCATTCCATGTGAAAGTATAGTTTAACTCTTAGTTAATAATTGACTGCAGTGAGTCACTTTGAAATAGGACGGAGAACCCTGGAGAGACATTGGACTGACCAAAATAGTAAGCATTTACAATGATTTGCATGATCCTCAGAATTACAGAGAAAAAACACTCTGAGTCTCCAGAAGGGTTCTCCAATGGCTTGCAGTTGCAATGATGCAAATGTTTGGTGCTGTCCGTTCAATTTCCATCAATGTCCATTGAGCAAATGTCGCTGATGACACTGGCCCAATGTTGTTTCATGTTTTTGTTTTGCTTGACTCTTTGTTCAGATATCAGCTATGCATTTAAATTGAAAAAGTTTTCCTAGTTTTAATACGGTTAATTTGTATTTGTAGCCATGGTGAACTGTGACAAAATGATTCTTTCTGAGTCATTGACTTTAAATTATAACATTGCATAACAGCAGTTTATGAGGTACGACCATAGACTGTATATAAACATCGATGACGTGTCTCCACTTCCTTCTGCTGTACAAAAATGGAGCCAAAATGTTCTACATTCAGAGGCTGCCATCTTGCACATTTTGAGCCAGAGTCTGTGCAGTAGTGGTCTGTGGGTTCAGTTTTGGTATCATAATCCCGCCTGCGTAATTTTTTTTCCAGGCGAGTACTGGGCTAATTACCATAAATAGGCATGTCTATCGAGCTGACACATGTGGCACTTGCGAATATACTTGTCGGTCTCACATACTTGCATTGTGGTAGGCCTACGCTTGTTTTTACACTCTAGGGAAGGGTTCTTCAGGATTGCGGTCTTGGGAGAATGCGCAAAGGGTTCACTCGCGATTACGGCCTTGCATGTAATGCATAGAAGTCAATGCATAACAGTGAATAGTTATAACTTCGTCATTTAGTTAGCTGGCTAGCATTTACATGCATAAAATATAACAAGCTAAGTCAGCAAAAAGACTTTCTACCTAGCAGGCTGGCTAACGTTAGTTTGCTCGCTTAGATAGCTAGTTCGCTTATCTAGCTAGTTCGCTTATCTAGCTAGCTAACAGTTGTAGCTATTTGGTGCAAGTTGACAAGAGAAACCAACAAACTATCTTGCATGTTAGGCTAGCAAGCTAGTTTGCATGCTCAGCTAGTTATCCATTTTCGGTGCATATAAATCAATAAAACGGTGAATCGCAATTATTTCGCTACTTAACTGGTGATAGCCAGTAGTCATGAATTAGCAGAGTAGCTAGGTCAGTTCATGCTTTGACGAGGCTGATTAGCTTGCTTGCTAGGCTAGCGCACTAGCTAGCTAAGCAAGCGAACTAACGTTAGCTAGCTCGACAGCAAGACAGCATGTTTGCCTACTTTGCTAGTCATATCTGGTGCATTTAAATGCTAGCTAGCTAAATAAATGGCAAAGTTACAACTATTCACTTTTATCTATTAATTTCTATGCATCACAAGGCCGTAAGCGTGAGCGAACCCTTTGCACATGCTCACAAGGCCACAATCCTGAGGAACTCTTCATTAGAGTGTAAAAACAAGTGTAGGCCTACCACAATGTATGTGAGACCGACGATAGACATGCCTATTTATGGTAATTAACCCTGTACTCGCCTGGAAAAAAAAAATTTGCACATCCCGCCCATACACCTGCTCAACTCAACTGCAAGCACATACCTTGAACTTTTGATGTAGCCTGGCTAGCTGCTTCAATATCCTACTGGAGACTGGGAGGGTGTTTCATTACATCAGACGTTATTGTAAGCCTAATTCACTCTATATTGTCCTTAGGAAAAGTAACCAAACATTAGGTCTATTGAAAGCACTGTTACACTATGACTAAAAGCTAAACGATTAGCTATGTCAGATGTCCATGCTGACGTCCTGTTGCTCCTGCCAGCATCTACAAAACTCCTGCGGACTGGTAGCTATCTACAAGCTAGGTGGCTAATACACCACCAAGTTACCTCATACGACTCTTCAAAAAAGGGAGCTAAATACATTCTGGGGGTAAATGGACTCCCCGCTATCATGAGTTTAACGTTTGTTCTATCTTGCTCGCTAGTTTGCTAATTAGGGGACCTTTTACCGAATGATTTACTAGTTAGCTAGCTGGCTGGCAAGATTCAATAATAGGTCACTTTATTTACATTAGCAACAGAAATCGATGATGAAAAAGCTCTTTGTGTTGAACACAGCATAGCTGCTAACATTGCGCTATATAACATATATTGCGCTGTGTTCTGAGTTAAGAAATTTTTACTATCGATTTACTTTGCTACTTATGGCTACCTGTTGTAAAATGTTGCTAAACTCGCTTGTCGCGACCTGGCTTTACTCAGCGATTACAGCGTTGTGAACAGTTCATGACACAAGTTGCTGTTTGTCAATCATGATTTTACACCCCCTTTTTACAGTATCAAATAACTAAATAAAACCAAACTTATCAGAAAAAATGAACACTTAAACATACAATTGCGCTCAAAAGCTTGCATTCCCTAGCTGAATTTGCGAAATGTTGCTAACTATTTTGAAAATATAACTCATCATGCAAAAACTTATCTTTTATTTAAGGATGGTGATCGTGTGAAGTCATTTATCATCACATAGGTGTTTGGCTCCTTTCTAAATCATAATGATAACTGAAATCACCCAAACGGTCTGGATCATAAGTTTACATACCCTTGAATGTTTGACCTTGTTATGTAGACACAAGGTGATACACTCAGGTTTAAATGGCTATTTAGGGTTCCTCACCAATGGCTTTTTAAATTGTCACTAGTGTCTGTGTATAGTCATTGAGTTTGTTAGCTCCCGAGTGGCTCCCGAGCACTGATCTGGCTAGACACTGATCCATGGGGAGTGGAAATTAACTGTCCAAGGACCTTCATAACAAGGTAGTTCAACTTTTTAAAGATAGGAAAGGATAAAAAAGATATCCAAAGACTTTAAACTGCCAGTCAGTACTGTTCAGTCACTGATTAAGTGGTCGAAAATTAGGGGATATGTTCATACCAAGCCAAAGTCAGGTAGACTAAGAAAGATTTCAGCCCAAACTGCCAGGAGAATTGTTCATGACACAAAGAAAAATCCACAAGCTACCTCAAGAGAAAAACAGGATGCTTTGGAAAAAGATGGTGTGGTCATTTATAAGGAGCACAATAAGGAGGTACTTAAACAACAATGAACTGCATGGTCGAGTTGCTAGAAGGAAGCCATTATTGCACCAATACCACAAAAAAACCCACTGGACACACCTCACAACTTCTGGAATACTGTCACTTGGAGTGACAAGACCAAAATTGAACTAAATGGTCACAACCATAAGCGCTATGTTTGGAGAGCAGTCAACACCATTCCCACTGTAAAGCATGGTGGTGGCTCTCTGATGTTTTGGGGGTGTGTGAGCTCTAAAGGCACAGGGAATCTTGTGAAAATTGATGGCAAGATGAATGCAGCATGCTATCAGAAAATACTGGCAGACAATTTGCATTCTTCCGCACAAAAGCTGTGCATGGGACGCACTTGGACTTTCCAGCATGACAATGATCCAAAGCACATGGCCAAGTTGACCCTGCTGTGGTTACAGAAGAGAAGGGTGAAGGTTCTGGAGTGGCCATCACAGTCTTCTGACCTCAATATCATCGAGCCATTTTGGGGAGATCTCAAACGTGCAGTTGCAAGACAACCAAAGAATCTGTAGGAGCTGCAGGCATTTTGCAAGGAAGAATAGGCAGCTATACCACCTGAGAGAATTGGGGGCCTCATTGACAGCTATCACAAAAGACTGCATGCTTGACGCTAAAGGGGGCAATACACAGTATTTTGGACAGGGTTCATTTCATTTTTTTTCCTATATTGCCATGTTTTATTTGATGATTGTGCCATTCTACACAACCTACAGTTGGATATGAATCGAATAAGAATTAGAAGAAATGTGTTTTGCCCTGCCATGTTTTCTTTAAAAAATGTTACCTATTTTACAAATTCAGCCAGGGTATGCAAACTTTTGAACACGACTGTACATCAGCATAGTAAGAACTACTTTAAATGACAGAAGCCATCTTCTCAAAAAAATTTTTGACATATGCTTGAATTATTTAGTGTGGCCCATGTCTTGTCCACTAAAATCGAAGGGGTGGGGTTATAACCAATACTGCAGCCAGCTACCACGTGGAGATCAAGATGTTTTGGTCCACTTTTGGGGAGCTGTTAGGTTGTCCATATTTATGTGTCTTTTCACAATACTGGAGAGATTTCAGGGATAGTTGTTGTTCATTGCTTTATTATCAGCAGATAATGATTGATGCATTTAATTCATGTTCATTTTGTTCAGCACACGTAAGAGATATAGTGAGGATAAAACCACCACTTGAACCCAGGTAGGTTTTTTTAAATTTAATTTATTAAAATAATTTTTGGCTCAAAAAAGGACACCAAAATGTGACATCGTTTTTATAAAAAAGGATGTGGGAAATTAAAATGAGGAAGTATCATGTGCATTTGCCCATAAGTTATTTACTCACAGTCCAGTGAATAAATTCCACTTTGTTTCAAAACTTTTCTGGTCAGAACATAGGTGGATATCAGACTGAAATAATAGGGTTACGCTCGTTGCCCAATGTGTCCGCTGTGCTAATGACAGTTACCGCGGCAGGCAGGTTTTGAGTGAGTGGCGCTGCTCTAATGTACTACTATTCCACAGAAGAACAGACTATCCTTACGCCAATAAACCAACTTCTTGACCGCTAACTTCTGTCGATTTTGAAAAATATGAACTCAAATACTAAAAATCATGTTGTGTCCAGTAAACCACGACCATTATCAAAGATAAATTTTGATTTTTATTCTTTGATTATACGCCTCAATTTATTGATTTTTCATGTCCTATGGAATGACTCTGCACGCATTTTGTCGGCAACGAAAGTTTTCCCGTGTGCTGCTGTGAGTCGGTTGATTTCTGCGACCATACCTTTCGTGTCCGCAATTTTGTGTGCAGCAACGACTGTCAAGTGAAAAGGGAATTATGATAAACATCGACTGAATCCATCCTTACTTTTGATCATCGTTAAGCAATTGGCCATCCTCCCGAAAGGTAAGATGTTACTGACTGCTATTATCATGACTTCTTCACATGATTTGAGTTATTGATTTAATATTTTTGGATTAAAGCGTGGTTTCTTACAGTGCAGTGACAGATTCATTCGCACCCATTTCTTGTCCACCGTAATCCATCGAGATGTAAGGTATGCTTCAGAATATCGTTGTCCCATAAAATATCGCATGAATAATTAATTGTTCAGCTGATGTTATCCATTGGCAGTGATGACTACTGAAATTCAATAAAAATCGGCGTTTTCTTGCTTGTTTCACGGTCACACTTTTCTTCTAATTATGTTTATTTATTCGTACATAAGTACACAAGTGCAGGAAAACAAACAAACAAACACACGCACACACACAAAAAAAATATACCGGTGTGTGTGTGTATATATATATATATATATATATATATATATATATATATAAATATCAAATAATACATTCACAATGCATCTATCCTGTACATAATATATGAACAACACAATTACCAGTATCGTGAAAAGACACATACAGTCAATGGATATGATCCATTGAGCCAGCAATGTACAATGGCTGTATGTGCGGAGCTACAGATGAAATATGGGAAATGGTCATGTCAAGTCAAATGATTGTGCAATTAGTAGGAAAATGTTAAGTGCCTAGGAATTTGGCTTGGATAAAACTATTGATAAGGGTGGATTTTTCCTCGAAGACTAATTGCATCCTCTTTCAAGACTGAATCCTTCATAATTTTGAGATACATTTTTTTTTTTTTTCCAGTTAAATGCGGAACACTTCAGATGTATTACGGTTAAACTCATGTAAAATGTGAACCCTGAATTGATTTTGAATGTAAAGCCAAAGGCTATGTTTGGAATGACAAGCCTGTTTGCTACATACTGTCTACCGCCCTATTTTGCTGTGGATACTACGTGCTACTCTCTATGAAGTACTGAGGTGACTATGTCATTGCTACATACTATTTCATTGGGAGGTAAAATATCTATGAAAATTTATCGTGGAGTTCTGACACTTTCCGACATCACTTAAACTGAAATTAATTTTATGAGCCAGTATGCTCGAAGATTACCTCGTGGAGTATACCGATGTGAGTGGACACATCAAATTCAGTTTATTGTTTAATATTTAGCTATTACAATGTAGTCCAGTTTGTAATCCATTTTTGTGAGCTATGCAGGACACAAACACAGGAATCGCCTGTGATTTGTTCTCGGCCAGTCAGGGTACCTCAGTTTCAGAAAACGCTTATGACCACAACCTGACAGAGGACGATCAGAGGCATAGATTGCAGAAAACAAACCTAATGCATTGTTCTCTTGCCGTTGGCGAATAAAAGAAAACCAATAGAACCTACTACCAAGCTAGCTTATCTCACAGCTGGCTACTATTTAGCTAACGTGGTGCATAGAAATGATAGAGCACAGTGAATTGTGATTATTTTGCTTCTTAGCAAGGTCAGCTTGATTACAAGTAGCGAGTTCTTACTTAGGACTTGTTGGCATAATTGATTAATGGGCAAGCAAGTTCGCTGGCCACCAAGTGCTTTTGCTGACTAATGTTGGCCAATACTGTTACAATACTTTTATTACTACTTTATTAATTCAAATTGGCTCACCTCATTACTGGTAAGGTTGGCTAAGCAAGTGAAACATACAGTAGCTTTCTAAATACGAAGCTACCTCACTGGGCTGTATCGCTTTTTTAAGCCTCACTGGATGGGCTATAGGTGCTGACATCTTTCTAAAGCAAACCAGAGCTCATTCCTCTTTTTCTTAGGGTACCAGGTGGATCATGGACATGCAGTATTTCAACTAAAAATGGAGTTAGCATGTCAGCGAAAATTTAAACAGATGTAAATTGTACAGTGGGCTCCAAATTACTGGCACCCTTGACTGGCAATGCACAAACAATAGGAAACAAAAATATAAATGATATAAATACAGAGTTACGGAATATACCAACGAGTGTGAAATACTTTACGTTATGAATGTTTCGATGGAAACAATCAAAATCATGTCAGTAATTAAATACAAAATAAATTTCAACAAAATCAAGGTTTTATAATTATTAGCACCCTTCATTTAGCACTTAGTGCATCCACCTCTGGCAAGGATAACAGCATGGAATCTTTTCCTGTAATTTTTCACAAGGTTAAGGCACACATTTGGGGGGATTTTAGACCATTTCTCTGAGCTAATCCTTTCAAGATCCACATTCTTGGGTTTGCATTTATCAACTGCTGTCTTCAAATCAGCCCACAGGTTTTCAATTAGATTGAGGTATGGCGACTGAGATGGTCATTGCAGAACATTGATTTTGTCGTCACAGAACCATTTCTGTGTGGATCTTGAGGTATGCTTTGGCTCATTGTCTTGAAGGCTGCCAAGTCCCAGCCTTCTGGCACAGGCAACCAGATTGTCCGCCAATATAGCTTGATACTCCGTGGAATTCATTATACCATTAATCTTAACCAGTGCCCCAGCACCTCTTGAATTAAAACAGCCCCAAACATGACTGGCCCGCCATCATATTTCACCATGAGTATGAAGTGCCTCTCCTTGTATGCATCTCTGTTTTGACACCAAACATGCCAATGCTGTATCTGACCGAATTGTGCAATTTTGGCCCCATCTGACCAAAGCACCTTTTCCAGTCACAATTTAAATCACATCTGGCAAATTGCAAGGGCTTGCTTCTGTGTCTTCTGGTCAGAAAAGACGTTCTTCTGGCAACCCTTCCAATGAGCCTGTGGTCGTGGAGGTGGCGTCTGATGGTGCTGTTTGAAACCTGGTGACCCCAAGATGCTACTAAGGGCTGCAATTCCTTCACAGTGATTCTTGGGGATTTTGTTGCTTCTTTCATCATCCTCCTCAGTATCCTGGGGTCAAAATGCAGCTGCAACCTCTACCGTTGAGGTTTTAACCAGTTCCATATCTTTGGAATTTTGTAGTAATTGTTATGATTCTGCCATGCCTGTCATGTTTCTGCCATGTCTGTTCTGTTTTTTGCCATGCCCTGTTATGTTTCTGCCATGCCTGTTCTGTTTTTGTCATGTTCTGTTTAGTTTTAGTTCTTTGCCATGTTTTTGTTTTTACCATGCCAGATCCACATTTCTGTTAGATCCCGGTCCATGTCTTTGTTCATGCCCTGCATTGCACTTTGTCTCCCCTGTCTGGTCTTTTGTTAAGCTACAGCTTCTCCCCAGTCCTGCGTGTCACATGTTTAGGTGATTTCATGGTTTCTGGGTTTCAAACATTCCTTCTAATCTCGTTTGCTTCCTTCGCCTTGCTTTTCTATTTTACTAACCCATACTAACAGTTTGTTATTTTGTTAAAGTTACTAACCAAGGCTAACATTGTATATAATACTAACTTACTAACGAGCACCAGGGATTGTATAGCTGCACTTACTAATTGATTAACAAGCTCTCAGCACTTGCCCTGTTCTAGTCTCCGCCTCTTGCCTTCACTTAGTCTTTGCTGCAAATTCAGCGGATCCTCCGCACCTGCTCTACTCTGTCCTGGCTCTCATTATTTGTGCACATTAGAACTCCCTAACCGGAGCTGTATGTTTTGTCATAGGCTGTCTTGTGATCCC
The DNA here is from genome assembly GCA_029692085.1 of Gymnothorax javanicus. Taxonomy (NCBI): domain Eukaryota; kingdom Metazoa; phylum Chordata; class Actinopteri; order Anguilliformes; family Muraenidae; genus Gymnothorax; species Gymnothorax javanicus. Next base: position 43,855,664 of record CM056193.1, on the reverse strand, counting down.
TGTCCGCGTTTTGGCTTTTGCCAATTTCATGTGGTTAGGTTCTCCCTCGTGTTTGCTCCCAGGTAATTAGTCTGATCCTCTTCACCTGATCCTAATCATAGCATGTGACTTCCCTTGTGTATTTAAGCAGTCTTTTCACAGCAGTTCCCCGTCAGAATGTTTCCTTTGTGCCACGCTTGTTTTCGCCTTGTACTCTATTGTGATTCTCTTCTGACTGGACCGTCCCTGATTTTTGATTTTTGCTTCTGATTTGGATTTTCTGCCTGCATCTGTGTACCATACCCATTTTGCCCGACCACGATTATTGTATTTGCTGCCCTGGTTATGATTTGGATTTCGCCCTTTGGATTTTGATTTTGGATTGTGGACTTTGTACTGTCGCCTCCTGCTCTGCGGGGGTTCGCCCCCCTTCCAATAAAATCCCATTTTTCCTTCACTGCTCGACTCTCGCGTCTGGTTCCAGAACCGTACCTAACAGTAATTGCCTAAACAGTGCTCAGTGGCATATTCAATCATTTGTGAATCTTCTTGTAGCCATTACCAGATTTATGAAGTTCCATGACCATCTCGTTTGAACTGACAGTCATTTTGTTTTCTTGATGGTGATAAATGACAAAGGGATATTGCGTGTGTGTTACCCCATTTTTATACCCTAGTGAAACAGGAAATGATGTAATGGCAAAATATAGTTCCTTAAATAAGTGGAATTTACCTGATTTAATTTTGGTAGATGTTATTTACAAAAATTAAGGGTGACGTTCATTGTGAAATCTTAATCAGTGAATGATTTTGGTTATGTAAGGAGGTGAATTAATTAGGGTAGTCACCAGAGGGCACTCATATATTTCAACTGTTTTGGTTATGGTACAGCCAGTGTGGTTGCCCTTGTTGGTTAGTTGTGGCCATTAGATCACAACTCTGTTCTCATTTTGCTAGGTAGGAAGTGAAATTCATGTGCTCTCACAAATCAATTTAAAATCAATAAATTAGACTAGCCATCCATGTATTTTGACACATAAATATGAATGTTGGGAAGTATAATGTTGCTGTAAGTAGTTGCAAGAAAATGTTTTATCTTGTGAGTTTAATGCCATTGTTGAGCAAGTGTGGTAACAAGCTGGTCAAACTGAAACCAAGGTTAATACAAATGAAGCATGTTGGCTATTCTACTATCTATACCTTTTGTGTTGCACTTACCTTCTAACTGTAACTTTATTTGGCATGGAAATTATTATATGTAGTAGTCCTGTAAAACACGTGCTTTGGAGTTAAAGAATTAGCGCTGCAAATTTCTATGACAGCATAGCTAGTGTAAAATCATTCAGAATTGTTGAATTGTTAGACACAACTCTGTTCTCATTTTGCAAGGCGATGAGCTGTAATAAAGAGAGATCCTCCGCACTGTCTACCGCAAGAGAAGGACTTCCAGGCCTGTTAATTCGCCCTAATCCACAAACGAAAGGAACTAACACAATGCAGAGACTGGGACATTTCAGTTGAATTAGGGCTAAGGAGGTTTTGGCCAGGGTTACAGTTACATTGGAACATTAATAACGTACGTATTTCTCACATGTTGGTATTCAGAGTTTCTCTATAAATATACTTTTTTAGAATTTTAAACTTAAAGCATTCAAAGTATCATTTGCGCATTTCCAGTCAGGGGTGCTAATAATTTTGGAGCCCACTGTACTTGAATACAGTCAAGAAAAATAGAAGTGTTGTTACTTGAGGGTATAGGGCAAAATCTCAAAATTGATGGAGGTTTAAAAATAATGGAAAGTACTTCAAAATTAAATTTTTCTTAATGCATATTGTTGAAAGTAATGAGAATTTTTATTTCCGAAACCAGCGTGATGTAGTCACCTCAGTGCTTCATAGCAGTATCCCATGTAGTAGCCATTATGTGACCATGTTGTGTACTACATAGTCACCTGATTATGAAGTTATTAGGATCACCTTGGTGTCGGTGGGACATTACCATTGACCACATTGCATTGCATTCTGTTTACCACTATAAAGTACACCATGAAGACAGCTCTGGTTGCGTTCAGTAAAATTTGGCCAGAGTAGTATATAATACGGGCCAGCTTTGGCCACTGGCAAATTTTATGTCCGTCACATACGAGATACTCCTTGCTACTTTTGGCCGCGATCACTTATCGAGTTGTAAGTAGTCGGCGATTCTGTACATAACCAAAGAGAATGTTTTAACTCTGGCACTGGGAATTGATTCCAAGGAGACTCGTCACCTTTATGGCATCAGTCACTGAAAAGGAAAGGGATTAACACTAAGGTTATCATCTGCTGCCATTTTTGGTCAGTTTTCTCAATGAGAACAATGAGAACAGATTTTGAATGGCAGTGGGACTTTCTTGTGAATGAAAGGCTCAATAAAATAGAATTATACGCTATTTTATGTGCTCTGCATTGATTAGGAGGTTTGAAATGAAAACGAGGTACAGGTTGCATATAAAAGCAGAGTGATGTTAATTTTTTTTTATTTTTTTTTGAAGGTCGGGAACTTCCGAACAGCATGGTAGCCAAGACAGTAAGTATGCTAAACAGACTGCCAACATGACAGCAACGCTCTACCCTCTCATTACTAATTTCCTTTCACTTATCTGTCATAGACCCTTAACACAAAGCATTCCCACCTTCTTAGCTCATGCTACAACTTCTCTTTTTCATTATACATATACATAGAACTGAGATTGCCAGTAGTTCTCACAGCGCCCATCAGAGTTCATCACTGTGATATTGGACCACCAAAACCTGAAATTGTTCAAATAGTATCATTGTTTTCTTTGCATTGCATTCTTTGTTTGATTTGTATTCCCATCTGTCAGCCCCTTAGATCCAGAATAATCTAATTCCAAGGGAGCCATTAGTGCAGTATTTATTTTTTCGCTGTATCAATTTTGATATGCCCAAGGCCCATTGGCTGCTAAGTCATGCATATTGTTTAATTAGCCTGCATAATTGCTTTCCCAATAGTGGTAATCTAACAAAGAATAATAGCATTCCATACCACAAAGGTCATTGAAGGTGTCCATATAGTGGTACACAAATCACTCTACCACAAAAAAAACATGAAAAAATGGCTCACTTGTCTCTAGACTACAACCAATATATGAAAATTTTTGGTGTGTGTGATTTAAAATTTTACATGGTTGCATTCATTCGAGTGGCCCAATTTAGGAGAAACATCGCCCTGTTGAGTCGGTGAGCCCCCGTAGTTCTAGACCTAGCATTTCTGGACCCATGGTTTCAGGCATAAACGACAAATAAAAATGTTTTCTCATTTTTCATAGTTCAGAAGCCAATCGAATGTGAAAATGAAGACCTGCGTGCCAAAAGTACAAAAAGTACTCATGTCACATTTTGCAAAAAATTAGCTGATAGCAGTATTAAAGGCCACGATGGCCAGAGCATCATCTGATACCCAAGATTTCGCAGTAGAAGTACTGAAGTCCTGTGCATTGGTGTTTTGCCATTGTCAAATTCCCTAAACTTTAGTGCAAGAAACACCCAAGTCCATAAAAGTTTATAACTGTCCAACCAAAATCCGAGAATGTGTCATGTGACTAGCTGCAAATATGGCGACCATGGAGGCTGGAAAGTTGGCTTTATCTGTTAACCTCTTAAGCCAGGGCAATCAAGAAACATCATAAATAAAACATGTTTCCTAATAGCGACATCGTCATGCGGCATAACCACTTAACGAGAAGAAACTCGGCAAAAAGCTCATGTTGACCATTTTTACCTCAACCAAACACAATTCAAGCACCAAGCAAGTAAATAAGCATGTAGCAAAACATAGGATATAATAATATCAGGGCTCGATCGCTAGCGTTTCTACTGAATTTGTGCTAGGCATACAAATGATACATCAAATGAAAGAGGAAAGTCCACAGAATCCAATGATATAAGCCTTGTCATTTTAAACTGAGACCACACTCAAAGAACAGAAGGCATACACTTTACATTCTGCAGCCCTGAGCAAAAAGTTTTTTGTATATTTTGTGATAAAAACTGTTTTCGAGGGTAAATCTGACTATTGTTAGTCCAATGTGTCCATGTTGTATTGAAACTGCACCTTCCAGTTTCCATTCATGTTTTTTTTCCGTGGCATCACCTCCAATTAGGTCAGGCCCTGATCATTCCCCTTGCATGCATGTATTTTTTTCTCTGTGATTGGCTTGTGATGCTGTAAATTTGACTTTGGGGGTGGCCATTTGATTCTATGGGCCTGACGTTTCAAACAAGCCCTCATCCTCTGTAATAGCAAAAACCTAACCTGAGATAGAGCCTTGGGTGCCCGGTACGTCTAATTGGGTGTCCATGTGCCGGTACGCACATGTACTCAAACTGCGCAGGAACAAACGCAGCAATACAGTCGGAAAACCAGTTGCTCGTTGATTATATCGCTATAATTGTCCATAGTTTTCAAAGTAGTCTTCACAGTTGCGTCTCACTGAGAAACCTTGCACCATTACGCGCAAGCACTAATGAGAGCGCTGCTATACAAGCGCGAAACTGGGATACATGACGTGCTATGCTGACTCACTGTTTAGAATTGCAATGTGAGTGAGGACAGCTTGTCTATCCAGGTAGCTTGGTGGCTAAGGCACTGCATGCTGGCCTGGGTGACTTGGGTTAATTCCCTACTGAAGTTTCACCTTTTTTTTTTTTTTAGCAGCAGAAGCATAGTCCTTGCATGAATAATCGCTGGGGTGTCTTTTGTTTTTACTTCTTTTTTTTTACCATTTTTAACCTTATTTTTGTATGTATAGTTTTTGTTTATTTGCTTGTTTTATTGAAAATAAATCAGCTTCATTGGAGTCAGACTTCATTTCCTTTGTATGTATTTTCTTTGAATGGAAAAATATATACAAGACTGGTTGCCATAATAAAATCATAATTAAAAAATAATAATGAAAAAAAAGATTCTAATTCGATGGAGTGTATTCCTGTTGTGACAAATAAGTGAAATTAAATTAGTTTTACCGTTTGGATGAGAAACCTCTAATGGCACAGAATGCCCAAAGTGTGCCCGGATGGCCAATTTGGAGATGCCACCTGGAAATTCCTGAACTAAAACCTCTCTAATTTTGCTCTTATTTACAAAAGTACTTGATTAGAGTAAACTTTGGCACAGATAATGTTGAGATTCTGTACTGTAATTTTTTAGAGCTTTCATACTGCAACTAAATAATTTCAAAAGGGATATAAGTAAAATTTTGTTTGGCGGAAATGAGATTTCATTTATTCTGTGTTCCATCTTCATTTACACTGACTCAGTGACATATATACTGATTTTTACACTATGACAAAAATTCCCAAGATGTTACATATATTATGATACCAACATTATTCAAATGGACAAAGTAGTTGCAGAAATATACTCACATAATTTTTGGCATGTCATTTTTGAGCCAGAGGCTCAGGGCTTAAAGGGGACCTATTATGCTGATCCTTCATTTAATACATATAAGTAATGCTATAATGTTGGATGTCCTCACTCAACCTCTGTAAAGTTTCTAAACATAAGATACAGGGGTTTTGCTGTAATCCAAGAACGTGATTTTGTGAACGTGATTTCCTCTCTGAACAGCTCGTCATGAGATCTTCACGAGATCTGGGCAAAACCTGACGTCAGGTTGTGCCGTCCAATTAATACAGACCTAGCCAGAGCCAATCACTGCGCTGGACCTGCCCACACCGGAAACTATTCTTTTTGGGCACAAACAACCGCGGATCATACTATGCCTCAGTAGCGTCTACACTTCCAGAAATACAAAAGAAGAACCGCAGATCATTTGAGGTGCAGTTTTGTCAGTATCTCTCCCAAAGCTGCTCGTCCGTTTATTTTTGGACGTGAAGAAAAACGCCTATTTCTCTTTCAAAAGATGATGCCACCAGAAATCAGTGGGTAGCTTTAATGTTTGGCGGTGGCTGTTTGCCGCCAGCAAAGGGAACGTTAGCTGATTGTGCTTAGTATTTCAGCAAAAACAGCTTTGTCAGTATGGATAAGCTTTTCAGCTGCTTCTCAAAGTATACTCCCAAAGCTGCTCGTCCGTTTATTTTTGGACGTGAAGAAAAACGCCTATTTCTCTTTCAAAAGATGATGCCACCAGAAATCAGTGGGTAGCTTTAATGTTTGGCGGTGGCTGTTTGCCGCCAGCAAAGGGAACGTTAGCTGATTGTGCTCAGTATTTCAGCAAAAACAGCTTTGTCAGTATGGATAAGCTTTTCAGCTGCTTCTCAAAGTATACTCCCAAAGCTGCTCGTCGGTTTATTTTTGGACGCAAAGAAAAGCACCTATTTCTCTTCCAAAAGATGATGCCATCGGAAATCAGTGGGTAGCTTTTTTGTTTGCTGGCAGCAAACAGCCACGGCCAAAGGGAACGTTAGCTGTTTGTGCTCGGCATTTCACCAAAAACAGCTTTGTCAATAAAGGATAATTTGACACTGGATAAGCATTTCAGCTGCTTCTCAAACCTGAGGCAGTTGCATTGATCAAGCGCTCGGAGCCACAAGCTGTAAGTAACGATATAACATCAAATAATGTAAGTGAAGCTAATGTGTTATGGGTGGCTAGCTGGACCGCTAACGATAGTTAGCACTAACAACTGGCCTCAAACACAGGCTTTGTAAAATATCTGAAGATAAAGCCTGGATCGGTCAGGACTGTCCGTGCCTCACAGACGCGGAAGCTGTAAGTTTTTTTACTGCAGAAGCCTACCTAACGTGATAGCCAATTGAATGTGGCTGTAGTACAGCGGCTAATGTAGCCAAGTTACTGTTGCTAATGTTTGTGTCCTAAATATGCAAGAGTAATATCAGGGGACATTCAACAGAAGGTGTGTGGACATAAACCTCATTTGAAGCTATTTTTTTATACTTGTTTGTAATTTGGTTGCTTGGTACAACTGTTCACAGTGATCAGATTAAGGAAAAAAAATTGATTAGCATTTTTCGAATCGTTATATCAATTGATAAGCACATCTGAAAAATGATTAGCAAAAAAGAGTAAACAGTATATCAGATTTTAGATAACAAAAGGACTTTTTATTCTTTCCTAATGACAAATTACAATTACAATAGAAATACAACACCACTCCGAAAGCAAAGCAAATTTCCAAAAGGCATCACTTTTACCCTGAACAATCATAATTTAATACTGCACTCTTCCATTTCCCAATTGAATTTTTGTAAATCACTTGTAACCTGCAGTACAGCTGTCTTATCTTCACCTTACTGTAGCATAATGTTGTTTAACACCTGATCAGAGATGTGAAAGGATCCATTCCCATTAAAATCCAGTCACACAAGGCACTCTCCAACTCAGTCACATTTTATCATCACAACATGATGTATTTGAATGATCAGAGATCATCCTGCATGTTTCGGGAGAGGCCGGCGAACTTGCAATTCCCTAAACCACATAGGAATGTGACAAATTTTTCTGACTTTGATCGGCTTACTGTGATGTTTGCGTGGCTGGAGGAACATTCGGGTGTGTAAAAATGTAAAACGTACATCCAGTCAAGGCGATTCAGAGTTAAAGCCGAAAGCGGAGGTCTGATCGGGAATTCTTTCCTTTAGGGCAAAAACCAAATCACATATAGCAATGATAACAAATTGGAAGATGGCTAGCTTTATGATCTGAAGAGTAACATAATACACGATAGCATGCATAACAAGATAATGCAGCTAAAATTAGCCATGATATACAGTAACACGTCTCAGGTCCGAACTGTCTGTTTGTTCTTTCGGTAAAATAAGCTGGTAATCAATGTTGAAAGAGTTCGTCTGCGTGCGATAGCGTTGAAAGTGGCAAACCAGAGCTATAAAAACTTCTCCAATAGGCATCATAACTACTGTAGATTCACTAGCCAGATAGCTGTACCTAAGCGATTGCTTTTGAACTCGCCAGCAAACTAGCTAATGTCCCAAAAATGTTAAAGTTTAATTGGGTCGCACAAAACTTCCGCAAAACCTCAGATAAATTCATGCCTATGACAGCTGGCAAAGTTCGTAGAGTTGGGGCAAGAAACAAATCATATCGCCTTGATATGATGATCATTTACAAAGATTTTCTTTAGTTAATGTTAGTAGGCTGACTAGCCAACTAGGTGGATACATCCACAGAGCAACGTACGCGATGGCTCCGGATGGCTCACATAGCTGAGTCTTTGCATCACGGCCAAAGATAATACAGCGTATGACTGTACCAGAAAGCCTACTGAGTCCCAAGTGCATGCATGCGCTCCCCAGAAGCTGATTGGGTGGTATGCAAATGAGGAACATCATTTTCCAGCCAATCAAAGTTGTGAAAACCTCTCCTATTGCTATGCGGCTCAGGAATTCGGAAGTTCACAGGCCACTGAGTCGGGATCCATGAAATATTAAGATTTTTTGAATCACATTTTTTTGCAAAGAGATTGTTATGATGATTAGCATTTCGTCAAAACTGCTGAAATTTGATTCGCATTTTGCGATGCGAATCCGCCTAATCTGATCACTGGTTCACGGTAAAGGAACTTGCTGTCTGTAAGACCTGTATTGCAGGGTAACATTTGTGTCTGTTGTTGTTATGACCGCTCGGTCACCAGCTACTGCATGTTTGTTCGCTGCTGTGCTACTTAAAAATGCTCCTGGGTCAGTCCATATCTAAGCATCCAGACCCTCCCAGATGACCCCCTCAGAAATTTCTCAAAAAATTCATATGGGTACCTCTGGTGGACTTATGAAATAATACCAAGTATTAGACCAATATCCCTAATAGTTTTGAAGTGATGGCCTGTCACAATTTTAAGTATTTTTTTTTAAATTTTGACGAAATTGTGTTCCGTCCAACTTTGGGCTTCCACTGCTCCTATATTATTTAACCTACAGATCAGATTTTTGGTTTCCCTGGCCAACTTTTCCCCTAGAATCAGAATTTCTGGTCAGATTAGGTGTACCTACCTTGGTTGCTCCACAATAGGGCTCCAAAGTTGGCCGAAAAGCCAAAAATCACAAAAATTGCTGTACTTTTTAAATGCTACAGATCAGAAAGTTTAGGGAATTCAAGCTTGAAGTTTTTTTGTGACCATTCCTGATACCTTTCATGGGTAATCCACTTTAATCTTGTTTGTATCTTGGCAGGAATGAGAAGAAAAAATTTTTTTTTATTTTGCTCGTTTTTCATTTTACGGAAAAAATAGCAATTATGAAGTCCATGGTTCACCATGTGCGCAATTGACCACATCCTTCAAATCTTTACCATAGATTGCTATAGTTGTCAACTTCATCTGACAAAAAAAATGGGATGGTGTTCAGCCTAGTTTATTTTATGTGAATTTTTAAATAGACACACCATATTGGCCATTTAAACGCACCATCGTACATCATAAAATGCTATAGATTTGTTGAAAGTATGAATATTAAGTAATGTTCAGTTCATCATGTTAAAACTTGAACAAATAATGAAATCTTGAGACAAGCGCAAACTTGTTTCATCTTACATCATCATTAAATCTGCAATCTGAGGTAAGTGAAGTGTGATGACTTAATCCATAATTCGTCTGAACTCGTTTTGGTATTGCGTAATGATGACCAGTATAAAAGAGCTCCAATGATCAGATTATCATAATCACTCAAACCATGGAGGGTAAGAAGGATTTACCACAGTGTGACTTAGGCACCAAATTGGGTGATGAATGTCACAATACATGTATGGCAAGAAAAACTGGCTTCTTCAGAGTGGATACCTTAAGCAATGAGGATCAAGAATTGCTCGCCTGGAGATCTGGAGTTATGCTTGAGGAAATTGAGCAAATTTGTTTTCATCATGAGAAGATGTTTTTATCTCAGTTCATGAGTGAACAGCGTACATGTGCAGATCCAGGAAATATTCATACCAAACAGATTTAACGTAAGTGTAATTTCCATGTTTTGGTGTAGCAATTGCATAAGTTTATCCTGATTCCATTACAGATTTGCATGTGTGATTTTTAGTCCTCTAAGTTCCTGGCAGTGAATGTAAATTTGATAGTCAGCAATGTCAGCAAAAATTACATAATGAGATTAAAAGCAGCATTCTTATGGTCTCTAACAAAAACCACGTGAACCATTCCAATGCAGTAGTCGTACATGTAATCCATTGTTAAGCTTCAAATAAAACAATGATTTTGCTTGAAAAATTGTATTGAAGTTATTTTTTGCATGTATTTAGCTGTTTCAAAGAGCCTAGATGTAGCAAATGAGCTGAATTTGGCAATTGATGCTACACGATGCTGAATTTTCATCAATATCTGATCGAAATAGGCAACATCATTCAAAAAATTGCAGTAAAAAAACTAGGCCGAACACCATCCCAATTTTTTTGTCAGATGAAGTTGACAACTATAGCAATCTATGGTAAAGATTTGAAGGATGTGGTCAATTGCGCACATGTTGAACCATGGACTTCAAAATTGCTATTTTTTCAGTAAAATGAAAAACGAGCAAAATTTAAAAAAAAAATTTTCTTCTCATTCCTGCCAAGATACAAACAAGATTAAAGTGGATTACCTATGAGAGGTATCAGGACTGGTCACAAAAAAAATTTCAAGCTTGAATTCCCTAAACTTTCTGATCTGTAGCATTTAAAAAGTACAGCCATTTTTGCTATTTTTGGCTTTTCAGCCAACTTTGGAGCCCTATTGTGGAGCAACCAAGGTAGATACACCTAATCTGACCAGAAATTCTGATTCTAGGGGAAAAGTTGGCCAGGGAGACCAAAAATCTGATCTGTAGGTCAAATAATAGAGGAGCAGTGGAAGCCCAAGGTTGGACGAAACACAATTTCGTCAAAATTTAAAAAAAAAAACTTTAAATTGTGACAGGCCATCTCTTCAAAACTATTAGGGATATTGGTCTAATACTTGGTATTATTTCATAAGTCCACCAGAGGTACTTATATGAATTTTTTGAGAAATTTCTGAGGGGATGACCCAGGAATTTTCTGATTTTCTGGATGCCTTCACTTGGACTGACCCTCCTGGTTGACTTATATGCAGTAATTCTGATTGGTATGCTGGTGTTACTTTGGTAAGTATCAATGTGGCAGTTTCATCATAACGTTGCCTGATTGTAGCCACTACAGTTGAAGCTAACCGGAGAGGTGCTGTAAAAGGCTGCAGTTAGACCAGACGTAGGTTTGATTGATTGATTGATTGATTGATTGATTGATTGATTGACTTTATTGTCCACCAAGGTGGAAATTTGTCTTTGGCTTCTCACAAATATGCACAGATGAAAACACACCATCAAAACAAACAGATATACAACACAGGATAAAAAGTGACAGTGCAGAATACAACAGTGGCAGTGGCCTGACCAGCAGCAGTAGGCAGATGACATATTACATATTACATAACCCCTAACATCAAGAGCAATAACAAGATACACATATGCTTATCAAGGAAAAACTATCAAATGAAAACCAAATAGGTCCAACCAGACGTTGTCAGTCGGCATTCAGTGCCAGAACAGCATGAGGAACAACGGAATTTTTATATATATTCTGGCTGGCCTTTGGCACCCTAAATCTACGGCCAGACAGAAGCAACTGAAACTCTGAATGCAGTGGGTGTGAGCCGTCTGCAGATATACCTTTAGCCTTCCTGAGTACAGCCCTGTCAAAAATATTGCGGAGGGGAGTCTGTGGCTTGCCAATCACTCAGGTTACCAAACCAAGCAGTAATCTTAAATGATAAAATGCTTTCAACCAGACTCCTGTATGCCATTTCAAGTATGGGTTGGCTGACACCAAAGCTTCCTGATTAAAGACAATTGCTGGTTGGCTCTCTTAAAAATGCTGTCAGAATTCTCATTAAAAGTTAGGGACTGGTCAATAATTGTGCCTAGGTACTTAAAATGATTAACCCGCTCAACAGGCTGGTTGTTAAGCATGACAGGGAGGATGTTGCCACGATCTATTGGTTTCGTTTGTAACATGAGCGCTTTTGTTTTGGCCACATTCATTTGCAGGTAGTTGGCCTGACACCAGTCCTGCAGTACAGTGACCTGGCTAAAGTAAGCCTCCTCATCCACAGAGTTGTCTTCCCGAAGAAGACCAACCAGAGCCATATCATCGGTGTATTTGAAAAGCTTGACATTATTGCTGTGAACAGACATTTCATTAGTGTAAATGGAAAACAAAAGTGGTGACAACACGCAGCCTTGGGGTGCCCCAGTGTTCAAAACAATCTCATCTGAAAAGACGTTTTGCAGAGCTTGGGGTGCGTGTTTGCGTGCTTGTAACACGATCCTTTTACTTATCCATGACGGAGGTCAGCCGGATACTGCACCAATATCTGGGCTAGCTCTCTGATGCTACCGTGGTGAAAGCCATCGCAAAACGCACAAGCTATAACGTGTCTGGTATAACAAACGATTTCTCTGCATTGCCGTGGCGTAATTTCATCCCCCTTTAGAAATTGTTCTGGGTAATAAAATGCCAAAAAATGCGGAGATTGAAGATGAAATTCTTTCCTGTAGAAGTTATCGATTCGCTAGCTCCACATAAGCAACTGTTCACGCTAACGGAACATCAGTGTACTCATCATAGTAGCCGTAGGTAGATAGCAAATTCGAGCTTGAGCTGCCAGACTTTCGCACTGCGTCCTCCACTTTCGCCGCTGTGTTTATTTGTTAAGTTAATTTCATTAGATCTATATACATATACAGCGTTTGATTGCGGAATTTCCCCACAGATTCCTTAGCTCAGATGGCAGACGCGTCTCACATTTCACACTAGGAAGGCGGACCCGGAAAACTGCGTTCTACCAAGTCCCGCCCAGCTCCGCCCTCCACAGAGCTGGCTAATCAGAAGAAAGTGGGCACACAGGGAGGGGGGGCCATAGCGGAAGAGCTACCCAAACAAGGCGTTTCAGGCAGAGACTACAATGGACTACAAATGGGGTTTTTTGAGGATGGCAGTATGAGCTAAATAAGGACCCTTTTTGGACTTTGAACGATCAGGAGTACTCTAGGGGAGTCCAAGATCAAAATATAAACTTGGAAATGTAGCATAAAAGGTCCTCTTTAAGAGGTAAAAAGTACTCAAGTCCTGGTATTTAGCAGAAAAAAGTACTTAAAGGTCCCCTATTATGCTGATCCTTCTTTTAATACATACTATATAGTAATGTTATAATGTTGGATGTCCGTACTCAACCTCTGCAAATTTTCTAAACATAAGATACAGGGGCTTTGCCGTAACCCGAGAACATGACTTCCTGAACGAGATTTCCTGTCTGAACAGCTCATCCCGAGATCTTCTCAAGATCTGGGCAAAACCTGATGTCAGGTTGTTGCATCCAATCAGGACAGACCTGGCCAGAGCCAATCACGGCGCTGGACGTGCCCACCCTGGAATTTATTCTATCAGACACAAACGAGCCCAAATCATTTAACTTGTAGATTTATCAGTATGTCTTCCAAAGCTGTTCGTACGTGTTTTTTTGTATGTGAAAGAAAGGCACAACTATTTTATCTTTGAAAAGACGATGCCACCAGAAATCAGTGGGTAGCTTTTTTTGTTTGCTAGCGGCAAACAGCCACACTCAAAGGGAACGTTAACTGTTTGTACTCGGCATTTCACCGAAGATAATTCGACGCTGGATATGCATCTCAGCTGCTTCTCAAACCTGGAGCAGTTGCATCGATCAAGCACTCGGAGCCACAAGCTGTGTGACGATATAACAGCAAATAATGTAAGTGAAGCTAAAGTGTTATGGGTGGCTAGCAGGACCGCTAACAATAGTTAGTACTAACAACTGGCCTCAAACACAGGCTTTGTAAAATATCTGAAGATAAAGCCTGGAACGGTAGCAACTGTCCGTGACTCACAGACAGGGAAGCAGTAAGTTTTACCATTTTGTGTTGCTTTACTGCATAAGCCTACCTAACATGATAGCCTGTTGAATGTGGCTGTAGCACTGCGGATAACATAGCTAAGTTACTGTTGCTAATGTTTGTGTCCAAAATACGCAAGAGTGATATCAGGGGACATTCAACATAACATGAACCTAAACATTTGAACATAAACCTCATTTGAAGCTAACTTTTTATACTTGTTTTTAATTGGGATGCTTGGTATAAATGTTCATGGTAACGGATCTTACTGTCTGTAAAACCTGTATTGCAAGGTAACGTTTGTCTCTGTCATTTTTATGACCGCTCGGTTACTACCACATATTAGTTTGCATTCTGTGCTACTTAAAAAATGCTCCTGGTTAACTTATATGCAGTAATTTAGATTGGTATGCTTTTGTTACTTTGGTTAGCATCAAGGTGGTAGTTTCATCTTCACGATACCTGACCGTAGCCGCTACAGTTGAAGCTAACCCTAACCGGAGAGCTGTTGTGCGTGTCTGCAAAGTTGGGCTGATAAGGCTGCAGTTAGACCAGACGTAGGCTTTGCGGAGCTTAGGGTACGCGTTTGGGTTGGTTTACTGCTGCTGTGAAACGATCGTTTTACTTATCCATGACCGGGTCAGCCGGGTACTTTGCCGTGGTGTGGGCTAGCTCTCTGATCTTATCGCGGTGAGAGCAATCCACATAAGCAACGATTACACCGTTTGTGTGTTTTTGCTACAAACTCATTTACTAGCTTGGTGTCAGAATTGCATTTTGTTTTGGTGGAAATTGTTAACGGGAGCTTTTAGCAAAGTTTCCTCCGGATAGCTAAGTGGGTAAATAATATGACTATATAACAGTACAGCTACAATCACATGCATGCAAGGCAAGACAGTACGAGCTAAACACTAAAATTTCAACTTGCCACTCATTGATATCCAGCTGTAAACATTGCTGTAATACTTCAATGGCTTCCTCCTCTTGTTCCAGGTCAGATTCGGGATCAAACAAGTACGGTCTTACAGCAATAGATGCTGCAGAAAGCTGTCCTGAAATACCTGCCATCTTGGTTTCCTAGTTTTTCGGGTCTGCAACCTCCCCCTGAATCGAAGCGGCCAGGCAGCCAATCAGAGCAGCACCTCATTAGCATAGCCTCCCCGCCCATTCAAAACAGCTTGTGTTTCAGGCCGGCACAGACGGGGTGAGAGAAGAGGTCTCACTTGGCTTGGATGTGTGCGGTTTTTTTTTTGTAACTACTTTAAATTATTTTAAAGACCCATTGGACATATTTTAAACGTCTAAAAACAGCATCATATTGGACTTTTAAGTCCAAAACTAATTTTCTTATTAACTTCCTAACATGAGTATTTTTATAACAAAATGGGGGTTTGTCACCAGTCAATCGCCTCTGGAAACAGGAATGGGCACCATAGTTTGCTCCCATCAAAAAATAGACAAACAAATAAATAAACAAATAAATATATGTACAATATTATATATATATATATATATATATATATATATATATAAAAAACATAACATGAATGGCGAGAACAGGACGTTCAGCCCAACTAGGCTCGCCAGTTTCTTTATACTATTGTGAATATATCACTTCAGATACTCAATGACTCATGGTATCTAGCTTTAAGTCAAGCCTGCTCTTGAAAACTCCCAAGGTCTCTGCCTCAACAATATGGTCAGGCAAGCTATTCCGCATCGAAATTACTCTTTGGGTGAAGAAATATTTCCGAATATCAGTGCTAAATTTACCTTTGGTCAACTTCCATTTGTGACCCCAAGTTCTACTAACAACACTTGGTTGAAGGAATCCTACAAAATTCACTTTGAGGTCTTTAAATATGTTAAAGGGATTAACAATCAGATCACCCCTGAGTCTCCTTTTCCTAAGACTAAAGAGATTAAGGATCTTCAGCCTCTTCTCATAGCTTTCATCTTTTATACCCGGAATTAGCTTAGTGGCTCTTCTCTGAACGTTTTCTAGAGCCTCTATATCTTTCTTAAAGTATGGTCCCCAGAACTGTACACAATACTCCAGATGTGGTCTGACAAATGTGTTGTACAAAAGAAGCATCACCTCCTTGGATTTGTACTCAATACTTTTGGCAATGTATCCCAGCATCCAATTGGCTTTTTTAACTGCTACGGCACAATGGCTTGAGCCTGTGAGGGTTTGGTCAACAATCACTCCCAGATCTTTCTCGTGTGGAGCACATTCCAGTTTTAAACCTCCCATGAAGTAATCCAGTCTAATTATTACCTACATGTACAACTTTACATTTCGCTACATTAAATTTCATTTGCCACATTTCTGCCCAATTCTGGATTCTATCCAAATCATCCTGAATCACTTTAGTGGACTCTAAACTATTTGCCAAACCTCCCAATTTAGTATCATCTGCAAATTTAACTAATCTGCTCTCAATATTCCTATCAAGGTCATTAATGTAGATGAGGAACAGCAGGCGTCCCAACACCGATCCCTGGGGGACGCCACTCCCCACCATACCTAGCTCAGATGAGATACCATTGACCACCACTCTTTGTGTTCTGTCCTGTAACCAGTTTTGAATCCACTTCAGAATACCTCCTGTAACTCCAATGGAGCTCATTTTAAAAATTAGTCTCTTCTGCGGTACTGTATTAAATGCTTTCTGAAAATCCAAGTATATGATGTCATAAGCCCTTCTCTGGTCACAAGTCTTGGTGGCCTCTTCAAAAAATTCCAAAAGGTTTGTCAGGCATGACCTTCCCTTATGGAAGCCATGTTGGCTATCCCTCAAGATATTGTTACATTCAAGAAATAAGTCCAGCACATCTTTTATGATAGATTCCAATATTTTGCACGCAATGCAAGTTAAACTGACTGGCCTGTAATTTCCTGGCTCAGTACGGTCCCCTGTCTTATATATTGGTATAATGTTGCCCTGTTTTCAATCAATTGGTATTTCTCCAGTTTCTAAAGACCGTCTGAAGATGGTGGATAGCGGCTTAAAGATGATCTCACTAACTTCCCTGAGTACTCTAGGATATAAGCCATCAGGACCCGCCGCCTTATCTGCCTTTAGTTTATGCAACTTGTCTAATACTTTGTTATCCCTAACCTCAATTTCCGCTAAATAAACTTGAGCATTTGACATGCCCTCTGGCCAAAGAAAGACCCACTCTGAGGTAAAATTCTCAACAAAGTAACTGTTTAAGGTATCCGCAATATCTTTGTTATCATATAGCAGCGATCCATTTTTATTCTTTATGCACTTAACCTGCGCTTTGACTTTCCTTTTTCTGCTACAGTACTGAAAGAAGCGCTTAGGGTTAGTTTTTGCCCCCTCTGCAATTTGCCTTTCATACAATCTTCAAGCATTCCTCAGCTCTTTTTTTGACCACAGCCCGCATTTTACAGTATTCAGCCTTAGTGTTCTCATTGTTATGCTTTATGTACATCTTATAAAGATTCCTCTTTTCCCTCAAAATCTTACGAGTACTTGTGGTCATCCACTGAGGATTCTGCTTTTTCAGCTTACTTTTGGACACCTTTGGAATGAATTTGCATTGTGAATCAAGTAAAACGCCTTTAAATCTTTCCCACATCTCATTTACAGACTCACAGTCCAGGAGTGTCTCTCATTTTATTTCACTTAGATATGAGCACATCCTGTCAAAGTTTGCTCGACTAAAATTGAAAATTTTTGTTTTTGAAGACACCTTTTTAACTTCCCATGAAACATCAAAATTAACAGTAGAGTGATCACTTGTCCCGAGTGGCTCCAGTACCTCAACATTGCTAATTTTATCTGGGTCATTACAGAGCACTAAGTCTAAAATTGCCTTCTCTCTCATAGGTTTATTAACATACTGCACCAAAAAATTATCATTTATAACATCGAGAAATTCTTCCTCCCCCCTACCCTGTCCTCTCACCATTTCCCAATCAATACCAGGATAATTTAAGTCTCCCATAATAATAGTCCCTCCTCCTCTACAAGCTTGCGTAATCCTCTTAAAAAGCATTTCATTGACTGTACTGTCCAAAGCTGGTGGTCGATAGCATACACCTATGTTTAAACTTGTCTCATGTTTGCCAATGCGCCTGACCCAGATATCTTCACAGGGCAAGGAATGTTCAATTTCTGGAATTTCCTGTACATTTATGTTTTTGTTCACATAGAGTGCTACGCCCCCTCCTCGCCTATTACGTCTTTCCTTCCTAAAGAGCTTATAACCTTCTATATTATATTCATCTCCATCAGTGGCGGTTCTAGCTTGAATGGCGCCCTGGGCGAGACCCCCCTCTGTAAATAAAACTAACCACTACTTTCTGCGCAAACTGTTGTTTTGTTTTAATAACAATATTTTTTGTAAAATCCGATATATAGAAAATGTCATAATAATAATAACAATAAAGATTATAAGCAAAATAAAAATAAAATATTACAAATAATGTAGAAATAAAACGTAAAAAATATATATACAACCCCAATTCTGAAATAGTTGGGACGAAGTGTAACTTGTGAATAAAATCAAAATACAATGACTTTCAGATCACATTAGCCAATATGTTATTTACAATAGAACATAGATAACATTTCAAATGTTGAAACTGAGACATTTTACATTTTTATCCACAAAATGAGCTTATTTCAAATTTTCTGGCTGCAACAGGTCTCAACAAAGTTGGGACACAGGCAAAAAAGGGCTGAAAAAGCAATTAATATGTAAGAGAATCAGCTGAAAGAACATTTAGCGAGTAATTAAGTTAACTGGCATCAGGTGTGTAACATCATTGGCTATAAAAGGGATGTCTTAGAGAGGCTAAGTCTCTCAGAAATTAAGATAGCTCCCCAACCGGTGAAGGCTTGCGTAAAAAAAAATGTGGAATACTTTAAAAACAATGTTCCTCAGCGTCAAATTGCAAAGGCTTTGAAGGTCTCATCATGGACAGTGCATAACATCATCAAAAGATTCAGAGAAACTGGAAAAATCTCTGTGCGTAAGGGACAAGGCCGAAGACCTTTACTGGATGCCCATGATCTTCAGGCCCTCAGACGCCACTGCATCACTCACCGGCATGATTCTGTCATTGACATTACTAAATGGGCCCACGAATACTTCAAGAAACCACTGTCTGTAAACACAGTCTGCCGTGCCATCCACAGATGCCACCTAAAACTCTATCATGCAAAAAGCAAGCCATTGTTGAGCATGATCCAAAAGTGCCACTGTATTCTGTGGACCAAGGCTCATTGAAAATGGACTGTAGCAAAGTGGCAAAGTGTCCTGTGGTCAGACGAGTACAAATTTAACATTCTTGTTGGAAATCATGGGCGTCGTGTCCTCCGGGCTAAAGAGAAGAAAGACCACCCCTCCTGTTATCAGCGTTCAGTTCAAAAGCCAGCATCTCTGATGGTATGGGGATGCATTAGTGCACATGGTGTGGGACACTTGCATGTTTTAAAAAAAAACCATGAATGCTGAAAGGTATATAAAGGTTTTAGAGCAACATATGCTCCCCTCCAGACAACATCTATTCCAGGGAAGGCCTTGTGTATTTCAGCAGGACAATGCAAAACCAAATACTGCAGCTATTGCAACGCATGGCTTCCTAGTAGAAGAGTCCGTGTGCTGACCTGGCCTGCCTGCAGTCCTGATCTTTCACCGATTGAGAACATTTGGCGCATAATTAAACGAAAAGTCAGTCAAAGGAGACCCAAAACTCTCCAGCAGCTGGAAGCCTGTATTAAACAAGAGTGGGATCAAATTCCAATGGCTAAACTCAAGAAACTTGTCTCCTCAATGCCCAGATGCCTCCACTCTGTGTTAAAAAGAAGAGGGGATGCTACACCATGGTTAACAGGCCCCTGTCCCAAGTTCTTTGAGACCTGTAGCAGCCATCAAATTTGAAATGAGCTCATTTTGTGGATAAAATTGTACAATTTCTCAGTTCCAACGTTTGCAATGTTATTTGTTCTATTGTGAATAAAATACTGGCTGGTGTGATTTGAAAGTCATTGCGTTTTGATTTTATTCACAATTTACACTTTGTCCCAACTATTTCGGAATTGGGGTTGTATTATAAATAGCACAAATCCTTTATCACACTTCCTGATAACGGACAGCGAGGCAACTTGAGTGCGTTTTGTGAAGTTGGGCTACTTGCCGTCATTTGGACTTCCCAAAGCTCGCTAGCGCCGGAACAAAGAGTTTCTATTTAGAAATGCATTGGGTTTTGTCATAAGCACTGTATTTTTTTATTCTATTACGTGTAATTATTTAATAACGCATTTATCATTTGTCTGCACTGTTTATGACAGACATATCCTAAATGACACGTTGTTTCTGCCTTGGCAGCCAAGTACAAAGATTAAAAGGGTTATAAGCGTTCACTAACGGGATCATTGAGGCTTGAACTGCTTGTACTATGTGCTTCTCATAAAATTTCAAAGGACGGAAAGCTATATTAAACAGTTCTCTCCATGTAACTTTATTTTCTGATTGATTTGTATGTTGGATTGGATTGCATCGTCTAGCATCCGTCACATTCACGTAGGCCAGACGAGGTAGGCTGAAAGTTAGTCCTGCCATTGGGCTTTTGGACAGTGAGTGATATGGGCTGTATATGAAAATGCATGTCTCATAAATTGGAGTTTTACGAACCTAGCTATATCATTTGACAGCTAAGATGGGCTATGCCATTCTTTCCAACGCGCACGCATGCACAGTCATATTAGTACTAAAGCTTCATAAGATTGAAAATGCCTGAGTAGCTAATATAGAATAATACAGCACTATTTTGTTCACTTGCTTTATTCAAAGTGTCATTCGATAGGCAGTTTGCGAAATTCGCGGAATAAAGATAGCTGAATATCGACGGCAAATGGGGTTTTTAAGGAAGGTGCATGTAATTCTCATTGAAACAGGAATAGATTTTCATTACGCAAACTAATCATGAACTTACCATGCGATTTTCGAGTATCACACTTGGATCTGCTTTTATGTACAGTACAGATCCAAATAAAGGAAACCGGTCTCATCTCTCCGCTCGTCCGTCCAGGGCGGCCCAAATGACACCAGGGGTGGGCCCCGGGGCGCAAAGGTGTTGTGTGTGTGTGTTTTTTTTTTTTTTTTTCTCCTCGTGTCGCCCCCCAAAAAATGCCGCCCTGGGCGGCTGCCCACATTGCCCATGCCAAGAACCGCCACTGATCTCCATCCTCTTCACTAAGCCATGTCTCTGTAATCCCAACTATGTCATAGCCCTCACTAATCATAACGGCCTCAAGTTCTGGAAATTTATTTTTTATGCTTCTAGCATTTAAATAAAAACATTTCAGGTTATTACTAATGCTCTTCCCCCTTGATTTCCCATGCGGCCGCTGCTTCAAGCCCCCCACAACGCTTTGTTGCTTTAAAAGTATATCATCAATAGTGCATGTAACGCTGTCAGCTTCCATCAGGGCAGTCTGCATTTCCCTATGTGTAACACTCACTAACCTCCCTGCCCCCCAAGTCCCTAGTTTAAATAATCCTGTGCTACCCTCAACATACGCTGACCCAGTGCAAAGGTACCCCTCCGGTTCAGGTGTAGCCCGTCAGGCTTGAACAGGTCACCCCTGTCCCAGAAAAAGTTCCAGTTCCCCATAAACCTGTACCCCTCTTTCCTACACCAGGTTCGTAGCCACGTGTTAAACCTCCAGATAAAATTCTGCTTTCCTCTGCTTGCACGTGGTACCGGTAGAATCCCGGAGAAAACTACCGCGGAGGATCTACTCCTAAGCTTCTCAGCTAATTCCACAAATTTGCCTTGCAGAACCTCAAACCTACCCTTACCTATGTCATTTGTCCCAACATGGACCATGACAACTGGATCCCTCCCCACTCTGGCCAGGAGCTTGTCCGCATGCTCCAGGAGGTCTCCTGCTTGGGCATCAGGCAGGCAACACACCGTACGAGACTCCTTGTCGCGCGAACAGACTAAACTGTCTATTCCTCTAAGTATTGAGTCCCCCACTATCACTAACTCTCTTTTCTGAGGGGTAGAGGCCAACAGGGTGCCCTGATGCTCATCAGTCCCCCCACTCTCAGGGTCAGGGGCCAATTCGAGTTCCTGCAAGGGCCAGAATCGGTTTGACACCTCAACCACTGGAGGAGCTGTCGCTGTACGGTGTGCACGCCCTTTCCTGCGCTGACATCCTACAGTCACCCAACTTTCTCTCCCTGCCTGCTCTGGGGTCCTCGCACCACCCTGCTTTGGCGTATACACCATTTCTCTAAACGACATACTACTTAGTTCCTCTAGGAACTCTACTGATTGCGAACTATGTTGCGCCGCCAACTGGCCCTGAAGATCAAGGATCTTGCTCTCCAGATGCTCAATTAGCTGGCACCGGTGGCAGACATATATGTACACACTGCCCTCCACAATTATTGGCACCCCTGGTTAAGATGTGTTCTTTAGATTAATAAATTCAGTTTTTTTCTAAATAATATAGGACCACAATGAAAAAAAGAGGAAAATCCAACCTTTAATTCAAGTGCATTTATTCAGTGGGAAAAAAACACATTCAGAAATAATTCTTTTACATCAAATCATGTGTGCCACAATTATTAGCACCCCTGATGTTAATACTTAGTACAACCCCCTTTTGTCAACAAAACAGCACCTAATCTTCTCCTATAATGTTTCACAAGATGGGAGAATACAGAAAGAGGGATCTTCAACCATTCCTCTTTGCACAATCTCTCTAAATCATCCAGCGGCCTGGGTCCTCTCCTCTGCACTCTCCTCTTCAGCTCACTCCACAGGTTTTCAATAGGGTTGAGGTCTGGGGACTGAGATGGCCATGGGAGGAGCTTGATTCTGTGTCTGGTGAACCATTTCTGTGTAGATTTGGCCACATGTTTAGGGTCATTATCTTGCTGAAAGACCCAGTGACGACCCATCTTCAGCTTTCGGGCAGAGGCCACCAGATTTTGTTTTAAAATGTCCTGGTATTTCAAAGCGTTCATGATGCCATGCACCTTAACAAGGTTCCCAGGGCCTCTGGAAGAGAAACAGGCCCACAGCATCACCGATCCTCCCCCATATTTCACAGTGGGCATGAGGTGCTTTTCTGCATACTCATCTTTTGTGTTCCGCCAGACCAACTTTGAGTGTTTGTTGCCAAAGTCTTGGTCTCATCTGACCAAAGCACACGGTCCCAGTTGAAGTCCCAGTACCGCTTAGCGAACTCCAGACGTTTGCGTTTATGATTGTGAGTGAGAAAAGGTTTTTTCCATGCATGCCTCCCAAACAGCTTGTTGGCATGTAGATAGCACCTGATGGTTGTTTTGGAGACTTTGTGACCCCAAGATGCTACCATTTGTTGCAATTCTTTAACAGTGAGCTTTGGAGAACTTTTTATTTCTCTTACCATCCTCCTCACTGTGCGTGGTGGCAAAATAACCTTGCGTCCTCGTCCAGGCTTGTTTACCACTGTTCCAGTTGTTTTAAACTTCTTAATGATTCCTCTGACAGTAGATATGGGCAGCTGCAGGCGAGTGGCTATTTTCTTGTAGCCATTGCCTGGCTTGTGAAGGTTGACACACATCTGCCTTGCTTGAATGGTGTGTTCCTTTGTCTTTCCCATGTTGAAGAGTGGATAAGAGAAATGGCCTCTGTGTCACGTCATATTTATACCCCAGGGAAACAGGAAGTGATGAATTACTAATTAAATGTTCCTAGATACTCTGATCAACTTTGTAAACTACTGTAGAAATGGCAGAAATACTTCAATTACATTTATTTCCTAGGAATAGGGTGCCAATAATTGTGGAACAGGTGATTTTATGAAAAATAATTATTTCTTAGTCAGGGATTTTTTTTTTTCCCTTAAAATTCACTTGAGTTAAAGGTTACATTTTTCTACAATTTTCAGTGTGAGAGTATGCTTCTGCAATAAAAATTGAATTTATTTGAACGCTTTTAACACATCTTAACCAGGGGTGCCAATAAGTATGGAGGGCGCTGTATATATATATATACACATATATAGTACCAGTCAAAAGTTTGGACACACTTTGCTAATGTCACAGTGCACTGTTTTTAGAGAAATTTAAATGGCTTAACTTCTCAATATAATCTCAAATGGAATCTGTAAGAGGTAAACAGAAGTTAAAGGAGAATAATTCACTTGTTTGAATAGTGTCCAAAATTTTAGAATTCTCAAAGAAGCCATATTTTGCAAAGTAAGCAGACAAACAAGCTCTTTCCATTTTCCAACAGCCAAATTAAAGACAAGCTCTATTGGAACTTATTGTGCAAAAAAGTTGATGAAAAGCAAACCACAAATGCAGCACATCTTTGGGAACTTAAACTGCCACTCAGCAGCAAACTCATTATTGCCATATAACTGCTCCAGTAAAAAAAAAAAAAAAAAAAAAAATATGCTCTGTAAATATGACAGAAAATGCTGGTTAGGTAGATGGATTAAAGAATTCCATCTCTTTTTTTGCAAAATAAGTAAAATGTGTAAGTAAGTAAAATAAGTAAAATTTTCTTGAAGAAAAATGTGGGTGTGTCCAAACTTTTGACTGGTACTGTGTATATATTTATTTATATATATATATATATATATGCACTGCCCGGCCAAAAAAAAAGTCGCACACTCAAATATTTCGTTGGAACCCCTGTAGCTTTGATTACAATGCATATTCGTCTTGTCATTGTTTTGACAACTATATGCAATGCCAGAACATTTATTTTCGATCAGACATGCCATAATTTTTGGCCGAGATCTTGTCTTCTCGACATAATGGTTGAACCACTCGGTGGTCTTTCTTGAGCAGATCCCAATAACTTTTAATGTGTTTAAGGTCTGGACTTTGTGGCGGCAAATTTGTTTGTGAAAATGATTCCTCATACTTGTTTTTGTCATTCATGGTTTTTTTGCTAAATACAGGCCAATAACTTGCCCGTTCTGAAATACTGTAACATCTTTTCCACCATCAAGGGATGTGTCTTCCGACATGATTTTTTAAGAAATGAGTAGCGACACGCTTCATTGGTCAGGGTTAAAATGATTATTGCCAGCTGAAACATATTAATAACTGCAATAATGATCCAGTTATAGAATTTGTTCATTAATTTCTAAACGGTGACTTTTTTTTTGGCCGGGCAGTGTATGTTTGTGTGTATATATATATATATATATATATAATCGGCAACATGTTTTGAAAACGTGGCATTATTTTATTCTGTGACTAAGGCACTTCTTGCACACAGGTCTTCAAATGCTAATTTCACATGGCTTTCTGTGGCCGATTTTATTTTCACTTGAGAATTTCAATCACGTGAAAATATCTTGCTCGCACATGACAATGTTTTCTTTTTACATGTGAAAACTGAAAATCACGTGAAAAGCAAAGGGTATGTGAACAGTTCAAGTTAATGCGACATTATTTTCTTTTCACACGCGAAAATGTTAACTCAGATGAATATTAACAATCACACACGAAAATGGGCAACTCACGTGAATTTTAGATTTTCACTTGTGAAAAGGCATAATTCATGTGACATTTCCATTTGGGAATGCATATCAAACAACAAAACCGACAAAAAGACATAAATTCCTTTTTTTTTTTTTTTACGGTGATATGTTTCCGTACATTGTCAATAAAGCCAGAAATAATACAGTTGGTCTGCAGCTATCTTGTCAGCCACTGCTCATTGCAGAGAAACCTAATATTCAGATTTAAATATTCAGCGAATATCACGTCTCGATTCCCTGACAATCTTTACATCAATGCAAAACTAAGGTATGAAATTTAAGACAACTATTCATGGGAATGCGAGGTCATTATTGAATACCATTCTGCAAAAAAAAAAAAAAAAAGGTGAGACCAAATCATGTGTTGATGTGACCAGCTGAGAAAGTTGGTAGCGCCAGTGCTACCAATGGAAAAGTAATTCTGGAGCCCTGGCTCAACATATCAGCTGTTAGTGGTTCACACACTGATGCGAGCCCCACTGGCCTGTGACAGTCCCTGTTTGAGAAGCCTGAACTGAATTTTCTCTTTTTTTCTCCGCATCTGACCCAACTCTCAGTGGATTCTGTGCTTTGCCTATTAGACTGAGCACATAGACTATAAATATTGGGTCCTGAGGATGTTCACTCTGAGATCAAAATCACAGGCATATTCCTTGAGAAAAAGCAGCAATGGCATAGCCAGAGCTGAAAACAGTGTTGGTACTAAGCATCCCTTTACACCAATTATTAGTCCTGACTTGTTCTCAATTATTTTTTCTAAATGAACAATACATTCCGTCAGAAAACACTTCGCAATATCCGGTGTTGCTAGTTCTTCTCGTTACGGTTAGACAAAAAACAATTGGATATGCAATTTGATTCAGAGCAATCAGTGCTATTTGAAATAGTGTAAAGTTGTTGCAAATTTTTGTGTTTAATTTAATTCAAGCAATTTAAATCATCATAAAACACAGGTTAGATCACCTGATGTGTCAAAAAGGTAGCGTGGAAGGTCCTGAGCAGTTTGCCTTTCGTAAAGCAGAGGCCTGTTTTTGAGTAAATTATTTTTCCGAATTTAATTTTGACTATTATTTCATCACCCTTAGATTGCATTAAGATAAATGCTCTAACTGCCAGTGGATTTTTCTTATAATTGGAACATGTGTTGATGAAGAAAAATGATTGAGATCAGTTCAGGACTGTTTAAATGGATGTATTTTGCCCACCCTATTTTCAGCTCTACCTATGCCACTGGAAAGCAGTCATTTGAACAGTACCCTGTTTGATATCTCCTTCTTTCATTTGTTGCATTGTTCCAGCATTACATCGCCAATCTAATGGAGGGGAACCGGTGAGTAATATCTCTTTTTTTGTAACCTGTAAAATTTCTGACACCAAATCCTGTCAGCTGGGCTGCAGTTGAACATGTATGGTTGCATTAGTTTCTCCCTTAGAGAGAGTTTCTTAGTTTTTGACATGTCACCCTGATCTCATCTCAGTCGTGAAATTGTAAGTCACATGAGGATTTTCACCTGAGTCCAGCCTTTGGTTCCTGGCTGGACATGTGAGCTGTATGCTTTCATGGCAGAGAACAGCAGCAGGCGTCATCCATCAATTCATTGTTCAAGTTAGCCTCATATTTGTTTAATTGCTGTCAATATAGTCCCTGTGCCCTGTTTTTATTTGTTTTATTTGAAGAGTTTGTTTCCAAAATGCAATATATCCATTTTACTTATTTTCAGTAACCAGCGTTTTCTGTGTTGGCACCTATTGCATTTTATGGAAAAACACAAACTTTGACTATGAAAAAATACACCTTATAGTGTGAATTTTTAAAAACTAGCCATATCCGTGCTCCGCAGAAGGTTGATTGTGACCAATAATCCTAATGAATAGAGACATCACTCGTCGTCATGGTAACGAATGGCAAAAACGGAAAGAATGGCCCAAATTTCAGTAACGGGGCACGTTGGTTCAATCCCACATGGCAGACGACAGAGGCAGGCCCGTCTGGAACACATATGCCAGAGGTTGCAGGGATTCGTTGAACTGTTTGGGAGGAGATATGTTGTAAAGGCTGGGCAAACTGAGAATTTATATGTATGGTGCTAAATCAGGGTCAATAATTTTGATCACTTGAAAAAAAAATCAAAAAAAAAAAAAAACTTCCAACAGAAACTTGATAAATAGAACTATGAATTCAAATTAAAAATAAGTGAAGGAAAAGTATTTTTCAGGGTAAATATAAATTTGATTCAGTTCTGAAATTATTTTGGATAAATCATTTATTTTCATTTTCACTTTCTTATTTATTTTGATCTTTGAGTTTTTTTTTATTTCAGTTGCAGATATTCTTTCTTCAGATTCAGCTATTTTTTTACGGTTTCAAATCTTATTTTTTCGGTTTCAGAACATCTTTCATTTCAGATCATATTTTTGAACTTTCAGATCGTATTTTTTCAGTTTCAGAGTTTTGTCCTGATCTGGCGCTGGGGGGCTGGTATCATGACTGACTGCGTAACTTAGCAGGCTGAGGACCTTCCCCAATGATGTTGCCTTCAGGATACGTTGCTACAGCAGCCATCCACAATCAAAGGACTTGTTGTGCCATTAAAAATATAATAATAAAATAAAAATTATAAAAGACTCGAAGCGCCATTTTAGAGAGCCTATAGCGACTTCTAATGATTGTTTTTTTGCAACGCTGATCCCATTTGCTGTGGTACTGAGCCCCCTCCCTGGGGTCAGGTGAGGAAAAAAAAAAAGTAAATCCGTACCCACGAATCGGCAAATGAGAGCCATTTTAAATTTGGGTGTCGCCATAATTTTTGCACGAGTGAATCACGGCTTTTGCTCCTGTTTGGAGGGCTGTAAAATCTTTTCTGAATAAGATAGGAGGCTGAAAATTGCTTTTCTTTTTCATTTTTGCCTGTCTTTCAGAATCTGGCATTAAAATTGCACTGTGATGAAGCATTTGGGATTTTTGAGCATTTGAAAATAAGATTTTGGTTGGATGGAAAGTTTTCACATTTTGATGGCTCACTGTGTGGGCAGCTTTATACCAAGACCCAAATATCAAATAGATATGTGTTATTTGGGTAACAAACTATATGCAGGAGCAATATAACACAAAATAAACATTTAATGAAAAAGTTATGGGCCTCTGAAAATGGCCACAATGTAAAAAACTCCTTGCAGACTTTAAGGCTCAGGTGTATTAATATGTGAGGTTTGCATTTATGAAGCTACTCTTATTGTACCCACTTTGGGCAGCCATATTCTCTCTTCTGTTCTTGTAGTCAAACTGACTTTTTTTTTTTACTCACCTTTTTTTTCAGGAACTGTCCTTTGCAAGCATTGGCCAATTTAATAAAGTTGATGGCAGCACAGTCGAGCTGGGATCTGCGAAGGCACAGGTCACACATGAGCCGGGAGAAGTCACTCTGGACAAGCAGGAGTCCCAGTGTGCTGGGGAGAAGACGAACTGACCTCTCCCTGAGATATACAATATAGATGGAAAAACTTGGTAAAGATACTGATAAAATCAATCATTGCAATGCTAAATGATTTTTTTGTCAGCTGTCTCAGATATAAGCAACTGCAATAATTGTGTATGCTTTTCTGAAGAGCATTTTCATACCTTAAGTGTAAAAATAAAACGAGTCAACAATTGAATACATGTTTGACTACTTGAACTCAACCACTGTTAAGCCTGTGTTGGATGAAATGTTTTTGAAGCACCCACTGCTGAGGCATCAGAAGAAAAGGGCCTCTGCTTTACTTTTAGATTCTGTGTGTCTACCTGATTTGACAGGAAGCTGTAGTATTGGAGGGGGTTGAGAGGAAGGGTAGGATGAGCTGTATAACTGATTGGCTGGATGATAAGATGTGTAACTATTTTATTGTCACGTTCCTCAGAATGCAATGTTGCCGAGTTGCTTATTTATGTATGAATTTTGTCCTTAAAAAATAACTGCATGAAAGCATTTTACAACCCCATTTCCAGAAAAGTTGGGACAGTGCGGAAAATGTAACTGAAAACAGAATGCAATGATTTGAAAATCATTTAAACCCTAAATTTAATTGAAAATAGTGCAAAGAAAACATATAAAATGTTGAAACTGAGAAATTTTTATTGTTTTTTGAAAAACATCTGCTCATATTGAATTTGATGCTAGCAACACATTTCAAAAAAGTTGGGACAGGGGCTACAAAAGACTGGAAAAGTTGAATGATGCCAAGAAAATACACCTGGTGGAACATCTCACTGAAAATAAGGCTCATTGGTAACAGGTCAGTAACACGATTGGGTATATTAAGTCTTTTAGACATAAAGATGGCAATGACTTTACCAGTCAGGGAAAGACTGCATGGGAAAACAGTTCAACAATTTAAAATAACGTTTCTCGATGTAAAATTGCAAAGAATTTTGGGATTTCATCCACTACAGTACATAATATTATGAAAAGATTTAGAGCATCCAGAGAAATCTCTGTACACAAAGGACAAGACCGAAAAACCAATATTGAATGGCCATGATCTTCAGGCTCTCAGGCAGCACTGCCTTAAAACCAGATGGGATTCTGAAGTGGAAACCACTGTATTGGCTCAGGAACACTTCTGTAAACCATTGTTAGTGTACACCATTTGTTACTGGATCTACAAATGGCAGTTAAAACTCTGCCATGCAAATATTAAACGAAGATCCAGAAATGCTATGGCCTTTGCTGGGCAAGAGCTCATTTCACATGGACTGAGGCGAAGTGGAAAACTGTCCCATGGTCTGACCGATCAAAAATATGAAATTATTTTGGGAAATTATGGATGCTGTGTCCTACGGGCTAACGAGGAGCGGGACCATCCAGCTTGTTATCCATGCACTGTTCAAGGGCCAGCATCCATTATACTATGGGGGTGCATTATTGCACATGGCATGGGTAACTTGCACATTTATGAAGATGCCATTAATGCTAAAAAATATACAGTATACAGGTTTTGGAGTTTCATATACTGCCATCCAGACATCGTTGACGGAAGGCCTTGCTTATTTCAGCAAAACAATGCCAACATTCTGCACGTATTATAACAACATGGCTCTGTAGTAAAAGAGGCTGGGCTAGACCTGGCACCCGCTGAAAATATTTGACGCCTTATTAAAAAAATTTGACAGAGGAGTCTGCAAAGTGTTGATCAGCAGACAGCCTATATGAAGCAAGAATAGGAAAACATTCTGCCTTCAAAACTATAGCAGTTGGTCAACTCAGTTCCCAAACGCTTTCAGAGTATTGTTAAAAGAAAAGGTGATGCAACACTGTGGTAAACATTGCCCCTATCCTAACTGTCTTGAAACATGTTGCTGTCATAAAATTCAAACTGAGCAAAATATTTTTCAAAAGACCTTAAAATTTCTCAGTTACAACATTGGATATGTCTTTGCACTATTTTCAATTAAATATAGGGTTTAAATTATTTGCAAATCATTGCGTTTTGTTTTTATTTACATTTTGTCCCAACTTTTGTATTTGAATTAAAGGGTAATAGAAAATCAAATCTCACAGTAATTTGAAATCTCTGAGTCCACAAGAAAGCATTCACAGATGAAAGCAGAGGGATTATTTTTGAGTGTCGGGATAGAAGTAAAACCTGTAGTATTTGCCAACAGCATGAATATAAATATGCTTTTTTAGAAAAATGCCAACTTTGGACTCCAATGTGGTTTCTGCTAGATGACTTTGATCACACTTATGCCATATCCATCGCACATGCTGGGTAACTCAAATGGCAGCGCAGTTTATGACATCAATGTCTAGTTTATCTTGTGGCCCAAAACATTGAAAAGCACGCTGCTATGTATGATCATTGTATGCCAGAAGTTTAGCTTTGTATTTTATTACCTTCTGTAGACTGTTCAGCAGCTCAGAAATACAATAATGTGGCAATTCATCGTCAACTAGGTAACTCGGTTGCCACAGGGACCGAGTTGTGTATCTCCCCGATCCCCAAATTTCAGACATAATGGCCGCCGGCAGCCATATTGGACGTCCAAAATTGCCGAAAATCGGTCTTGAGCATTGTCAAATGAATATCTTCGCCTGTGCAAAATTAGAAAAAATTCCTGTCATAATTGTCGCTTCCAGAGCCCAGAACAGAAAATCTCTGCGGGCGCGGCGGCGGCCCCAGAACTAAACCATAGTATCCCCCGACTATCGTCATCGGGGAGATACAGTTAATATTTCACTGCATTTATCATTGTGTTGTCTTCTGATATTTTTCACAACAATTTTACGCAAATGATTGTCCCAAGACAATGCCACTTCATGAAATTTTGAATATCAGTCTCAGGTAATTTTTCCATATTGATATTTAAGTCTCAGAACCTAACAGTGTTTGTGGATAATCATATTTTCAAAGTGTATCTCAGTATTTGTATTAAATCACTATTAAATGAGTTTAGTATAAACTCTGAAATGGGAACCTATTACTTCAATTCTCCTGCTCTCATGGCTTTCCCTTAATATGTAAAATGCACCTTGTATGTTGCATGGGCTAAAAGAGCCATTATTCAATAGTAGAAAAATGCAAAATTTGTGTTTTTACTTTGTCTGTCATATTGTCCTTAGATATATCCTAAACAGTTATTCCTTATTTATAGGAGTCGCCCTTTAAATATATCCTGAATAGTGATTCCTTATGTATTGAAGTCGCCCAAAGGGCGTACCCATACAGTTTACTCTGGTTTCTTGCCTACATCGAGGTGAGCATCAAGCTGTCTTGCTCGGATGAGATCTCAGCAACTGCTCTTCACAATGGCTTCTACTTTCGGCATCTGTTTATAATAATGTCTTGTTGTGCATCCACCATGTTAGTTTCACCTGGGTCAAGTTCACTGGACATGAAAATGTGTTTTATTTTGTGCAGATGAGATCTCAGCAACCGCTTCGCACAAGGGCTTCATCCTTTAGGGACTGGTTTATACCAATGTTTAGTTGTGCATCCGCCATGTTAGGTGTGACCACATATTAAAAAATAATTACTTAATTTAACTGTCCAATATTTTTTATGAAACCAAAAAGGGAAACTATGTACCACAGGTGCAGACAGTTCTAAACGCTTGATCCCATATGGGTGAACGCAACTCAAAGCTGACAGTTGAATTTCACATCCTTAAGTGCTAGAACATAGAACCAAAAAAAAAATGTGTTACTGTCCAGTTAATTATGGTGCTCACTGTAAATCCTAACATTTAGGCATCCACTTGGATGATGTTCTTTGCAGTATTTTATGCATATACATTTTGCACATTTTTTTTTTTTTTTTTTTTTGCCACATGCTTGCCGTGATACATCTTCCTATTACAAATAGGAAAATACCTGCAATAGTTCCTTATGCAAAGTTTCACTTCTGAATTAGGTTTACACAACAAGAGCCTTTTCAACGCTGTTTCAAGAAGAAGAGAGCAGTGACAGAACAGGAAACAACTGCAGTCACAATGGAGATGAGAACATGGCTACATCTGCTTGAATATACTAAAGAGGGAAGAATTACAGATAATGACCAATATCACCATACAGCAAAGGCACTTTTATAGTTACATTGATACAGAAATAATGGAAAATGTATTGTTTTTTATGGCTGAATGAGGTATTCATGTTTGTATAATTGTTTCTTGTCCTCCAAAATTAGAAACCCTGTTTTGATGTGTATGTAAGTGTGTATATGGGTATTTCTGTGGTCTCTTTGCGAGTACATATTCTGTGACTGCTTTTTGCAGTGATGAACTGTTAGACTGAGAATCACAGACAAAATTTTTGGGAATATGGGAAAACGACAAGTAAACTGGTTCTCTGAGTCAGTCATTCCCAGATAGATCAAATGAACCTTGACTTGAAAGTATGGATGATTTCAAGCATGCATTGCATAATGATAGCCACAGCCCACAGCTGAGGAGATGCCTATAGTGTGTAGTTTAACCCTTTAAAGTACAGTCCTTTTTTGAGCAAATTTCTTCCCAAATTAAAATACCGTACTTAACTGCTCTTGAACCACTTTGACTACAAGCATAACTATGGTCTCGTTGGAAAGGTGACACTCAGTAGATTGCTCTGTAGATTTCTTCTGCCGTGGTCATCTGGCATGAATAGCTTCTGGCTCCTTTTACTATTGACAGACCCGTAGATCCATAAAATGAACAGTGGTTCATTTACGATGACTCACCAAAATTTTAAGACGATATTCCAATGCATTTGCATTGATGTCACATCAAATTTGACATTACTCTTCCAACAGGGCTCCTCAAAGGAACAGATTTGACGACAGTCTTTAGTAAGTCAGAAGTTATCTACCAAAATGTGATATTGACCTTGAGCATGACCTCAACCATGACCTTTGAGATATCCCCTAAAAAATTCTTACAGAGACCAGCAATCACTGTCAATTAAAATGTTTACAAAATTTAGAAAAAAACAGTAATTTTGGTAAATTCAGTTTCTGACATTAGAGAAACATCAATTATGTTAAAACCATTAGACTGATTTACCAATCAATGAAAACAGTCTTTGCAAAAATGGAAAATCTTTGTTGTGACGCTATTTGATGTAATTTTGCCGTATTTGTAGCAGTGTAACATCCTCCTGACTCTAACCATTAGAAAAGCCCAGCTTAGATTAAAAAAAATGGCGATACTTTGAAGTTTCTAACGTACAGTAAATAAAACCACTGTTTTATGACCAAATGAACCAAAATGCGTTTTTCACCTTTTTGGGTGACCTTGATCTTGAAGCTAGGAACATGTAAAAGTAAAGGATTCTGGCCACAACATGACTAAAGAAGGAGATCGGAGAAAGAATTTGATAAAATTAATTTAAAGTGCAATTGAATCCTTGAGTTTCCAAAGGGCCCAACTCCAAGGAACACTCTTTCTCAAGAAAGGGAAAAATTGATTTTTTTTTTTTTTTTTTGCCCATATGTTATGACCCATACATTTTTCAGTTTATTTCTATACAAGAGAGTGAGTGTCATTGGGATACTTTTGGCTGAAATTGCAAGACAGTTCCCCTATTTGTTATAAGATATGCAGACCTCTGATTCATTGGAGTTGGGCCCTTTGGAAACCCAATGATTCAATTAAGGGTGTAACTAACAGACAAACAAATACACAAACACAAATACTAGCAAACAAATGAACAAACTATCCAATCCAATCAACATACTTGCCGAAATGTGCATTTCTTCAAGTAATGATGTCCTGAATTTATGCCAGATGCCAGGTATCTGTCTTGGAGATGCTCTGCCAGGCCTGTTCATTAGTCATCTTCAGTTCTTGCTTGTTCAGGGAATTTTTGCCTTCAATCTCCACTTCAGCATGTAAAATGCAAGTGAAGGTTTATCTGTATATTGTTGTGCTCCTTCTATAGTGCATCAATTAGTCTCTCAATCCAGTTAATTCATGACGTATACCCCTTCAACGAGGGATGGGCACTGAAATTCGCATTACTTGGGGCTGAGCCCCAAAATGAGGAAGTGATCTACAGATTTCCCACAAAATGTTTAAAATTAATGAATTGAATTAATTAGCCAATGATATTTTGAAGTCTCTCACCTGGATTAAATCAAGACCTGAGCACAGGCCATAAAAATGGCATGGTCAATTTTGGGAATGTATTTCATTATGACGCTTTTAAGAAATACTCCACAGATGTAAGAGCATTCATAAGACTGATTCTTAG
Organism: Gymnothorax javanicus; assembly: GCA_029692085.1. NCBI lineage: Eukaryota > Metazoa > Chordata > Actinopteri > Anguilliformes > Muraenidae > Gymnothorax > Gymnothorax javanicus. The sequence continues at coordinate 43,820,530 of CM056193.1, read as the reverse complement.
ATTATCTTAGCTTCAATGTGCTTTTGGGAAATGGCCCATTTCCTGTACACAAATGATGTTACATACAGATGACATTTTTACTGAGTTACAAATTAATTTTATACCTGTGTCATTACGGTTTACCCCTCTTTCTTCCCTGATCAAGCACAAGACCCCATGCTATTTGTTTCAGTCTGATCTGTAAATTTAGTGGTTGCAGACATGTTATCAGACAAGGCATATGGGCAAACTGTCATCTTGAACGGCGACAGGAGTAAGGAGACGAGCACTGTGCTGACCAAACGTATATTTTTTTTCTTAGTTTGCGCCTCTTACAGTACTCTGTTCACTATTTAATGATTAATATGCGATCATATTCCATCAAGTAGTAACTGAGTTGAAATGAGCAAATTTACTAGATAAAGTGATGGAGATGTTTACCAGTCGGCAGCGCTGTTAGACTGGACGCAAGAGACAAAAAGAGCACCTGATCTGTAAAAGGTTGCTGTTTGTGCATCATCCTGCACGTGGTGATGCACATTTTTTTTAAACAATGGGAAAAAAAAAAAAAAAAAAAACTGAAGTGCCTTAGTTTCATCTATGAGAATAAGTGGCAATATAAGCTGAAGATTCAATGGTTGTATGAGCTCAAATTTCACACTCATATTAAATATTTTGGCAGCAAAAAAAGACCCTGGGCTATGGCCCAAAAGCTATGTCCAACACATGCCTCTGCCTTCAACTCCCATAAAACAAATACAGAACACTGTGTTGTCCATTTTAAGATGTTTTTATTCACTGAACACACAAGCCTTCTTCGTTAAGCTGAAACAGGATGAATGCTATCAGACCATCGAAAGATAACAGTCATTTGTATGGTTGGTAAAGTACAGTAAGTACAGTACATCATGGTATAACTGAGAAAGCAGCCTCTCTTTAATTCATTTCTGTGTTAGTGGAAGCAAGGACTGATATGACTGAGAGGGTCACAAGGTCAGGCGCAGGAGCTCATAAACCTTCCATTACTGGAATGGCAACCAGATCTAACCAAAGATAACACTGAAACCACAGAGAACAATGAACTAAACTGGAGTCTCTCAATGCAGCCCTAAGAGAATGTAAACTCTAATATTGCATGAGACGTAGCATCCTGTATGATGCCCAGAAACTTAACAACCAAAGACCTGGGGGCTATATTGATGAATGCTGTAGGGGCTGTTGTAATTTCATTTCAAACATACTTATATTCTCTAAACATAGCATTACTTAATGTGATTAATTAGTCAACACCTGTATTTCTTTTACAGATAGCATTAAAAATAACCTGACTCCAACTTTAAAGTGTTTGTCTGTTCAGCTCTAACTTAAAGTGAACCTTTAATTCTTACTAGAGACATTAAAGCTACTGCAATGCTGCTGCAATGTGCTCAGTATCTGTTTTCATTACTCGGGCCGGTAGGCCACAAGTCTAAGGCCGTTTCTAAATACCAAGAATGCTAAGAACAAACTTGCATTCTTGGCAGGAACGTTCTCGCTAGTCGTTCTAGGAAGAGTGCACTTCCGAGGCTACGAGCACTCGGAACGCTGTCAACGGTTTGAGACGGTGCGTTCTCGTTGGTATTACGCAATACGCCAGCCAGTGAGCCGCAACTTCCTCCGCCATCATCCTTCCCCCCCCCCCAGTAATGTTATCTGTGGGGGAAGAGGGGTCTGTGAGCGTAAGCTAGTTAAGGTGCTTAGCTTAGCTACGTTCCGCCGGCTGTTGCGGAGTTTCTCTACTACGAAAACATTGGAGCATATTCTACATAAAACATCGTAAAGCAGCCAATGTTCCAAATGTACTCAGATAATAGTTCCTCGCCTGAAAATTAGCAGAATAGTATTTAGCTAAGAAATAGCGAACGAATACCGACAGATTACATTAAAAGTCAATGCAAAGACGCGAATACACGCGTGTATTCGCGTCTTTGCATTGACTTATAATGTAAATCTGTCGTGCGAAAAATTCGTTTAGCGTCCGGTGTGAAAGCAGCTGTACCGATCCTGGGGTGCATTTCCAGAAATCACGGATGCTAATAGTGGCACCCATTTACTGTGAATGGACGAACTATGTAAGTTGCTAATTTAGTTCGCAACTACCCTTTTGGGATATGTAACCCTGGCCTTCTCTCTCAGGGGCGTCCCACTCCCGCTTAGATGCCGAAAAGAATTCTGGGATATGCGTGCTGTCAAGTTCACACAAGTTACCATCCGATGCATCCTCGGAAAAATGAGCGAGTCAAGAACACTTCCAGGACTGGTAACCGTTCTCGTCGAGACGCTAACTTTGAATTGAGACAGTACTTGGTCTCAGAGGGATGACGTTTCTCAAGTTCACAAGAACAGAAGTACAGAGTGGTACGCATATTGAGAAACGGCCTAAGTTTAGGCTCCGTTCTTCTTCTTTCTTTTTTTTCCTCAGGGTCGCGATCGTCCTGCTCATGCGCGCGCGCGGTTTCGCGATTGGCCCATAGATATACATATAGAACACTACATTGCTGATAGGGTACGCTTAAGTGAAGCGTCTGTCCCAGGAGGTTATACACCGGGAGGTTAAATTCGCACGTACATCCCCATTCATTTTCGTCTACTGTAAAATCATATTTTCAAAAACACTTGCGTGCGAGTCGTGGTGATTTTGGTATCGCTGTGCAGAGCAACATTTTCTCTCCCTAAATATGTGCATTTCTGGAGGATGGAAAGCGGTACACTTACTAAAGGGAAGATCGAAATGTTACTCGGTGTCAACGTTCAAGTGCGAGCAGAAAAGCTCACTTAAGGTGACCGAGGCTTTTAATGACCCTCTGATAAGATAATTGTTTCGAAGTTTTCGCCGTTATATGCAACGTCAGTGAATGTCCGTATACGTTATCAAATTACTCTCTGGATCCCTCACTTCATTGTGCGCTGATTGAGCATATTTGCTGTTGACCGAATTGTTCATACTGAATCATATAGCTAACGCCAACGTTGTTAAAAGGAAGCGCTAGTTAACTCTGGCTACTCCTTTACTAAGCTTCATCTTTGCCCCTGTCCCATTATAACACTGCTCTCAAAAAGTAATTACTGCACAGCACGGATCGAGGGGATAGAGAAAGGTTTTTTTCTCCTGATTTCTAACAGCCAAGCCTTTCTCCCTTCCTTGTCTTTTGGAACTGTATAAACAGACAAAGCGACTTGTCAATTGTTTTAAATATTATGCAGGTAAGAAATATTGTCCTTGAATGTCAATTACAAGTAGCTAGCTTGTTAGCCACCTTGTTCATTTTATTGACTGCTTAGTCAATGCAGTCTCCGCGACGGTAAGGGTACTAAGGTAGCTCGCTGGAGACCGTTATCGATGGCTAGCGTTTGCTTTAGTCAGCAGTCTATTTAAGTAAATGGGACGGCTAATTAGCTACCTAGCAAGCGAACGCGATTTTTTCTATTAAAGTGACAAATTTGCGTTTCTACGTTAACTTACGCATGAAACGTTTTATTACAGCCCTTCAAAGGACTATTGCTGCAAAAGGCAGCCGCACATCTCGCCGTTTTAATGCTCATATTGACTTATTTGAAATTGGCCTCATTAGAAACCATTCATTTTTATGAAGAAGTTGGGTGTATCAGTATGGCGGCCGGGTGCTTCACTTTGGATAATGTAAATATGACATCATCAGCGATCTACTGTTCTATATATATATATATATATATATATAGAGCAGTAGATCGCTGATGATGTCATATATATATATATATATATATATATATATATTGGATTGTCCAGGCCTAGACCCGGCCCGAGCACAGGCTCTGAGGAGCCTCTTGTTTATTTAGGCTTCACTTAAGCAGACAGTAGGCCTACACCATGTTTAGCTTTCGTGGCAGAACAAGTGAGTCTGATCGCTGAGATAGTAACAATTCTTAATGTTACCGTTTGAATATTTCATCATGGCTCATTGTTCACTCTCCTAGTTTATGCGTGCATGCAAGCTGAAAAGGAACTATTAGCTAATGCTGAGGAAATTGATTTGTTAACTGGCTGTTTACAGAATAGCCTTGCAAATGTCGCATAGTTCTCGCCACCAGTTTCTTAAAAATGTCCGGATGGAAATGTGGAAACATTCGGCAGTTTAATCTTGCAAGGCTGATGTGGTTCCTGTTCTGGATCACTTGTCAAATGTATTTTAAGAGGTGTCATATTGGAGCAATCCAGGACACCTTGTACTGAATGTATTAGAACTAAATGCCTTTATCTTACTGTCCAAAATTATGTTAATGACGCACTTCAAGCCCAAAGGTTGCTAAATATTCTGTTAGAACCACACCCAAAACCCACAGGGAGTGAACGCCAAGATTGGAGTCCAAGGCAGTCATACTAGAGGTCTGCAATAGGGATTGGGTCACATTTAGGAAATGCAAGATTTCCCACTTGCTTATGCTCAAAACTCAAAGTGATATTGTAATGTCACCATGATTCAATTATGCAAAGCAGTGAAATGATCTTTAGAGCATAAGCCTGGCTTTATTCCTGTTACTTATTTTTCACCTTTCTATTCTCTCTTGAACACGTCAATCATCTTTCCGGACATCCCAATCCATTTCCTGAATTAATAGGCAACTGACAACAAACGGAAATAACAAGAATGCTGCCCTCTGCATTTTAAACTTAGTTAATTTAAGTCTCTGCAATCAGCTGATCTAATTCTTTCCTGTCAGAGTGAACATACTCCAAAAACTTTGAGAAGTAATTTTTGAAATATTTATTTTATTGGCAAAGGGACCTTGTACAATTTTAAACATAAATGCTGAATTTGATGCATTGTACCAGAGTTAGCTTAAAGCTAATTTACATCTGCAGTCCCTTCGTGGGTCATAAAGCACCAGAGCGATAGGACATCACTTAAAAAACTAGACTACCACCCAAAACGCATAATGCAGCAATACACAGAGCAGTATATCACACATACACACTCTACCACACGCACACACAGAGACACACATACACACCAGCAACAAAAATATGTTAGTCAGGCTAAAAGCAGTGAAATAAAATCACCACTACAGAGATGAGAATGTTTCAGCAGGTTTTTCACTTAGATGAAAAACCAGATAGAATTACATCTGGAGGGGTGTTCCTCTCAGCCATAGCTTTGACAGCGAAGGCTGAATGCCAAAGGCAGTGTGACGAAAGGAAACAGAACAATCTCTCATTGAAGAGATTCTTGTGGATATTATGGACTTTTCTGAGTGAAAGTTAACAAAGTGATGTAATGGAGGTGGGGCCAAACCATTTAAAATCTTGTACATAAGATAAAAATGTGAAAATAATCTACAATTTTCAAACCTTATAAGATGATGCTTCACCAGAATCATACAGTGATGATACTGCATAGATTTTTTTATCCAGAATTTTTAAAGTTTGTTTATTCTAAGTGGTTTAATGACCGTTTCCCCAGTGTGCCCCCCTAACATGTGATACAATATGACATGCCAGAAAGGACCATAGTGTGGATAAAGGTCTTGGCTGCTTCCATTGAAAGACAGTTTCGGATTTGTCTAAAATTAGCCAAATTGTTTTTTGTGATATTTATCATTTTTCTGACATGTGTCTTCAAATTAAGATTTGAATCTATCATTATGCCAAGATATTTAAAGTGCTTGTTCATCCAAAAATAAGATTTGGAACGCAGAATCTTAAATATAAATACATCCTTTGTGCACTGGTCATTTCAAATTGTAATCAGCCGTTAAAAATTTATCCGCATTTTAATCACTGCAAATCAGGATCATCTCAGAAATAATTTATCTGTGGCTATCTTTGGTGATAATGTAATGGGAGCACACTGAGCTTTAACACCTTTTAGGTTAAAAAAAAAATTCAACTGGGGATTTTTCAGTGAAAATGTGTAGTCTTTACTTCGCTGATTAACATGGTGAAAAAACAGAAAAAAATCTGTTGGGAATTTTTTGAGAAAATTTTATTTTTTACTTGTCATTTTGACATATTGCGAGGTAACTGATGGTCAAATAATTTATGGGAAGATTCCTCTTTGGCACCACGCATCTCTTTCATGCCAATAAAAAGCCATTTATATTTTATTTGCCAAAGTATTGCCAACATAATGGTTGCCATGACAAAGAATTACCTTTTCAAATTGAAAGGGACATTATCATCAAATACAATTTGCCGCTTAAATTCCCAGATAACAATACATTTAACTTCTAACCTTTTCCGGGTGATTCAACCCCCATGAAATTCAAATATTGAACAAAGGGTGCAAGCAAACAGGCTATTCTCCCTTTAATGGGGCCATTTTATTAGAGCAGTCTCTTTTTTGGTGCTTAGCTATGACGTAACTCTGGCTGCTCAGCATATACACCACATACAGCATACACAGAGTACAATCGCCGTCTTTCCACAAAAATTTTTGTGAAATTAGCTAGCTAGCCAGCGTACACGGAGTTGCTTTCCATAACCATTATGTAACATTAGTTTGTTAGCAAGATGGCTAGTTAGTGTTGACTGGGAACATAAAAACCATGGCAAGTTCAACCGTGATAGTCTGTGACTCATTACAGCGTATCAGAGGGATGTAGCTCAGTACAAACATAAAGTTTGCAACAAACGCAACATTTAATCAATTTTTTTCAAAACTTTCAAGTAACACGCTTACTCGTAAGACCCACTATATCATGTATATCCCCCGGGGTGGGCTACCGTACTGCACAGTGAGTTTGTGTCATTTGTCATGTACAAACCCCAATTCCACTGAAGTTGGGAGTTTTGCGTAAAACGTGAAAAAAAACAATGCAATGATTTGCAAATCTCATGAACCCACAATTTATTCACAATAGAACATAGACAACATATCTGGTGTTGAAAGTGAGACATTTTACCATTTAATGAAAAATATTAGCTCATTTTAAATTTGATGGCAGTGACAAAAAGTGCTTCAAAAGTGAACTGAAAAAAAAAGTCTGTGGGTAAAATGAATGTGAAGTTTTACTTCTGACACCAGCGTGACGTCATCACAGTACTCTATATGAACAAAAAATTAGATTTGGATAATCTTAGTTCTTGAACAACCTTGTTCCTCAAGCCTTAAAAAAATACGTTGGTGTCCCTTCTAGGTTTAATTGCTTATTTAATGCTAAATCTCTATTCTTCATGAGTTTCCACAGGTTTTTGTTTAACCAGGGAACACCCCACTTCCAAAAAAGTTGGGACGCGGTGTAAAATGTGAATAAAAACAATGCAATGATTTTCACACCATTTGAACTTCATATTTATTTCAAAATAGTAGGCAGACAATATATCAGATGTTGAAACTGAGATTTTTTCTTTTTTTTGGAAAATACGCGCTCATTTTGAAGTTGATGCCAGCAACACGTTTCCAAAATGTTGGCATGGGGGCATGTTTACCACTCTGTTGCATCACGTCTTCTTCAATCAAAACTCTGTAAGCGTTTGGGAACTAAGGAGACCAACTGCTGTAGTTTTGAAAGCAATTGTTCTCCCATTCTTGCTTTATGGAGGATTTCAGCTGCTCAATACTTCGGAGCATCCTTTGTCATATTTTTCGTTTTATAATGCAGCAAATATTGTCTTGGGTGACAGGTCTGGACTGCAGGCAGAGCACTTAAGCACCCAGACTCTTTTACTATGGAGCCATGTTCTTGTAATGCGTGCAGAGTATGGTGTTTGGCATGGTGTTGCTGAAATGAGCAAGACCTTCTCTTAAAAAAGGCATCTGGATGGCAGTAAATGCTGCATCAAAACCTGTATATATCATTCACTATTAATGGTGTCTTCACAGATGAGCAAGTTACCGATGCCATGTATACTAATGCACCCCAGTACTATCATGGATGCGGCTTTTGAATTGTTTGCTGATAAGAAGCTGGATGGCTCCTCTCCTCTTTAACCCAGAGGACATGGCATCCATGATTTCCAAAACGAATTTCACATTTTCATTTGTCAAACCATAGGGCAGTTTTCCACTACGCCTCAGTACATATTAAATGAGCTTGGGCCCAGAGAAGAAGGCAGCGTTTCTGGATTTTGTTTGCAATTTTAAGTTGAAAATGTTGTTCTTAAATTGTCAAAATTTACATCCCTATGCAGTTTTTCAATGAGAGGTTAAGTGCTCACCATATTTACTCATGAAACACTTTTTATACTCAATAATGTTACTGACCTGTTGCTAAATGATCAAATTAGCTGATCAACTTTTCTGATCTTTTATTGTCCCGTCCCAACTTTGTTGAAACGTATTGCGGTCAGCAAATTCAAAATGAGGCAGATATTTTTCAAAAAACAATTAAATTTATCTGTTTCAACATTTGATACACTGTCTCTGTCCTATTTTCAATTAAGGGTTTATTATATATATATTATAGGGTTTTATTTGATTTGCAAATCATTGCATTCTGCTGTATTTGCATTTAACACGGTGTCCCAACTTTTTTGGAAATTGGGTCGTAGATTATGTTTTGTTTTTTTTTCTGGACCCTTACAATAAAGCTTTCTCCTACAGGGTTAATTTAATCTGTAAATGTATCTCAGAAACCCTCAAGATCTTCAGAAGCAATTACATAATTCCATTACAAACCATTAATTTTATTGTCAAATGCTGCTTGCCTGCCATTAGGTATAAAGTACAAAAAAAAGGTTGTAGTTTCTTTGGAATTATAGAATTTATTTTTAGTCAATTTCCTTACTTTACAACTAGGGTTAGGTTATGATCGGACAAGCCAGTAATCAAGTTGTAACTTTTAATTATTTATTTATTCTTTCTTTCTTTTTTTGTGAATATCAGGTCTAAGTGTGTACTTCAGAGTTTTGAAATTATTGATTAAATGCTATCTACAAAGATTGACAAGAAGTCAATTCATCGTGGGTCCTGAAATTGTCTGAGGTCAAAGAAAAAAAAATGAAAATTCTTTATTGGAAACACTGGTCATGGAAAACAAAAAAGTCGCCCCCAAGTGGGGCTCAACTGGAACTGTGACATTTCCAACTTGAATGCACCAAGTTCAGCCTTTTTTATTTGAAACCTACAGTACTTTTAAAAACCAACGTACATTTCCAAAATACAGAATAATATGGCACTGTTGAAAGTAGGGAGGAACAGACCTAAATTTAAAACAGCTGGTAAAAGTGATTATAGGAAAATACAAATGCAAACACCATGGAATGAAGTAGCTGATTCTCTATGAACAGAAGACATTGGTGTGATAGACGCATGTAAAATGTAAAAAAAAAAATTGCAGCAGTAATTCCCACCTTTGCAACACACATGCAGCATTAAAAGTAGAGATGTATGATGTATGATAACAAAGAAAAAGAGTCATGAATATCATGCCGCATATGTAAGGTCTGCATATTCTGCCGTTACATACAGGAGATGAGGATCAACGATCTTATGATTCAATACTCAAAATACCACGCAGATTAGTAGGGCAGAAAGGAAAACAAAATTGAATGGCCTGAAATCGTATGAAGACAACTTGCATCAAATCAACTTTTGCAGGGAAGGATAACATTAAATTAAATGTATTATTGCCAATTTTAGTGTGCATCTAAACAATGGACACTCAGGTTGTGGTGGAAATTTTGATTTATTCCTTTAAGAAATAGATAGTAGAATAGGATCCAGTCTTTACTATGTGCCTATAGGGCCCAAGTTACATGTAGAACAAGGACAAAGGGAGTTCCCCTTTGCTTGGATATTTGTATGAGCAAAATGTCTCAAATGTACGCCCCTGTGGCAAATTTCCCCCAATAGTTCATTACTCTCCTCCTTTCTATTAACATTTCTTAATCCAGCCCCCCTTCCCTAGACGCTAACTCACACAGAAGTTTATTCTCTCAGCATTCCATAGCTAAGTGCACATATCCCACGTACATCTGGTCCCGGCAACCTCAGCGGAGAGGAGACTCCCCCCACAGTTTACATCATCCCAAGGCATCTCTTGGGGCCCTCGGAGGATCCCAAGGTTTTGAAGGTGCACATGCACATCACATAACACTTCTGTTGTAATCTTATCCCAAGGTCTTAGAGGGACACACAGTTCAGTATAGGGACACACGGTTCGGTAAAGCACATTCTGTGACATTTCAGCACACGTACAAGCTAGATTACAAGGATAAGCAATTTATGACTAAATTCAGTTTTTTTCACACCAGTCAATAAATATTTGGCCATACAGTTCAACCCATTTTTGTAAGGCCACGCCTCCCGCCATCAAACTCACCGGTCTATTGAGACCTGGGCCGCATTCTCAGCTCCGCAATCATCGCATGCAGCTGTTGTTTAGAGTGTTGCTCTATTTAAGACCAAGCTTCACACTTAGTCTTTGGGAAGTCTCATAAGCCACATGCCTGTGTTGTAGACTTACTCCCTGCATATCGCATGAAAAAATTCTAACTCTTGAATTTAGTGCTGTTTATTGCTTATGTCAGCACTTTATCTTTATTATTGAGGAAACTTGTTTCCTATTTTCTATTCCTATTTGTAATACATTGTTACTGTAGCTAAAGTCCAGTGTCTGTATTACTAATCATGCAATTCAGGAACCTTGTTTCCTATTTTGCTTTGTATTGTTTCATGTGTGCCATCCTGCTGCACAGTAGGCATAATAAATACAATCAAGTCCTTCCTGTCCTCTGTGCACATTACCAGTGTGCAAAGCACAATCCTTACAGAAGACATTGCCTTATCCATGGGCTCAGCAAGGATTCCTCTGCCCCAAGAGGTGGAAGAGTTCGATGTCCAGCCCCCTGACCTCTACCATCTTGTGGTGGAACAACAGAGGGAGATTGCGCGTCTGGGTGCTGCCCTGGACGAATTGGTTTGCGGGGTCCGCGAACTCACCATCTCCGACTCTCCACCGCCACATCCACCCCCGTCTCTCCTGCCGGAATGCAGGCTACCTCAGCCATTCCCTGGGGTGAATCCCCAGTGCGCCTGCCAGAGTGCTACGACAGAAACCCCACTGAGTACAAAGGCTTCATTCTTCTTCAACCACCCTGGGAAGAAGGCTGGGGACCAGCTGCTGGACCTATGCCAGGGGACAAAGACTGCAGTGGACTACGCCCTCCAATTCCGCACCTTGGCTGCAGCCAGTGGCTGGAATGAGCCTGAACATCTTCTGGAATGGACTGTGTCCAGAGCTTAGGGCAGAGATGGCCTGCCAGGACCAAGACCTGTCCCCACCCTCTTACATCAATGCGACCATCAGCCTGGACCAGCTCCTGCAGGAGAGACGGCGAGTTCAGCCCAGAGGCCCACCCAGCTGCCTAAGGAGGGGGTGGAGCCTATGGAACTGGGGCTCTCAAAAACACCAGAGCATCGCCTCTGGAGGAGAGCCGGCCCCTGCACCCACTGTCAAGAAGGCCCCCACCCCAAGGTAAAGGTGTCACCCACTGCCATCACTGGCCAACGTTTAAAGATCCCGGTCAGGGTGGCCTTTAACAGTGTGACTCCTGATAGAGAGGCCCTGATTGACTCTGGTGCAGTGGGCAACTTTGTCTCCAGCCAGTTGATGCGATGGCTCAAGGCCCCAGCCTACCAGCTCCACATTCACCTCGCTGTTGCAGCTGTGGATGGGAAACCTCTGGGCAGCGGCAGCATTATCCACTAGACTGCGCCGATCTCCCTCTGTATCCAAGACCTCCACCTGGAGGAACTCCTGCTGCTGATTCTAAGCTATTCAAACCCAGCTGTCGGTGGCACTGTGGCGCCCCCTCCATTGCCTCCACAACCGTCAAGAGCCCTGGCCAAGGAGACCAGCCAGAGATCCCCAAAGAGTTCTGGGACCTGCAGGCGGCGTTTAGCAAGACCAAAGCGACCCAGTTACCTCCTGATCATCCGTGAGATTGTGCTATCAAGCTTCTGTCTGGCACCTCATCCCCAAGGAGTCATGTATACCCCCTCTCTGTGGCTGAAACTCAAGCAATGGAGCAGTATGTACAAGAAGCTCTACAGGAGGGTTTTGTTTGCCCTTCCACTTCACCTGCGTCTGCCAGTTTCTTTTTCGTCCAGAAGAAGGATGGAGGTCTACGTCCCAGTATAGACAACAGAGGCAATCATGACATCACAGTCAAGTATCCATATCCACGACCCTGGTCCCCAGCGCTGTAACACAGCTTTGAGATGCAAAGATCTTCACGAACCTCGACCTCCGCTGCGCATACAACCTTATCCGTATCAGGAAAGGAGACGAGTGGAAGACGGCCTTTAGCACCACCTCCGGGTACTACAAATACTGCGTCATGCCATATGGCCTTATGAAAGCCCCCTCTGTGTTCCAGTCCTTCATCAACATCGTGCTGCAAGAGATGCTGGGAAGATTCATCATCACCTACCTCAACGACATCCTCATCTACTCAACCACTTATGGAGAACATGTGGAACACGTGAGAAGAGTACTCAAACGCCTATTACAACATCAACTCTACTTCAAGACGGAGAAGTGCATCTTTCATAAGTCTACTGTCTCCTTCCTTGGTTACGTGATTGGACCACAGGGGGCGGCTATGGAGCTAAAGACGGTGAAGGCACTAGCAGAGTGGCTAATGCCACGGACGATAAAGGAATTCTGGTGCTTCATGGGGTTTGCAAACTCCTATCAACACAACATTAAAAAGTTCAGTGCGGTTGCCCATCCTCTGACGCCACCGGCAGGCAAAGTGAGATACAAACCTAAAAATTCAGCTTTTTCCATGAGACACCCATATACAGCGCCCTCCATAATTATTGGCACCCCTGATTAAGATGTGTTCTTTAGCTTCTAATAAAATCAGTTTTTTTCTAAATAATATAGGACCACAATGAAAAAAAGAGGAAAATCCAACCTTTAATTCAAGTGCATTTATTCAGTGGGAAAAAAATCCCACATTAAGAAATAATTCTTTTACATCAAATCATGTGTGCCACAATTATTAGCACCCCTGATGTTAATACTTTGTACAACCCCCTTTTGCCAACAAAACAGCACTAATCTTCTCCTATAATGTTTCACAAGATGGGAGAATACAGAAAGAGGGATCTTCAACCATTCCTCTTTGCACAATCTCTCTAAATCATCCAGCGGCCTGGGTCCTCTCCTCTGCACTCTCCTCTTCAGCTCACTCCACAGGTTTTCAATGGGGTTGAGGTCTGGGGACTGAGATGGCCATGGGAGGAGCTTGATTCTGTGTCTGGTGAACCATTTCTGTGTAGATTTGGCCACATGTTTAGGGTCATTATTTTGCTGAAAGACCCAGTGACGACCCATCTTCAGCTTTCGGGCAGAGGCCACCAGATTTTGTTTTAAAATGTCCTGGTATTTCAAAGCGTTCATGATGCCATGCACCTTAACAAGGTTCCCTGGGCCTCTGGAAGAGAAACAGGCCCACAGCATCACCGATCCTCCCCCATATTTCACAGTGGGCATGAGGTGCTTTTCTGCATACTCATCTTTTGTGTTCTGCCAGACCAACTTAGAGTGTTTGTTGCCAAAGTCTTGGTCTCATCTGACCAAAGCACACGGTCCCAGTTGAAGTCCCAGTACCGCTTAGCGAAATCCAGACGTTTGTGTTTATGATTGTGAGTGAGAAAAGGTTTTTTCTGTGCATGCCTCCCAAACAGCTTGTTGGCATGTAGATAGCGCCTGATGGTTGTTTTGGAGACTTTGTGACCCCAAGATGCTACCATTTGTTGCAATTCTTTAACAGTGAGCTTTGGAGAACTTTTTATTTCTCTTACCATCCTCCTCACTGTGCGTGGTGGCAAAATAACCTTGCGTCCTCGTCCAGGCTTGTTTACCACTGTTCCAGTTGTTTTAAACTTCTTAACGATTCCTCTGACAGTAGATATGGGCAGGTGCAGGCGAGTGGCTATTTTCTTGTAGCCATTGCCTGACTTGTGAAGGTCGACACACATCTGCCTTACTTGAATGGTGTGTTCCTTTGTCTTTCCCATGTTGAAGAGTGGATAAGAGAAATGGCCTCTGTGTCACGTCATATTTATACCCCAGGGAAACAGGAAGTGATGAATTACTAATTAAATGTTCCTAGATACTCTGATCAACTTCGTTAACTACTGTAGAAATGACAGAAATACTTCAATTACATTTATTTCCTAGGAATTGTTAGGGGTGCCAATAATTGTGGAGCAGGTGATTTTATGAAAAATAATTATTTCTTAGGGATTTTTTTCCCCTTAAAATTCACTTGAGTTGAAGGTTATATTTTTCTACAATTTTCAGTGTGAGAGTATGCTTCTGCAATAAAAATTGAATTTATTAAGGCTTTTAACACATCTTAACCAGGGGTGCCAATAATTATGGAGGGCGCTGTAAATATCCATATACATTGGTTTTCAGTCGAAAAAAGGAGCCCTTTGCTCATGAAGGGTGTCCATCTGTTAGTATAAAATCCACCACTTAAGGTAATGGTTTAAATTAAAACCAAGGACTGTGATCAGTCAGGACCACAACTACCTGAGATGTGAAATGTACAACTGTGAAATGCTGGAGCCCCAAAAACAAGGCTAGCACATCCACCTTAACTGGAGACTAGACTCTCGTGGCAATTAAATACACTCATGATAAGAATGCCCAACAGAAATTCTGAGTCAAAGTGAACTAGAGACCACCTTGTGATGAGATCACGCCTCCTCTCTACTTCTGGTGCCTTTGCGCAGACTGCACCTGCCTTCAAACTCAGCCTTCATTGTAATCTCAATAACACTCCTGTAAAGTTTTGTGACTCCATCCAGGGCTGTACTGCCATTGAGCTGAAAAATCTGTTCACAGACAGACAGACAGACAGACACAACAGACATATAAATACCTGGTAATGTACTCAAAGCCACTTCTGTGTTAGTTTCCCTCTACAATAGGTGTCCCCACGGGACCCTGTTTTGCCTTGATAACACACTCATACACAGACTCAGGTAGTGAAAAAAATGCCAGCCCACACTGCCATGGCTGGTAAAAAGGGTGTGCACTGCATAACAGGCAGTGCACCCTTATAAACATGTACTATAGTTAACTATAGTTTACTACAGTAAAATTGATGTAAACTATAGTATACTACACTTCACTACAGTAAACTATAGTTCGTTGCAAATATACTATAGTAATTGAATATCATTGCTATAGTTTACTTGAAAGGAACGGGCATTGACTCCAAATGCAGTTCAGCATGGGCAGGGCATTTATTAGGATTTACAGAGCTCATGGTCAAGACAGAAATAGATCAATAGCCAGGCAAACAGAGATATGCAGGATGGGCAGAATCGAAGTCAGGGGACAAGCAAAAAGATCCAGTAACCAGAATAATCAATCCGCACAAAGACAGTAACAAAGAGGGTTGAAACTAAGGGAATGGAAGGGGAAGGAAAAAGGGAGTTGGATGGGGTAAGGGAGAACACAGGAGAAACTAAACAGATGGGTACAAAATGGGAATTAGGGAGAACGAAGTACTAATCAATCAAATCGCAATCTCTACAACGCAAATACAAACAATCAAATACAAGACTTATGGGAGAATCACGAGAAACGAGCTTTCAACAATCGCAACGAGGAAAAAAAAAAAAGCAGAAACGAGACTGACCAAGACGAGCTGTGGTAGAAACGAGTCGACAAGAAACTACGGGAAAGTGGGTCTTTTAAACACAAACTAATTAAGTGGAATCCCAGCTAAACACAGGACAGCTGTAGAGAGAGGTGGAACTAGAAAAGCAAGGACGGCGATAGGAGAGAGAGGGAAAACGGGTGGAGTTCTAACTCTAATCTAACTAAACACCTGTGCCTCGCTAAACTACTCTCAGGTGCGGATAGTCAATGAGAACAGCAAGAAGGAAGTGGAAACACCCAACCGAAATTACAGGGAAGAGAGTGTGATGAAAAAAAAGACAAGACGCCACGAGACAGAAACGGGAGGAAAAACACTGAAGACCAGAGACAGAGCAATCATCCAGAAACACACGCTCTAACGAATAAATATAATAAATATATAAATAATAGCGATACTAAAAACAAACAAGAAATATACTAAAAACTAGAAACTAAAACCAGAAACTAAAAACAAGCTAAAAACAAACATACAAATTACTGATTTCTAACAGAACCCCCCCCTCTATGACCGCCACCTGGCGGTCTAAGCTTCGGCTTGAAAGTCCTTTTGTGAAAGTCTTTGATGAGCGATTTGTCGAGGATGTGACGAGCAGGAACCCATGAGCGTTCCTCCGGGCCGTATCCTTCCCAGTCCACCAAGTACTGTAGGCCCCTTCCTCGCCGACGAACGTCCAGCAACTTGTGCACTGTATATGTTTCTCCTCCATCGATGAGTCTTGGGGGAGGAGGATTGGTCGGGGCAGGGGTGTGGACGGAAAACAGTACAGGTTTAATGCATGACACATGAAAGACTGGGTGGATACGGCTCATAGAGGCTGGTAGCTTGAGTTTAACAGAGACAGGGTTAATGATTTTCTCAATCACAAAAGGACCAATGAAACGGGGGGCTAGCTTGCGACTTTCAGTCCTTAGTGCAATGTCTTTGGAAGAAAGCCAAACTTTTTGTCCTACTTTGTATTGCGGTGGAACAGAGCGGCGACAGTTGGCCTGGCGACTCATCTCGTCAGCAGCTTTCAGGAGAGCGGAACGAGTTTCCTCCCACGTCCTTCGGCACCTCTGTAGAAACTCCTGGATGTTGGGAACATCAACTTCGACCTCCTGTGAGGGGAACAGAGGTGGTTGGTAACCGAGACAAGCTTGGAAGGGGACACACCTGAGGCAGCCGTGGGAAGGCTGTTGATGGAGTATTCGACCCAGGGTAGTTGTTCGCTCCAGTCCCCTGATCTCGGGAAGTGAGGCACCGAAGGACACTCTCCATCTGCTGGTTGGCCCTCTCTGTCTGTCCATTGCTCTGCGGGTGAAATCCAGAGGTTAAACTGACCGTTATTCCCAAGGCTTGACAAAAGGCTTTCCAGACTTGTGAGATGAATTGAGGGCCACGGTCGGAGACAATGTCAGAGAGGATGCCGTGTATTCTGACTACGTTTTTGGACGAGTAATTCAGCTGTTTCTCTGGCAGAGGGAAGTTTGGGAAGAGGGACGAGATGTACTGCCTTGGAAAAAGCGATCAACAATGGTCGGTGTTACCTCTGGAGGGCGAAAGGCCAGTGACAAAGTCCAATGCAATATTAGCCCATGGTCGGAAGGAACCGGAAGCGGCTGCAGGAGACCAGCTGGTGCCGTGTGGGTGGCCTTGTTTTGGGCGCAGACCGGACAAGCAGTTGTAAAGTTCTTTACATCTCTCCGGACCGTTGGCCACCAAAACCTGCGAGTTAGCATGGCCAAGGTCCGTTAGCACCAGGATGGCAGGCGAGACGGGAGGAATGGGCCCACTGGAGAACTTCGGCTCGGAGGCAGTCTGGAACAAAGAGGCAGTCCTTGGGACAGTTAGTAGGTGGCCCCCAGAAGGTTGTGACCTTCTGACTCGATCCTCTAACTCCCAAACTAATGCTCCCACCACAACACGACTGGGTAGGATGGTTTGAGGCTCCTTGGGAGGGGCGTCAGGCGAAAATTTTCGTGACAAGGCATCAGGTTTCTTGTTCTGGGAGCCTGGGCGATAAGCTAAAGTGAAATTAAATCTGTCGAAGAACAGTGACCAACGAGATTGGCGGGAATTTAATCTCTTAGCTGTACGGAGGTACTCCAGATTCTTGTGGTCGGTCCAGACCTGGAATGGAACCTTAGCCCCCTCTAACCAATGACGCCACTCTTCTAATGCCATCTTCACTGCCAGTAACTCCCGATTTCCGATGTCATAGTTACGCTCGGCTGGGCTAAGTCTGCGTGAGAAGAAGGCACAAGGGTGTACCTTATTATCTTTGCCATTGCGCTGCGACAGGACTGCCCCCACGCCGGTGTTAGAGGCGTCTACCTCGACGATGAACTGCTTTTCAGGATCTGGCTGTTGGAGAACAGGAGCAGTGGTAAATCTTTGTTTTAGTTCCAGAAAAGCCTTCTCTGCCGAAGGGGTCCACACAAAAGGAACTTTGGGGGAAGTCAGAGAGGTCAATGGAGCAGCAACGGTACTGTAATTGCGAATGAATCGACGGTAAAAGTTAGCAAACCCTAGGAAACATTGTAGTTCCTTGCGAGTAGTAGGGGTGGCCCAATCCTTTACCGCCTTCACCTTCTCCTGGTCCATTAGGATGCCTCCTGGAGTGACCACAAATCCGAGGAAAGGGACTGTGTCCAAGTGGAATTCACACTTCTCTGCCTTGGCGTAGAGTTGGTTCTCCAGGAGGCGCTGCAGGACTGCCACGAACATGACGTCTGTGTTCTTCCTTGGATCGAGAGAATATTAATATATCATCAAGGTAAACAAAAACAAATTGATTAATCATGTCGTGCAGAATGTAGTTTACGAGGTTTTGGAAGACAGCAGGGCGTTAGCTAGACCAAACGGCATGACCAGGTACTCGTAGTGCCCCCTAGTGGTGTTGAAAGCTGTCTTCCATTCATCCCCTCCTTAATCCTGACGAGGTGGTAAGCATTGCGTGGGTCAAGTTTGGTGAAGATAGTGGCCCCCTGCAACAGCTCAAAAGCAGAATTCATTAAAGGAAGGGATATCGATTCTTAATGGTAATGTTATTGAGTCCCCTGTAGTCAATACATGGCCTGAGAGATCCGTCCTTCTTGCTAACGAAGAAGAACCCAGCGCCAGCAGGAGAGGAAGAGGGACGGATGATGCCGGCAGCCAGTGAGTCCTCCACATATCTCTCCATGGCCTCTTGCTCTGGACGAGACAGCGAATAGAGACCCCCCCCCCTTAGGGGCGCTGTGCCAGGTTGGAGATCAATGGCGCAGTCGTAGGGTCTGTGAGGAGGCAGAGACAGGGCACGAGACTTAGAGAAGACTTCGGCTAGATCATGGTACTCACTGGGGACCTTGGACAAATCTGGAGTGACTGGAGGCTCACTGGATCCCCCCGGCCTGCTTGGCGGGAGCCTTCTGCGGAGACAGGAGCGCAGGCAATGAGTACTCCACTCAGCCACCTGCCCAGTCCTCCAGTTGATAGTGGGGTTGTGCTGTTTCAACCAAGGGAGGCCCAGGACGATGGGAGCAGAGGAGGAGGTGATGACATGGAGCCGGATCTGCTCCTGATGGTTGCCGGAGACAATGAGCGTGAGTGGGGGCGTAACCAGGGTCACCTGACCTAGCGGTTGCCCACAAAGGCCAAGTGCCTGGAGCGGTGTGGGTAATTTCTGGGGCTGGAGTTGGAGCTGGTTGCACAGGTTGGCGTCGATCAGGTTGATGTCTGATCCCGAATCAAATAAAACATCAGTGGTTAATGATCGCTTGCCAAAAAGTAGAGTGACAGAAACCAGCCTACGTGGATCCTTGTTATCTTGAGCCAGCTGTCCAATCCTCCCACTCACCCCCTCCTTTTTTGAGTAGGGGACAGCACTGGATACGATGACCCGCTAGCCCACAGTACAGACATGCCCCCGTCGCGCAGTCTCCTAGCTCGCTCTTGTGGCGATAACCGGCAACGGTTGACCTGCATGGGTTCTCCGACCCCGGGGCTCGCTGGTCTCCTGGATAGGAGAGTCGCCCGAGGAGATCGAAAAGTTACCACGCAGGTCTGACCGTCGGGGCTCTGAATGGCTCTGGCGCTCCCTCTCGCGCTGCTGGATCCGAGAATCAATCTGGATGGCCACTCTAATGAGCCCCTGCAGATCAGGTGGAAGCTCACGGGACGCCAACTCATCCTTTATGTTCTCTGCCAACCCCCGGTAGAACACATCAAACTGGGCATCTTCGTTCCAGTGTGTAGAGGCGGCCAACGAACGGAATTGGATGGCGTAATCGGAGACACTGCACCCGGCTTGCCGTAAAATCAGTAGTGTGCTTCCTGCCTCTCGCCCCTGGTAGGACCGGTCAAACACCTCCCTCATCTCCGCCATGAAATCTTCAATGGTGCGGGTGCAGGGGTGGCCAGCGTCCCACATCGAGGTTCCCCAGTCCCTTGCTCTGCCGGTCAAGAGTGTGATGACGTAGGCTACTCTGGAACGTGAGGTAGGAAAGGTTAGGGGCTGTAACTCGAATATGATCGAGCACTGGGACAGGAATGCTTTGCAGGTGGTGGGGTCTCCGTCATACTCCCCGCGGAGGAGTAAGGCGTGGCTCCCGAATGGGAGCTGCCTCTGCCGGTGCGACTGCAGGACTGGGAAAGGTGGGGCCCAGAGTGAGATGCTGTAGAGTAGCTCTCATCTCCTGCAAGTCGCGACGCTGCTTCTGAATGACGACCTCTTGTTGTTGAAAAAGTCGCTGAAGTTCAGCAGTATCCGCTGGAGTCTGTACTGGTCGCTTCGTTACTGAAAGGAACGGGCATTGACTCCAAATGCAGTTCAGCATGGGCAGGGCATTTATTAGGATTTACAGAGCTCATGGTCAAGACAGAAATAGATCAATAGCCAGGCAAACAGAGATATGCAGGATGGGCAGAATCGAAGTCAGGGGACAAGCAAAAAGATCCAGTAACCAGAATAATCAATCCGCACTAAGACAGTAACAAAGAGGGTTGAAACTAAGGGAATGGAAGGGGAAGGAAAAGGGGAGTTGGATGGGGTAAGGGAGAACACAGGAGAAACTAAACAGATGGGTACAAAATGGGAATTAGGGAGAGAACAAGTACTAATCAATCAAATCGCAATCTCACAACGCAATACAAACAATCAAATACAAGACTTACGGAGAATCACGAGAAACGAGCTTTCAACAATCGCATAACGAGGAAAAAAAAAAGCAGAAACGAGACTGACCAAGACGAGCTGTGGTAGAAACGAGTCGACAAGAAACTACGGGAAAGTGGGTCTTTTAAACACAAACTAATTAAGTGGAATCCCAGCTAAACACAGGACAGCTGTAGAGAGAGGTGGAACTAGAAAAGCAAGGACGGCGATAGGAGAGAGAGGGAAAACGGGTGGGGTTCTAACTCTAATCTAACTAAACACCCGTGCCTCGCTAAACTACTCTCAGGTGCGGATAGTCAATGAGAACAGCGAGAAGGAAGTGGAAACACCCAACCGAAATTACAGGGAAGAGAGTGTGATGAAAAAGACAAGACGCCACGAGACAGAAACGGGAGGAAAACACTGAAGACCAGAGACAGAGCAATCATCCAGAAACACACGCTCTAACGAATAAATATAATAAATATATAAATAATAGCGATACTAAAAACAAACAAGAAATATACTAAAAACTAGAAACTAAAACCAGAAACTAAAAACAAGCTAAAAACAAACATACAAATTACTGATTTCTAACATTACTATAGTAGAGTTTGACATTTGTGATTTTCTTTAGCATCACTATAGTAATCTGCAGAGTTACTATAGTATATCTACTTAAAAAAAAGTGTTTTACTATAGTAATTAAGCATTTTTGTACAGATTTGTCAGATATGGAGTACCATAGCTAACTTGAAAGGCAACTTTTTTGCGTAGCTATATATGATGCACATGTCGGCCTGACGTATTGAATCAATACGCAGTATATGCCATTGGGTCAACAATTATTTATCAAACGTAGCTGTCTATTAAATATTGACTTTATTCACTGAGCCTTATAGAATGCAAATACAGACTTTTCAGATTTCCGTCTTGAAACTTGATACAAGATGAGAAAACAATTGACAACACAAATACAAAATATCTGAGAATACAGAACTTGGTCCTTTCTGCTACAAAATCATTCATGTAATGTTTAGTACAGATAGCTATAGTAAACCTTTGGTAACTGTTATATTTATTACAGATTAGTGACACTGTAGTAATATTTACTACAAATTACTACAGTTCCCTGCCAAAGTAATGTTTACTGCAGAGTCCTATAGTAGCACTATGGAATATGTACTACAGAATACTGTAGTACCGTTACTACATATAGCTGCAGTAAAACTATAGTAACACTCGCATATTTACTACAGAGTAATATTGCAATTTTACTACATGTTACTGTAAGTTACCATAGTAAACTATAGTAAATGACTATGGTAACTAGCTATAGAAATTCCGCAAAAATACCGAAGTTACTATAGAAAACTATAGTATTTTTACTGTACTATTTTGTGGTAATTGTACTACAAATTACTGTAAGTTACCAAAGTAAACTATTGTAAATGTCTATGGTACCTGGCTATAGTAATTCCGTAAAAATACTGTATCATAGTTACTATAGAAAATTATAGTATTTTTACTGTAGTATTTTCTGGTAATTTTACTTCAGATTACTGTAAGTTACCATAGTAACTTTAGTAAATGTCTATGGTAACTGGCTATAGTAATTCCACAAAAATACCATAGTTAGTATAGAAAACTATTGTGGTAATTTTTCATGAGGGCATCTCCAACATCCTCACCAGATTCAAGTGTGGTTGTACGAGTTGGTTATTGGTTGAAAAAACAGTTTAGGAATATTAGCCTGTTCCGAAGATAAAAGATAAGAGTATGATTGAAAATCTTCCAGAATCTCAGAATGGCCTTTCTAGGAGTGGTAAAAACATCTGCCTGATTCTTAGTTCTGAGCACCAAATTATCAGATACAAACATGTATTACCAACAGTTACAAACGATGCATCACAAGTGGTTCAGCAGTAGTGGGGACAGGAAATGCGGGAAGAGCGAAATGGTTCCATTAAGCTTTCCAGCAATACAACCATTTAACTAGTGTACAGTAGGCACTGCACCAATTTCAAAATCATTAAACAGCTTTAGTGTAAACACAAAACAATGAAAAGTCAGACCTCTGTGCCCAAAGGTCACCGGATACACACTTTTCCCAGCCAATTTGCACTGCAGAGAAATCTTGCTTTCAGAACTGGTTTGTCCATCATACAACCTATGGCTGGACAAAATGTCTTAGTTTCAGTAAATATATCTGACAAAATGTATCACCACTCAAAACTCATTAAAACATTCAGGTCGCTTAGTTAATGCACGGATAATGGCACATACAGGAATAGCATCAGGAAATTCTGGTGCCAACCAATCAGGATATAAGTAACAACTCAGATAGAAGTTACCTTTGAGTAAGTAAAACCTATACCCCCTGCTACACCCTTGTCTGGGATGATGGTTTCACCTTCAACAGGCAGGCTTCAATTTACAATAACATATCCAGTGACAATTTTAGAACGAAGCAAAAATGAGGTACAGACACATAACCCATTTCAAATCTCAGACTAAAATATTTAACTCAGAAGATTTCTCCGAGAGGGGAAGCACACCCTCCAACAAAAACAATTGGGCTGCACGCAAATCACATACAATTTCAATGTTTTTGACCATCAGGCTCTCCAGACAAAGAAACACCTCTAACTGTGCAATTAACGGCAGAATCTCAAAGTACGTGCTCTGGGTTGTGAGATAATGAAGTACCACCTCTTTTCATTAGGAGCGTTGTTCTACCCAGACCAATCTATTTGACAGCTGCTTCTGATGATTACTTGAACTGTGCAGCCAGCTAATAGGCATCCTAGTTGTTTACAGTAGGGACAGTCTGGGACTTCCTTACCTGACAAATCATGTTTTAAGGTCTTTAGTATGTACAGTGCTGCGAAAAAGTACTTTTCCCCTTCTTGAATTATTTGTCATATTAAACTGCTTAAGATCATCCAACCAATTTTAGTATAAGACAGACAATGAGAGTAAAAGAAAAATGCCGCATGATGACCTCCTAAACCTAATAACTGGTTGTGCCACCCTTGGTAGTAACAACTGCAATCAAACATTTGAGAGCACCGGCAATAAGTCTTTTACATCGCCGTGGAGACATTTTGGCCCACTCCTCTTTGTAAAATTGGAGGGTTTTGGAGCATGAACTGCCTGTTCAAGGTTATGCCACAACCCCTCAATTAAGTCAGGACATGATAAGTTCACTCCAAAACCTTTATTTTGTCCATTTTTTATCATCGGTTGATGTTACTATTTTGTAGCCTATTGAAGGTAGTTCTCTGTGATATGTTCACTTAATGTCACGCTGTATAATCAGTTCTATGGCAAAGGATACGCGTATCTGTTGCCCGTGGCCCACAGTAACAACCCTCCTATCAATCAAATTGTCTTACTGATAAAAGGCCAAAATTCCATTTGAATTCAAGTACTTTGTAAAATAATCAGCTAATTATAACAATATTAAAGCTGCTGTGAGTAATTTTTTTGTTTTTAAAAAAAGTATTAAATAGCTCACATTCCGACAGAGATAATTGATTTAGAGCAGGGGTTCTCGACAGCCCCCTGTGACAAATAAAATTTTCGAGGGCCCCCCTCATAAAGACTTTGCCTGCCCATTTTTGCTCCAGTGATGACAAAATTAGTTTGTTTCAAAATAACAATGATGTAAGTGCATAGGCTACTGTTCAATAGAGCTAAAACTAGGCTATTGAATGCATAGACCTGTAATGTGAGGTTTTAAATGTTCTGTGGGTCTCTGTTGTGTTGGCTGGTGGAAAAGCAAACTAGGAGGACACAGAAATATATAGTCTGGATGTTTTTTTACTTCAGCTCACAGTTTTACCACATGCGGCAATATCCATCAACTCTGTCTGAACTGAACCCCCCACCAAATCAAAATCTAATGTGAGGTCTGCTGCCGCTGCCTGCTAATAATATGGTCAATGCGTGGGGAAATCTGTGACAGTGCAACACGCATGTCATCCTCAAGGCTCAACCTGCTCCTACATTTTGTTTTCAGAGCTGTCATGGCTGAAAAGCCAGCTTCGCACAGATATGTGGTGCTGAATGGTACCAACACTTTCATTGCAGCATCATGAGATGCTTGGTACTCAGCACCACACTCACACCAGAATACTTCCAGTGACACTTCACTGAAATGAGCTCTCAAGGTGGCATCAGATGAAATATCAATGAGATCTTCCAAGAGTTTGGATGGATAAGAGTCCGGGAGCTTGGCCTCAGTGTTCTCGGTAACAGGATTCTTCCTCTTCAGTCAGCTCAAGGAAAAAGCTGTTGAACTTTGCCAACATCCCAGCCAAGTGTGCTGTTACCTGGATGGATGGATGGATGGATGGATGACTGGCTGAAACACAGGCCTACATATGAATGAATTAACACACACATACCCAGGCCTCAATACAAATAAATGAACACACACCCACTCACACACAAGCACAGGCCAATATAATGAATGAATGGATGGATGAATGAATGAAGGAAGAGTTACCTGGTGCTTAATGGTTCTGAAATCCATCTTTTTCTCTTGGAGGAAGCCATGCAGCTGATGGAACATATCAGTGATTCCTGATGAAGCTCGAACTTTCCACATTCCTAACTTTCTTTTGAAAGCCTCCACTCTCTCATGCTGGGTAATGTTTGTGTTTCCACCTTGCATTGTTTTGTTGAGTTTGTTTGTTTCATTAAAGATGTCAGCAAGGTAGCTGAGTTGGGCCAGCCATTTCTCATCCTTGACGAGCTCAGCAAGTTCAGGTATCTTGTCTGAAAGGAACACATGGAGTTCCTCCCTGAGACTGAGCAGGTGCGTCAACATGTTTCCCCGGGAAAGCCATCTCACATCCGTGTGCATAAGCAAGGAATGATGGTCAGAACACACGTCCTCACACAGGGAAGTGAATAACCAAGAGTTTTAGGCCCTAGCTTTAACAAAGTTCACAATGGTCACAGCTTTAACAAAGTTCACAATGGTCACAGCATTGTTCAACACATCGTGTAGCCCGGGATCAATGTCCTTTGCTGCAAGCGCATCTCTGTGCAAAACACAATGCATTGAGACAGCACGGGGGGCGACAGCTTTTATTCTTTGAACTACTCCGGAGTGTCTGCCTGTCATTGCAGTGGCTCCATCCGTGCACACCCCAATGCAGTTCCTCCTGCTTTTTCCATTGGACCTCATAAAATCGTCCAGTGCTTGAAAAATGTCTTTTGCTGTCGTAGTCGTCTTGAGATCTTTGCAAAACAAAATATTTTCCCATATCTCATTTTCCCATTCATAGTGAACGTATCTGAGCAAATGTGACATTTTAGACACGTCTATCAACTCGTGAATCTATATAGCGAAATCATTTCCCTGAGGGCGAGTAACGTACTGTCCCAGTATATCTTCCGACATTGATACAATGCAGCGTTTAACTGTGTCATTTGACATCGGAATGTTTGCTACCTGCTTAGCCTTCTCCTCTCCAAACAATTCTTTGACTATCTCAGTTGCACAAGGCATAATCAAAATTTCACCAATAGTACGGGGCTTCTTCTCTTGAGCGATTTTCTGGGCCACGACATATGACAATTTAAGCTATTTCTTATCCACAGCAGTACTCATTTTCATCTCCGCTAGCGAACCTCTGACCTCTCTTGCCTTTCACTCAAAAAATACCCTGGGCTTGTCCTTGTAAAGGCCATGTTTAGTATGTAAATGTCTCATCAATTTTGACGGTCTCAAAAACTCATTGGATAGGACTTGAGACCGAATTACACACTGCGGTTGTGGTGATCCTTTGTTTACAGGAAATTCAACAAAGCCATATTTCAGGTAATTCATATTCATAGTTCAGGCCTTCATATTTCCGATACTTTTTTCTGACAATTTTTGCTTTTTATTAGCACTGCCACTTACATCTTCTGTAGGCCCGTGTGTGACTAGGTCACACTCGGCACTGTTGGTACTAACACTGGAGGAATCTGGTGGCTGTTGGACGGCATTGTTTGGCTTAGCTCCTCTCGTCAAAAACTTATCCATTTCCAGTTTAAATTTAAAAACTAAAATCTAACATGTGGATAGATGAATGGCTAAAATCTAAAAAAAAAAAAAAATCTTAAAACGATGAAATTTGTGAGATTGTCTAGTGACTATTTGTCAAAGTGGGCAAGGTTGACAGCTAGAATTCACGAGCTACATTCAAAATGCGTAGTCTGTTCACGAGCAAAATATCAGTGTTACCAGATCTGGTGAAAAAACAAGCAAGAGGGGCATTAAAACAAGCCCAAAACAAGCGACCCAAGACAAAAATAAACGGGAGAGAGAGGGATGGGTATGTTACTTAATGAAACTGAGGGCTACAACTGATCTTTCATGAAATTGAGGGCTACGACTGATATTTTTTGAGTCAAAGATATCACTTAAGAAATGCTATGAGCGAACAAAATGATTTTTTTTCTCTCTCTCCTTTTTGCTTGCACGATAATTGTGTTGTAGCTATGGCAACCGCACCAACAATACGGACGGAGGGGGTCTGTGTACGAATGTATTGCACTCACTTCCCGCTATTGAAGTTCGATTCCAATTGGTTGGTGCATGTGTACATGCAGCACCGTGGAGATGGGTGCAGAGAAAGACCAAAATAAGCTACCATGCTTCAGAAACAAGCCCAAAAAACCACAACCAGTGACTTACAAAAATTAAAATCTGCTCCACGAAAAAACGTGGCAACCCTGCACAATATATGATAACTCATGAGGCCCCCCTGGCAGCTTTCTGAGGCCCCCCTGTTGAGAACCCCTGATTTAGAGTATCTGGTCCATAATACAGGTCTATCAGTCACTGTCATCTGCAATTAAGCAGTATATAAAATTCTGGAGTCACCCACTTCCTCTATCCAATTTGATGAGATAAAGTCATAAAGAGGCAGTCCTCTCTGCTTGTGAACGCACAGAGAACTGAATCTGTTGTGAAAAATCTGTGTTGTTGGCAATGGTGGAACAGATGAAGCTTGCGATCCCAGCGCTACGGGAGACAGTGTAAACAATTAAGCAACCAAAGCGCCAAAGAACAGTACAGGAGCAAATAGAATTATGGAGTAAAAAATGCGAGACGGCCAAGAGCCGTATTTATATCGGTGCGGCTTCGATAGGTGGAGAAAACTGAAGGAATCAAAGGATCTAAAAAGCGATGCCCAGCTAGCCTTGCTGCTATTGGACAGGTCTCGGGTTGTCCTGTTGGTGTTTTTGATCCTGCTAATGTTAGTTTATAAATGAACAGTCATCGTATGTGGCTAACTATAGCTTGCTTAGCTGAGTAACGATAGCATGTTTGACTATAGGACACAAGCTAGCTTTAGCTGATACGTTCAAAAAGCCATTAACGCCGAAGTTTCTGCATGGATGTAATGTGTCATTGGTCCATGTCTACAGTGTGGCTTTCACATGACAATCACAGAGAGTGTCTGTTTATATTGTACTTACAGTGCCATGAAAAAGTATTTGCCCCCTTCCTGATTTCTTACTTTTTTGCACATTTTTCACACTTAATGTTTCAGATCATCAAACAAATTTTAATATAAGACAAAAATAACCCGAGTAAATACAAAATGCAGTTTTGAAATGATGATTTCATTTATTAAGGGAAAAAAGCTATCCAAACCTACCTGGCCCTATGTGAAAAAGTAATTGCCCCCCTTGTTAAATTATGAATTAACAGTGATTAACCACATTTTTTGAGTCCAATTTCACTAGCCATACCCAGGCCTGATTACTGCCAGACCTGTTGAATCAAGAAATCACTTAAATAGACCCTGTTTGACAAAGTGAAGTAGGCTAAATGATCTCAAAAAGCAACATATCATGCTGCGAACTAAAGAAATTCAAGAACAGATGAGAAAGAAAGAAATTGACATCTATCGGTCTGGAAAGGGTGGCAAAGCCATTTCTAAGGCTTTGGGACTCCGGCGAATCATGGTGAAAGCCATTATCCACAAATGGAGAAAACTTGGAACAGTGGTGAACCTTCCCAGGAGTGGCTGGCCTACCAAAATTACACCAAAAGCGCATCGACGACTCATCCAGGAGGTCACAAAGAACCCAGAACAACATCTAAAGAACTGCAGGCCTCACTTGCCTCATTTAAAGTCAGTATTCATGATTTAACAAAAAGAAAGAGACTGGGCAAAAATGGCATCCATGGGAGGGTTCCAAAGCGAAAACTACTGCTGACCAAAAAAAAAGAACACAAGGGCTCGTCTCACATTTGCCAAAATACATCTTGATGATCCCCAAGACTTTTGGGAAAATATTCTGTGGACTGACAAGACAAAAGTTGAACTTTTTGGAAGGTGTGCATCAGGCGTAAAACTAACATATCATTTCATAAGAAGAACATCATATCAAAAGTCAAACGTGGTGGTAGTGTGATGGTTTGGGGCTGCTTTGCTGCTTCAGGACCTGGACGATTTGTCGTAATTGATGGAACTATGAATTCTGCTCTCTACCGGAAAATGCTGAAGTAGAATGTCCAACCATCAGTTGGTGACCTCAAGCTCAAGCGCACTTGGGTCATGCAGCAGGACAATGATCCGAAACACACTAGCAAGTCCACCTCTGAATGGCTTAAAAAAAAAACAAACTGAAGGTTTTAGAGTGGCCTAAGCAAAGTCAGGACTTAAATCCGATTGTGATGTTGTGGCATGAACTTAAACAGGCCGTTCATGCTCAAAAACCCTCAAATGTGGCTGAATTAAAACATTCTGCAAAGAAGAGTGGGCCACAATTCCTCCACAGAAATGTGAAAGACTCACTGCCAGTTATCGCAAACACTTGATTGCAGTTGTTGTCGCAGAGGGTGGCTCAACCAGTTATTAGGTTTAGGGGGAAATTACTTTTTCACACCAGACCAGGTAGGTCTGGAAAGCTTTTACCCCTTAATAAATTAAATCATCATTTAAAAACTGCATTTTGTATTTACTCGGGTTGTCTTCGTCTAATATTAAAATTTATTTGCTGATCTGAAACATTTAAGTGCGACAAATATGCAAAAAAAAAAGAAATCAGGAAGGGGGTAAATACTTTTTCACGGCACTGGTTATTGTAATTGAGTCGCTGCTCTCCTTCTCTGCCTCTGTCGAGACTGATGGGCGTTCCTGTGTGGCTTGGGGATGGGGGGTGGGGACTGCTTACTTCAGCTTCGGACTAGTAGCTACGAAAATGACCAAACCAGTTACAGCAGCTAATGCAGTGTAATAGACACTGTTTTGGCTATTTGCGTGGCCCTGAATAGTTTCTTCATACTTGTTATGAAATGTTTACAATAGACATAGGTGTAATTGGCCTTTCTGCCATCTAGCCTTTTTCAGTCTGGATTAGTCAACCGCCGTTTTTGACGATTTCATGCAGCCGGCAAACTTTATCTCCCCTGTTTGTTATTACCCCCAGAATTTGATGGAACATAAAAAGAGCCCTTTGTTTCCCATAGAGTTACAGAATCTCTTCTCCGCACAAATATAACCCATGGCAATTCACATAAAAACTCAAAGAAACGTAGTAACCTGAGACTGAATACCCCATTGAACTGCATTATGAGTACACCAGCAACTCATGTTAATACCACCAGCATGGCTGACTTCCTGTTTAAGACGACATGCATAAATTATGATAATTAGCTATGACACTTAATGAAAGTCAAGAATAGCATTGTTGCATGACTTGTTAAAACAACAGCTGATCTAAATGAATATCTTCATAGAAATCCCGAAACATCCATCCAAATATCATCAGAAATAAAGAGTCCTTATTTACATAATGAAGTCACACAGTTTTTGACCTAACTATGTGGGACTCAGAAGTCCTCGTCGATAAAGATGGACTACATTTGATAGAGATTACAGATAAAATGTAAGACTGAACTGAAGGTACCCAAAGTTTTTGTCCTCATTCTGGTTTCTAAGGTGTTTTGTGCAATGCCCAAAATATTATTAAAGCTGCTGTACCTGGTTTGGTCATTTTCGTAGCTTGTATGCTGAAGTAAGCAGTCCCCGCCCCCCATCCCCAAGCCACACAGAAACGCACATCAGTTTTGACAGAGGCAGAGAAGGAGAGCAGCAACTCAGTTTCTCATTTTTGGGCGCATAGTCAGATAGTAACATGCGTCTTTGCAGGTGAGTGCACAACGCACGTGCTTGTTATATACTACCCAAGCAGGGACGAGCAGTAGTGCATGCAACTGATTAAAAATAAGGAGATAACAATATGAAAGATTTTTGTCAAGATAGTTTAAAATAATGCATGTCAGAATGGTTAGTGCGACTGACGTCCGTACATCAGAGCATGCTGTGATACAGGCTATTTAATTCATTAGTGAACCTGTCTCATCAGGGAATATGCAATTCAACATGTGCAGTTATACATGTAGGTGTTTGCAAATCCTTCAGGATAAAGCCACGACGTCTTGATATTGGCTAGCTCTGTAATTTCTGCTGTTCTCCAAAAGATCCCTCCTGGAGGGGTGGCCGTTCGGGGACAATGGTTAGCCTACGTATTCATAATGTAACACATCGTCTAAAACAGTGCGTGGATTGCCCTTCTGTCGCACAGAGCACAAACTGTTACAGAACAAATGTTTAAAGTGCTGAAAATGCGCTTCAGATCTTTGGATAAGTTGTGCATGGGACGACCCATTATCTGCAGTTATCTGAAAAATCCATTTTGAATCCAACTTGATTCATTAATACAGTGCCTGCAACCCATTTGTCCTGCTCTTGTTATCAAATACTAAACCCTGCATTTCATTTTAAATGCCTTCATTATTATTTACAGTTTGGCTGATAAACAAAGTGGCCATTAAAAACAACCCTTTTAGAAACAGCAAAAGCAACAGAGGCATTGGCATTGTCTATAATTAATCCAAATTTCCTCCATGTATCTGACTTGACCTTCAATCGTCAGCCAATTGTAAGTAAGTTTTTTTTTCACTCGTCGGATATTATTCAAGGGGTCAAGGCAGAGTAATTAAAATAACATTATTTTCGTCTCTTACTGACAAGCTGTTTTTCTTACTTATTTCAATTTCTGTTCGTCGTTCACCATTAGCAAATAATTATTGTTTTACCCGCGACCATAAATTAATATTGTTTTTTTTTTTTCCGTTTGCTTGTTTTATCTACAAGTTGTAATGTAATGTAATGTAATGTAAAGTTCAAATACAGCCCCAGAAATTCACCATAATGATTTTTAACATCAGGGAATGAATAAAATAATTTTGAACAATATTTTAAAAATGTTTTATTGCAATTTTGGAGATTACTTTGTTCCAGTTTCCATGCTTAAAGTAATGGTTTACTCGCACACTTCGCTGATCCTGTCCTCTGCAGAGTACACTTTTTTTCCCCCTGCTACTAGGTGAGTGTGCCCTTATAATAGCAGCTCGCCAAGGTGCCAGGGCATCTGGCTTTTAAATGACATGGGACATGACACTCTGATTGGCTTATTTCGTGTCACGCCCATTTCGTGAACCTTGCGCCTTGCATTATGCCCCGATAACCTGCTATTATTTTATTTTTTATTTATTTACTAGTTTAATTGACTGGGACAGAGCATATTAATAAACATTTCTGCAAATATGCCAGATTTAGCCAAAAGGCTAGTTTTCATCAGTTGTCCCAGGCCAGATATTACAAGGCTCCCTAAAATGAAACAAGAAATTGTAAGAAAAACAACAATCTGTCCAGCAACACTAAACAATTGGATACAATTTGTTAAAACTGGTTACAGTATAAATAACAATCAATCATATTGTTAAAATTAACTTGCTGTGGTGAAAAAGGTAGATCACACTATAAATTACAAAACAAGACAACCCTAAAACAGATACAAAACAGGTAGACAAAACAAGCATGACAACCAGCGGTTAAAACATGCATGCAAAAAAGCAGTTAAAACATGCAAGCAAGACAATAAGCAGATAAAACATGCAGGCAGCAGTCCACATATTACATATGCTTTGATGCATGCATAAGTAAAACAATAAGCAGTGCATTAGCATATTCAAGTTACATCATCATCTGGACAACATTAAGAATTACATCATACTTGAAAGGAATGGCTTGAGACTCCAAATGCAGTTCAGCAATGGCAGGGCGTTTATTTGGTGAGCTCATGGTCATACAGAACAGAAATCAAAGCCAGGCAACAGGAATGGTTTAGGCAAGGCAGAATCGTAAATCAAGGGACAAGCAGAAAGATCTATAAACCAGAATGTCAGTCCGCACAAAGACAGTAACACAGGGAAATGCTAAAGGGATTGGATGGGGAAGGAAAAGGGGAGTTGGAGAGGATAAGGGTAGCACAAAGGAAATCTCTAACAAAGTTGGTACAATGGGAATAAAGGGTAAACGTGGTACTCACAATCACTATCTCAATCACACAACGCAAACAACAATGTAAACAAGACTCACGGGAGAAATCACGAAATACAAACTTGCAGAAATCGAGAGAAAAGATGCAGAAACGAGACTTGACCAAAGCGAGCTTAGGTGGAAGAAACGAGTCGACAAGTAGCAGCAGGAAAGTGGGTCTTTTATACACAAACAAATTAAGTGGAGGCCCAGCTAAACTCAGAACAGGTGAGAGGAGAGGCGGATCTAGAAAAAGCAAGGACGGTGATAGGAGAGAGAGAGAGAAGTGGGTGGGATCCTAACTTTGAACTAACTAATCACCCGTGCCTAACTGAACTGCTCTAAGTGTGGATAGTCCAATCAGAACAGCAAGAGAGAAGGAAGAGGAATTACCAAACCGAAATGGAAAAGAAAAGAGTGAGAATCTTTTAAAGACACCACAAAAGAAACAAGAGGAAAGTAAGACATGAGACTGCAAGCATTCATTCTCTAAACATGAAACATGTAACTCAGAATAAATATATAAATACAATAAATACACTAGAAATATGCTAGAATGGACTAAAACCAACTAAAACCAAGCATACAAACATCACTTCTTAACAGAACCCCCTCCCCGATGACCGCCACCTGGCGGTAAATATAGTTTAAATGTCCTTTTGTGGAAGTCTTTGATGAGTCCTTTGTCCAGTATATGACGAGCGGGAACCCAGGAACGCTCCTCTGGGCGTATCCTTCCCAGTCCACTAGATACTGAAGCCCCTTCCTCGCCGACGGACATCTAGCAGCTTGTGAACTGTATAGGTCTCTCCTCCGTCGGCGAGCTTAGGGGGAGGAGGATTGGTCGGGGCAGGGGTGTGGATGGACAAAACAAACGGTTTAAGGCATGAAACATGAAAGACAGGGTGGATCTCGCTCATGGTGGCAGGCAGTTTGAGTTTAACTGAAACTGGGTTGATAATTTTCTCGATAACGAAGGGACCTATGTAGCGGGGGGCTAGCTTGCGGCTTTCAGTTCTGAGGGCGATGTCTTTAGAAGAGAGCCAAACTTTTTGTCCTACTTGGTAATCTGGAGGAGCGGAGGCGGCGGCGATTAACTGGCTTGCGACTCATCTCGTCTGCGGACTTTTGGAGAGCGGAACGGGTTTCCTCCCACGTCCCTCGGCACCTCTGGACGAACTCCTGAATGTTGGGGACATCCACTTCGACCTCCTGCGAGGGGAACAAAGGTGGTTGGTAACCCAGACAGGCTTTAAAGGGGGACACACCTGAGGCAGCCGCCGGAAGGCTGTTGATCGAGTATTCAACCCAGGGTAGTTGTTCGCTCCAGTCCCCTTGGTCGCGGGAGGTGAGGCACCGAAGGACACTCTCCATTTGTTGATTAGCTCTCTCCGTCTGTCCATTGCTCTGGGGGTGAAATCCGGAGGTTAAGCTGACCGAAATGCCCAGGGCTTGACAAAAGGCTTTCCATACTTGCGAGACGAACTGGGGACCACGGTCAGAGACAATATCAGAAGGGATACCGTGAATACGAATTACATGTTGAATTAAGAGGTCCGCTGTCTCCCTAGCAGATGGAAGCTTGGGAAGAGGGATGAGGTGCACGGCTTTGGAGAAGCGGTCTCACGATGGTGAGGATGACGGTGTTACCTTTGGAGGCGGAAAACCAGTGACGAAGTCCAGGGCAATGTTAGCCCATGGTCTGGAGGGCACCGGAAGGGGCAGCAGGAGACCAGCTGGAGCAGTATGGGAGGCCTTGTTTTGGGCACAGACTGGACAGGCAGTAGAGAAACTCTTTACGTCTTTACGTACCGTTGGCCACCAAAACCTGCGAAGTTAGCATGGCCAGGGTCCGATTGGCACCAGGGTGGCAGGCGAGACGGGAAGAATGAGCCCACTGGAGAACCTCGGCTCGGAGACCATCTGGAACAAAAAGGCAGTTCTTGGGACAGTTAGTAGGAGGCCCCCAGAAGGTTGCGACTTTCTGACCCGGTCCTCCAACTCCCACACTAACGATCCCACTACCACACGACTGGGCAGAATGGTCTGAGGTTCCTTGGGAGGGGGCGTCAGGAGAGAACTTGCGGATAAGGCATCTGGCTTTTTATTCTGGGAACCAGGGCGATAGGCTAAGGTGAAATTAAATCGGTCAAAAAAAGACCAGCGGGATTGGCGAGTTCAATCTCCTAGCAGTACGAAGATACTCCAGGTTCTTATGGTCGGTCCAGACCTGGACGGCACCTTAGCCCCCCTCTAACCAGTGACGCCACTCTTCTAACGCCATCTTTACGGCAAGCAACTCCCGGTTACCAATGTCATAATTGCGTTCTGCTGGGCTAAGCCGGCGGGAAAAGAAGGCGCAGGGATGTACCTTGTTGTCTTGACTGTTTAGCTGCGATAGGACTGCTCCAACACCGGTATTAGAAGCATCTACCTCGACAATGAACTGCTTTTTCGGATCTGGCTGTTGGAGAACAGGAGCAGTGGTGAACCTTTGCTTGAGTTCCCGGAATGCCTTCTCTGCCGAGGGAGTCCACGTGAATGGAACTTTGGGAGAGGTTAGGGCGGTCAGTGGAGCAGCAACAGTACTGTAATTACGTATGAAACGACGGTAGAAATTGGCAAAACCTAGGAAGCACTGCAGTTCCTTACGTGTGGAAGGAGTAGCCCAATCTCTTACCGCCTTGACTTTCTCCTGGTCCATGAGGATGCCTCCTGGAGTGACCACAAATCCAAGGAAAGGGACTGTGTCGAGATGGAATTCACATTTCTCTGCCTTGGCGTAGAGTTGGTTCTCCAGGAGGCGCTGCAGGACCGCACTTAACGACGTATATGTTCCTCCTTAGAGCGAGAAAAGATCAGTATATCATCTAAGTAGACAAACACAAACTGATTAATCATGTCATGAAGGACATCGTTGACCAAGTTTTGGAAGACAGCGGGGCGTTAGCTAGCCCAAACGGCATGACCAGGTACTCGTAGTGCCCCTAGTGGTGTTAAAAGCTGTCTTCCATTAGTCCCCCCTCCTTAATCCTGACAAGATGGTAGGCGTTGCGTGGTCGAGTTTGGAGAAGATGGTAGCTCCTGCAACAACTCAAAAGCAGAATTCATTAGTGGGAGAGGGTAACGGTTCTTAATGGTTATGTTATTGAGTCCCCGGTAGTCGATACATGGTCTGAGGGATCCATCCTTCTTGCTAACAAAGAAGAAACCCGCACCAGCAGGGGAGGACGAGGGACGAATGATCCCAGCAGCCAGTGATTCCTCCACATATTTCTCCATGGCCTCCTGCTCTGGACGAGACAGAGAGTAGAGGCCTCCCTTAGGGGGCGCTGTACCGGGTTGGAGGTCGATGGCACAATCGTAGGGTCTGTGAGGGGGCAGAGACAGAGCACGAGACTTGGAAAAGACCTCGGCTAGGTCATGGTACTCACTAGGAACCTTGGATAGGTCTGGAGAAAATGGGGG
Source organism: Gymnothorax javanicus (assembly GCA_029692085.1). Lineage (NCBI taxonomy): Eukaryota > Metazoa > Chordata > Actinopteri > Anguilliformes > Muraenidae > Gymnothorax > Gymnothorax javanicus. Next base: position 43,783,917 of record CM056193.1, on the reverse strand, counting down.
CTCCTTGGGTCCCTCCTCACTCTGCTTGGCAGGTGCTCTGCGAAGACAGGAGCGTAGACACTGCGTTCTCCATTCGATCACCTGCCCTGTCTTCCAGTTAATAGTGGGGTTGTGTTGTTGAAGCCACGGAAGACCCAGGACGATGGGGGCAGATGAGGAGGAGATGAGGTGGAGGCGAATCTGCTCCTGGTGGTTGCCAGAGACAATGAGCGTAAGAGGGGGCGTGACTTGGGTCACCTGACCTAGCGGTTGCCCACACAGGCCAAGTGTCCGGAACGGAGCAGGCAGATTCTGGGGCTGGAGCCGGAGCTGGTTACACAGGTTGGCGTCAATCAGGTTGATGTCTGAACCTGAATCGAACAGAACATTAGTAGACATAGAACGATTGCCAACAACCAGAGTGACAGGAACCAGCTTACGAGTGGCATCGCTGCTCTGAGCCAGCTGCCCAATCCTTCCACTCACCCTCTCCTTCGTGAGTGAAGGACAGCTCTTAATTTGATGCCCCTCCAGCCCACAGTAAAGGCACGCCCCAGTACGCAGCCTTCTGGCTCTCTCCTGAGGTGACAGCCGGCAATGGTCAACCTGCATGGGTTCCTCCGATCTCCGGGGCTCGCCGGTCTCCTGGATAGGAGAGTCGCCCCGAAGAGGACGAAGGTTCCCATGCTGGCCAGACCGTCGGGGCTCAGGGTGGCACTGGCGCTCCCTCTTGCGCTGTTGGAGTCGTGAATCCACTTGGATAGCCACTCTGATTAGCCCCTGCAGGTCGGAAGGTAGTTCGCGAGATGCCAGTTCATCCTTAATATTCTCCGCCAGCCCCCGGTAGAATACATCGAATTGGGCGTCTTCACTCCATAGTGTGGAGGCGGCCAAAGAGCGGAACTGGATCGCGTAATCCAAACACTGCAGCCAGACTGTCGAAACTCAGTAGGGCACTTCCTGCCTCTCGCCCCTGGTAGGATCGGTCAAACACTTCCCTCATCTCCGCCATGAAATCTTCTATGGTGCGAGTACAGGGGTGGCCAGCATCCCACATCGAAGTTCCCCAATCCCTCGCCTTGCCGGTCAGGAGAGTGACGATGTAGGCCACTCTGGATCGCGAGGTAGGGAAGGTCAGGGGCTGCAGCTCGAAGATAATCGAGCACTGAGACAGGAATGCCTTACAGGAGGTGGGATCTCCGTCGTACTCCCGCGGGGGAGTAAGACGTGGCTCCCGTATGGGAGCTGCCTCTGCCGGAGCGGCTGCAGGAGTGGGAATGGTGGAGCCCAGAGAGAGTCGCTGGAGGGTAGCTCTCATCTCCTGCAGATCGCGATGCTGCTGCTGAATGACGACCTGTTGTTGTTGTAAGAGTCGTTGCATCTCAGCAGAGTCCGCTGGAGTCTGAACTGGTCGACTCGTACTGAAAGGAATGGCTTGAGACTCCAAATGCAGTTCAGCAATGGCAGGGCGTTTATTTGGTGAGCTCATGGTCATACAGAACAGAAATCAAAGCCAGGCAACAGGAATGGTTTAGGCAAGGCAGAATCGTAAATCAAGGGACAAGCAGAAAGATCTATAAACCAGGATGTCAGTCCGCACAAAGACAGTAACACAGGGAAATACTAAAGGGATTGGATGGGGAAGGAAAAGGGGGAGTTGGAGAGGATAAGGGTAGCACAAAGGAAATCTCTAACAAAGTTGGTACAATGGGAATAAAGGGTAAACGTGGTACTCACAATCACTATCTCAATCACACAACGCAAAAACAACAATGTAAACAAGACTCACGGGAGAAATCACGAAAATACAAACTTGCAGAAATCGAGAGAAAAAAGATGCAGAACGAGACTTGACCAAAGCGAGCTTAGGCGGAAGAAACGAGTCGACAAGTAGCAGCAGGAAAGTGGGTCTTTTATACACAAACAAATTAAGTGGAGGCCCAGCTAAACTCAGAACAGGTGAGAGGAGAGGCGGATCTAGAAAAGCAAGGACGGTGATAGGAGAGAGAGAGAGGAAGTGGGTGGGATCCTAACTTTGAACTAACTAATCACCCGTGCCTAACTGAACTGCTCTAAGTGTGGATAGTCCAATCAGAACAGCAAGAGAGAAGGAAGAGGAATTACCAAACCGAAATGGAAAAGAAAGAGTGAGAATCTTTTAAAGACACCACACAAAGAAACAAGAGGAAAGTAAGACATGAGACTGCAAGAATTCATTCTCTAAACATGAAACATGTAACTCAGAATAAATATATAAATACAATAAATACACTAGAAATATGCTAGAATGGACTAAAACCAACTAAAACCAAGCATACAAACATCACTTCTTAACAATACTGGGCGTCCCGGTGGCTCATCGGTCTAAGCGCACGTACCATAAAGACTGTGTCCTTGCCGCAGCGACCTGGGTTCGATTCCAGCTCGGGTCATTTGCTGCATGTCTTCCCCCATTCCTCTCCCCAACTTTCCTGTTTCTCTACACTGTACAACTGTCAAAAAAAGTTCCCAAAAAAAAATCTTTAAAAAAAGAATTACATCATGCTGACTAGGAACAATTAACTGAGAATACATATAAAACAGCTCAAGCACAATCAGGCGCTGCATAAGAAGTATAATGCACTGGACAAGGCATTTAAGTAAGCATTTTAAGAGAACAAGCGAACAAAATGACAACCTGATTTTAACAAGGTGGCAGCAGCTGACAGGATTTTTAATGCTGACAGATTTGGCAACTAATTAGCCACTGTTTTAAGTGAGATTTAAACATCACATATGTGTCGGGCTCCCTAATATGTGATGAGATATTGTTCCATTCTCGTGAGGCTTTAACAGAAAATGCTGACTGACTAAAGGAACTTTTCCGCAGTGGAATAACACAGTCCCACCAATTAAACTAGAAAAAATGGATTTGGACGTGCCCTAAATGCACGTGTGCCACACGCTTCAGGCTGTGCGCTTAGATTGTTAAAATAGGGTCCAAAAAGTTCATTTTAACCCAAATTCAAAGTAATGGATATGTTGTGTTTTGCAAAGAAACATTTATCTGGCTATTATTGGCCCACTGCCTGTTGCCACACAATCACAACAAAGTTCACGTTTTTACAAAATTAATTTTTCTCAGATTTAATATCATCAAGAAATAGTGTTTTGAATTGTTTAATAAAACATATAAGTGAATAAGAAAGCTCTTCAATGCTAAATTTTCCCATGACAAAAAAAATTCATTTTTCTAAAAAAAAAAAAAAAAAAAAAAAAATGCCTCAAATAGATATATTGCGTTTTACAATGAGAATTGTCATGTAATAGATTAATAAAATTTGCTCATTGAAGACCCGAGTGCAAAGTACTTTCGTCACAAAATGTCAATTTTGAGAAAAAAAAAAAGACTAAGGTAAGCATAAAAAAAAATGTTTTTTCATTCTCACCTCACAGTGTGTGAAAATTTGACTTTAGTACTTCAAGCACAAGGCTCTGCAATTTATCCTACCAGGGATGTTTTTCCCGAAATCACAGATGCTAACTTCTATAGTTGGCCCCACTGACTGCACTGACTGTGAATGGACGGCCTATGTAAGTTGCTAACTTACTGAGCAACTACTTTTTTGGGAAACACAACCCAGGTCAGTTACATGAATTTCTCTGTAGCAATAAACTATAAACAAGCAGGTGGATGGGGGGGTTTAGACATTTTCTTTTTCTTTTTTCCGTATTAACAGAATGTCTGGTCAGTTTGCTCTTCAGCAAAATTAAATGTTACTTTTAATAGTTTGTTCTTATAGTCATTTTTTCCCCTTGAGCCCAAGTTTTCTCACAATTCTGGTGACACTGCTTATCTCTGATTGATGTTTTTTTTTTTTTTTTGACACGATTCATTTCACAGGGAACAACTTTTTATTCCTTACATTAAAATATTTTCATGTGAGTACTGATAATCATTGTTCACAGACATGCAAAAGGCTGATGCAAAAGATTGGTAATCTACATCAATTTACTTATTTAGTTTAATTTGTCGTTTTAATTTGTGGTAACCACATGATCTGAGGTTTTACTGATATGGAAAATGGCAGTTGAAAAGGTCTGAACTGACAGTGAAAGGCAATATTGCAACATATTATTGCAAAAAAGTTTTCCTGCCTATTCACCAACACAATATCCTATTGGCAACAGGATATTCTTATGTTTATAACTGTTTCTGTTACATAATAGCTGCAATACAATTGAAATATATTTTGCAGTGTTCCAGGCAGGATGACAATGGAGTATCCACTGTTTTGGACTTACAGAAATGCTGAGAATCTTACCCCACTGAAATACAAACATGAGTCAAAACTGGACAAGGTTTGGACTCTTCAGATTACTTGCAGCATGGCTGAGCAGGAATGTGCAAAAATCCACACTTCCAACCTTCTATGAAAAATGTTTGACAGAATAAGCAAAAGACCTATTATGTCACATGAAGGCTGGAACAGCGTGGCACCTAAACGTCTTCCAGAATGTCCAGTTAAACATTCAACCATGTTCTTAACATATTTTCTGGGACTATTAAATTGGTTACTTGGTCACATTTCAACTACTTGCAATGACTAAGCATATTATGCATGGTTATCTCATGATCAGGCTCCAGACACATGTTACGCAAGTGCCTGCCAGCTTGCACATCATATGCTTAAAAAGTGTCGACACATTCTCCAATATCAAAGTAACAAACATGCATTTTAGTATTACTCAGTATGAGTATATTTAATATACATACATACATATATATATATATATATATATATATATGAAGACTGAAGACCACAATGGAAAAATGATAAATGATCACAATCACATTTTCATGTTGTGCAGAAATTATGAATTAAAAATTCAAAACAATCTTAGAAAAAAAGAACTGAAAAAATATGCAAAAAATATAAAATACATAAAATATTATAATGATAAAAAATATAAAGTATACAAAAATGCAAAATTTGGACTGATAGTTTTCCTTTGTGGTATTCATATATATATATACATATATATATATATATATATATATATATATAACCCCAATTCCGAAATAGTTGGGACAAAGTGTAAATTGTGAATAAAGTCAAAATGCAATGACTTTCAGATCACATGAGCCAATATGTTATTTACAATAGAACATAGATAACCTTTCAAATGTTGAAACTGAGACATTTTACATTTTTACCCACAAAATGAGCTCATTTCAAATTTTCTGGCTGCAACAGGTCTCAAAAAAGTTGGGACACAGGCAAAAAAAAAGGGCTGAAAAAAGCAATTAATATATAAGAGAATCAGCTGAAAGAACATTTAGCAAGTAATTACATTAACTGGCATCAGGTGTGTAACATGATTGGCTATAAAAGGGATGTCTTAGAGAGGCTGAGTCTCTCAGAAGTAAAGATGGTCAGAGGCTCTCCAACCTGTGAAGGTTTGCACAAAAAAATTGTGTTACACTTTAAAAACAATGTTCCTCAATGTCAAATTGCAAAGGCTTTGAAGGTGTCATCATCGACAGTGCATAACATCATCAAAAGATTCAGCGAAACTGGAAAAATCTCTGTGCGTAAGGGACAAAGCCGAAGACCTTTACTGGATGCCCATGATCTTCGGGTCCTCATACACCACTGTATCACTCACCGGCATGATTCTGTCATTGACATAACTAAATGGGCCCAGGAATACTTCAAGAAACCACTGTCTGTAAACACAGTCAGCCGTGCCATCCACAGATGCGAACTAAAACTCTATTATGCAAAAAGGAAACCATTGTTGGGCATGATCCAGAAGCGCCACCGTGTTCTGTGGGCCAAGTCTCATTTAAAATGGACTGTAGCAAAATGGCAAAGTGTCCTGCGGTCAGACAAGTCCAAATTTGACGTTATTGTTTGAAATCATGGGTGTTGTGTCTTCCGGGCTAAAGAGGAGAAAGACCACCCCTCCTGTTATCAGCATTCAGTTCAAAAGCCAGCATCTCTGATGGTATGGGGATGCATTAGTGCATATAGTGTGGGACACTTGCATGTTGTAAAAAGCACCATGAATGCTGAAAGGTATATAAAGGTTTTAGAGCAACATATGCTCCCCTCCAGACGACATCTATTCCAGGGAAGGCCTTGTGTATTTCAGCAGGACAATGCAAAACCACATACTGCAGCTATTACAACAGCATGGCTTTGTAGTAGAAGAGTCCGTGTGCTGAACTGGCCTGCCTGCAGTCCTGATCTTTCACCGATTGAGAACATTTGGCGCATAATTAAACGGAAAGTCCGTCAAAGGAGAGCCAAAACGCTCCAGCAGCTGGAAGCCTGTATTAAACAAAAGTGGGATCAAATTCCAATGGCTAAACTCAAGAAACTTGTCTCCTCAATGCCCAGATGCCTCCACTCTGTGTTAAAAAGAAGAGGGGATGCTATACCACGGTAAACAGGCCACTGTTCCAACTTGTTTGAGACTTGTAGCAGCCATCAAATTTGAAATGGGCTCATTTTGTGGATGAAATTGTAAAATTTCTCAGTTTCAACCTTTGCCATGTTATCTCTGTTTTGTTGTGAATACAATACTGGCTGGTGTGATTTGAAAGTCATTACATTTTGATTTTATTCACAATTTACACTTTCTCCCAACTATTTTGGAATGGGGTTGTATATAATATACACAAAACCCGAATTCCAAGTCGGGATGCTGTGTAAAATGTAAATTGTAAAAGCAGAATGCAATGATTTCCAAATCTCATAAACTGACCTTTTAATCACAATAGAACATAAGAAACATATCAGATGTTGAAAGTGAGACATTTTACCATTTCATGAAAAATATTTGCTCTTTTTGAATTTGATGGCAGCAACTGGTCTGGACTGCAAATAGGCCAGTACAGCACTCACACTCTTCTACTGTGAAGCCATGCTGTTGTGATCGATGCAGTATGTGGCTTGGCATTGTTTTGCTGAAATATGAAAGGCCTTCCCTGAAAGAGATGTTGTCTGGATGGAGCGTATGTTGTTCAGCATTGATAATGCCTTTCTAGATGTGTTAGCTCCCCACACCATAGACACTAATGCAACCCGATACCATCAGAGATGTAGGCTTCTGAACTGTGCGTTGATAAAAATCTGGATGGTCCCTCTCCTCTTTAGACCGCACAACACGGCATCCGTGGTTTCCAAAAAGAATTTCAATTTTTAATTCATCTGACCACAGAACAGTTTTCCATTCTGCCTTAGTCGGTTTTAAATTAACTTTGGCCCAGAGAAGACTGCAGCGTTTCTGGATCCTGTTCACATATGGCTTTTTCTTTGCATGGTACAGCTTTAGCTTGCATTTGTAGATTGCACGGCGAACCGTATTCACAGACAATGATTTCAGGAAGTGTTCCTGAGCCATGCAGTGTATTCCATTGCAGAATCAGGACTGTTTTTATGCTGTTCCGCCTGAGGGCCCGAAGATCACGAGCATCCAGTCTTGACATTTGGACTTGTCCCTTGCGTACCGAGATTTCTCCAGATTCTCTGAATCTTTTGATGATATTATGTACTATTATGTAGATTCAAGATCTTTGCAATTTTAGTTTGGGGAACATTTTTCTGAAATTGTTCCTCAATTTTTAGTTTGGTGAATCTCTGTCCATCTTTACTTTTGAGAGACTCTGCCTCTCTAAAATGTTCTTTTTATACCCAGTCATGCTACTGACCTGTTGCCAATTAACCTAATTCGTTGCAAAATGCTCCTCCAGCTGTGTTTTATTAGTTCCACTTACTTTTCCCGCCTTTTGTTGCCCCTCACCCAACTTTTCTGAGATGTGTTGCTGCCATCAAATTCAAAATGAGCAAATATTTTTCATGAAATGGTAAAATGTCTCACTTTCAACATCTGATATGTTGTCTATGTTCTATTTTGAATAAAATATGGGTTTATGATATTTGCAAATCATTGCATTCTGTTTTTATTTACAATTTACACAGCATCCCAAGTTTTTTGGAATTGGGGTTTATATATGTACAGTTGCAATAACAAATATTCAACCTCCATTGCAAATTGGGTTTAATAGCAAAATTTGCAAACTTTCAGCTGTTTGTGACAAACAGATTAAACAAGAACATTTTAAAAAGCTCAACACAAATAAGCAGAGCTAGTTCAGGCAGGAAACTCGGGTCATTCTACATCACCTATGCGTTTGTCTGCATCAACGAGAGTACTCCAATCACAGAGCAGCAACAGCAAAGAACCTATTACCTTGGTCTATTTAAGCACAATCAGCATGAACACTTTTGCTGCTTAATCTGATGCCTCACGTGCAAGGTGAGAAATGTTTTGCTTGCCACCTCCACCCCAGCCTCCACCTGTTTGGTTCTGCGCTGTCTGACAGTGGGGGGATTCTTAAGTTCTGCTCCCTACCTAATTTTGTTGTTTAGTATGTTCTTGCTATGCATGGTAGAGAGCACCTCCAGAGCAGAACCTTTCGCCAAACTCAAATATCATTACATCTACATGTTAATAAATTTGTTCAATCGTAAATACATGAGTTTACCTGACTGAACTAATATTACAAGTAGTTTCTCCAAATCTAACACAAAATGCCATTTTTAATGACTACTGCAGTCTCAAAATTATTCAATCCCCTGAATAGAATCTGTCATAAGAGCATATTTGCAAATCAGGTGTTGTCTCAAGCACACCTAATGCAGCTAATCTTAATTAGTTGCATCAGGTTTGCTTGAGATAGAACATATAAAATACTTGCACTAGCTAGGGGTTTGTTAACAGTGATATGTGATTGCATATTAGACTTATGGCTGTCAAAAGAATTGTCCAAAAACCTAATAGAGGAGATCATTGCCTGGCACAAACAAGGAAAAGGATACAAAAGGTAGCACAGGCACTGAATTTTTGTAGAGATACAGTTAGAAGCATAGTTTGCAAGTTCAGAGTTAAAGGAAGAGTGGCTACAGTACCAGGATGTGGCAGAAAGAGGAATCTATCAATGGCTGTCACCTGAGGATTCCTGAGGAGATAGGTGGTCAAAAACCCTCGAGTGACTGCAGGAGACCCACAGCAAGACTTGGAGGCAGGAGGCACTGAGGTTTCAGTTTGCACACTACAGCGCATACTAAACATTGAAGGTCTCCATGCCCTAACTCCAAGACATACACCACAGCTGATCCAAAAGCACAAGCTCCAATATGCTCAAATCCATATAAATAAGCCACAGAAATTTGGGGATATTGTTCCGTGGAGCGATGAAACAAAACTGGAATATTTCGGGCTTATGAATCAGTGGTATGTCTGCTGGAGGAATAAAGAAGCATATGCTGAAAAGTACACCCTGCCTACAGTGAAGAATTGTAGGGGCTTTTTGATGCTCTGTGGCTGCCTTGCTTCCTCTGGCACTGGAGATCTGCAAAGTGTGGAGGGCAAGATGGATTCAGTCAAGTACCAGGATATCCAAGGAGAAAATGTCATGCCGTCTGTAGGGAAGCTGACGCTTGGGCATCATTGGACCTCCCAAAAAGACAATGATCCTAAGCATATCTCAACATCCACCAAGGCTTGGTTTCAGAAGAAGTCTGGGAAGATTCTAGAGTGCCCATCACAGTCGCCTCACTTGAACCCCATAAAAAAATCTCTGGTAGGATTTGAAGAAGACAGTTGCAGCATGCAAACCCTAGAATAGGGCTATTCAACAAGAGCCGGTGTGGGTGCAGGATTTCATTCCTACCAAGCACTTACACACCTGATACTACTAATCAATCTCTTTAGCCAAGACTCTTGGGGTTGATTAGTGGTGTCAGGTGTGGAAGTGCTGGGTTGGAATGAAAGCCTGCACCCACACTGGCTCTTGCAGGATAATGTTGAATAGCCCTGCCCTAGAATATTAGTGAACTGGAGGCCATTGTCCATGAGGACTGGGCTAAGATTCCTTGGGAATGCTGCCAGAAGCTGTTGTCTGCCTATACCTCGCATCTGCAGCAGGTCATAGCAGCAAAAGGGTGCTCTACTAAGAATTAAAGATGCCTGTCATGAAGGAGTTGAATAATATTGAGCTTGCAGTAGTCAGTAAAAACAGCTGACAAGACGCGTCACAATACCATCATGTGACACTTCCCGTCGAAACATGTCAAGGTATGAATGCAGAACTGCGCTTTCTTGTCTGATATAAAAGAAGTCAAAATCTTTAATTAAAAGTGGCATTTTCTGTTGAATTTGGAGAAGCCACTTGTAATACTTGTTGTGTTGAGCCATTTAAAGTAAGTCACCTTGGCGAAAATAATTTTAGAGTTAGCCTGGCTCGAGCATCTCCCTGGTCAAAGCCATCACAGCTCCATGGAAATGCTCTGTGATCACTTCGAACATAATACGAACTGTAGACTCGGTTCAGTCCATTTTGTGGCATCCAGGATGGCCGGTTATGGGTATGGAGAGCATTTGTGTTCAAATCTTTGGGTGGGGTGGTCGAACCCGACCCCTTGGTGCAGGAACATGCGCAGTGTGGTTGGTAAGAGGGTATGACATCTTACGTAACACTGGTCTCATTGGATACATATATCCAGAACATAACCAGGGTAGCTGAGTCTCCACAAGCAACAGTTTAGCTGTCCAGCCTGCAGCAGACAATGGCTATTCGTCTGACAGTTTGGCAATGTCTATAATGCGTTTGGCGAAAAATTTGGCAAAGACCTATCAAAAGTGGGTTCATGAGATTTGTACAAATCTGCAATAATATTTGGAAGGGGGTAGACAGTCACGCCGTCCCAGATGTCAAAATGTCCAAGCTTATCACAATGGTGACACGGCCGCGGTGTGCCCCATACCACGTCAAGAATGCAAATCAAATGAGAAATGATTATCAGCACACCATATCTATGCAGAAATAATTATCAAGCATTTTCCCATTCACATTAATGGTGATATGAAGCGACAATGTCTTTCGAAGCGTCTGAATTCCTTTAGCTCACAAAATGATTTTTTTTTTTTTTTCGGCATCCGTGTCCGATCAGCTTGCGATGCATAAGAAAACAACACAGTCTTGCTGACTCAGGTCCGCGTGTTAAGTTTGCTTATATAAAATTAAAACTCTGTCTACAACCAGTGACATGGCCGTAACGTAGGTTAACTCTCTATCTGTTTCCAATTGAGAATCGGACAATTAATTGAATTAATCTACTGAACAAATAGGCAACCAATAAGCAGCGTTGCCATTACTGAGTGCGACATCCAAGCAAACATGAGGCCTCTGCCTGACGTGCAGATCATGTCTATATAGTGTCGGTTAGTCCAGAACCATATCTATAGCCTATGCCAGCACAACGTGCCAATAAGGTTCAAGATTTAGACGTCTAAATATGACCCGTTTCACGCGTAGATATTGTCGTGTCATGTGTCAAGGATTCATAAAGCTATTTGTAAGAGTAACATTCGACAGTCTTTATTGCTGTCTAACTTCACGAACATCCTCATCGTCCCGTTGCTATGCAATACAGAACCCACCACTTCCTGTAGCTCAACATATCTACCCTTGAAATAAAAGCACACTACAATGAGATTACACTACAGATAATGTGGTTCTATATTTGGATGTCAAAATAAGGTATTTTTTGGATGTCTATTGACGTGCAAGACAGGTGCAGGAAATGGATCCTTTTCACAGTTGCCATTTTACATGTCAAAGCAGGGCAAGTACAAGTATAAATAAAAGTGATTATGGTTCCGTTGCATATAGGTGTGTCGCAACTATTCCAGTAAGATAGCAAGCACAACACAAGGGCCATATGGCCCAAGAACGCCTAAATGGAGTGGGACCATATTTATTACACCTGTGCTTGCTGCTTTGACATGTCAAAATGACCTCTGTGAAAAAGGTCTGACGTGATTAAACAATTAATAAGCAAGAATAGGAGAGCATGGAGAGGGTTTATTATTATTATCATTATTAAGTAGTAAAGGGTTTTAGGTGCCCTTTGGTGCTTAAGCCAAACCGTTTACTGTATGCAAGCGCCAAAGTGCCCTATTTGTGGCTGCATGAGAGGAGCAGATTCTGCGGTTAGTGGCAGTATCACTCTGCCAGGTGCATTTATGTCTGACTGGCTACTGACTGCAAGAGGGAGGCAAGAGCGTGCATGTGAATTCAATAAACACATTCAAGGTAAGCTAAATAAAGTTAATATGAAGTGATGTTAATAGTGTTAGCTTTTTTTCCCCCATAAGCCAATGTAGTTGGCATTTTCCCTACGTGGTAACAACTAGCACTAGCTGACATTAGCTGAACATTGGTTGCAAAGCTAATAAGGAATTATTTTTGAACTTGAACGACTGGTTAACATTAGCTTATTAATGGTTGACTCATGGCCGATAAGATGGCTAACATACTAATGCTAACTAGGTAACCTAACGCAGAGTTGAGCAACCGATTTAGTGGGGAAAACTGTTAAAATTCCCAAGAGTTGGCTACCGCACAAGCGTCGAGGAGTACCTCAGCTAAGGTAGAAAACTAACTGGCTAACATTGGCCAGGTAATAAAATGGTGCCAGGTTAACACAAGCAAACATAGATCTGCCACAGTCCTATTGGAGACATGATAATCAAGTCAACCAGAAATAAGCTAAGGTTAACGTTACAGTTTTTAATGTTTTCTTTGGCAATGGCCTTTTATAAAGTGATTCCTTTTAATAAATCGAAGAACGTTCATGACTGAAACCTAAATAAAATCACGTCTAATTGCAAGTGCAGAAGACAGAGTGCCGGAGTCTTTTGCCTCACCATTTTCCGACCTTGAGTCCCGTCCATACACACCTGTATGTGTGCAAAATTGATAATCCAACAGTCTTATGGAACTAAAACATCTCTTAATGGTGTAGTAGGTTTTCATTCAACAACTTTGTGCGGAAATAGAATTTACTTCTGCCTTGTTAAAGATAGGAAGGTGGGGTTAACAAGACTATGCTTATTTTAGATACATATTTTTCTTATTTTACATTCAAATAGACTTGCTGTATAGCTACAGAATTCCTTGGCACATTTATAATTGTGTCTTTTTTCAGTCTTTGCAGTTGCAGTAATGAGATGGAACAAGGATGCAACTGCAACTGAGGAGGGGACCAGACAGCATGCTGCAGAGCACCTCAAGCATGCACCTGGGAAAAACGGAGGTTGGAGACACGCAGGAAACCCACGGCCTGGTCTGAACACTACATTTTGAAGGTCTTGGACCCGACCACATTTTTACTCAGTCTCGTCTAAGGCTCGGACAAAAAACTATGAATTATTATTATTATTTTTGTTAGGTAACGATCTGGAACCAGATGCGAGAACCAGGAATTGCAGTAAAATAGGATCTTTATTGGAAAGGGGGCGAACACTCGCAGAGCAGGAGGCAACGGTAGTGATGGGATAAATGAACTGAGGCTTTGAGGCGTGTCTTGAGCAAAAGTGGGCGTGTCAGGTGAAGCCTCGCTTCGAGGCATGCGTCGCTTCCAAAAGAATCACATGACTGATGACAAACGAGGCCTCGGTTTGTGGAGAGTATGTCATTGGTTCGTTCAATGCATCGCTTCCTCATAAATACGCTTCGAATCTCGTGGCATACTGTGGGTGTTGTCGGCGTTTGTAGGAAGTTGGAGAGAGGTGTAGTGAGTTGAAGCGAGGTGTAGAGAGTTGAAGCGAGGTGTAGTGAGTTGCATATTATTATTTTCCCCATTGTAGGGCATTGACGTGAGTGTGTCAGTTATTCCGTTTTTTTAAATAATGTCACTCCTGTATTTGGTGTGTGCACCTTCTTCTGCAGTCACATAATAAGCTTAGACACCACTTTGACACGTGTTTGTAAAGAGGTCACTGGGGAGCCACAGGTTTACAATGGGGCCTGCAAAGATGACACGTTGTTTTAAGTGAAGTATGTCCAGCAATTTTAAGCATCATGACTCAGATGTGTTGTATTTGTTTCAAAAGGCTTGTGATAGGTAATGATGAATTAATATGTACCGTACAGGCCAGCAGACAGTGCCATTTCTAACGAGAGATTATCGGGAGAAATACACGAGAGATACACGAGACCTCTCGTGGGAATTAGGCAGTAGCTGCTGGCCTGTACGGCAATAGTGCATATATATATATATATATATATATATATATATTATGGAGAGTTTTTTTTTGCAACAATGCACTAAGTGCATTTACATTCCCATCGGTTCCATTTTTGTTTGTTGTGCCACAAATCCCCTTTCTCACAGATGGAGCCAGCAAGAAAAAGGAAGTCCTCACCTGTATGGGAGTATTTTGAGTTGACCGCTCATAATAAGGTTTGTATGCGTAAAACGTTCTCATAATACAGTGAATATTGTATACTTGCCACACAGTGAACTATCTGTCATAATATGCATGATTTTATTAAAGGTGAGGTGCTTGCTGTGTGATAGAGAGCTGACGTATAGCAACAATACGTCCTCCATGCTTCGGCACTATAGAGCACTGCATGAGCCTGCCCAGCCTGCCACCGGGCCAGATACCAGCCTAAGTAAGATTAAATATTTATTGCATGTTGACAAAATCATGTGTTCAGTTCCTACATTACAGCAGCATAAAATGTTACAGATTCCAGAAAAGCAATGGTGGATGAGGCCCTGGTGAACATGATTATAAAGGACTCCCAGCCATTGTCCATTGTGGAAGATGTGGGGTTCAGGGAGCTCGTGCATGTGCTGGATCCCAACTATCTTCTCCCTAGTAGAAAGGTGTGTGAGCAGAGCCAAGTTGCTCATTTTTATGTAGGATAATCATAATGACTCTCTTCTTTTCACCCTCAGTCTCTGAAGGAAATGGTAGACACTAAATACCGGGAGGCCAAGGAGAAGGCTAAAGAGCAGGTCCAGAAGGCGGCGGCTGTCAGTCTCACGTCTGACATGTGGACATCCATCAATATGGACGCCTACCTGGCGGTGACTTGCCACTTTGTTGATGACGAAGACCAGCTCTGCACTACTCTGCTTGGGGTGCAACATTTCCCGCAGGCCCACACAGCAGAAAACCTGGCTGCGGGGCATGTCCAGTTAACGGAGGAGTGGGGCATCAGAGACAAAGTGAAGTGCGTTATCACTGACGGAGCAGCAAACATGAATGCATGTGTCAGACAGCTAAATGTCAGGCATGCAGTTTGCATTGCTCATACAATGAACTTGATAGTTCGTAAGTCCTTTGATGATGTGGAAGGACTTAATGAATTAAGGCAGAAATGCAGGAGGTTGGTGACCCTCTTCAGGACAAGCACCACAGCTAAGGATCGACTGGTGCAAGTACAGGAGCAGATGGGGAGGCAGGCATACAAAATGATTATTGAGGTGGACACACGGTGGAACAGCACATTCCATATGTTGGAACGTTAGTATGACCTGAGAGCCAGTGGGGGCAGCCCTGGCCTCACTCAAAACTGAAATCACTCCTCTTACTGCATCTGAATACGAATCTGTGAAGGATGCTCTTTTTGTTCTTGCCCCGTTCCATCAAGCAACTGTTGAGGTTTCAGCTGAGAGGAGGGTATCGGCCTCAAAAGTGATTCCTCTCATGAAGATGTTGCATCACACAATAACAACCAAAGTGCAGACCTCATTGATGTCCTCCATTGCGAAGCAGCTGGGTGACAACCTGGTTCGATGCCTGAGAGAGCACATAACATGTTTGGAATCAGCGGGTGCCCTGACTATACCAACGTTACTAGATCCAAGATACAAAAAACTCAGATTTCAAAGTCCTACAAAAACTCAGGAAGCAGTAAACCGCCTTAAAAATGAATGTGTCACCCTAATAAGGAATGAACCTTCATCTGCCGCCCCAGATCAGCCTCAAGACGCCCCTCTGGATTCATCTGCAAGCAATAGTAAGTAACCCTACCAATGTATTCTTTTGATTATGATGTTGGTATTCTGAATTACTTCTTCCCCTCCCCCCAAATACTGTTATTAGGTGGACTTTGGCAGCTGCTGGATGAGTCCATCAGTAGCAGCAGGAGCAGCTCAGGTGCGGTGGCGGATGCAACAGTGGAAGTGGATCGATACCTGGCAGAGGTTAACATTGGAAGAGCAGAGGATCCACTGCTGTATTGGAACAGACACAAAACCCAGTATCCACACCTGTACAAGTTAGCCATAACATGGTTATGTTCCCCGGCATCTTCAGTTCCGTGTGAAAGGGTGTTTTCAAAGGCTGGAGAAATAATGTCCAGAAGGAGAGACCGTCTCAACCCAAGCACACTTGAAAAACTTGTTTTTGAATAAAAATGAAAAAAAAAGCAAAGTCTCATGATGGTTTCATTGTATTTTAATTATGAACAAATACACTTACACAATTATGTCCATATACTTACACATGTACATACTATAGAAATATCCATTGTTTGTTACTGCACACAAAAGTTTTTCATACATTTCAGCTCAGGTCATACTACTGTTCATTGACTGTCATGTTCTTTTTCCCAGCAGATGGCAGCATTCAGTGTTTCATTGAGGCCTCGAGTACTGAACCTTTTGGTGAAGCAATGGGCTGGAAAGCCTCAGTGATTCATAAGGCTTTATTTGACCATCACTAGGCAACGGTACAAAGTCCACAATCCAAACATCAAAAATCCACAGGGTGTAATCCGGGTCATAAACAGGGCACCAATCACAGAATACGTAGTCAGACAAAAGAAGGTTCAATACACAGAAGTAGCAAGCAATCCAAAACAGAGCCAAAATCAGGGACGGTCCAGTCAGAAGAGAATCACTAGAGAATACAAGGCGAAACCAAGCATAGCACAGGCAAACCAAGAGAAACATTCTGACGGGGAACTGCTGTGAAAAGACTGCTTAAGTACACTCAAGGGAAGTCACATGCTATGATCAAGGACAGGTGAATGGGATCAGACTAATTACATGGGAGCAAACACAAGGGAGAACCTAACCACATGAAATTGGCAAAAGCCAAAACGCGGACAGGGATCACGAGACAACCTATAGACAAAACATATAGCTCCGGTTAGGGAGTTCTAATGTGCACAGATAATGAGAGGCAGGATAGAGTAGAGCAGGTGCGGAGGATCCGCTGAATTGCAACAAAGACTAAGAGAAGGCAAGAGGCGGAGACTAGAACAGGGCGAGTGCTGAGAGCTTGTTAATCAATTAGTAAGTGCAGCTATACAATCCCTGGTGCTAGTTAGTAAGTTAGTATTATATACAATGTTAGTCTTGGTTAGTAACTTTAACAAAATAACAAACTGTTAGTATGGGTTAGTAAAATAGAAAAGCAAGGCGAAGGAAGCAAACGAGATTAGAAGGAATGTTTGAAACCCAGAAACCATGAAATCACCTAAACATGTGACACGCAGGACTGGGGAGAAGCTGTAGCTTAACAAAAGACCAGACAGGGGAGACAAAGTGCAATGAAGGGCATGAACAAAGACATGGACCGGAGAGTAACAGAAATATGGATCTGGCATGGCAAAAACGAAAACATGGCAAGGAACAAAAACTGAACAGAACATGGCAAAAACATAACAGGCAAGGCAGAAACATAACAGGGCAAAGCAGAAACATGACAGACATGGCAAAATCATAACAGGCATGGCAGAATCATAATTTTTTTTTTTTGAAGAGCCGAAGGGATTTCACTTCGATCTCTGCCCGGTGACCACACCCACAACTCCTATCAAGTCTCCACTTCCTCTTTCAGACTTCCACTTCCACTTCCTCTTTCCTCTATCTTGACAGAACTTTTTGGGCGGGCGGCAGCTGACATTGTTTCTATTTAAATGTCGGCTGCCGACCGCCCAAAAAGTTCTGTCAAGCCGAGCGCACCCTAAGAGCACCTGAACGAACCCCATGCTTTTTTTTTTTTTTTTTTTTACTAGTGCCGTCTGCTGGAACCCTCCAACATCGTAGCTCCATTTACACTGCGCATGTGCCACACCCCAGAGTTTCACTGGAGCCATTTGTTGTGTCTTCTCCTTCTTTTTAGACTCCTTGGTCCTAACTCCCCTGAGTTTTAATTGCATACACCTGTTTCCTAGCCCATTTAAGCTTCCTGTTCTGTACAACTGCCATCGGGTGTTGTCAATGGAGCTCCCGTGGGTCTTGTTAACGCTTGCGTCTGAGGTTCCCCTGTTTTCCTAGCTCCTACGTTTCTCAGTCCTGATTACTCTAGTATAGGGGTGTCAAACTGACCCGTAAAAGGGCCAAGACTCTGCAGGTTTTCACTCCAACACTGCAGAAACACACCTGATACAACTAATCAGTTGTGCAGGCCAAGATCAGTTGATTAAATCAGTGGTTTCAGGTGTGCTTCTGCTTGGTAGGATTGAAAATCTGCAGCCTCTTGTCCCTGTTACAGACCAGTTTGACTCCCCTGCTCTAGTGTGTTAAATCCTTGATCCGATCATTTGTAAAGCATTTATTCTTTGATACTTTGTGGGTTTTTGCATTTTGGCTTTGTGCCGTTTGTGTTTTTGGATTTAGTTCAGCTGATACTTTGTTTGTAGTTTCTTTGTTACTTTGGGGGTTTGATTGTTATTTTTGGCTTTTGTAGTTTAAAGTTTGAAGTTTGAGCGACTTCCTTAAATATGAGATCATATTAGAAACCCCAGTCATTACAAAATTCATTGCACTGGCGCCATTACAAAAAAAAAAAAAAATTACATATAATATTGGAAATGGACGGGGTAAAATGCCGAGGACGAGATCTCGATGTCCTCAGTGGTATTTGAGGTCATGAATGTACACTATAATGATATTGCGGAATTGCCCAGAAATATCAGTGATATAAGTGCAACTGACCGCGCGAGGGCCATCACACGGGGAGATACACAGTTCAAACTATGACCCCACCACTTCGCTCCGTTTGGATCGTGGTGACACTCACAGGTACGCTGCGGCAGAAAAAAAAATTAAATATGCCATAGGATTAGTCAATGAATAAATACCTCATATTTTCTAGCGCGATGGTGCGGGGTTTTTATCGTGTCTCTCTGCGAGTGAGCAGTTATCACGTAAATCAAACTTCGAAAATAAACCTTATTAATGGATGTTTATTTTTACGGTTCGTTACCCAAGAATGATTTATTTAAGATAAAACCTTTAAGCTACCCTCGGACAAAAATCAAAATAAAGACATTTACTGGTGAATGATGAATTGAGACGTTTGAGAGACGTTATCACATAAATGTACAACCGCAAAGGTTACACTGAAGGCTGTTGAATTGCTGTTTGACCGCCAAAATTTTTTATTTCAATTGTGATTTACAGTTGGAGCCGTGAGTGTCATCTTCCCACAGAGCGGCACTGCGTTTCCAAGTAAGTTTCGGCCCTCCGTCTCAATGCAGAGTAAAGGAATACGTAGGGTAGGGTTTTTTGCTTGAATGAATAGTATGTAAAGTTGGCTACCACATCTAGAAAGATTTATGACAGTCACTATAGGCATATTTTTAAATGTTTAATTACTTTTTTTTATGTTATCATTCCCCACCCCTGGGGTAAGATGCCGATGAAGAGGATAACTTGTAAAGCCTAATACATACTGGTTTTACTGCATTTCACATGAGTAATTATCATATTATAGCTGTCTTAACTGGCAGGTACACATCATACAAAAGATCAACATCTTTTTAAAAATTTCCTTGCTAAAGAAATGGGGAAATAAAGAGGTACATTCTCCTCAACTTTTTATTAACTGACTAAACACTTAGGCACAAGTGATGGCAAGGTACTGTTGGCATTAAATGCATCAAGGAATAGATGGTTATATCTTGTGGACTACTAAAAAAATATGAGGCATTACATTAAACATATAGCGGTATGGAACGTATATGACTATCCATGAAAAGTCTTTAAAATTAAGATAATAATAATGCATTTCACCCAATATATTTCTTTTTAGGCCCTTATGGGTATTGATGTATATATGATTAATTATTGTGTATTTCCACATGGCCCTACTTTTAACATGTATGGATACACTTACCTTTCCATTCCCAAGTTCTTTATAAAAATCATCATGTCTGATATATATTTCCTGTAAATAGAACTCAATTTTTTAGAAAAAAACCTCATAAAACAGAATGAATACGACTCAAAATGGGGTAAGATGCCTTCCTGTGGGGTAAGATGTGGGGCATCTTACCCCAAACCAAAAAGGACATCTTACCCCCAGCACTACCATATTGGTTTAGGCTCATTAACCCCCATTTCTCCTATTAACACCACACAGGGCCCCCTTTTATACATAGAGAAGGCATCAGAGAGTCACACTGACATGCCCTGCAGACTCATGAAACATTCAAATACTTATGGCAAAATTATTCATTTGGTAATTTTTTTAATTTTTTAATTTTTTAATTTTATCACCATCCAAGTAAGCCTTGGCAAAGGTTTCTTTCTTTCTTTTCTTCACCAGAGTAATTGATGTGTGAACGCCACAGGCTGAAAACATTGCAGTATAATAAAGTGACTGAAATGAACAGTTAAATTAACGCATTGTTTCCTTGTTATTTTAATTGCAAGTAGAGTCCTGCGTGCATTTAACTGTGGTTTGCTGTTAAAATACACAGAACCTCTGTTATAAACTGATTGTAAAATTACAGTTAAAATAACTGGTATAAAAAAAGGTGCCAAGAAAGTGCCAGTTTATAACAGTGTGACCATCTGAGTTCTGAGTCACAAGTTCCTGCTTTAAGCAGTTACTGTTGAGTAAGAAGGGCGCATTGTAACGCTATATTGCAACATGCCTCCTTCTGTTACAAACGCACAAACTGTAATATTAGGGTGCATTCAGCTAATTTGGGACATCCAGTAAAATTGGTCACGCAAGATTTTCTATGTTGGATTCTAATTATTAACTGCTAATCACCAAACATGTTACTGCACTGTTGTTACAAATGTCCTTCACATTCGTCTGAGATGACTGAGATGGGCTGAGCAAGCATTTAAAAAATTCACCAGCCCCTGAACTTGCTAGGCAAGCCACTTGGCATGTTGATTTGCTCTTTTTGCTAATAAGAGTACTGCTGCTAAAGCAATACTGGTTTAACACCAAAAAATGCATTAAGATGTTGCTTTTTGTTAGTAGAACTCGGGGTCACAAATGGAAGTTGACCAAGGGTAAATTTAGCACTGATTTTAGGAAATATTTTTTCACCCAAAGAGTAATTTTGATGTGGAATAGCTTGCCTGACCATATTGTTGAGGCAGAAACCTTGGGAATTTTCAAGAGCAGGCTTGACTTAAAGCTAGATACCATTGAGTCTTTGAGTATCTGAAGTGGTATATTCACAATAGAAAAAAAAACAAAAAAAAACCGGCGAGCCTAGTTGGGCTGAATGGCCTGCTCTCGCCGCTCATGTTATGTTATGTTAGGTTATGTTTTTAACTGTTATGTTTTATTAACTGTTTGACTTATAATCAAAATATTTTCACAATACACTTTACTGCCACTGTTATAAACTGGCAGCTTTTTTGCCAGTAATTTTAACTGGCACCCTTTTTGCCGGTTATTTTTACTGCAAATTTAGCATCAGTTTATAACAGAGGTTCCTTGTATGTTAACTGTAAACCACAGTTAAATGCGTGCAGGAGTCTACTTATCGTTAAAATAACAAGGAGACAATACGTTAATTTAACTGTTAAATTCAATCAATTTATAACAGTGTGGAATATGGGGAAATAGTTTTCATTGACTCCCATTTTTACTGAATGCAGTAGGTGAGATGGGATTAAAAAGGGAAAAAAAAGAAGCTAAAACTAGACATTTTCTGAAGTGAAACCTGCATTTTTCTGGGCTACTAGGTGCTATAAAATCATGAGTTACAATGCTATTTTGTGCCAACCTGCTATATTACAGATATTTTTAGTATTTTTGTGATGTAAAAATATTGAAGATGATGCAATGAAACTATATCAGCTACAATAACTCAGAATTAGCCACCATTGCCACAAACATGCTAGCACATGCACACATATGGCTGTGCATATCACGCATGCATGCACACCTTATGCAAGTGTTTTTGCATGTGTGCACACTTGCATATCACTTTCCCTATCTTTCATACTCACGCACACATCCAGGTGGGGGACAGAGATAAACACTGCCCAGACAAAAAAAAAAAAAAAAAAAGAAAAAAAAGTCATACACTCCAATATTTTGTTGGACCACCTTTAGCTTTTAGGGCACACACTCACCGCTGCATCGCTGATAAGCTTATAAAATGTGACATTTATTTCTATCCAAAGTTGCATTAAATTTTTGCCAAGATCTTGCATTGATGATGGGACCGCCGAATGAATTTTTCTCCAGCACATCTCAGAGATTCTCAATGGGGTTTAGGTCTAGACTCTGTGGTGACCAATCCATGTGTTGAAATGATTTCTCATACTCCTTGAAACACTCTTTCA
Source organism: Gymnothorax javanicus (assembly GCA_029692085.1). Classification (NCBI taxonomy): domain Eukaryota; kingdom Metazoa; phylum Chordata; class Actinopteri; order Anguilliformes; family Muraenidae; genus Gymnothorax; species Gymnothorax javanicus. The sequence goes on along the minus strand of CM056193.1, from coordinate 43,761,529 downwards.
CCATTTGAGCCCGATGAATCCTGGCATTGCAGTCTTGGATGCCCATGCCATTAGGGAACAAAAAAAATCATTGATTGAAAAACCTGGTCATTCACTGCTTTCAGGTAGTCAGCCGACCTATTTTTTTGGGCACATATCGTTGCTGAACCGAGACCTGACTAACTATAACAACCCCAGATCATAACACTACCCTCACAGGTTTGTATGGTAGGCACTAGGCATGATGGGTGCATTACTTCTTCCCCCTCTCTTCTTACTCTGCTGTGCCTATCACGCTGGAACAGGGTAAATCTATGTGCATCAGACCACATGACCTTCTTCCATTGCTCTAGAGTCCAATCTGTATGCTCCCTAGGAAGTTGAAGCTTTTTTTTCGAATAGCCTCCTTGATAAGTGTTTTTTTTTTTTTTTTTTTTAAGGCTACACAGCTGTTTAGTCCCAATCTCTTGAGTTCTCTGTGCATTGTGTGTGTGGAATCGCTCGTATTTTCATTATTAAACATAGCTGTGAATTCTACTTTTGATTTTACAATTTGATTTCAAACGTTTAAGTGATCTCCATTCATGATCATTCTAGATTTTTTTTCTGACAACAATTCTTCCTTGAACATGATGGTTCTCTACTATCCTTCCAGGTTTTAATATTGTGTTGGACAGTTCTTAACCTAATCTTAGTATTTTCAGCAATCTCCGTAGTTGTCTTCTTTGCTTGACACAGGCCAATAATTTTACCCTTCTGAAACAGACTAACATTTTTTCCATTACCGCAGGATATATCTGAAGAAATTAGATGCAATTCACTGCATCAGTTAGGGTTAAATGGGACCTATTATGCTGATCCTTCTTTTAATACATGCAAGTAATGCTATAATGTTGGATGTCCATCCTCAACCTCTGTTAAGTTTCTAAACATAAGATACAGGGATTTTGCCATAATCCAAGAATGTGATTTCCTCTCTGAACAGCTCGTCCTGAGATCTTCACGAGATCTGGGCAAAACCTGACGTCAGGTTGTGCCGTCCAATTGATATGTACCTAGCCAGAGCCGATCATGGCGCTGGACCTGCCCACCATGGAAACTATTCTAGCAGACACAAACAACCACGGATCATACTATGCCTTAGTAGCATCTACACTTCTGGAAATACAAAAGAAGAACTGCAGATCATTTGAGGTGCAGTTTTGTCAGTATCTCTCCCAAAGCTGGTCGTCCGTTTATTTTTGGATGCGAAGTAAAGCACAACTATTTTCTCTTCCAAAAGACGATACCACCAGAAATCAGTGGGTAGCTTTATTGTTTGCTGGCAGCAAACAGCCATGGTCAAAGGGAATGTTAGCTGTTTGTGCTCAGCATTTCACCAAAGACAGCTTTGTCAGTAAAGGATAATTCGACGCCAGATAAGCGTTTCAGCTGCTTCTCAAACCTGAAGCAGTTGTATCGATCAAGCGCTCGGAGCCACAAGTTGTAAGAAATGATATATCAGCAAATAATGACATGTAAGTGAAGCTAACGTGTTACGGGTGGCTAGCAGGACCGCTAACGATAGTTAGCACTAACAACTGGCCTCAAATGCAGGCTTTGTAAAATATCTGAGGATAAAGCCTGTATCGGTCGCGACTGTCCGTGACTCACAGACGCGGAAGTAGTAGCTAAGTCGCTTTACTACATAAGCCTACCTAACATGATAGTTTGTTGAATGTGGCTGTAGCACTGCGGCTAACATAGCTAAGTTACTGTTGCTGATGTTTGTGTCCTAAATATGCAAGATTAATATCAGGGGACATTCAACAGAAGGTGTGTGAACATAAACCTCATTTGAAACTAACTTTTTATACTTGTTTGTAATTTGGATGCTTAGTACAACTGTCCATGGTAACGGAACTTACTGTCTGTAAAACCTGTATTGCAGAGTAATGTTTGTCTCTGTAGTTGTAATGACCGCTTGGTTGCTACTGCATGTGAGTTTGCGTGCTGTGCTACTTAAAAATGCTCCTACTAAATTATATATAGTAATTCTGATCGGTATGCTTGTGTTACTTCGGTAAGCATCTATGTGGCAGATTCATCATAACGTTGTCTGATTGTAGCCACTACTGTTGAAGCTAACTGGAGAGGTGTTGTATGTATCTGCAAAGTTGGGCCGAAAAGGCTGCAGTTAGACCAGACGAAGGTTTTGCAGAGCTTGGGGTACGTGTTTGGGTTTGTTTACTGCCACTGTGAAATGATCATTTTACTCATCCATGACCGAGGTCAGCCGGATACTTCACCAATATCTGGGCTAGCTCTCTGATGCTACCGCGGTGAAAGCAATCGCGAAACGCACAAGCTATAATGTGTCTGGTATAACAAATGTTTTCTCTGCATTACCGCTGCGGAATTTCATCCCCCTTTATAATTGTTCTGGCTAATAAAAAGCCGAAAAAGGGTGGAGACTGGATACAAAATTCTTTCCTGTAAAAGCTATCAATTTGCTAGCTCCACATCAGCAACTGTTCATGCTAACGGAACTTACGGTCTATCAAACCTGTATTGCACAATAACCTTTATCTCTTTCGTTGTTATGAACGCTTTGTTACTCCTGCATGTTAGTTCGTGTGCCGCGCTACTTAAAAATGCTCCTAGTTTACTTATATGCAGTAACTCAGAATGGTATGCTTGTGTTATTTTGGTTAGCAGGGCTCAAAATTAACTTTTTTACTTGTGGTGCTGCGCTCCCAAGTTCAAAAAGTTAGGAGCGCGAGCCAAAATTTAGGAGCGCACACACCAAAATCAAAGAAGCACCTATATATATATATATATTTTAATGTTTAAAAAACTGCAATATAACACTCCACATTAACAATACAACTGGTTCCAGGAAATGAAAGTTATTAAACAATATGACAGTCTTGAGTTCATTGATTAACAAAAATGCCTGCTACATTTGCTTCATGCCATATCCTGAGGCCAGGAATTAAAATTGGGTCTCTTGGCTCTCTGCCCTTCCATCCATCTCTTCACTGCCTGTGAGGCATTAAATATGTCCAGAGGAGGACCCTCCACAGTGATCCGGATCATCTTCAACTGTGTTAGGGTTAAATGCAGATCTGACATAAAGTTGTAAAGTCTTTGTTTTCACCTTGATATTGCAATATGAATCAGTCTACAGAGGTAACCATGTAATTTGTTAGCTTATTATAACATAAGCAGATATTATAATGAGTTGGAAACGTTTGTTTTAAGATATATACCGCACGCCATTGTCATCTAATTTCTGCAATTTCAAGAACACCCAGCGCATACATGCAAATACAACCCCAATTCTGAAATAGTTGGGACAAAGTGTAAATTGTGAATAAAATCAAAATGCAATGACTTTCAAATCACACCAACCAGTATTTTATTCACAATAGAACAGAGATAACATAGCAAATGTTGAAACTGAGAAATTTCACAATTTTGTTCACAAAATGAGCTCATTTCAAATTTGATGGCTGCTACAGGTCTCAAGAAAGCTGGGACAGGGGCCTGTTTAGCATGGTCTAGCATCCCCTCTTCTTTTTAACACAGAGTGGAGGCGTCTGGGCATTGAGGAGACAAGTTTCTTGAGTTTAGCCATTGGAATTTGATCCCACTCTTGTTTAATACAGGCTTCCAGCTGCTGGAGACTTTTGGGTCTCATTTGATGGACTTTTCGTTTAAGTATGCACCAAATGTTCTCAATCGGTGAAAGATCAGGACTGCAGACAGGCCAGTTCAGCACACGGACTCTTCCACTACGAAGCCAGGCTGTTGTAATAGCTGCAGTGTGTGGTTTTGTATCGTCCTGCTGAAATACACAAGGCCTTCCCTGGAATAGATGTCACCTGGAGGGGAGCATATGTTGCTGTAAAACCTTTATATACCTTTCAGCATTCATGGTGCTTTTTAAAACATGCAAGTGTCCCACACCATATGCACTAATGCATCCCCATACCATCAGAGATGCTGGCTTTTGAACTGAACGCTGATAACAGGAGGGGTGGTCTTTCTCCTCTTTAGCCCGAGGACACAACGCCCATGATTTCCAACAAGAATGTCAAATTTGGACTCGTCTGACCACAGGACACTTTGCCACTTTGCTACAGTCCATTTTAAATGAGCCTTGGCCCACAGAACACAGCGGTGTTTCTGGATCATGATGAACAATGGCTTCTTTTATGCATGATAGAGTTTTAGGTGGCATCTGTGGATGGCACAGCGGACTGTGTTTATAGACAGTGGTTTCTTGAAGTATTCCTGGGCCCATTTAGTAAATTCAATGACAGAATCATGCCGGTGAGTGATGCAGTGGCGTCTGAGGGCCCTAAGATCACGGGCGTCCAGTAACGGTCTTTGGCCTTGTCCCTTGCGCACAGAGATTTTTCCAGTTTCTCTGAATCTTTTGATGATGTCATGCACTGTCGATGATGAGACCTTCAAAGCATTTGCAATTTGATGTTGAGGAACATTGTTTTCAAACTATTCCACAATTTTTTTATGCAAGCCTTCACAGGTTGGAGAGTCTCTGGCCGTCTTTACTTCTGAGACTCAGCCTCTCTAAGACATCCCTTTTATAGCCAATCATGTTACACACCTGATGCCAGTTAACTTAATTACTTGCTTCATGTTCTTCCAGCTGATTTTCTTATATATTAATTGCTTTTTCAGCCCTTTTTTGCCTGTGTCCCAACTTTATTGAGACCTGTTGCAGCCAGAAAATTTGAAATAAGCTCATTTCGTGGATAAAAATGTAAAATGTCTCAGTTTCAACATTTGAAATGTTATCTATGTTCTATTGTAAATAACATATTGGCTCATGTGATCTGAAAGTCATTGCATTTTGATTTTCTTCACAATTTTCACTTTGTCCCAACTATTTCAGAATTGGGGTTGTATATAAATGCTTTCAGCCAGGTCGAAAGACACGCTGAAAAAATGTGTTTTTATGATTTTTTTCGATAGGCAACTTCAGATATGAGCGAAGAAACCGAGAGGAAGATTTTAGGTCTGCGCAAGCGCAGAACCGCGAGGCGGCATATTTTGAATGGTAGCAAAAATTGACAGAACACCGGACCTACTCGTTGACGCAGAGTTGACGTAGCATCTTCTGTGTTTCGCGCTTTCCCCATGTTTGGAGGGACTTTCACGTTTAAAGTGTTTGGACTCAGTAGCTAGCTAACGCGCTGTTACTGGTGACATCCGAACCATAATCTTTACAACGAACAACGTGCAATTCACCTTCTTTAAACCTCAGCCATTGAAAATTTCGAAGCCACTCTTTGCGAAAATAATAAACTCATTTCGTCGCCGGTTCGTCTGAATCACCGTTGTAGTCATTGTCATGATTCTCAGTTTCAGTAACTTTTGTTACCGACTTGTTTTTTTTTTTACATTAACGGTACCAAGGAAGAAAAATAAATATTCTATTGTTCTTCGTTTAATTTTCCGTCTAAATCTTGCGCATAGTTATAATTATACTCTCAGTACCGCGAAATGGAGTGATTTGACGGCAATTATTAACCATTATAAAACGGGTACTTCCCATCTTTAAATGTGATTGGCTGAGCCGCGTTCCATGCCGTATAAAATCAGTGTAACCCACTGCAGTCTGAGGCAGACCGCAGCACAAAATATCCTTGCGCGCCTGGCCTAGCAACCAACTACTCTGCGCTCAACTGACTCGTTAGGTTACGTTTGTTTCTAGACTTTTAGCTTGCTATTTCAGTGTTAGCGAAGTTTAGCCTTTTAACCCGCTAACCAGTTTGCTATCTACCTAGCTAGCTATATACTTCGATATCACTTTAGCTTGCTAGCTACATTGCTAACTAGCTCGCTATTTCAGTATTAGCGATAAATTGTTGATTTTTTGCTTGTGTGTTTATTTTATGGACTATGTGTAGGATAACCACATCCATTGTAGTGAATGCTAGCTAGTTGACAAGCTGGCTAGCAAACTAATGCACAATTCAACATATTTTCCTGGACACCGGCAAGTGTGGAGGACAAAAGTCAATCTTGTTCCCTACTCTCGCTGCTGGTTGTAATGATATGGCCGATCGGCGCGAGTTGAGAACAAGGAAACTCTAAAACCGAAACCATAACGAATGTAAAATTATTTAACGGGGCCTTCGGGAGACCGAAGGAGACATTCCAAATAGCCTGCTTTCATAGTGTATCTACATTAACGAGCCTAAATAGCCTGATGTGACATGATAATGGTGCTTGATGAAAAAGCAATCTTAGCGTCTGTGTTGCTTGCCAACCATTCTGTCCACTCGATCTTGCTTGGTGGAAGAACTAATAGTTCTCAATTTTATTGTTGCATTATTACCTATAAATTGTTGATTTTTTTTTCTTGTGTGTTTATTTAATGGGCTATATGTAGGGTAACTGTTTTATAAAAGCAAGAAGCCCCTTGAAGCAGTGGGTTACAGTGATTTTATAACGGCGGAGGAGCACTAAGGCACTCCGCTGCGCGTCGTGCCTTAGAACGCCCCTCTGCCGTGATAAAATCACTGTAACCCACTGCTTCTCGGGGCTTATTCCTTTATTCTAGAATCAGTACTGAGGTTTAGGACGTCAAGCTCCCCTTTGATTGGTCAGAATGGTCACGGTCAGCTCAAGGGAACACACTGGGTGCGCTCCATTCGGCAATGCATGCCGCAAGCACGGAGGAGGCGGACTGAACACACGCACACTGCTCCGGCACATATGCCCATCTCTATTCAAGCTGCAGCAGCGGTTTGCATGCCTATTGACTACCAAATGTACAGGAAAAGTGGCGTTTAATTGGGGGGGAAAAGCGGTTGCACAGATGCGACTAATTTAATTCAAAGGTCGCAAAGTGTTAATTTTGGTCGCAATTTCGAGCCCTGGTGAGCATCATGGTGGTAGTTTATCATAATGTTACATGACTGTAGCTGCAACAGTTAAAGCCAACCGGTATGCATGTGTCTGCAAAGTTGGTCTGATAAGGCTGCAGTTAGACCAGAAGTATACTCAGCGCCATTAAAAACGCACAGGTGAGGTATGTACTGTATTTGTGGCAAAATGAAGAATTGATTGATTTTTATTGCTATTCCAGTGAGGCACGATAGGAAATTAAGAATTCGGGTGGTATTGTAATCCTGACACGCACCACGTGCATGCGCCAAGCACTTCAGTAATAACAAACATTGAGCTGTTCGTGATGTGTACAGTGACACTTGACTTGTTCTTTTTGATGTGGTCAATAGCCTACATAAAGCCAACAAAAAAAAAAAAAAAACTGCTACTGCATCAAGAAAATGGAACAGTTTGTGACACAGGAGAGAGAAAAAGAGCCTTTGGCATGTTACAGGCAGATCTCAGCCGCCGAGAGGTGATGCGTCATTTGCACTGTCACCGTTCAGTCGGCTGTCTATCCGAGAATGGAACACAGGCACTGTCACTGACCGACCCCGCTTAGGGCAGCCACGAGTGACGATGGCAGCTGAAAAGCGCTACATCTGGTTACAGCCTGTACGTGACAGATTCCGGACAGCAACCAAAACTGATCATGAGATGAGGGGTCCAAGACGATTGAGGGTGAGCGCAAGTACCGTTTGACGCCATCTATGTGAGCAACACATGCGTGCACACGGGCCTTACAGAAAACCCAGTTTTTGCCCATTTACGCATGGCTGCCCTTACCGTGGTTGGTCAGCGACAGTCCCTGTTTTCCATTCTCAGACAGAAACAGGGAAATAAAGTGCCAAAAAATTACACAGAGGCAGGTTCCCACAGTCAGAAGTGAAGAGTTCCTACTCCTCTTGATGGGCAAAAAATGGGTTTTCTGTAGGGGCCGTGTGCACATGTTTTGCTCACGAGACGGGCGCTAAACGGTACTTATGCCGTTCACCCTCAATCGCCTCGGACCCTCATCTCATGATCAGTTTTGGTTGCTGTCCGGAATCTGTCACGTACAGGCTGAAACCAGATGTGGCGTTCTTGAGCTGCCATCGTCACTCGTGGCTGCCCTAAGCGGGGTCGGTCAGTGACAGTGCCTGTGTTCCATTCTCGGATAGCCAGCCGAATGATTGTTGAATGGAGTGCAAATGATGCACCACCTCTCGGCGGCTGAGATCTGCCCGTAATATGCCAATGGCCCTTTTTCTCTCTCCTGTGTCACAAGCCTTTCCATTTTCTTGATGCAGTAGCATTTTTCGTTTTTTTTTGTTGGCTTTATGTAGGCTAATGACCACACCAAAAAGAACAAGTCAAGTGTCACTGTACACATCACAAACAGCTCAATGTTTGTTATTACTGAAGTGCTTGGCGCGAGCACGTGGTGCGTGTCAGGATTACAATACCACGCACTTTTCTTTATTTCTTCTCGTGCCTCACTGGAAAAACAATAAAAATCTATCGATTCTTCAATTTGCCGCAAATACAGTACATACCTCACCTGTGCGTTTTTAATGGCGCCGAGTATATGTTTTGCAGAGCTTGGGGTATGTGTATGGTTTTGTTTGCTGCTGCTTGTGAAATAGCGTTTTACTTATCCATGACCGGGGTCAGCCGAATACTTCACCAATATCTGGGCTAGCTCTCTGATGCTACCGCGGTGAAAGCAGTCGCAAAACGCACAAGCTATAATGTGTCTGGTATAACAATTTCTCTGCATTGCCACTGCAGAATTTAATTCCCCTTTAAAAATAGTTAGGGCTAATAAAAAGCTGAAAAATATGTAGATTGGATGCGGAATTCTTTCCGGTACAAGTTATCGATTTGCTAGCTCCACATAAGCAACGCTTACGCTGTTTGTATGTGTTTTGCTACAAGCTAATTCAGTAGCTTTGTGTCGGAATTGTGTTTGTTTTCTGGTAGAAATGGTCATCAGGAGCTTTTAGCTAAGTTTCTTCTGGATAAGTGGGTACATGACTACATAACAGCACAGCTACAACCCCACGCATGCAAGGCGAGATAGTACAAGCAAAACACTAAAGTTTCGACTTACCACTCATTGACATCCTGCTAAACGTTCCTGCAACACCTCAATAAAATCCTCCTTCCGTTCAGGGTCGGATTCGGGATCAAACATGTACTGTCTTACAGCAACAGATGCCGCGGAAAGCTGTCTTGAAATACTTGCCATCTTGGCTTCCTGGTTTTTCGGGCCTGCACCCTCCCCCAGAATCGAAGCGGCCAGGCAGCCAATGAGAGCAGCGCCTCATTTGCATGGCCTCCTACCCATTTCAGAATGGCTCGTATTCCAGGGCGGGACAGACACAGATGCCTAGCCTGACTCTGCCAGCCGACATACTTCCGCTCAATTTAATTTTGCTTCACCACTCCGTCTGATCACAAAGAGCTCTGCCTCATTTATCTTGGCAGAAAAGACGCCGGACCAACCAACGAACAGAAGGCGTGGCCGAGAGCCATGATGTAGCCGCTGCGCCGAGTTTGAAATTGTAGTCTCCGAAATCAACAATGGCGACAGACATAGATACACGGGAGGCCATTCGCTCTGTCATGGAGAAAATCCCCGGTATCAGCGACTTAAAGCCGCAACAAGATGAATGTTTGGTTAGTTTTTTGAATGGAAATTAGGTTGTAGCGCTACTCCCTACAGGTTTCTGGAAAAGTTTTCATATCTACTTAATATCCATCATGAAACATATGAAATAGGCTGTTAGGGAATGAGGTCAGGTGGACACCAGGTGCAGGATCCAGGAGGTTTTATTAGGAACCCTGACACAGGAAAAAGTGGCACACAGGTACACTGCCAAAGGCAGGGGGAGGGGAAAACTAAAATACACACTCCACGAGTGGCTAGGAAAAACTGAAACAAGCTGGCGGGAACACGGAGACTTAGACAAGGGGAAGACACTGGACTTAAAAAAATACAACGGAAATGCTCGGAAGGAACAGAGATCTTCAATGCCGCACAGACTCAGGTAAAAACGCGCAAAGTCCCGTCTGACATCTCTTCCCTCTTCCCAGTTTAAATACACTAGGGAGGAGGCGGGGATAAGGCAGGCAATCTCAAGGGGAAACAGAAAAACATGGGATTAAACAAATTCACGAGGACCGGGTAGACAATGATGACTCGACACAAGACGCTAAGACGATCAATCAAACTGGACAGTTTAGATTGAGGTAATCTAAACGTGACGGGTAAAAAGCACCACGAGAACAGCAAAGGAAAGCATAACTTTAAAAGCAGTTAATCAGGGAAAGCTTAGGAAGGAATTCACAAAAGCTAGAAACACTCGCACTCGCTAATGAGTTAATTAGGTTAGTACTATGTGACAATATATACACACCTTTAAATAAGTGCTGGTTAGTATGGTTAGTAATAGCCCTATCAGAGAACACATTCACTCAGTTTTACGAGCCATTCACTCAGAGTTTTGCGAGACCCAGAATAAGCACAGGTGGAAGCAATGAATGAAATACCAAAGCCAAAACCGAAAGAGGAAATGTGATTGGACAACAGGACTCAGGCATGCAGGCTGTCACACGACATCACAGGAACCAGGGCGAGAGGGAATAGATGGACAGGCCACGGGAATGGAGCTGAAACACAAATCAAGAGGGACACGGGGAAAAACGCACAAGCACAACAAGCACACAATGCAGAACCATAACATAGGCACCCTGTTCATCTCTGTGAGAGACAGCTGAACCACCTCAGCTAGCTTGTAGCTTCTAGTGTTACATTGCCCACGAATTTCACACTATTTAAGTTAGCAGCAAACTTTTTAAAAGCCGTGTTTTTGTTCATGTCACAAGACCTGTTCGCTGTCTCAGTGTTGTTATGTTGTCATTATCCATGAATGAAATGGCTGTCTAAGACAGCCAAACGCTTAGAGCCAAACTATGTTACTATAGAGTTAGATAGCGAACTCGGTATGATGTTAGCGTAAGTATGGTTAACGGTTCAGTTTTTGTGTCAACGCAGATTTTGTCCTAATGTAAATAATGCGTTATTCTTGCCGATTCTGCTGTTGGTTTCGGGTCTCTTACGTTTTTTTTAATAGCAGCAGTATCGGCAGGAAAAACAAAAACTCAACAGTTTGTTTTTTGTAAGGAGAACAGAAAGATCACCTTTGGTTCTTTTAAGTGAATGAGTGAAGACTAAAATGAGGTAGATGGGCATATGTATGAGTACAGTATTAACTTTAATGTACTGATCAGTTAGTTTTCGCTGCATTCCTGGTATGAAGTACTGTGTTTACAGCAGAAGTACTAGGCGGCTGAGCGGGCGCATAACATACGTCATCACCAAATGTTCGTGATTAGTTTACGGGTACACCAATGATTTTAAACTTCAGACAAGCGCCCACCCACCAGGAAGTAAACACTTGTCAATCTCGACTGCCCAGACTCTGTGTACGAAGCAAAGCAAAGTAGCAGAGTCTGGTATTACCAGGCTAACAGAGGCCGGCACAGAGGGAGGATGTCTCACTAAGCCTGGATGTGTGTGTGTTTTTTTTTTTTGTTACTTAATTCTTAACATTATTTAAAGACCCATTGGATAATTTTAAATGACTAAAAATAGCATAATAGGGGACCTTTAAATAACTCTTAGCCAGCTGAAACGTAATACCTGGAGTAATTATCCAATGGAAGGCTCTTACCTATTTGCTTAATTAAATCTAGGAGGGACTCTTTTTTTGGCCAGACAGTGTAGTCTCAAAGCAAATACTAAAATCGCGCATTTTACCTTTGTAGCTATCCCATTTTATATGAACATGACATTGAAGTGAAGTACAAGTTCTTTATGAGTTTTAAGGTTAAATTGTCTAAACATATTTACTTTGTAGAAACATAATGGCTATCAATAAAGAAGGCCTTAGATGACTCCTAGTACAGTGAAAACTGTTTTTACTATAAGAGACACAAGCTAGGGAAGAAAAAATGGCTAAATACTTAACCTGAATGGTGATTGGATTATAGGAAATTTTTGGATGATTCTGAAAGCCTCGGCCAAATTTACCAAGGATAGCAATTTCAGACACAAACTCTGATTTGATTCCAAAATATTTGACTTCCAAAACCACTTTCTCTAGCATTCTCAATTTGCAAAAAGTGGACGTAGCATCTGACTTTTGGAGAGCCATATCTTGGCAGTTGAAGCCAAAAATTTTGCTTGTGTTCATTGTGTTAAGCCAAATTGGAGTCTGTGAGTGTACAAGATTCCTGAACTTTGGAACTATGGAATGATGTTATGAATCTGCCATGACCTGTTCTGTTTCTGCTCATGTTCTGTTTAGTTTAGACCTTTGCCATGTTTTCGCTGTTGCCATGTTTTGTATTCCCTGCCATATCCACATTTCTGTTATATTCCGGTCCATGTCTTTGCTCATGCCCTGCATTGCACTTTGTCTCCCCTGTCTGGTCTTGTGTTGAGCTACAGCTTCTCCCCAAGTATTGCGTATCACATGTTTAGGTGATTTCATGGTTTCTGGGTTTCCAACCATTCCTTCTAGTCTCGTTTGCTTCCTTCGCCTTGCTTTTCTATTTTACTAACCAGTACTAACAGTTTGTTGTTTTGTTAAAGACACTAACCAGGACTAACATTGTATATAATACTAACTTACTAACGAGCACCAGGGATTGTATAGCTGCACTTTACTAATTGATTAACAAGCTCTCAGCACTCGCCCTGTTCTAGTCTCCGCCTCTTGCCTTCACTTAATCTTTGCTGCAATTCAGCAGATCCTCCGCACCTGCTCAACTCTGTCCTGCCTCTCATTATCTGTGCACGTTAGAACTCCCAAACCGGAGCTGTATGTTTTGTCATAGGTTGTCTCGTGATCCCTGTCCGCGTTTTGGCTTTTGCCAATTTCATGTAGTTAGGTTCTCCCTCGTGTTTGCTCCCATGTAATTAGTCTGATCCTCTTCACCTGATCCTAATCATAGCATGTGACTTCCCTTGTGTGTATTTAAGCAGTCTTTTCACAGCAGTTCCCTGTCAGAACGTTTCCCTATGCTGCTCTTGTTTTCGCCTTGCACTCATAGTGTTGCTTTTCTGACTGGACCGTCCGACTTTCGATTTTTGGCTCTGATTTGGTATTTTTGTCTGCATCTGTTATCGAACCCTTTTTCTGCTCGACTACGATTACTGTTATTGCTGCCCTAGTTTTTTTGACTCGGATTCTGCCCCTTGGATTGTGATTTTTGGATTGTGGACTTTGTACTGTTGCCTTCTGCCCTACGGGGGTTTACCCCCCTCGCTAATAAAATCACTTTCACTGCATTGCTGGATTCTCGCGACTGGTTCCTGATCGCCACCTCACAAATGATCCATATTAGATCATTGAGATGGGTTTCCATGAGAGAGTGCTGCATGTAAAAAAAAAAAAAAGTTCCAATCAATGTAGAGTCACATAATCTTTAATCTGATCATCTTATCTACACATAAGTA